>OV884014.1:95406160-96634374 GCA_930367205.1 Acanthosoma haemorrhoidale | reverse complement strand
AGGATTTGACAATTGGATGGGTTTTTAATGATTGGAGGTGTTTTCGCAGACATTTTGAAGGTATAAGTTCAAAGGCAGTTGGCACGTGGAGATCACAGTGAAGGGAGTGTTCACTTCAAATCTTATAATTGGAATGTTAAGATTCGTTTGATGTTGGTAGGTTTGTACCTCATAGTTCTAGTCTGTATTAGTTATAATAACTGTTTGCTAAATAATATTAGTGCTGATCTTTTGATCTGACTAACTGTTGTGGAATAAAATTACAAATACTAAAGGCTAAGACTTCACAAACACACAAAATAATATTATGAATATAAGTTAAATGTATATTAACTAAGCAGTATTATGGGAGTTATTATAACTGCCAAAGTGTTCATGATACATTAATTGATATCTTAAATGATTATTTTATTACATAATATTATATTATACTAACAAATAAAATAATCTATGTGAGAATTGTGTAGATTAGTTCCACCTCGTAAATTCTACTACCCGTTTGATTATTTTGAGCTGTGTACTAAAAGTGTTTGGACAGTCACTGCAACTTGGCCCGAATCGTTAAACAATATACAACTGAGCGGTTTTTATGGCCTAAATACTATTTTTGATTCACTATTAGATCCATAAGATATAGGATGAGATATACCAGCAGTGTTCATTCCAGTGATCCAATATTTCTGGGATGCAAAACACATTCTCGCTCCATTGCCATTATTGTCCAGGTCTTCACCTGAACACACGATCAGTTGCAATTTGTTTTTATAAATTGAAACTTCTTTATTGTGATAAAATTATAATCTGCCTTATTAAGCAATAAGTAATTGTGATAAAAGTTCTCATTCATACCATATTTACAATTTTCATTCCCTCATTCATACAGTATTTACAAACAGCCCAGAGACCTCCCAAATCCACATGTTTGTTAACTCCCTCGCATGCGAAAGAGGAAACGGAGGCTTGGGATACCTTCATGCTCCTCCGTTAGTCGGGTCTCCGGATACGATTCAGTGTATTCTGACAAAGACCGCGAGAGCCGCATACGCTCAGGACATGATTGGAGAAACTGGCCATTGCCAGGACTCCCACTCTGACGTATTTATAGCAGGTTACGAGCCCACTGCCGTTTTAGCCTCCTCGGAGAATTATAGGGATGAGTGGTGCAGTGCAATGACTGCGCTAGGGGATTAGGGTGGTTGCATAGGCTACTATATAATTTCATGAACTTGGAAGGGATGAGTTAAAGAATGTAAGGTATATATTAAGATTGTTATGAAGGGTTTTGTTGCTGACGTAATAAGGGTCATTTACCATTGTTATCAGGACTTTTGATTGAAAGGATTGGATACGCTTGATATCTGACTTTTTTTTTCTGTCCCCCATAGCTCTATTCCGTTTTTCCAGATTGGCGAAAGTTTGTAGATTAGTAAATTATTTTCTATTGAGATATGGGATGTCCTTAGAAGTAGTCTGTACGCTGTCGAAAGCGTCTGTTAAGTTCTTGTCTTTTTAGCCTCGTATGTGGGTTCCAGGTCAGGCGTTGGTCGAGATGGAAGCCTAAGTACCGTACTATCTTGGATATAGTTAGGGAAATGGAATTAGAAAAAAATAGTTGACAAGACTTGCAGCAGAGGTTGAAGGTAATGTGGGAACATTTCGCTTCATTAACTTTTATCCGCCATTGGTTGTACCAATACTCGATCTCATCAAGGTTTTTTTGAAGGTTATGAGAATTTGTTTTTAGAAATCCCATTTAATGTCTAGTTTTGATTCCTTAAAATGATGATTATATCTTACACTCCAGTGTTTTAAATAAGGAATGTTTGAATGATACTTGGAAGATTCACATCAAACAGTAATAAGAGGAGGATTTGACAATCTTTCACAGCCCATCTCACAGACTTCATTGATGATGTGTGATTATATAAATTTTTGTAACAAACTTGTTGCCCCTTTTTTTATCAGGAATTTAATTTGTTCAAGGTTAGGATTTTTCAAGGAGACAGTTTTTTTTGTTACATTTCATAATTAGTTATATTAATGTTTTTTCATTATCTCTAGCCGTGGTCAATGGAAATTGAGTTAATTTGGCCTTTGGCATAAAGTGCCAATTTATTTTCGTTTATAAGAGTTCTTTAGGTTTTAACAAAGTTCCACTCATTTGTTTTTAAAAGTTTTCTATGTATTGGGGGCAGTTCTTTCGTAATCAAATTTATATAATTTTTTTACAGTTTCTATGCTAATTGCTCAAATTTCAAATGATTAAATTTTTATAAGTCGTTCAGGTATGCTACAGCAATTTAAGCAATACTCAAACAGCCTTACAAGCTAATCTTGTAAAATATACATTTTCCTTGTAGTTAATCCAAAGATCAGTCGCTTTAAATTTTGTGAACCCGCCTTGGTTACTGAAAATTGACTAATACAGATAAAATAACTAAATTAGTAATTAAACAGTAATGTAAATAAAACCTACTGAAATAAGCTGTAAACAATTTAAATACTCATCGTGAAAATTTCTGCTTCAGTAAATCCTTCTGGCTTACCTCGATACGAGCACGCCGGTTCATTTAAAGCACAACTAACAAATGCTATAAATGCATTAATTAGACTTTGTATATTCCCACGATTAATTCACGGTCAACTGAATTATTTATTAATGAATATAATTGATGAATTATTTGATTATCAATTAAAGCACCTCGCCCACACATTCACATTGGACCAAGTATCACATCCATTGAAAAGGGAACCATAACCCGAAAATAATGTAACCCAAGGTTTTGATCCATAAATAACTTGATATTCATCCAACTGGATCATTATACACCAGACTCTGAACAATTATATTTCTCGAAATTACAAATGACTTTATAGATTTTTCATTTTCAGCTTGTGCTGCCGAACTCATGAGTGGAACTTTACTTAGCATATTAAGACCCTCGTTTGTTTATCCAAAATTAGACATAGCTTGAATTCCCAGTTTGAAAATCAGGTTCAATAGATCGGTTTAACTATGCCTTGTAACAGAGCCCCTCCTGTCGTTGCTATCTCGGTTTCAACAGGAGTTCTACACTTTGCAGAACACATGACACTTAAAAAAGAAAACAGAATAGAAAAGAAACCACCGACGAAAATATTGATTAGAACAATACCGTCCGATCTAAACTAAACCACGTGGCTTTTCTATTACTATCCGACTACAACTAAACTAAACTATCCAATACAACCAACCAACAACAACCAAGTTGTCGGGTTAGATATAGTTGAATATCCCCGAAGTGGGGAGGAGACGCCCGTCGTGGGCCATGGTCACTACAACCTCTAGCCGCCGTCCGGCGAGCGCCAAGAAAGAGATTTGGTAAACCTGTGAACCTGTGGTCTTTCACCCTGGCTGCCGGCCTAGTCGGCGTGTCGCCTAGTTCGCTTTGATCTGATTCCATAAGATCTTAGAAGGTGTGCCCCGACAAAGCACTATGTTCAGGAGAAGAGGAACATGGTAGGTTTATAGGTAGTTTATGTGGTCTTGGAATGACCACAAATTCACACTCGGTGTCTAAGGGTAGGCGAAAACCGTCCGGATCCCAAAGGCGAGTGTAACTGGTGAGAGACAGACTGGATTGCCGTGGGAGACACTGCTGGTAAAATTTGCAGGGCCACGGCAACCGTCGTCCGCGAGGGAGAGGTCTCTCCCAAGGAGGTGCTAGTCTTAGTAAGACGAAGGAAGAAAATCCCACTAGAAAGGTGTGGGGTCTGACAATGCCTTTGCAGCAATTTTTTGTTGACTTTAGCAATAAATTATATAATGAAAATATCAAAACTTCGGTCGGTTTGGTAAGTTCTAATTTTCGCTTTAAGACCCGGGGTTTATATACAGGCCAGCCGTGGTGGGGTTGGCTCCCCACCTGGATTGTTTCCCCCACTAGCGTCTCTCCCCTCTCCACCTGACGTCATAATGTTTACTAAACATATGGAAAAATAGATAGATATTTTCTGATCCCAGAAGAGGGGATCTTTTAATTATTCTTAATTAGTAGGTGGCCACAACAGAAGTTTTATTGTCACATAACATCATCCAAAAAAACAACAACAGTACACACTGTTCTCTTATCAGTTATTTCACATCAACAATTAGCGGTAGAATTTAATAATAGTAAGTCTCTTGACTTGAGCTAACAAACAAGTTTAGCAGAACACGAATTCCTTACAACAGTTGGTCGAGCCAAGAGCATTAAACAATAAACTATCCTGCCTTTACGGTATATATTAACTGGAGTAAGTTATTCAACTATTGAAACAAACCCAGTTATTCTAAAATGATTGTGTATAAGGGCGTGTATCGATAAGTGAATAGAAAAAAAAAAATAAACGAATATTACGAAGTGACTTTAGGGATTACAATCAAAATCCAGGTTTTAATTAGGTAAAATTATTACCAATTAAGGGGTTTTTGAATTTCTATTGCCAGTCGAAACGCTATTATTTTATTAAAGGAAGGAAAAACGTCTATTAATCATGGCCATTTGATTGTGTTCGGAAATGTTTTAAAATCCGTTTTAACTGCCCCGCACAGCGATAAAACAGTCAAGCCCTTCGCTAGAACAGAAGGGGTTGTAAGGAGAGGAGGAGGATAAGGATGGGGGGTTCTTACTTTCATTGGAAGAGGTGAGAGGGGCTTAAGTATCTTTTATTAGAGGGTGGGATTCCGCTTGAGTTATCGCCGTCCCTAAGCCGGGCCGGGAGACTTGGACAGTGTCCAAACAACAAGTATTAGCCTATAGGAAAGAGATTGTCTTCGCCCTCTGGTATTGCCGTCTGGGCATTGTTCTCTAAAAGTACAAGGTGAGGTACAGTCGAGCGGATGGATCCCAGTGAAATTACAGCTGCTAAGTACGGTAGATGCCTTTTATTGTTTTAAAATGAGATCACATTATTATTAGTGGATGATTTTCGGGAGTAAGAACCACCTGCCACGCCTGCAGACACACTGATTACATTTTTAGTCTATAACTGTTTAATTTAATCCAAGAGTTGTATATTAAAAAATATCCTAATAATTCTTTATTGTGCTTAAATTACAATCTGCCTTATTAGGCAATAAGTAATTGAGATAAATTCATACCATATTTAAAATTCATCATTTACTCGCTCATTCATACAATATTTACAAAAAGCTCAGAGGCCTCCTAAATCCCCATGTTTATCACCTCCCTCTCATGCGAAAGAGGAAGCGGAGTCTTGGGAAGACCCCCACGCTCGTCCATCAGCCACGTCACCGGATACGAGCCAATGGCAATGGCAGACATGGTTGGAGGAACTGGCCATTGCCAGGGCTCCCACTGTCACGCATTTATAGCAGGTCACGAGGCAACTGCCATTCCAGTCTCCAAGGAGGATTATAGGGATGAGTGGCGCAGTGCAACGACTGTGCTACGGGATTAGGGTGGTTGGAGAGGCTAGTATGGAATTTCATATAATTGTAAGGGATGAGTTCAAGAATGTAAGGTATGTTAAGATCGTTATGAAGAGTTTTGTTGCTGACATAATAAGGGGCATTTAATATTGTTCTAAGGTCTTTTGATTGAATGAATTGGATACGCTTGATGTTCGAATTTTTCGCTGTCCCCCATAGCTCTATGCTGTATGTCCAGATTGGCTTAAGTATAACTTTGTAGATTAGTAATTTATTTTCTATTGAGAGATGGGATGTCCTTTGAAGTAGTCTGTACAGTTGTCCAAAGCGTCTGTTTAGTTCTTGTCTTTTTAGTCTCGTGTGTGGGTTCCAGGTCAGTCGTTTGTCAAGATGGAAGCCTAAGTACCGTACTGTCTCGGATACAGGGAGAGGAATAGAATTAAAATAAACCAGTGGACAAGACTTGCGGCAGAGAGTGAAGATAGTGTGGGAAAATTTTGCTTCATTAACTTTTATCCGCCATTGGTTGGACCAATACTCGATCTCATCAAGGTGTTTTTGGAGGTTATGGGACGCTATAACGGGGTGTGGGTGGGACGACAAGACTGCAGTTTTATCTGCAAATGTGGCCAAGAAGGTATTGGAGGTAGATAGGACATCAGCTGTCTATAGGTTATAGAGGATGGGACCCAGTACTCTTTTTAATACCATTTGTGATCAAATAGGTAATATAAAATGAAGCATAATAATTCAGTTCTTTATAATTTGTACCTTTTGATTTATTTTATAAAACTATATAAATATTTTTTGATAGAACAAAACTGATGTTTCCTAGCATTTCAGGTTCTTGTTATTGAAACTGATAAAGTGTAAATAAATACAACATAAGTTTACTTATATGCTGATTCTGCTGGGATACACATATATATGCTGATTCTGCTGGGATATACAAATATATGCTGATTATGCTGGGATATACATATATATGCTGATTCTGCTAGGCTATACATATATATGCTGATTCTGCTGGGATATACATATATATGCTGATTCTGCTAAGGTATACATATATATGCTGATTCTGCTGGGGTACACATATATATGCTGATTCTGCTAGGCTATACATATATATGCTGATTCTGCTGGGATATACATATATATGCTGATTCTGCTGGGGTACACATATATATGCTGATTCTGCTAGGCTATACATATATATGCTGATTCTGCTGGGATATACATATATATGCTGATTCTGCTGGGGTACACATATATATGCTGATTCTGCTAGGCTATACATATATATGCTGATTCTGCTGGGATATACATATATATGCTGATTCTGCTAGGCTATACATATATATGCTGATTCTGCTGGGATATACATATATATGCTGATTCTGCTGGGATATACATATATATACTGATTCTGCTGGGATATACATATATATGCTGATTCTGCTGGGATATACATAGATATGCTGATTCTGCTGGGATATACATATATATAAGTTAATGATCATCAACGAAAACGTGAAGAAAAAGAAAAGAGGTTGAATGTAGTTACAGAATGAGAGTTGACACAAGACTGTTTTTATTTGAGCCTTTTAAAGCCTCTCTAAATACATTCGGGATGTTTACATCCCGATGACTTGAGGATTAGACTGGCTGCCTACGACGTCCGAACCTTAACTTATACTCGTCATTATGAAGATTAAATTGGATCTATTGTAGATTTAACCATAGTTTCTCTAGGATATTTCTATGCTCAGATGACGAAATGATATGTCACTTTTCCTAACAAAGTGATTTTTTCAGATTTGGGAGTCTATAAATAATATGGTGTTATGAACAATCACAAAGATGTTTCACAATATGTGAACTTATTACCAATTATAGTTCGCTAATACTTATGTTATCTTTTTATAGTAGTTATTATAGTACTTATAAACTCTGGAATGTGAAAAAAACTCTTTGTTAGAAAAAATGACATAACATTTTGCCATCACAGATCGGTTTGTTAATCAACGATCGATGGTGAGCATTTTGTCCTGCATATGTAAATGCAAATTCCTGTTACGCTAACACTTCCAATCATTTTTTGTTTCTTTTTTAAGGTTTGAAAACGCTTCGAATTGCTGCAGAACGCCCTAGGCAGCAAGTGTTAAATGAGTTTTTTCACTCTTTGTTTTTTTTTTTAGATTTTAATAGTATTTTTTTTTATTCTACTAAAATACTTTTTTCGTAAAATCATAACTACCTATGTAAACATAACTAAAGTCTAATGATCTAATAAAAATAAGACTACTTATATCGTTAAGTAGTGAGTTATCTAATATTAAACATCTTGTTGTAGCAAAAATTGGCTGTGCTTAATAAAAATGACTCAATTACACAAAATAGAACTTATCTATTTTGAAAATTTAGAATTAGTTTCCCAGTATAAAATTAGCAAACGGGTGCATGTTAGCAAAGTACTGAACTAGCGGATGTGAAACTACAATATATTAAAAAATGATTGTATTATTTTTGATGTTTTGGCTGTTTCTTCCATCGTAGGTCATATTATTTTTTTACGTGTCAAATTTTGTTTCTCCTTATTCTACTCTAATTATTTTGGAGTTCCTTTTGACGTGGAGAAAAAATTGAAATCTTGAGTAAATTTAAAGTGTGGAAAATATTTTATTTTAAGTAATAACCTTTTAATATATAAGTCAACACTTAAATTTCCGTTGTTGTGATTTTCACCCAAGGTTTTTAGGTTGCAGTGAGGTTTTGGACGTAGTAGGGTATAGAGAGGAAACAAGCCGCTACGGCCCATGGCAGAGCTAACCCAGAACCATCAGTTGCGGACTGTGGGAACGAAAGCAGGCAGGTTATTAACACTACATGTGTTCAAATCCTCACGGATCTTATGAGGAACAGAATCCTCTTCTCTTGCTGTAATCAAATGTTCTTTGATTAGTTACTGTTCGTAAGACCACTAGGATGGTTTTTTGTATGATTCTGTAAGTTTCAATGCATCCATATCATGCAAAGTAATACACAAGGAACTCAGGAAGGTGTTTAATTATTTGTCTTCTATTTATAAATAGGTGTAAAAGTATGGGTGAGATGCAGAGCAAAATTGACAAATGTAATAAACTGTTGTGTTGCTCTCTAAACAATGATTCCATTTCATTAGTTATAAGTTCTACTTACACAAATTAAAATTTATATCAAAATATATTATAATACAAACTACGTAAATCCTTAATTCTTCTGAAGTAATTTCTTTTACATGACTTCTCAGAAGCCAATAATCCTTAACTACATTTTTTTACTAATTACAGATACATACATTTTTTTAAAAAGCTTTCACGTATCCTTAAAAATGATTTATTTATTTTTACACCACCAGCCGACGTGTTGCCTATATTTAGGAATCCTCCGGTCTAAAAATAATACAAAATACGGGTAAAACAACATCTGTATATTTGCAATTTTTTAATACATAAAATAATAGGCAACCATCCAAAGAACAAAACTACAGGCCTATGAACTATATCATATTTTAGAGCCATTGTTCCACTCTTTCAATACATAACTACATTTGATGTACTCTTGCATCATATCATACCTGTTATCCTCACTAATCGAAACGTCGCGTGACAATGTTAAAAACAAATACAAGCATTTGGAGGGGCTTAACAATTTGATTTTCATACAGCGTAAATATTAAAATATAGTTGTGTCCTTTAAAATATCGCAATATTCTCTTAGTTTATCAATCATTCTCTGCATATGTATGGGATCAGACGATATAAAGTTTTATATCGTATACGGAGCTTATATCAAAAGTATTGTATAAAGTTTGTTCTAATACAGAATCATGGACTTGTTTTGAGCTGGTTTATGATTATATACTGAGCATACACAAACGTTACCTGATCCCGGATTTAGAATGTAGGAACGCCAATCTCTGACTGTTGACTCTTTCAGGCTACATTATTGTTAATTTACAAAACAACTTGATTGTGGCCCAGCTTGATGAACTGCGAAAACTGTTTTTCGTTTTATTTAGAGAAGCTTTTGGCTTTAATTTTTAATCTAATATGTAAAATATATCAAATATGTGCAATCCAATTAATATTTTCCTAATACGAAAATTAGGTTGCTTATTTATCATTAATAATTTGTTATTAAGGAAAAATCATGAATTAAAAACATTAATATTAACAGCTACTAATAGAGATTTTCACCAATTAATTATTTTAAAGTACATACTAATAATAATAGACAAAATAAAAGTTAAGATATAACTAATTAACGATTGATAATTTTTAATTGAAGTAGTGAAGAGTTACATAACTTATATTAATTCTAACTATACTTATAACCTTCCTTATAAGTATAGTTAGAATTAATATCGACTCGATGAAACATTGCCAAAACCCCCTATTCCAAGACCTGACACCCCCACCTCTACCGGCAAGATGGCAACTCTCAAGATCTGGTAAAGCAGACCAAATGGTGGACATTACGGCCCTTGGCCAACCAACAAGATGCGTCTGGCGGGAACCTATCAAGCTATCTAACTGAATGAGCTTGCACTACATGCCTAGAGAGACTCTAGGCTCAGCCTTCAGTGGACTCTCACCTCTGCACCGCAACATTTCCACCTCTACCGAGGCTTCCCACACTCCTTAATTCCCTCCCTCCACCTTCAAACAGGTACTCCTAGTAAAAGGATCCGCTCACCCCAAATAAATTTCTTTATTTTTTCTAATAAAAGTAATTATAATCTAATAATAATAAAAAGATTTATAATCTTAAAAAATTGAGAGCTAAAAAAAAAAAAAAATAGCCCTCCTTATTACAGCGAGCAGGAAAAGAGGTGAGAATGACCTCGCATGTATCTGATTCTTAGTCTTTATTCTAATCACGAATCGGTTACACAATCACAAACACGTTTCAAACTAGGTTTTGAGCTTGTCGGAACAGAAGTCGAGCAGTCCAAGTTTTTCTTTCCGGCCATTTGGAATGGAACTACAGTACTGCGCATGGTCCCACCTGTTAGACGGTAGTTGGGGACTCTTGCTGGAACAAACCTATTACTTTCAATGGCTGTTCGAGTATCGTCTTGGTAAGACTCATTAATGTATAATTTATGTTATTATTAGGCTCTCTAGTTGTCAAAATAGTATTTGTTTCAAAAAAATTTCCTATTTCATTGGGCTGAATATCATTTAAAAAGGGAAAACATGAAGGAAATAAAATAATTACACCACACAAGTTGAATGTTAAGGTTTAGGTGGGGTGTGGTCAGAGCCGGTGATCGATTTGTAAACTGAATTTATAAGATATCTTCGATGTCTTCGTTCGGAATTCTCTGGCTTCCCCTCACTTTTTGTAGCCTCCCCCACCCCCGCCATCATTTCCTCTTTTCTAACCTTTTCCTTTCCTGAAGGGTCTTTAGATTAAATATTTTGTAGCTTCGTTTCTCATCTGTCCGGATTTGAAATTCTTTACGCGATTCTCCTGCCAATGATTTAGTTGTATTATCGTTTGTGCCATGGAGCAACACATGTTTTATTCCAGTAGGGTATGGATATCATACGTTACCCAGTCACCCTTGCGCTATTTTAAGGGCAAATATAAAATATTGTAGCAAAATGTACGACTTTTAGCATAAATAACTTTATTATAATTATTATTTTATGTTTTTCTAAACATTTTTTCATATTTACACTCTTAAAATTACGATGGTTATGCTTACCGGTACTGATGTGGAATTTGGAGCAAATGTTTACTTTAATTCCTCTGTTGGGGGGCAAAGAAGGTTGTGGCAATGTATCTGCGGTAAATCCTCAAGTAATATTGCTGAGGTAGGGTATTTGGGATAAGGGTCTATTTAGCGCCCAATTCAAATATGTATGTAGCATAATTGATTAATTGAAATTCACTGCTCATTTTAAAAGGAAATCTGGAATGGTCTGCTGGGGATAGCTGATGATTCTGAAATATAAACTCATCGTGCGAGTTTCGTATGTTAATTGGAGTAGTTAGAATTTTTTTATTTGTAAACCTCGAGGTTTCACTTTAATTACTAAGTCTTTATTGTATCAATAAATTGAGTAAGGATCATGCATTCTATCGATCCTAGAGGCTCAATATTGCCTAAAGTAGACAAGAAACCGTCGCTTTCTGCACGATTTAAGAATCGACAACTCCCCGAATCTAGTCACAAGGTAGAGGGCAGCACCTCTTCAATCCCTGGTAGACTCGCCACTAATTTTGGCCACCTGCTCGAAGAGATAAATTGAAATTTCTCCTAAGAGGATAAGGGGATTTCCTGGACCAACTTTAAGAAATTTAGACGCCAAGAAGGAAGAAAATAAGCGCCGGATTCAAATGAAAGCCAGTCATTTATCTGACACTACGTGACAAGTCCTCTGGGTCAGTTAAAGGAATTTATACGACCAAGTAGCTGATACAACAGGAGCTTATAAAGAAGCTGTACAGAAGAAGTATCTATTAACATCCCCACCACTGAACCTCTATACCAAGCGAAGAGACAGGACGCGAAGGAGCAATTATGTGATCTTGGTCTGATGGACCCCTGGAAAACTAGTATTTCGATAAATATCACCAGTAAGATCAGATCTTTATTAATTTATTCTATAACATAGAAGAATCCAGTTCCCACACCAAATCTGCAGCAGCTGATCCCTGTGGGTTTTTTGATATTTAAATTCAAGCCGGCATAAATTATTTGCTCCGCTATTTTTTTATTGCAACGTAATTATTATATAATTATAGTTTTTTATTAGCTATAATCATTTACTATTTATGTATCTCACTAACAATATTAACCCTTATAATATATATTTTATTTAGAGACTACAAACCGTATGTAATTTTTTTAAACTATTCTTTACTAGGATAGCCATTTACATATCGTTCATTTTGTGGAAAAGTGGCACAATACGAAATGTTTTTCTTCTTTCTGCTTGGACATAGTCCATTCTTTTTTCTTTGAGAAAAAATGCCAGATTTTTAGTCTCAATATTTACAGCAGGAGACGTGGCAGTCTTGCAGGGCAGCGATTAAGCTAAATAAGCAAACTGCAAACGCTTCTCTTGTAAAATTATACGTTTTTGTATTCTGGCAATGCTCTTCCAAGTGAAGGATATTTTAAAGGTATATTTTATTAATTAAATTACAGATTGTAATACTTGGTAATAATTTCGATTTTTCCAAAGTTTCTCATAAATTTGTATAGTTCGATGTCATTGCATATCATCAATCTTGGCCACTTGAACTTTTTATATGTTAAAAGTCATACTGGCAAACCCCCCCCCTTATAATAATATTGAAAATGAATAATATCAAAAATGGATGTAATACTGTGTAGGTTTCTTAACTATACGGCCAACACTCCATGGCCTTTGTTTGATCTTTTTTCCTCTCATGGATCCCAAAAATATATATTTAACAAATCACATCAATCACAACTGGTAAGTTATTGAACATCCTTTAAAAATATCATTTCTACACCACTCTCGTATAGCATAGACAGGCAAATCTATTGACTAAAAGTACGGTAAACGTGTTTGAAAGTAAAGCCTCACTATTTGGTACGTAAATTAATCCGTAACCCTGAAAAAAAAAAAAATAAGACGAAATAATTGTTATAAAAAAAAATCAATCAAGCGACCGTTCTTGAGAGTCTTGGCTGAATGAAACTTTCCAGGGCTTGTCTAACGCAATAAATTCTGGATGAGAGATGCTTTTGATCAGAAAGAGATTCTTTATATAAGCCCCCAAAGCTCTTAGGTACCTGTGTGGTGGAGCTGGTGTACCGACAGAGAAGTTTCCCCTCCGGTTAGCACACCAAAGTACAAAAATCTATTACTTGTCATGCAGAAAATGTTTTTCTGTAATGTTCCAGAAAAAAACTGTGACTCTGTGTCTCCGCTTTCTGTGACCGACGCTTGAGCTAATCAGTGGAGGGTATTATTTGTGTAGGGAAAGCAAAGCTAGTATATAGCTAGTAGTACATAGGAAATGTCTAAAGGCAAATTTATGTCAGCATGACTTGATAGCCGACAATTACCCATGGGCTTATAATTATCGTCAACCTAGAAATCTTCCTGTATGTAGTGCCTGCGTGGGTGTCACTATTTGCCTTTAGGACAGATCGAAGGGACTAAATTCAAATTTTAAAAGAGATGTCTTCATGTAAAAACAAAATATGAAATGGTACGAAATCTACTTTAAGAATAGTTATAAAGTAATTAGTAATGTTCGTGAAATTTAAAACCCGTACAGCTGGACTTTAAGCCCAAATCATCAGTTTACTAGAAATATAGACGTAGCATCAGTTTTTTTTAAAAACAGCTCATTCTATCCTGTTCAAAAAATATAATGAATTCAGTATCACTGGAGTAATCTAACTTTCATTAGCATTGAAGTACTTATAAAGCTTCTCCTCTAACACGAAACTCTTTTTACCTTTAAAATTAAAGGAAAACCCTGATGCTTTTCTCAGAAGCAGGCGATACAGGGAACTAAGCAAAATTAAATGAATTGTCATTTCCGCAAGATTCACGTGTTGTATTTAGCTACAGGAAAAATTTGTATAAAACCTTTCATGTAATAATGACATATAAATCTATATTTAAATATAGATATAGGTTGATTTAAACCTTCACTTCTGCATAGACAATTATTTATAGTTACTATAACAGGTATCTTCTAAAATAAAGATTATAAAGATTACGTTAGCTCCCGTCTAGTCCAGAAGACTGATCTAGGAGGCTTAGTTTTAGTTAAAGGATAGATTTCTTCGTCCAAATATCATCATTTCTGTTAAAAGACGGACGGCGAAAAGGACGAATCAAAAAGACGAACTAACGTACCGTTTTAGAATGGTGTCATGAATCATCTTTTGTCAGATTCTCGAGTGTTCAGAACCTTTTCAATAAAGAGGAACCAAGGATCTAAAAGATTACATCAATGCCCGACACTTCCGATTGAAGGAAAAACTTGTGTCTCCTTCATGAGTAGTTACTGTAATGATAACAAGCCTAATACAGTAACTGGGTTTCATTCTATTGATAAATCGTAATATAAACAATTTTATTTTTATTTTATTTTTTACCCTTGGGGAACTCCGACGACGAAATCTCTACTGGTGGTCGATATGGCTCCTATTCGCACAGAAAAGGTTCTGTCTGCTAGATAGGAAGCCATGATGTTCTGGAGTTGTGCAGGAAATTCGTGCTCGTTCATGCGTCGCAGGAGTGTGCTTTGATCTACAGAGTCGGATGCTTTCGTACAGTCAAGGGAGATCATCGCAGTGACTCAGTTGTTTCGCATGTTCGTTGCAACGTGCCGCTGCAGTTTCACCAATTGCAGTCAGAGCTGAGTTCTTTAGTGAAGCCGGTCTGTTGAGGTGGTATGATGTCTTGAGCGTCACAGTGTCTGGTGAGATGGTCGTAGAGAATCCTCTCGTATATTTTTGACAATTGGGTCAGCAGACTGACGGGCCTGTAGTGGGCTGGCTCATATCCATTCTTGGCCGGTTTCAATAGTGGTACGACGAGGAGTGCTTCCACGTCTGGGGAATAGAGTAGTGTCTCAGTGAAGAGTTGAGGATGTTCACTATGTGGGATATCCCCTTCCGTGGTAGCTGTTTCAGAAGGATGTTTTGGATGTTGTCGTTCCCTGGTGCTCTGTTGCCTCTGGTGCGACGAATGATTGCTGCAACCTGGTGGTAGGAGGTCTTAATCTATCCGAACAACAACATGGACAAGTTTATCAACGTTTTAGTAAAAAAAATGTTGATACTAGTCCCCTTTAATCGTTTATCTCTTTAAACAGAAGGAAGTTTTATTAAATTATTCATGTGAACAGTTATGTGAGTTAAGATTCTATTGCTAAATTTTGGTAACTTTTTACTACAAATCCTACATTTTTTTATTATATTTTTCATCAGGTGTCTTTTATTAGTCGAAAATCAAAAGTAAAAATAATTAAGGAGGTGTTTCTAGTTAAAAAAGATGATAAAATTTAATAATTATTTTGATAAATCTAAATTAATGTTTTAATAATAGTTAGACCGTTAAACATTTTGAAAACAAAAACAGGCATCTTTTTTTTCCTGGATCCAGTTTATGATATTATTATGAGAACGCATACATTAAAAGAAAGCATGAAAGAATTTGTGATGGTATATATGTTTGAGACATTTTTTAACGTTCCTCCTGGGCATGGTGTATGTACTTGATGACCTATGTGGAACTTCCGAAGGATGTTGCTGGTTGGAGGTCTCACAGATGTTTCTGTCTGTATTCAATGCAAATAGCCTTGATTGCTTCATGTTTCCCTTTGTGTCCCCTCCCCTTCATTTGGTCTAGTCTGCCATAGGTCAGTAATTTTCACCATAGTAGAATAGAAAAATGAGTACAAGCAAAAAATGCTTAAAGTGGCAGGAGTTTGAATGGGGTGTTAAAAAAGGTTTTTCTCTCTTGATGTACCCTTCGCTTTTAGAGTTTTTATTTGAACTTAAAAAAGCTGGTCAAAGAGTAGACGAGATAAAATCTACCGGTCTACCCTAACGACGGTTTCTTGCGAAATACGGGATGTTTATGACAGAAAGTTTTTAAGTATGGATCTATGATAAATTAATTACAATTTTTTCTAGCTTTTAACATTTAGGTATTAATAACTTTTTCACTAAAAATTCTATACTTTAACCCATTTAATATTTATATTTATATTCTTTTTATATTAACTCTAAACAATTCCTGTTAGAGAAGCCAGTTTGGCGTTTTTGTCCACTGCTCACGGAGAATGGTAGATGTTAACATTTTATACTTTATCATGCCTTGAAGGGAAACTGGGAGAGAGAGAGATAGAGATAAGTGGAGAGAGAGGGAGAGAGAGAGAGAGAGAGAGAGAGGGAGAGAGAGAGAGAGAGAGAGAGAGAGAGAGAGAGAGAGAGAGAGAGAGAGAGAAATTCCCTATCGACCTGCATAGCTTTTGCTTTGCATGGCTTATTCTTTGACGGTCCACTATCGATTCATTTGAGTAAGCGATTTTTTAACTGTTATTTGAATGGTATCAGGCTGGCTACTGTCTCCTCCTATGTCCAGATATGAGGGTCAAGGTTGCGTTATTTAATTAAGGCCATAGGGTTCAGTTTCAAAGAGTGGGTTAAATTAATTAAACGATAACCACCAATCACTTAGCTAATGCAAAACCCAGCGACGAAGGACGTTATAATACCAGGTGAATCCTCTAGTCATCGCACTATAACGCATTCAGCCCATTTAATATTTTTAATACTTTATTGTAAATAATATGTTTGACTTGGGTCGACCTTCCGTTTACTCTAAGGTATAGATCAAAAAGTTATTAAATATCCTAATTTATAATTAAAAACTTTAATGTTACCTCTTATTAGTGCCACCTATCGGCTTGTTTGCACATTGATATGAATAGATGTGCTTGAGAAATAATAACTGATCGACCGTTTTATATACGCATTATTTTTTAAACTATTTAATTTGTATCCTACCTCTTATAATTATTTTTCATAGTAACGAATCCTATTATTTTTCGAATATATACGTTTGTTTCTTCACCTGCCATACATATGGCAATGAAATATCGTTCATGAATAAATTTGAATGATATTCCATTTCGCAGCAAAAACAAACTCTTAAAAATTAATTGGATTATTTATGCAATCGTAATAAAAGAAAATACTGGGATAAGCAGTTTTTAAAAGTATTGGCTTCTAATTTTATTGAAATATTACAACACATGACAGATCGTTTTAAAAAGGGCATGAATCCAATTATCTAGGAACCCCTCGTAATATAGAATGCAAATGGAAGCTTTCAAAATAATTAAAAGAAATGACGAGCACTTCTTATAATATATTCTCTCCCTTTCGACCCTCATTTTATTAAAAACATAAATTAAGTGAAATGAATAATAAAAAAAAAGGGGGGAAGAAAAGTTGGAGGTGAAATTAAGCTATGAAAGTGAAAAAGAAGTTGAGAATTGCTGAGAATGATAAGGAGTCCAAGGAAGGGAATATTAAGAGGCCCTCTTGTTTCAGAATATAAGGGTTAAGGGCAACTGAAATATTATATGTAGACTGCATTAGATCCGTCGGGGTACCTCAACCCGGTTCAAGGGTTTTGATAAAAAATGCAATAGGTTCTGGCAAAACACGCAGGCCGCGAAAGAGGATGAAATGTGATTTTACCGTCTACCTTCCACCCTGGAATGTTATAGATCATATCTGAGGGGTTCTTTAAACCCTTCATTTTGATTTAGTGGTTTCCATATGCCGTGATCAGGCTGGAGGAACTTATCATTCCCAAAGCTGTTCTCGATAAATAACCTAGTATTTTATCTAGATGAATATAGTTTGATTGAACCAGTTGTTTCTAGGACCAATAGCCTCGCTATTATTGAGGTTTCGTTAGTTATGGGCCCAGAAAAAGTTTTAAAACCATTTCCCATCCTTCTTATGTATCATATATTACTATCGTACATTTTAGTAGAAAACGATACTCAATACTCAATTATTGTCAATCGCAGTCATTCAGTCATATGTTTTAGTACGTATTGTGTTTATATAGAGTCAAGTTTTTTTTTTAGTAAGAACTATAATTTTATTCAAGATTTTATAATCTACTTTATTAAAATTTATATATTTTTTTTTCGAAAGCTAAAAAACTTATGTATTCTTATGAGTCTACCTGGTCTTTTTGAGTCGCTTGTGTAATTTAGAGGCATGAAAATCACATGGAGGTTCCATTTAATACAAGAACGGTGGAGAGAATACAGATATATTGATACAAAATTCGTTTATTAATGAATTAATTAGTAATAGCAATGAAATAATTTTTCTTAAATTTAAATGGTTCTTAAATTCATGCACCCCCAGTTTCATGTAGCGGGCATTTATTTGATGCACTGGCCATATAGTGTTGTGTTAAAAAAAATCAGTAAAATTTTATTCACAATCATAACAAACGACAATTTGTGTGATAAATCGTGACTTGTTATTTCTTCGTTATTTGACAGATTTTTTTATCCACCTAATTTTGTTTTAGATAAATTTTGAACTGAATTAATATAGCAATATAATTTAACCAGCAACATTTTTTTTTAATATTATGTAAATCTGTGTGAAATTTGATAATTAATACTTAAAGTCGAGAGTTAATCATAAAATGACTCAAAAATAGTAACATTTCTTTTTCAATTCTTAATAATTAATGTTAACAAGACTTCAAAGGTACGTTTAGCTACAGTGTTCTTAGCTATACTAGGTAATTAATTATTCATCACCCTTATCAAAGTAGAGGCAAATACTTAAGGCTGACTTGAAACTTCTATCTTGAATGATTAAATTCTGAGACGACCATGAAATATATAAGTGTACCTGGCGAAGGATAGAACCAACGCAAGTTGTTTGAGCCAACAATGTTTGCCAATCACATAATTACTTCTCAAAGTTTCCACTCTGAAACCCTGTTCTTGTCACTTAAGGAAATTAAAATTTATGAGGTCCAAGTATGAGCGGTCACGACACTAGCCACTAAACAACATGCCTTTTTTATCCTTTAAAATTTTTTTAACGTAATCTTCATTACTGTATTTTTTTTTTAAACTTATTATTTTTCAGTGTAATATAGAAGTTACCAATGTCAGATTGAACTAATCACTTTGACCAAACAGGTGAAAGTGACTCTTTCATGTATGTTTCTTAGCCACTAATTACGGACTCTGTTATCAATTTGAAGTCTACAGATATAAATATTATTAATTATTTTATTAATAATTAATAATAAACTTTTGTTGCAATTGAGACAACTACTTTTATGATTATCAGGAAAGAAAGAAGGTTTTGACAGCTTTGGAACTATGTACTATGGAATATCCCAGTCTATAGCAGGGTGCTTAACCACTAATCTATTACCAGCGAAACTATTCAACAGCTTTCCTAGTCAATTTCAAAATTTGTTTTTCAAGATATTCAAAAAATCTTTTCTCTGGTACCTTAGGTAAGTAACGTGCAAATAGTGGGTGTCGTCCGGTCAGAGAGATTTACAGATTCCAAGATAAGCTTGATTACTAACTAAATTGTATAAATGTAGTTCAAAAATGTCACACTTTTGTGGATGTCAGAACTGAACTTTGAAAAAATATTTTGATACAGGAAAACCTCAAAGGATATTATGAGAAATGTGTGTAAACAAATGTCGTTACATCCTTCGCTAATATATGTTACAATAAAAATTTTGCATCGTTTCAAACAAAAGTTACACAAAATCAATACTAGTTAATTTTTTACAAAGACAATAAAAATAAATCCAGAAATTAGCGTGGACAAATTCATGCCAAAGGAATTAGCACTGCCCTTTGAAATAATCAGTAGGCGAATTTTAAATATAAAATATCAGTCACTAAAGTTAATATATTTGATTATTTGTGTACATTTTTTCCTGAGCGTCTATGGCTCTCGAGCTCTTGGCCAGCTTCCACTGTATCCGGTGACGCGGCTGTCGGAGGAGCTTGGGGGGCTTCCTCGTTAGCTTAAGAAGGAGGTGACAACCACGCGGATTTGGGCTGTTTGCAAATACTTTATGCAGCTAGTGAATGAAGATTGCAAATATGGTATGAATGAGGACATTTATAACAATTACTTATTGTCCAACAAGGTAGACTGTAATGTTATCGCAATAAACGTTTTTTGTTGTGACAAACATTTATTCACAAAATTTAGTTTAATGGAACCTCTATGACTTCAAAGTAATGCGATTACACGGACATACACAGGTGGTTTGAAAAGTTTCCGACTTCAACATGAAGATGATAATAAAATAAATAAAAGCTAGTGAAATAAAAGCTTTGTTAGGTCGGAAACTTTTCAGACCACCTCGTATGTATTTACATAATTATTTTCCTTGACATGAAATTAATACATTTATTTGATAAATTAAGCAAAAAATTTTATTTTAGTTTTACAGCAGTGATTTTTAATCATTTTCACTTTTATTATTATTTTACAGTCCTTGGACATAATTTGGTTAAGGTGTTATGGGGTCTTAATATTTGTCAAACATAGAAACTATAAATCGAATGGATTCGAGTGAGCAAGATTTCAGGAACACCCCAGACCCCCCGATACCGACAAGGGCACAAACGGCACCCCAGTCCCTCTTTCCTAGTAGACCTATATTTTAAGTACAGGAGGACTGATCGGAGGATGTGAGTAAAAACCACGAAAAGTTCACTAATCAGCAAACTAATAAGATATTGATGAATGATTAGTTTGAGATCGAAATAATGGGTTCGGACCAAGGCAGAAATAGTTTGAGATTGAAATAATGGGTTCGGACCAAGGCAGAAATAGTTTGAGATCGAAATAATGGGTTCGGACCAAGGCAGAAATAGTTTGAGATCGAAATAATGGGTTCGGACCAAGGCAGAAATAGTTTGAGATTGAAATAATGGGTTCGGACCAAGGCAGAAATAGTTTGAGATCGAAATAATGGGTTCGGACCAAGGAAGAAATAGTTAAACTAAACAAGCTATCAGCGAAAGGCACAACCACAGTCGCAATTTAGATCCCGTTTTCAAAAGCCCTGTAGGATTTACGAGAGTGGGTATTGAGTACGAGCCGTTTAAAATGTTTCAAAAAGAGCTGTTTGTTCCGGGAATAGGAGATATGGAAGAGACATAGATGAAAAGTGCCGCTGCTTGGTACATTGAGCAATCCCACTCACTCACTCAGTCAGACCGCTGGTGCAGAAACCATGCTACATTTAGCTACTCCCTTTCGTCACGCCCTGACCTAAAAAATAATCAAAACGAGCTTTCATTCCATTTTTATTTTATTTATATATTTTTTTTTTTTATTCAAAACAGGCCGTAAAAATAAATGAACACTCCGTGTTGGATTTCGTTTTACCTCGAAATGCCAGTTATTTAAGAATAAAAACGAAAATTTCCCATAGTATTTAACCGTGAGGTAAGTCGAGAAGACATCAAAGCTGTCGGCAGGCCATTTAACAAATTCTGAAATTGAATCCTTTGAAAAAAAACAAAACAGAATCTTGTTTTTCACTCTGTTTATGCGCCGGAAAAAACGTCATGCTCATCATAACGATGATCTAATTAAAAAAATATAGCTTTTATATTACTAATCAGGCTTTCTAGATAATTTAGTTACTGAGGACCTATGGGTCTAGTTATTTAGCCTCTGATTTAAGTAATAATGATAAAATAAATAAATTAAGTACATACCTTAACTATTAGTTAATTATAATATAATATTATAAGCTGCGGGCAAAACTCAAGGGGACTGGACTGTTTCTTTAAACAAACAAATAAGTTCTATATGCATGTATCTACGATGATATTGGCAGCAAACAAAATTGGACATAACTTAAGATACCTTAGACTACATACAAATTAATACTAAAATGGGAAGCTAAATATACAGAAAATATAGTACAAAAACGGGACAGATGAGCTAAATATACAGAAAATAAAGTACAATCACAAGATTTAGCAAATTTGCAACCCTATTTGCTAATATCAGGTTAAGTGTTTGTCAGGTTACCCAATGTATCCAAAGGTTTGGTTAAAATTGAAAAACCTGGAAGGAATCTATAAAAACTAATCCTCCATTTTACTTACCTCTGCAACATACAAAATAAAAATATTTCAAAATTGGGTATCTTTGGTGTTTAGGGTTCCGTTGGTTAAACTACCCATATGTCTGCCTGCTGTGGGATTATTGGGTCTCTGTTCAAACTGTCTGAAAAAAAAATATCGTTCTATAATTTTCAGTAGGGTTTCTTTTTCACAGCCTAGTCAACGCTACATAATTTTGTTTTGCTACTACGAAATTTACGATAGTAAAAATCGTCATTTCAATCTGACCTCCGTATTCTTTTCTTTGTCAATTTCAGATACCTTAAAGAATTCTTTTTCAACATACTCCCGATTTGAAGATCAAACACGAAGTTTTAAGTTCTTTTTTACTTTAGGCTCTGACAAAGCTCACTAATAATCCAAGAATACAAAAACTAATCGGCTTTATAAACTAAATAAAAAACAATTCCCACATAGCATCGTCAAACCACTACCTGAATTCTAGGACCGATCCCTGAGCTAGGATTTACTGTTTCTCTGTCTATACTATAATATATTATATTTAATGAGATTGCTCTTCCTTATTAAAAGACATATTTACTCTTTTATTTCCATATTACCAGCTTACCGATCCATTGCTATTACAACGGAGATCCAACTCAATTATAATATAAAATTACCCATTAAAAGTTTCATTATCAAATACTTGTTGTTTTATAAGAGTAAGTTTTTATATTAAATATATTCTGTTAAATATTTAAAAGGAAAATGAGTCTACATTACATTTAACCTCTGCTGCACGTCCTGTCAACTAGTTTTTTTTTTTAATTTCATCCCTCTTTCCGTATCTGAGACAGTACGGTATTTAGGCTTCCATCTCGACAAAAGACTGACCTGGAACCCAAACCCGAGGGTAAAAAGACATGAACTAAACAGACGCTTTGGACAACAGTATAGACTACTTCGAAGGACATCCCATCTCTCAATAGAAAATAAATTACTAATCTACAAAGTTATACTTAACCCAATCTGGACATACGGATTAGAGCTACAGTAAAAAGTCAAAGATTAAGCGTGTCCAATCCTTTTAATCAAAAGTCCTCGGAACAATCGTCATTTTCAGGCTCCACAAAGAATTGAATTTAACCTATTTGCATAATTTCATGCCTGATTTTAAGATCATGATACACAAAAATCAAGGCATGGGGTGCAGGTAAACCGCATCTGTTGTTGAGTGTTATTTAAGTAATAAGTCCGTTGCAATGAACTATTATTTGAGCATTATAACTATTATTTATAGTCTTGTTAAGTACTTAAGCGATCCGGACTGTCAAAGATATTAATATTAACTTCACTTTCCAATCTACCAAGAACAGCATCCCGTGAGTCCTATACGCGGACTCGCTAGAGACTTGGTAGATTGGTATCCACACTTTTAGATACCTCAACTTCATTGTTATGACCGAATCCTACCGTTTGAGCACCTAAAACCATTTATTAATTGGTAGTAGTACGTTATAGGTGTTCACAAATTTAATTATTGTTAATATGAGAATTAAATCGACACCTTAAAAATTTTATGTCTTTCATTCTCCCATACCGGTATAATTGCTTTTTCCAATAAAATTATTGTTTAGATCTATCTTATTGTATTATTGATTCTACTATACTTAGTTTAACTTGTAATCTAGAACCACTTAAACGATACGTAGTGGAGCATTTACTTGATGTTCATGTCACACCAAAATTATTTCATTTTATGTCTGCAGTGATAATAATCATTATAAATCCACCAACCTTTATTGGACATGTAAGTACATGTACTTACATGATATGTAAGTCAGTCTTACCAATATCCCATTAGGTTGAGTTGATTGAAAGTAACATATTAAGATGAGCAAGATTCTATTCAACACCAAAGCCCATCACAAATCCATCAACAACAGATTTACTATCCTACCATGCTGGAACTCAAGTGCTTGAAGCCGTGGGAACCAGTTACTAAGTCACCTAGCATTCAATCATCATTTAAAATACACCTATACAGAAGCTATTCGTGTATTCATATGGACTAATGGATGTAGTTATACTTTGGTAGATAAAGCGACACTATGTTTGTTTTGAGTAATACGACTTTTGACAAACAGACTAACTAATATTTGATTCAAGCACTGGTAGTATAATAGGTACTTGTATATTAGTGAACTTGTTTGTAAACAGTTTTCTCAAAACTCTGTGTCTCTTAGAAAACCATTGCATAAGTAATTAACTCATTACCAGAACAGTCAGTAGATAATACATAACATATATAATTAAATTTCCAACTACTAATCAGATTTTTTGGTATTCAAATTTTATGAAAATTCCAACGCTGTCAGAGGAATGTCAATTTACTAAAACTTATAATAATAATTTCATAATAGTTGGATGATAATGAATGAATTTATCCGACGTAAAAGTCGGTTGACATTCTTTTTATGCGATCATCAAAAGCACAGTAAAGCTATTTCGAAGAAATTTAATTTCCTTTCTTGCTTAATATTTAAATATTAAGTAAATTAATTATTCTTCAAAGCTCATCGAACACAAAGTCTACAAATTTATTAATTTTCTGTTTTAACTTTGACGTAACAGCTTCAACATTAAATAACCAACCAAATGAAAAGTTATATAATAAAGACATCGATTGTTCGTACAGAGACAAACAAACTTATGAAATATTTCCGATATATTTTGGAAAAAAAATGGTATTGGTCTAGCATTTAAAAGTGAAATCAATCTACACATCTTAATTTTCCACGCTGAAGATTATATTTAGTTAAAACACTGTTTATCAGATGTAAAGAACATCTTAAATAAAAAACAAGCCAGTTCTATTAGTGTCTAGAGGAGAGTGGGGATGATGAACCAAGGAGAGTTGCCTTGCTAGACCTTGCGAATGATTAATTAATCAACAGCTTTGAACGCATCGAAATTCAATTAGATTCCCTAATATCGGACAATATAAATAAACAAGAAGAAATGGTAAGCACGTGTATGCTAAGAAACCATAACGTTTTGATTCAGAATAAGGATACATGTAACAATTTTTCATACCGAAAATCAGTTGAGTAGCCATACAAATGATTTATTATTGTGTTTTTATTTATTTATGCACCGATTTTGTTTATAGTGTAATAGATTAAATATATAGAACATTCCTGACAGTTCATTACTTTTAAAATATTTTTTAAATAGGTTTCGTTACTCTTTTCATTTTAGCAACTGAAGAAAACACCTTAGAGCTGTCAAAAACGTTTTTGTTTAAATAAAGTTTATCGTGGAAAAACGGAAGATTGGTTATTTGATCTTTAACATTTCAAAAGGGGTACCATTAATATAACCTAAACATTTTTACAGAAATTTCATTAGACCCACGAATGCTACAGAAGCAGCTTTGAAAAAGAAGAAATTTTTCAAAACAAAAGACTTTAATTCAAAGGAAATCATAGAACCCCAGTTTCCCCATAAAAACAAAATTAATTCCACCTCTAGCTCAGACGAGTTAAAAAGTAATTTATTTCTTCATGACGGTGACATTTGAACCTTTTAAATTAGAAGGCACGTGGATGTGTACAATAAAACTAAAAAAAAAAAACTCTTTCAGCGTTAAGACAAAAAAGAGCTCAATAATTGATACAAATTAATAAGTACAAATTATTTGTACTTGCATAAGGTTGGATTTACATCTCTCAACCAAAGCCACAATCGTTTAATTGGAGATTGTACAACCAAACTAATACAAAGGTGTGTAGTCATTTTGCCTCTTTGACTTCTTGAAAAAGCAAAATCCGACTTGAATAAACTGATCACTTCACAAACATATTGCGGAGGACAATCCCATGAAAGTTTATGCTTTGTCATCATCTTCTTTTCCAATATTTAATTCTTTAGCACTTTTGAGCAACATTGATCTCCAATTTAACATACAATAAGTTACAACTAAAAAAAACTTCAGTTGTATGCAGAGAAACTGATAAAAATTGAGTCAGTCAAAAGTGTTTTCGGTAAGGAAATGCAGTTCATCCCAAACCATCACAATTTGCCCTTGCATTTACCAGCTTTCAATTTCTTATTGTTTGTATAGTCACCTGAGGTCTGATTTATCTTTGAAAACCGCGTATGTAACAGGAGAACGCTTGGAATATCTCAAAATTAAATAACATAATACAAGTTTCGGTAACATTAAGCCACCTGAGCAGTATCTTAGAAACCTGTCCAGCACGCTTGCAGACCTCATAGTTATAATTCAAGTTTCGGTAACATTAAGCCACCTGAGCAGTATCTTAGAAACCTGTCCAGCACGATTGCACACCTCATAGTTATAATTCAAGTTTCGGTAACATTAAGCCACCTGAGCAGTATCTTAGAAACCTGTCCAGCACGCTTGCACACCTCATAGTTATAATTCAAGTTTCGGTAACATTAAGCCACCTGAGCAGTATCTTAGAAACCTGTCCAGCACGATTGCACACCTCATAGTTATAATTCAAGTTTCGGTAACATTAAGCCACCTGAGCAGTATCTTAGAAACCTGTCCAGCACGATTGCACACCTCATAGTTATAATTCAAGTTTCGGTAACATTAAGCCACCTGAGCAGTATCTTAGAAACCTGTCCAGCACGATTGCACACCTCATAGTTATAATTCAAGTTTCGGTAACATTAAGCCACCTGAGCAGTATCTTAGAAACCTGTCCAGCACGATTGCACACCTCATAGTTATAATTCAAGTTTCGGTAACATTAAGCCACCTGAGCAGTATCTTAGAAACCTGTCCAGCACGATTGCACACCTCATAGTTATAATTCAAGTTTCGGTAACATTAAGCCACCTGAGCAGTATCTTAGAAACCTGTCCAGCACGATTGCACACCTCATAGTTATAATTCAAGTTTCGGTAACATTAAGCCACCTGAGCAGTATCTTAGAAACCTGTCCAGCACGATTGCACACCTCATAGTTATAATTCAAGTTTCGGTAACATTAAGCCACCTGAGCAGTATCTTAGAAACCTGTCCAGCACGATTGCACACCTCATAGTTATAATTCAAGTTTCGGTAACATTAAGCCACCTGAGCAGTATCTTAGAAACCTGTCCAGCACGATTGCACACCTCATAGTTATAATTCAAGTTTCGGTAACATTAAGCCACCTGAGCAGTATCTTAGAAACCTGTCCAGCACGATAGCACACCTCATAGTTATAATTCAAGTTTCGGTAACATTAAGCCACCTGAGCAGTATCTTAGAAACCTGTCCAGCACGATTGCACACCTCATAGTTATAATTCAAGTTTCGGTAACATTAAGCCACCTGAGCAGTATCTTAGAAACCTGTCCAGCACGATTGCACACCTCATAGTTATAATTCAAGTTTCGGTAACATTAAGCCACCTGAGCAGTATCTTAGAAACCTGTCCAGCACGATTGCACACCTCATAGTTATAATTCAAGTTTCGGTAACATTAAGCCACCTGAGCAGTATCTTAGAAACCTGTCCAGCACGATTGCACACCTCATAGTTATAATTCAAGTTTCAGTAACATTAAGCCACCTGAGCAGTATCTTAGAAACCTGTCCACCACGATTGCACACCTCATAGTTATAATTCAAGTTTCGGTAACATTAAGCCACCTGAGCAGTATCTTAGAAACCTGTCCAGCACGATTGCACACCTCATAGTTATAATTCAAGTTTCGGTAACATTAAGCCACCTGAGCAGTATCTTAGAAACCTGTCCAGCACGATTGCACACATCATAGTTATAATTCAAGTTTCGGTAACATTAAGCCACCTGAGCAGTATCTTAGAAACCTGTCCAGCACGATTGCACACCTCATAGTTATAATTCAAGTTTCGGTAACATTAAGCCACCTGAGCAGTATCTTAGAAACCTGTCCAGCACGATTGCACACCTCATAGTTATAATTCAAGTTTCGGTAACATTAAGCCACCTGAGCAGTATCTTAGAAACCTGTCCAGCACGATTGCACACCTCATAGTTATAATTCAAGTTTCGGTAACATTAAGCCACCTGAGCAGTATCTTAGAAACCTGTCCAGCACGATTGCACACCTCATAGTTATAATTCAAGTTTCGGTAACATTAAGCCACCTGAGCAGTATCTTAGAAACCTGTCCAGCACGATTGCACACCTCATAGTTATAATTCAAGTTTCGGTAACATTAAGCCACCTGAGCAGTATCTTAGAAACCTGTCCAGCACGATTGCACACCTCATAGTTATAATTCAAGTTTCGGTAACATTAAGCCACCTGAGCAGTATCTTAGAAACCTGTCCAGCACGATTGCACACCTCATAGTTATAATTCAAGTTTCGGTAACATTAAGCCACCTGAGCAGTATCTTAGAAACCTGTCCAGCACGCTTGCAGACCTCATAGTTATAATTCAAGTTTCGGTAACATTAAGCCACCTGAGCAGTATCTTAGAAACCTGTCCAGCACGATTGCACACCTCATAGTTATAATTCAAGTTTCGGTAACATTAAGCCACCTGAGCAGTATCTTAGAAACCTGTCCAGCACGATTGCACACCTCATAGTTATAATTCAAGTTTCGGTAACATTAAGCCACCTGAGCAGTATCTTAGAAACCTGTCCAGCACGCTTGCAGACATCATAGTTATAATTCAAGTTTCGGTAACATTAAGCCACCTGAGCAGTATCTTAGAAACCTGTCCAGCACGATTGCAGACCTCATAGTTATAATTCAAGTTTCGGTAACATTAAGCCACCTGAGCAGTATCTTAGAAACCTGTCCAGCACGATTGCACACCTCATAGTTATAATTCAAGTTTCGGTAACATTAAGCCACCTGAGCAGTATCTTAGAAACCTGTCCAGCACGATTGCACACCTCATAGTTATAATTCAAGTTTCGGTAACATTAAGCCACCTGAGCAGTATCTTAGAAACCTGTCCAGCACGATTGCACACCTCATAGTTATAATTCAAGTTTCGGTAACATTAAGCCACCTGAGCAGTATCTTAGAAACCTGTCCAGCACGATTGCACACCTCATAGTTATAATTCAAGTTTCGGTAACATTAAGCCACCTGAGCAGTATCTTAGAAACCTGTCCAGCACGCTTGCACACCTCATAGTTATAATTCAAGTTTCGGTAACATTAAGCCACCTGAGCAGTATCTTAGAAACCTGTCCAGCACGATTGCACACCTCATAGTTATAATTCAAGTTTCGGTAACATTAAGCCACCTGAGCAGTATCTTAGAAACCTGTCCAGCACGCTTGCAGACATCATAGTTATAATTCAAGTTTCGGTAACATTAAGCCACCTGAGCAGTATCTTAGAAACCTGTCCAGCACGCTTGCAGACCTCATAGTTATAATTCAAGTTTCGGTAACATTAAGCCACCTGAGCAGTATCTTAGAAACCTGTCCAGCACGCTTGCAGACATCATAGTTATAATTCAAGTTTCGGTAACATTAAGCCACCTGAGCAGTATCTTAGAAACCTGTCCAGCACGCTTGCAGACATCATAGTTATAATTCAAGTTTCGGTAACATTAAGCCACCTGAGCAGTATCTTAGAAACCTGTCCAGCACGATTGCACACCTCATAGTTATAATTCAAGTTTCGGTAACATTAAGCCACCTGAGCAGTATCTTAGAAACCTGTCCAGCACGCTTGCACACCTCATAGTTATAATTCAAGTTTCGGTAACATTAAGCCACCTGAGCAGTATCTTAGAAACCTGTCCAGCACGCTTGCAGACATCATAGTTATAATTCAAGTTTCGGTAACATTAAGCCACCTGAGCAGTATCTTAGAAACCTGTCCAGCACGATTGCACACCTCATAGTTATAATTCAAGTTTCGGTAACATTAAGCCACCTGAGCAGTATCTTAGAAACCTGTCCAGCACGATTGCACACCTCATAGTTATAATTCAAGTTTCGGTAACATTAAGCCACCTGAGCAGTATCTTAGAAACCTGTCCAGCACGATTGCACACCTCATAGTTATAATTCAAGTTTCGGTAACATTAAGCCACCTGAGCAGTATCTTAGAAACCTGTCCAGCACGATTGCACACCTCATAGTTATAATTCAAGTTTCGGTAACATTAAGCCACCTGAGCAGTATCTTAGAAACCTGTCCAGCACGCTTGCAGACATCATAGTTATAATTCAAGTTTCGGTAACATTAAGCCACCTGAGCAGTATCTTAGAAACCTGTCCAGCACGCTTGCAGACATCATAGTTATAATTCAAGTTTCGGTAACATTAAGCCACCTGAGCAGTATCTTAGAAACCTGTCCAGCACGATTGCACACCTCATAGTTATAATTCAAGTTTCGGTAACATTAAGCCACCTGAGCAGTATCTTAGAAACCTGTCCAGCACGATTGCACACCTCATATTTATAATTCAAGTTTCGGTAACATTAAGCCACCTGAGCAGTATCTTAGAAACCTGTCCAGCACGATTGCACACCTCATAGTTATAATTCAAGTTTCGGTAACATTAAGCCACCTGAGCAGTATCTTAGAAACCTGTCCAGCACGCTTGCAGACATCATAGTTATAATTCAAGTTTCGGTAACATTAAGCCACCTGAGCAGTATCTTAGAAACCTGTCCAGCACGATTGCAGACCTCATAGTTATAATTCAAGTTTCGGTAACATTAAGCCACCTGAGCAGTATCTTAGAAACCTGTCCAGCACGATTGCACACCTCATAGTTATAATTCAAGTTTCGGTAACATTAAGCCACCTGAGCAGTATCTTAGAAACCTGTCCAGCACGATTGCACACCTCATAGTTATAATTCAAGTTTCGGTAACATTAAGCCACCTGAGCAGTATCTTAGAAACCTGTCCAGCACGCTTGCAGACATCATAGTTATAATTCAAGTTTCGGTAACATTAAGCCACCTGAGCAGTATCTTAGAAACCTGTCCAGCACGCTTGCAGACATCATAGTTATAATTCAAGTTTCGGTAACATTAAGCCACCTGAGCAGTATCTTAGAAACCTGTCCAGCACGATTGCACACCTCATAGTTATAATTCAAGTTTCGGTAACATTAAGCCACCTGAGCAGTATCTTAGAAACCTGTCCAGCACGCTTGCAGACATCATAGTTATAATTCAAGTTTCGGTAACATTAAGCCACCTGAGCAGTATCTTAGAAACCTGTCCAGCACGATTGCACACCTCATAGTTATAATTCAAGTTTCGGTAACATTAAGCCACCTGAGCAGTATCTTAGAAACCTGTCCAGCACGCTTGCAGACATCATAGTTATAATTCAAGTTTCGGTAACATTAAGCCACCTGAGCAGTATCTTAGAAACCTGTCCAGCACGCTTGCAGACATCATAGTTATAATTCAAGTTTCGGTAACATTAAGCCACCTGAGCAGTATCTTAGAAACCTGTCCAGCACGATTGCAGACCTCATAGTTATAATTCAAGTTTCGGTAACATTAAGCCACCTGAGCAGTATCTTAGAAACCTGTCCAGCACGCTTGCAGACATCATAGTTATAATTCAAGTTTCGGTAACATTAAGCCACCTGAGCAGTATCTTAGAAACCTGTCCAGCACGCTTGCAGACATCATAGTTATAATTCAAGTTTCGGTAACATTAAGCCACCTGAGCAGTATCTTAGAAACCTGTCCAGCACGCTTGCAGACATCATAGTTATAATTCAAGTTTCGGTAACATTAAGCCACCTGAGCAGTATCTTAGAAACCTGTCCAGCACGATTGCACACCTCATAGTTATAATTTAAGTTTTGGTAACATTAAGCCACCTGAGCAGTATCTTAGAAACCTGTCCAGCACGCTTGCAGACATCATAGTTATAATTCAAGTTTCGGTAACATTAAGCCACCTGAGCAGTATCTTAGAAACCTGTCCAGCACGATTGCACACCTCATAGTTATAATTCAAGTTTCGGTAACATTAAGCCACCTGAGCAGTATCTTAGAAACCTGTCCAGCACGATTGCACACCTCATAGTTATAATTCAAGTTTCGGTAACATTAAGCCACCTGAGCAGTATCTTAGAAACCTGTCCAGCACGCTTGCAGACATCATAGTTATAATTCAAGTTTCGGTAACATTAAGCCACCTGAGCAGTATCTTAGAAACCTGTCCAGCACGATTGCACACCTCATAGTTATAATTCAAGTTTCGGTAACATTAAGCCACCTGAGCAGTATCTTAGAAACCTGTCCAGCACGATTGCACACCTCATAGTTATAATTCAAGTTTCGGTAACATTAAGCCACCTGAGCAGTATCTTAGAAACCTGTCCAGCACGCTTGCAGACATCATAGTTATAATTCAAGTTTCGGTAACATTAAGCCACCTGAGCAGTATCTTAGAAACCTGTCCAGCACGATTGCACACCTCATAGTTATAATTTAAGTTTCGGTAACATTAAGCCACCTGAGCAGTATCTTAGAAACCTGTCCAGCACGCTTGCAGACATCATAGTTATAATTCAAGTTTCGGTAACATTAAGCCACCTGAGCAGTATCTTAGAAACCTGTCCAGCACGATTGCACACCTCATAGTTATAATTCAAGTTTCGGTAACATTAAGCCACCTGAGCAGTATCTTAGAAACCTGTCCAGCACGCTTGCAGACATCATAGTTATAATTCAAGTTTCGGTAACATTAAGCCACCTGAGCAGTATCTTAGAAACCTGTCCAGCACGATTGCACACCTCATAGTTATAATTCAAGTTTCGGTAACATTAAGCCACCTGAGCAGTATCTTAGAAACCTGTCCAGCACGCTTGCAGACATCATAGTTATAATTCAAGTTTCGGTAACATTAAGCCACCTGAGCAGTATCTTAGAAACCTGTCCAGCACGCTTGCAGACATCATAGTTATAATTCAAGTTTCGGTAACATTAAGCCACCTGAGCAGTATCTTAGAAACCTGTCCAGCACGCTTGCAGACATCATAGTTATAATTCAAGTTTCGGTAACATTAAGCCACCTGAGCAGTATCTTAGAAACCTGTCCAGCACGATTGCAGACCTCATAGTTATAATTCAAGTTTCGGTAACATTAAGCCACCTGAGCAGTATCTTAGAAACCTGTCCAGCACGATTGCACACCTCATAGTTATAATTCAAGTTTCGGTAACATTAAGCCACCTGAGCAGTATCTTAGAAACCTGTCCAGCACGATTGCAGACCTCATAGTTATAATTCAAGTTTCGGTAACATTAAGCCACCTGAGCAGTATCTTAGAAACCTGTCCAGCACGATTGCACACCTCATAGTTATAATTCAAGTTTCGGTAACATTAAGCCACCTGAGCAGTATCTTAGAAACCTGTCCAGCACGCTTGCACACATCATAGTTATAATTCAAGTTTCGGTAACATTAAGCCACCTGAGCAGTATCTTAGAAACCTGTCCAGCACGATTGCACACCTCATAGTTATAATTCAAGTTTCGGTAACATTAAGCCACCTGAGCAGTATCTTAGAAACCTGTCCAGCACGCTTGCAGACATCATAGTTATAATTCAAGTTTCGGTAACATTAAGCCACCTGAGCAGTATCTTAGAAACCTGTCCAGCACGCTTGCAGACATCATAGTTATAATTCAAGTTTCGGTAACATTAAGCCACCTGAGCAGTATCTTAGAAACCTGTCCAGCACGCTTGCAGACCTCATAGTTATAATTCAAGTTTCGGTAACATTAAGCCACCTGAGCAGTATCTTAGAAACCTGTCCAGCACGATTGCACACCTCATAGTTATAATTCAAGTTTCGGTAACATTAAGCCACCTGAGCAGTATCTTAGAAACCTGTCCAGCACGATTGCACACCTCATAGTTATAATTCAAGTTTCGGTAACATTAAGCCACCTGAGCAGTATCTTAGAAACCTGTCCAGCACGATTGCAGACCTCATAGTTATAATTCAAGTTTCGGTAACATTAAGCCACCTGAGCAGTATCTTAGAAACCTGTCCAGCACGATTGCACACCTCATAGTTATAATTCAAGTTTCGGTAACATTAAGCCACCTGAGCAGTATCTTAGAAACCTGTCCAGCACGCTTGCAGACATCATAGTTATAATTCAAGTTTCGGTAACATTAAGCCACCTGAGCAGTATCTTAGAAACCTGTCCAGCACGATTGCACACCTCATAGTTATAATTCAAGTTTCGGTAACATTAAGCCACCTGAGCAGTATCTTAGAAACCTGTCCAGCACGATTGCAGACCTCATAGTTATAATTCAAGTTTCGGTAACATTAAGCCACCTGAGCAGTATCTTAGAAACCTGTCCAGCACGATTGCAGACATCATAGTTATAATTCAAGTTTCGGTAACATTAAGCCACCTGAGCAGTATCTTAGAAACCTGTCCAGCACGATTGCACACCTCATAGTTATAATTCAAGTTTCGGTAACATTAAGCCACCTGAGCAGTATCTTAGAAACCTGTCCAGCACGATTGCACACCTCATAGTTATAATTCAAGTTTCGGTAACATTAAGCCACCTGAGCAGTATCTTAGAAACCTGTCCAGCACGATTGCACACCTCATAGTTATAATTCAAGTTTCGGTAACATTAAGCCACCTGAGCAGTATCTTAGAAACCTGTCCAGCACGATTGCACACCTCATAGTTATAATTCAAGTTTCGGTAACATTAAGCCACCTGAGCAGTATCTTAGAAACCTGTCCAGCACGCTTGCAGACCTCATAGTTATAATTTAAGTTTCGGTAACATTAAGCCACCTGAGCAGTATCTTAGAAACCTGTCCAGCACGATTGCACACCTCATAGTTATAATTCAAGTTTCGGTAACATTAAGCCACCTGAGCAGTATCTTAGAAACCTGTCCAGCACGCTTGCAGACATCATAGTTATAATTCAAGTTTCGGTAACATTAAGCCACCTGAGCAGTATCTTAGAAACCTGTCCAGCACGATTGCACACCTCATAGTTATAATTCAAGTTTCGGTAACATTAAGCCACCTGAGCAGTATCTTAGAAACCTGTCCAGCACGCTTGCAGACCTCATAGTTATAATTTAAGTTTCGGTAACATTAAGCCACCTGAGCAGTATCTTAGAAACCTGTCCAGCACGATTGCACACCTCATAGTTATAATTCAAGTTTCGGTAACATTAAGCCACCTGAGCAGTATCTTAGAAACCTGTCCAGCACGCTTGCAGACATCATAGTTATAATTCAAGTTTCGGTAACATTAAGCCACCTGAGCAGTATCTTAGAAACCTGTCCAGCACGATTGCACACCTCATAGTTATAATTCAAGTTTCGGTAACATTAAGCCACCTGAGCAGTATCTTAGAAACCTGTCCAGCACGCTTGCAGACATCATAGTTATAATTCAAGTTTCGGTAACATTAAGCCACCTGAGCAGTATCTTAGAAACCTGTCCAGCACGATTGCAGACCTCATAGTTATAATTCAAGTTTCGGTAACATTAAGCCACCTGAGCAGTATCTTAGAAACCTGTCCAGCACGATTGCACACCTCATAGTTATAATTCAAGTTTCGGTAACATTAAGCCACCTGAGCAGTATCTTAGAAACCTGTCCAGCACGCTTGCAGACATCATAGTTATAATTCAAGTTTCGGTAACATTAAGCCACCTGAGCAGTATCTTAGAAACCTGTCCAGCACGATTGCACACCTCATAGTTATAATTCAAGTTTCGGTAACATTAAGCCACCTGAGCAGTATCTTAGAAACCTGTCCAGCACGATTGCACACCTCATAGTTATAATTCAAGTTTCGGTAACATTAAGCCACCTGAGCAGTATCTTAGAAACCTGTCCAGCACGATTGCACACCTCATAGTTATAATTCAAGTTTCGGTAACATTAAGCCACCTGAGCAGTATCTTAGAAACCTGTCCAGCACGATTGCACACCTCATAGTTATAATTCAAGTTTCGGTAACATTAAGCCACCTGAGCAGTATCTTAGAAACCTGTCCAGCACGCTTGCAGACCTCATAGTTATAATTCAAGTTTCGGTAACATTAAGCCACCTGAGCAGTATCTTAGAAACCTGTCCAGCACGATTGCACACCTCATAGTTATAATTCAAGTTTCGGTAACATTAAGCCACCTGAGCAGTATCTTAGAAACCTGTCCAGCACGCTTGCAGACCTCATAGTTATAATTTAAGTTTCGGTAACATTAAGCCACCTGAGCAGTATCTTAGAAACCTGTCCAGCACGATTGCACACCTCATAGTTATAATTCAAGTTTCGGTAACATTAAGCCACCTGAGCAGTATCTTAGAAACCTGTCCAGCACGCTTGCAGACATCATAGTTATAATTCAAGTTTCGGTAACATTAAGCCACCTGAGCAGTATCTTAGAAACCTGTCCAGCACGATTGCACACCTCATAGTTATAATTCAAGTTTCGGTAACATTAAGCCACCTGAGCAGTATCTTAGAAACCTGTCCAGCACGCTTGCAGACCTCATAGTTATAATTTAAGTTTCGGTAACATTAAGCCACCTGAGCAGTATCTTAGAAACCTGTCCAGCACGATTGCACACCTCATAGTTATAATTCAAGTTTCGGTAACATTAAGCCACCTGAGCAGTATCTTAGAAACCTGTCCAGCACGCTTGCAGACATCATAGTTATAATTCAAGTTTCGGTAACATTAAGCCACCTGAGCAGTATCTTAGAAACCTGTCCAGCACGATTGCACACCTCATAGTTATAATTCAAGTTTCGGTAACATTAAGCCACCTGAGCAGTATCTTAGAAACCTGTCCAGCACGATTGCACACCTCATAGTTATAATTCAAGTTTCGGTAACATTAAGCCACCTGAGCAGTATCTTAGAAACCTGTCCAGCACGCTTGCAGACATCATAGTTATAATTCAAGTTTCGGTAACATTAAGCCACCTGAGCAGTATCTTAGAAACCTGTCCAGCACGCTTGCACACCTCATAGTTATAATTCAAGTTTCGGTAACATTAAGCCACCTGAGCAGTATCTTAGAAACCTGTCCAGCACGATTGCACACCTCATAGTTATAATTCAAGTTTCGGTAACATTAAGCCACCTGAGCAGTATCTTAGAAACCTGTCCAGCACGATTGCACACCTCATAGTTATAATTCAAGTTTCGGTAACATTAAGCCACCTGAGCAGTATCTTAGAAACCTGTCCAGCACGATTGCACACATCATAGTTATAATTCAAGTTTCGGTAACATTAAGCCACCTGAGCAGTATCTTAGAAACCTGTCCAGCACGATTGCACACCTCATAGTTATAATTCAAGTTTCGGTAACATTAAGCCACCTGAGCAGTATCTTAGAAACCTGTCCAGCACGCTTGCAGACCTCATAGTTATAATTCAAGTTTCGGTAACATTAAGCCACCTGAGCAGTATCTTAGAAACCTGTCCAGCACGATTGCACACCTCATAGTTATAATTCAAGTTTCGGTAACATTAAGCCACCTGAGCAGTATCTTAGAAACCTGTCCAGCACGCTTGCAGACCTCATAGTTATAATTTAAGTTTCGGTAACATTAAGCCACCTGAGCAGTATCTTAGAAACCTGTCCAGCACGATTGCACACCTCATAGTTATAATTCAAGTTTCAGTAACATTAAGCCACCTGAGCAGTATCTTAGAAACCTGTCCAGCACGATTGCACACCTCATAGTTATAATTCAAGTTTCGGTAACATTAAGCCACCTGAGCAGTATCTTAGAAACCTGTCCAGCACGCTTGCAGACATCATAGTTATAATTCAAGTTTCGGTAACATTAAGCCACCTGAGCAGTATCTTAGAAACCTGTCCAGCACGATTGCACACCTCATAGTTATAATTCAAGTTGAAATTGGAGTAGCCTATGCCTTATATGACTTGACTTGTTATAAGCTTGCTTGTTATAAGCTTATAATAAAAGCTACTTCTCATAACATTACAGTAAAAATTCCTGTCTCGCCTAGTCATTTTTTTTTTAAATATTAGAAATCGAAAAGATTTTAGCACTTTTATTTTGAAGACATTGCCAACGAACATGGTTTCTTATTAAGATAAATTGTTTCCCCTAACATCTAGTTTACCATCCACGAAAACATTTTTGATAATTGCATAAGAAATGATAGCTAATTATTCTTAATGCAAGAGGTTTTTTTTTTTACTGTTGTACAATACTATTTGTGTGTCAAAAAAGGCACATTGGTTGTGCTTTCCTATTGTACGTGTACTATATGTTTTAATTAACAACATCTTACACTTCACACTTTTAACTCTAAAATTTGTCAGTATATGCAAGGCTATGGAAATGTAGATCGCCCTTGGTATTAAGACTGTAGTTTCGGTTTACATGCTACTGCCAGATAATCCTAGGCAAGATAACTACTCTTCTGAGGTAAATGAAATTTTGGCACCTGTTTATTTCTGTAGTTTTAACTATTATTGATTTATTTGTTGATCAATGCAAATAAAAATTGTTCCCTGGATTGTGTATGGTAAATGGTAAAGGTGTGACAAGATGATATATCTGGCAATAAATTAAAAAATTCGATCTTTCTTATGAATTTACTTCAGAATATGTGTTAATTATTAATCCTTGATAATTTAATTTCTGATTGGTAGATTTTTTTATGATTGAATAGAACAGAGCAGTATTGAATTCTGTTTAGAAATGGAAGGTTTGTGAGGTAGCGTGCCTAGGTCGAGCCCTTGTTGTACTCCAGCTCGTCATGCTAACTATACTGACAACCATCAGTTGAATGTATATTCCTTGAGGTAAAAAAAATACAAAACAACAAGGGTTTACAGGCAGCAAAATATAATAAGTGTTAAGGGCACAAGAATTTATTTGTATTCTTTCCTTGAGCTGACTGATAGAGTAAACTGACGGAACGTTTTTGCACTAGGCGCTGTCATCAAAGGTTTACCCTCAGTGCAAGTTGAATGCTTATTGTGGTTTTAGGTTGCCATTTTAAGATTTATAAGGTTTGTATTCCTCTTTTCCTACTCCCCTCCTGGCTTCTTAAAACATCATTTCCACTCATTTTGTATCACAGATATGAGATTAACAACATCTCCTCATGTGAAGTGAAGTCATTATGCAATGCTTTAGTGTTGCATAATTTTATTTTGTGAAAAAAAATCGTTTGTGGAGATCATCGTTGGAGTATCTTCAGGCAGTAAAATTAAACAGCACAAATTAAAACTTATTTATCCTTCAATTGAAGTAATTTTTTTATCAAGAATAAGTGATTATGTATATATTTTATTTTGTTGTTTTGCATTTTGTATTGTAGGTACATATATGGAATTTTAATAAAAATAGATAATCCCGTTGATTGGAATTTTTCTTTTTTTTAACCCTCAATAATCTGTAATTCCGCTATTTCGAAAATATCGGTGATTCGTAATAAACTCTTCACCCCTTAGCGTTACGAATTATCGGGATTGGTTGGGCTATATAGAATAAATACATATATATCATTTATATTTATATGTATCAGACTGGTGTATCGGTTTTGGTTCATCGCGCAGAATGATCATATTTCATTAGGGCACTAGTTATCAAGTGGGAATTGTATACATTTTTTTTAATATACAAAACCAAGTTATCTAATTTAGAATACATCTTCTCTACATTCCTCTGAATGAATGAATCATTTGATGCACGCGCTTTTATTATGGATTTCTTGAAAACCCTTCAGTAATATTATATGACGGCACGGAATCGATTTTATTTAGACCCAGTATATTTCTTTCCAAGGTGAAGTGCTTGGGTAAAACAATTATTCTGGAGTGCGGAGAGTCGATACGACTGGTGTATCGGTTTTGGTTCATCGCGCAGAATGATCATATTTCATTAGGGCAATAGTTATCAAGTGGGAATTGATTCCCTCGGCACCATTGTTATCTGGCTGATGTACGACCCTGCATAACTAACCGGTCCACTCCCTCCCGCACACACGTTCCTATCGCCGCTTTTACCCACAGCAGCGGCAGTGGAGGAAACTCATTTGTATTTGACGATGTATCGAAGTGATTGATGGCGGAGGATTGTATCGCGACGAAACGGCGTCACTCCTTATCGACTAATAGGCTTAGGGTTTCTTGGGATTTTCCGAAACCAGAAACCCTTGTATTATTGATCATTAGTTGTAGTAACCCTTGTAATATTTATAGTTTAGCTAAAGAAAAAGTATTTTTACAGGGAGAGGTTGTTATCTTATGCACTTGTTGATGAGTTTTCAAATATGAAATCAAACAATGCAACAATGAGACCGATAGACATTGTTAAACAAATTAGATTATCTCAATGCATTAACAATGTCACCACAACCACGCTTAATATCCTACCTGTAGTAATTATTGGGTAGGAACGATGTTTACAGAGCAAAAAGGTTAGTACCTTAATAAATTTAAACCAATGTAATGTAACCACCTCTATCAGACTCCAGCCATAGTTGGTGAGACGTCTTGGAAGGTTGCTAGAGCAAGGTTAAAGAGATGCTTGCGTTCTGGATATAGTTCTCATTTAGAGAACAAAAACAAATTTCGCATAAAATTTCTCTTGTTTGTTATGGGATATGTGAATACGCTTTTTAAGCTGAAGGCATGAAAATTTAGTTGGAGGTCCCATTCAATATAGGCAAGGCATGGAAAGTTTTAATCACTAATGTTCATAAAACATTATTACTGTCAATAATAAATTTAGTGTTTTGTATTAAACTAGTATGTATTTTTCTAAAATTTTGAATTATATCGAAATAATCTTCTCTATATTCCTTACACTCGGCAACACTTATTGCTTACAGCTAACGTGAAATAAGTTGCTTGAGCCTGTAGGTCTGTGAAGTAAAATATTCACAATATTTTTGGAAATTAGTCGCCAAGAGTCGAATATGAAAATAAAGATACTAACTTAGACAGTGGGTGGATAAATACCAAGTAACGACAATGTGGATTCATTATTTGAAGCGAAACAAGTAAAAATCCTGAACTAGATTTTTCAGATCTAGGCGATGAAATCAATTTAGAATCATTTAAACGAAAAATGTCCATATAAATATCTTTATTCGAAAAATTAGAATTTTTGTATTGAATTGCTTGTATAGACTATTTATTCAGACCTAAGAATCTATTCGTACTTGTGGGTCATCTGCAACGATGTAGTCAAATCAATTGTTACCATTGAAATATTCCAGGACTACGTTTCCAAAATATATTTATCAAGGGTTCATGACCTTAGCCCGAGGCAAGGGGAAAAGTAAACGAATCCACATTTTTTCCATTCTTATAACCGATTTCAAAATAAAAAATATACCCACTCAGATACTCAGGTAGAAAACTTAAAAAAAAAAAAAAGAAATAATTAATTTTCGAGCGATGGATCGTAAAACCAACAGAACTCTTTGAAATGAAATCATTCTTCTATTACGTTTATTGTATTTCAGTGCCGTATTGAAATTTCGAGAATCGAATTCCGATTACAGAGGATATGTTTTCCTTAATTGTAAATTAGTAAAAGTATTTCGTTCTAGCTAATCTCCGATTCAACGACGGAGTACTAGAAGTGCCAGATCCACCCGTGGCACTGGGAATTTGCTGGGTATTTATTGAAACTCACTGTATTATTTCGTGATGCCAAACCAAACGACACTATATAACGGTTCGACCAAAGATTTCAGGAAGAAAAATTCAATTTCAGCTGGTACCCCACGAAAAAAACACCACTTTCTTACAATTTAGCGAATGGTTCGAACATGTCATCTGAATTTGTATAATAGTACGATTAATTATTAATTTATCTTAACCCGACGAAAAGCTGAAGTCCTCATTATCAATGAATTTTATGTGAAATCAATGATGCAAAAGGAATTCCAGAAGTCACAGAATTTTATAATATTATAAAAGTTGGTGGAATAGCGTTGCCATTACATTTGAACCAAACGGAAAAGTCACCGATCGCCTAAGCGGCATTTTTCCACAATCTTAGACAATCCTGCTATTAACACTTTTAAAACACTGCTGTACAAGTGGGACGAAAATGATCTTTATAAATCCTAACACATCCATGTATTTTTTGATGGGATTGTAGTTTTCACTTACCCAAGTGAAACAGTAGTCATCTAAGAGAGCTACGAATCACGATTTTAGAACTGGAAAATTATAGAAGAAAGTATATATGACCTGTAGAACTAAAATAAGGATCAGAATTCAAGTTTGGAAATATTTTCATAAATCTAATTATGAGACCACTAAAATGCGTTATGCATTTAATATAATGATGAATCGGGCTGAAAAAGATCTTTCTATATGTCACTATATTTTTTGCATGTTACAAAAACGAGGTAAATACTTTTATTACCTTGGTTTATAAGTATGCGTATGATTTTTAAATAAAATAAAATTAAATTAGAGGGTAAAAAACTCATTTAAACTGCCATCATAAGTGTATTTGGTTTTTATTGTTGACTAAGTTTCAAATTTTAAATGATGCATCGCAGATGCTAAAAATGATAGCACCTTTATGGAAAATGATAATCATTTATTGATAATGAAGAGTCGAAGAAAATATAGAGTAGAGTATCCAATTGTAGATCTCGACGCCCTCAATAATAATATGTATTAATTAATGTAATTACAAAAAGCCAATACAGCTATCAATAGAGTCGTTTTCATGACCGCAATGAAACCACATAATTGTGTGTTGTATCGCTGAGGTGATGGGGTGGTCTATATTGACTGTGTTTGGACCAGGAGTCCCTCAGGGACCAGCTATTGTTTCTAAAGAGGAAGGTTATTACTTCTCACTCACTACTTACACTGACTTCTTTTCAACATAAAATTTATCAAAGGCAAAGTTCAGGGATTTTTAATTCAAAATTAAATCGGCCACGCCCTTCAAAATCTAAAAGGTGTTCTTACAGTTGACAAAAAATTATATTATTTATTCTTTTATGTTGATTAATCAATATTTATTAATTTTATTATTTATTAAGTTCTCCAATTTCGTTTGTTTTTTCAGGGCAAGATTATTCTTAGTAGGTTCCTTAATAATATTATAAAAAATGTCCATGCGTTAGATGTGAGCGACTGAGAGCAACTGTTTTAAAAACAGAAATCAAACCAAAAATTTTTTATAAGAGCTATGCTTAAGACTTGTGCACTATCGGTTGGGCAACATCCATGAATTAATTTTTGAAAACTAAGAAAATTTAAAAAAATCCAATTTTTGTAAACATATAATACACTCTAATGTACATTGGGAATCTGACATCGATACTAATTTATAAAAAATAACTAATAGTAAGTAAGAGATCCTAGGTACTCTTAAATATGTTTATAATACCCATAGACTTTTTTGTTATGCTTGTTTTTCTTATATTTAATCAATCAAATCATAACCAGCTTAATATTATAAACAGATCGGTAGTATTAATAATAAAAAGAAGACATCTTTTACTAAATGAAATATAAATAAAAAAATTAAAGTCTTATACAATATTATTATACTTCTACAGACAGCCTTATTATTATACAATGAAAAAAATCCTCAGGAAAAATAAAGTAAATAACTAAGTAGTAGCTTCAGATTTCTCATTTACAAAGCAGTCTTGAAAATAAATGACTTCACTATATTATAAACAAAACCCAAGGCCAGTTATTCAGCAACACCGAAATGAGTCCAATAGTTTGCCTGTTAAAAATTAATCAGTGCCATGTGTCCAATCCCCAATTAAAATACATTTTACATTAAGTGTGAATGAACAGCAGCATCAATTGTCTGACTTTTTTTGCTTTTAAATCTAGTTTGTATCTGATCCGATGGAGTTTGACCCGCGGTCTGGAACAAAAATACGATTATTTGAATTAATTAGGTTTTGACATTATTGCGGCCCTGTTCGAACAGCGTTCCAATCAAATAGATTACTGATTCGGAATGCCATTGGCTTGAACTCATTCATATTTGAAAAGCTTTCCAATACAACGGTTTTCATGTTTACAAACGAAATATGTATTACGCCCCATGTTTATCCTTTTCATGTATAGTATATTTTGTTTATGTTTAGCAATTCTGGATACAAAAAAAAAAATAAAAAAGATAAAAGTACAATACAGTCATTTCAGGTGTTGTCATAATAATATATTAACATATGGCAAATATGAAAACACCGGTTGGTTTTTTTTATCGAAAATCCACGTAATTGATACAACATAAATTTTTATCATTTACTTTCAAGGTTACGATTGCTGATAATAACTGATAACTATATCCAAGGAGTGTTATTTTATATTGATTTAATTATTTTTATGTTGAACATTATCGAATATTAGAATCGTGATGATGACACCCCGTGGGCTGTATTTCATTTTTTCCATCAACACCATATTTTATTTTAAAAGTTGTTATTAAAAAGCGACACAACAACGATTGAAACCTTAATTATCATATGGGCTTTGTTATGCAATTATGGACAGACACCTCTATTTTAGTAACCATTTTACGAAGAAGTTGAAGCAAACACGCATGAAGTCTTATCGGCTTACGCACTTATTGACTTCCCGCAATCTATTACTGCGTCTCAAGCTACTGATTTACAAGAGCCATACTCAGGCCTACTCTGCTGTATGGTGCACCGCTTTTTCGTTATCTGAGTATATGACAGCTAAGAAACTCCAACAATTCCAAAACGGTCTGAGGTACTTCGTTCGAGCTGCGGAGCAACAGTGAGCTTCACAATATCTTTGAGCTGCCTACGGCGGATGAATTCATCCAACGTAGACATATCAAATTTTTCGACTCACTGCAATACTTGAAAAACCCGGTGTTTAACATGATAACCCCCGCTCCGTTCCCCCTTCGATGGCAGGACGCTGTCGAGGCTGGAACGCTTTAGTTTTCGGTTCTAGGTTTAGGTTTTAGTTTGTAAGTTTTTTCTCCCACATATTAAACTGAAGGTGAGCCCCATCACCTAGATTTGTATTCATGTTATTTTCCTATTTACTTCAATCTGATAGCATTTACTTCTGCGCATAGCAGAAAGAGGAGAAAGTTTGTTAATTATTTTGTTTATATTTTTACATTGTATTAAATTCAAGGGGGTGAGGGGGGGGAATGAAATCACACTTTTATAATTACCGTTTACAGACCTTATGATAACTGCATGCTTTATTTTAGATTTTAATGCATATTTTTTGATTCGATTACATGCAATGAAAATAAAGTATTTTGAGCTGTGTTTGGGACTTCACTTGTTAGTTTTTTTGAGGGGAAAGGCTACTTAGACAAAAGTGCTTAGCTTGACACTTGATTACTTCGTACTCGTATTCCATAAAGCTCAATATAAAGAAATATTTGTTGGTATGGAGGAGGTTACGAAGGCAGGTGGCCCGGAGGTACTCTTAAGCGTCGCTCTGGGTTTGCGGGGTATATAGCATGTACACGTGTAATTAGATTTCCATTACTTCAACGACTGATGAAATAAGATGCTCTTTAAACAATTTTCTGGACCATCAAACAAGTATATTATATTGTTCCTGGCTTTATAATTATTATTTTTTTAAGTCTATTATTAAATCATCTCTTAAAAATCCACCGTACTTAGTACACCTTACGAACTCATTTCTCTTAGACACTTTTATATTCCAATAAATTTAGCCAAATATGAAGTTCAAACAATTTGTATGGGTCTCCCTCCAAATTTTTTCTTTCCTATTCTCTTTGATTTATACATCTTCTACCTCCCAAAATTTGAAAGTTGAATGACTCTGCACTAAATACTCGTTCACATCAAATTGTTACCCTAACATATTTATTTGAGTAGGATTTTATAAATCTTTTGTACTATTAAAAAAGTTCTATAAATATTACTCTACGACAAAGCTATAGACAGAATAACGCTAAAAAGAGATTAAAACTTTAATAAATGTAATTAACAATTCAAATTGTAAGACAACTCTAAATAAACTTTAACATTTATTCAAATGGGCACGTAGGTAGCCCATGATAATATAAAAGTGTAGTTTACTTACGTTTAGTTACTTACTTACGTATTTTTCGTTATTTCAATGTATCGATTTGAAGAACGTAAAACATTTTCTAATCGTACAATAGTTAAAGATGTCTTTAATTCCCTTTCTGAATTATTTTCTTTATAAAGTACATAGTTTTATGTTTTACTAAAATAACCAAAGGTTCATCAATGGTTGCCAGTACATGGATATCCCTTCACAAACTTTGTGCTACTGAAAATCCTTAGGGAAACAGGAAATCGAGACCACTTTACTAATTACTCAGGAGCGCTTTGAGCTACACTACAGAAACTTATTTTTTTTCTTTCATAGCCCCTGTAAATTTACAGATAATTATATATAATTATAGATCCTCAGTTAAATTTAACAGAAACTTTTTTTTTTTTTTTTTTTTCCTTAGCTCTCTAATTATAAGATTAAGGATGAGGGAAAAAATAAAGGAATATTTGGGTTGAGTGGATCCTTGTACTAGGAGTACCTGCTTGAATTTATCTTATGTATGAGATGTCTATGGTACACCAATGGACGTATTGAGTAGGAACGGATTAATAGCCTAATCCCTTTTGGTCATCAGATGATAATTTAATGACCCTAATTTGAATATCGACGCATCCTTAGCTGTGACTTAGTTGCTCTATATGTAACACAAGTGACATTATGGTTTCATTGTATTCGATATTAGCCTCATTTCAAGTTTTTCCAAATACTTAGCAGAGCTAAAAAGGTGCCAATTGAATATCAATTTGTTGCTTTAATCAAACCAAAATTAATCTAGGTTTTTAAATCCCGGATAGAAACAATTTTCAATGCCCTTATACGATATAACCGGAGAACTAAGATTACATTTTTGTTAGGAGATCGTACATATATTTCTATTATGTTATCAGTTTATTATATATACTTTCATAACCAAAACAATAGACTTCTAGAATATGTTTTAATTGTAAATTGTCGTATAGGAAGCCATAAACCTTTTATTATTGTCGTTAATACTAAATAATAATCTAGATAATCTTTGTTTCTCTAAAAAAAAAATGTTGCTTATAATCCACCGAAGAATTCCATGATACTGTCATAGGTCCCTCCTAGGAAAAGGTGGAATCCTTCATCCTTCAATCCAATAATTTCCATCTTATTTTTTTTATTTGCAAATTTAAATCTTTTTATGGTATTGCTTTATACCCATTTGAATGACAGTACAGCGGAACGTCTCCATTTCAGATTGGGATCACGAGAAAAGTGGTCATATATACCTCTCTTGGCAGGTTAAAGAACGCCGACCTGCACCCGTTGCTTGGTGTACCATCGGTGGGTGAGTTCATCCCCGTAGAAGTTTTTTTGTTTGTCGTTGCAACACCTAACAAACCCAGTGTTTGATACTAAGATCCCACCTTCCTTTTCACATCGATGGCAACCGACAGCCGGGGAAAATTAGGTCAAGATTTTGTTTGTTAGAAGTTAGTTAGTTATAAGTTTAATGATTCGTTAGGTGAGCCCCATTACTTTACAAACATGTACAGACAATGAATAGATAATGAATATTATACGTTTGTAACAATCGCAAATCCTAGTGCAAAATAGTTAAAAATTGATTAAATCTGGCCAAGCTACAGGACATTTATTATTATATATTATGCAATGATCAATTGTAAATAGGTTTGTCTATTATATAGAGCCTTAAACCTTAAAAAAATCTTAACTCTGTTGCAGCTCAAATAAAATAAGAATGTAAATATACAAGAAGATACTAAAAATATATTTACCCATATTTGTTTTAATAAAAAAATAGCTAGATTTTAATTAGGTATGAATTATGTTTGATAACATTTGATGTCAAAATGATAAAAAAATTTTGAATTATTTTGAATAAAACTTTTAGTAACTATTTATTGAATTTATCAGGAGTCTGCCAAAATTATTTTGAAACGTATATGGCTTGACTGATAATACACAAATTTTTGTTTCTAATTTGTAAGGCTTGAGCCCTGAATTCCTTGGTTCGTCTCTTCACGTGAAGCGCATATCAATAACTGTATGAAATGAGATACAAATGTGCCATGTCATTATATTTCAGTGTCCCAGGCCATCTTGCCTTGCTTATAGATCCATTGGATGAGAGTTCATCCCTTGCCTCACTTGTCAGAGATCTCTTTTGAATTTAGATAGAGAACATAATTTCTGAGCTCCGTTAACATCATCGTTACCTTCTTAATATAAGCGAGTTGGCCTGAATGAGTGTTGAGGACGCATGTTTCCTGTGTTAGTGAAATCCCTGTTTAAAAAGGGTGAAATATATGTATATGTGTAGAGTAAATGCTCTAGAGATGCTGGAATATAGAGTGAGTTTTGATGAGGAATGATTTTAATTATAACAAATCACCCTTTAGTTTATTTTTGAATTGTTAATAATAATGCATTTTTCGTACTTGATAGAAGTCTTAAAAAGCCGCTTTCGGACTTTAAAATGGCCAGTCAAATATCTGGGGGCCAGACGACGGCTTTTAGGTTGGTGCTAAAAGTGTACCTAGCAGCATCTCCTTCACCGGTCCAGTCTGCCTCTCTTCGGTTCACACTCGGCATTGGGATCCGGACATTTTACCCACTCTCAGATCCGTGGTGTGAACTCGTGGTCATTTCAACACTATTTAAACTACCTGTAATAGCCTGTACCTCTTCTCCTGAACATAGTGCACTGTCACAGCACGTCTTCCAAGCTGTTATAGAGTCTGATCAATGAACAAACACGAATACTGCCCATTGACTAGGGCAAGACCGCAGGTTTTTCTCTTTCTAACCGAAAAGTGGCCAGGTGGACGAGATTTCCGCCGGTGGGTGAACACAAAAACCTTAATAATCTCCATATCTTTCATGAGTTTTGAAGCAATGTTTTTGCTTATAATAAATATTTTTTTTAGTTTTTGCCATTTGATTTATGGAGTTACATCAGCTCAAAAGAGTATAACATGCGTCAAGGGACGAAATTGAAACATTCCACAGCACATTGTTCAAAGTCGAAAGAATTGACTAAAAGACAAGCGGGATGAGGCGACGGCCTTTCCCTATGAATCAGATGATAAATGAGCAGGAGCCAGATGGAGCCTAATTGAAGCCGAAACATTTCCGAATAAAAGGCAAATTTTTCTTTCTGACAGTCCCCCCCTCTCTCTTCCGTGGAGGATGTCAATTAATAATTCAGCATGCATGCTTGTTAGGCAAGGATGAATCTTTTTTTATGCTATAATTTTTAACCGGACCCTACCGGTCGGGTAACGATGAAATATATCGTTCGAGGGATTTCATTCTTTATCAGGCGTCACGATCGCAATTGAATTTAAGGGAAGCTCCAGCCCTTTCATTTCAAGCTAAGGCTAAGTACTGGATGATTTCAAGTCGGAATAGCAAAATCTCACTCTAGTCACCAACGCCTGCATACCAGATTTATACGGATTGAAGACACCATTCGTTTGTTTTTTCGATATCAGACTTAATAGATGGTCGTTTTAATCCAGCCTAAATTAAGCAAGGACATGATTTAAGGCCGATCAACAATTAAAGATCAAAGTATGGTCCGGTCAGATCCGCTCACAATACATGACTATGCCAGTAGTAGTTACTTTTAGGTCAGGTCAATAGTCAGTTGAAGACATTTCATTTCTGTCGCCTAGGTGTTTATGAAAAAAACCTCATCCTCTACGCTAATTTTAATTCATGGATAGAATGAATAATGTTGCCAAGATCAGACAAACGAAGGTTTTGGGTCCATACAGATAAGACAGTATTTGCTTACTTCGCTGGAGTTTCTTGACGATCTCAATAGTGTGTGTGGCTTTGAATCGTAATATTTGTTATGATTGAAATCATGAAGCGCGCTGAAAAATTCATAGGCGTTATTTGTCCATGTTGATTTGACTTGACTGCTGGACGTTCACACTAGTGGTTCGGTCAATGGCTGCTGTTGATCGGTCCCGGCTTGACCTTCTAGTCTACCTGCTGGCTCTGTCTTGACCAAACTGTGCAATGATCATTCATTCATTTGATTATGTGTATAGCAATTTTGATGTTTTCCCTAACTTTACTTGATATGAACTGACTTGACCCGCGCGTGTGAATTGACATTTACTATGCATTAGATCTTAGGATATATTAGGTGTTATAGAAGCCTTCGAATAAATTCCAAGAGTATGAAGTGTTTAGTGTAACATCTTAATAATATGAAATCACCTGAAAGAAATATAACTATTTCATATTTTTACGAATATATTACAAATCTAATTAGCACGACTTTTCACAGGTAATTCATCTGAGTTGCTAATAATACATAGTGTTTGTCAAGGCATCATTTTTTCTATAAATTTTGTGGGTCTAAAGTTAACATTAGTTTAATCAGAAAAATAACGTTTTTTGGCTGCAGAAAATATTTAAAATACTAGACAAACAAAACATGCATGAGATGGTGGAAGTCTTCATGCGCCGGATAAATGTTATATTTATCGATTCCCTGAACTACGAGACAAATCTTGTGTTTAACTGCAGGTTTCCACCACTAATATTTTTCTATTGATGGTGTCAAGGGGTTGTCGAGGGAGCCTACGATGAGATTCTCAAATAGTGTAAACATGAGGGAGAATGTCCTCAGTCTGTCGTTTGGTAACTGACTACTCCACAACTTCAAGCAAACAAGCTTCATACAAAAATAAAAAATAAAAATAAGGGCACAACCAAAATGAAAAACAAACTCCAGGAGATTTTTATATTTGATAATTTATTAAAATTATTTAATAAAATAAGTTTGTTTTTCATAGACTAAGAACATTAAAGACTCAATTTCCTCCTCAGTACAATAAGATAATGCACTTTATGTCCAAAAAAACACAATATCCTTACTATTAGTTAGTAAAAATCTAAAAACCAGTTAGTAGGTAGTAAAAATCACACAAGGTTTGTGCTTAGCATCTGTGTAAATTTATTCAAACCTTAAATAAACTACAAGTGAGACTTTTTTAGCTTTCGCAATATTGCTATCTTGTTGGAAATATTCTTCTATTTTTTCTTCAAACTTTCCTATCGTCTTCTTGAAAATCTTTCTAACAACTCTTGCTGTTATCCATTCTCAGTGAATGTAAACAAGAAAATAAATTATATAAAAACCAGGGAAGATGAAGAAGTATTCTGATGTGGGCTAATGGAATATGGAAAGTTATTTTTATGGATAGACCGTACCGGCATATTAAAGGAAAGCTATATCTAAAATCCCGTGGCGTGGTAATGGAGAAAGGAGCCACTGCCATATGTATGAGGTAGAGACTGGATCAATCCCGTGGCTATTAATCAAGGAGGCCACGTCCCCGCTCAATAACAGTCATTTTATGGTACATTAGTCAGGTATTCTCTGCCTCCTTCATCTTACACCGGCCTTCGATATTGCTAATGGCTACGATGTCCAAATCGGTGGATTATTTGAGGGTTTGTGATTTTAGGAGCGTCTTTTTACAATGCCTATCTTTTAATTAGAAATCTATTCAAATTCATTTTTTCATGTACTCCATATTTGTAAGTTAACTGAAGCATATTGCTGGATTTTTTTTTTTGTAGTTACAAAAAATATTTTCTGGGATATCATCGAATTTATTTTTTTCATTATCCAGAAAGGCACCGAAAACATACGATTAAAAATAAATAATATAACCAACTGGGAATATGTTTTTTTTTTTTGCTTTTTGTAGGTTTGGTGTAAAACCCTCATGTTATCAACAACTCTGTTTGTATATTTGAACTGATTTGAATAGCCCGCCGATTTGATGGGATGGCATAGCTCCCCACCAGGAAATGGTTAAATAGATAGCGTTCTATGGGGCACCATGTATGTGGATGAAAACCATGCAAACCACGTAAATAAGATACACGAGCCCCTAATGTTTGTATTTTCGTACATACCTAACCTGCATAGCCCCAGGCAACGGCCCAGACATGGCCAGGACAGTGATAATCCCCGCACCAACAATTACACTAGTCATTACAGTGTCTTTAATTATAACATTTCTACTCATGATAGGATGTAACCGTTTTTGATTATTTTTTAGCTCTATGGTTATGTCTGGTGAAGTTATAATTATAAACCTGCCAATACTCCTTGAATTTAGGGAACCTCATTTTAGTTCCTAGTTCGCTTAGGCAGTTAACAATATGTTGTAGTCACCTAGCTAGGGCAATTTGAATTGAAAAAAATTTCTTCTCTCACATGAGAAATCAACTCCGAACCTGAAATCAATGTAGGAAGAATAGTTTCAAGAAGGTGGGCGAAAATCAGTGAAAGTTACAAATCACTGTAGGGAAAGTTTCTCCTCGAACCGAATAAAATCTTAACTAGCTACCAAGCTGTGAACAAAAAAGACATAAAATGAGGGGAGAAGCGGTACTGATTTGTTGCGTTTAATTAGTTTTCCTATTTCAAGTAATTTTATTTTAACCAACAAACATTCAGCAGTGTTTCGGAACGTATGTTTAAAATTAGATCTAGGAAAACGTTTGTAATGACATTTGTATAACAGACTGCCCCAAAATACGAAAGCCGCTGGAGCCCAAAAATATTACGTTAGGAAAAAGATTATTTTACCCAGTCGATAAGGAAGAGGGACATTTCCAGTCAGTAGACGATTTTATGTAGCTCACAAATTTTGTTCACAAACATTACTAATACATTTCAATTAGATGAAATAAAATATTGTGTTAATTATCTGTGAGCAAACTTGGAAGGTCTTGCGTCTACGATGAAATGTGAAATTTCGGAAAGTTGAACCGGGCTGAGAACATAAAAATTTATGTAAATACATTATGTAATTCATTTCTTCTTTTACTATCCGCTTTTTATATCTGTCTCATCTCCATTTTGTTTGGCAAATAATCCCCCACTCCACTCCGAGCGCGAATCGGTCTTCGTTGACGAGGCAATTATACAAATAATTTTATATTTATTCATATTCTCATGTTTATTCATCCTGTATAAAATTGACTGGTCCAGAACAACTGGGGTGATTGGAAGATATTTTAGATTGAAATGACGATTCTTTTTTCGGGGACCCGTTGATGACCAATAAAATCGTGGGAATTCAACATATGTACCTACATGCATGCATAGTTTTTGAGTTGATTAGTACGCATGATTTGGTGGTGTGATTTCCATTTGAGTTCACTCATTCTGAGTAGATAAAGTTTCCTATGATTGTTTGATGTCTTCTTATGATTGCTTTTTAATTATTTTAAGTTTAATCATTAACACGTAACTTTACGCAAACTAAGCAAGTGTAGGAACAGGTTTGTTAAATCAATTATTTGTTGATAACGTTATAAGTTATCTTTAGTAAAAAAAAAAATTTAACCATTAGCTATAGTACAATAATTTATTACTTTTATAGTACACTGCGTATTATATTACTTAATTTCGCTTTTGTTTATACTGCTCTTGTCAACAGTTTTATTTTTATATTTTATGAAGCGTCTGTGGCTCTCGCGCTCTTCGTCAGCCTCCACTGGCTCGTATCCGGTGACGTGGCTGATGGACGAGCGTGGGGGACTTCCCAAGACTCCGCTTCCACTTTCACATGCGAGGGGGGTGACAAACATGTGGATTTGGGTGGCCTCTGAGCTTTTTGTAAATACTGTATGAATGAGCAAGTGAATGATGAGTTGTAAATACTGCATGAATGAGCAAGTGAATGATGAGTTGTAAATATGGTATGAATGAGAACATTTATCTCAATTACTTACGGCCTAATGAGGCAAATTGTGATTTTAGCACAATATTATTATATTTTATTAATGTTTTCACCCGTGTGACTGGAATCTTATGTTTAAATTACATAAGTAATATTTTACTCGAAGCTTGTTACATTATGGAAATACAAACTTGAGCCGAATCTTGAACTAAAACAGTTGTATTCCACAAAATACCTAGTAATTTTTGTCAGTTTACGTAGAAAATTAATGAAACCGTACCAATTTTAGGTCTATAACAATGATCCATTTTAAATAGACTTCTTTTCAAAAAAGAGCTACCCATTAAGAGCATTGAACTCTTAGCATCTTAACTTCTTTGTTTGTACCGAAAATAGTTCACTAAATTCAATATCAATACAATTATCAATCACCGTCGCCCCTTGAATCCTTCAAACCATATTAAAAAAGTTTCCTGAAATGTTTTATACACGTTTTCAACATGCTGTCGTTATCATTATTTTAGAAATTCAAACAATTTCGTTTGTTAGGGAAAATAATCACGGTGTTATATTACTCAAAATTGCTTCGAGGGAAGTCAATTTACATAAGAATGTTTTCTACTCCTCTAACATTTTTGTTATGTTTTTTTCCTTGTAACTGGATGGTACTTACATTTTTACGTTTTTCATATGTTCGCGTAAATTGCCGCCAATTTCAATTAGGGATATTTTTTTTTTATACAGCTGCAAAAACATTCTACAAATCAAGAACATTACCTCTGCTTAGCTAAGGTATCTCAAAATTTTACAAATAATCATCATTTTACTTTTGATCTCAAGCAAGACGGCTTTAAAGTGCTTCTTGCATAATGCCGATCATGTTTGTTCTTAAGATTTAAACAACGTTTTATTAACACCATTATTTTGTGATATGGGTTCTGCGATAAACAAGTATGCAATGAAGCGATAATACCGGTAAGCCCAATTGATTTTCCATCAACTAGAATTTTTCTGTATTGAATTTTGGGATGTACTGAACATATATGTCTCTTTGGTTTAAAATTTATTTATTGTAACTAATCCATAAAGTCCATTGTAACAACCTATGAAAATTGAGATGAAATAGTGAATCTAGTCGTCACATAATATCAACGCTTTCTTTTATCAGGTGCCAAACTGTATATAGATGTAGAAATTAATTCTTTGAGACGCTGAACAGCTTTTGCTGATAATGGTACTTACTTTATTCTCGTGGTAATATAATTCTTTTCAGGGTGTTGTACAGCTCAGTCGATCAGTACTTATAAGTCGAATCTGCTATAAAAAAGAAGCGAGATGAACCAAGAAATATTTAATTGTTCCAAGTATATATTTATATATACATACATATAATAATTACGATGTGGACCTTTGTAAAGATTTCATGTTGTGGAATCTGAAACTCACTCTGTGTGTACTAAGTAAAGGGTTTTGAATAAAAAAAAAAGTTGTACAACAAAAGGATTTCAAGTTCCTTGCTGTTTTCCAGTCTTCAGTCTTAATATGTTCCCATTTTTTCTTCCATGGATATTTTTCTAAATTAGGCATCATGGGTTTTGGAAAAATGAGGTTCAGTATTTTAAGTATTTCTAGTAACTCTTTCAACAATATCCACTAAATGGTGCCTTTGTTTCAACGTCATGAGCAAAACTAGTGGTACGATTTTAATAAGTTCGTTTCATGTGATAATTTTTCCAATTCAAACGGTTTAATTTCGTTTGAGTCCCTCCGGAGAGGCGGGCAGGCTCCGACCGAGTCGTGGCATAACAGACTGATTATATTATTTATAAGGGTTGTCTGCATATATGAGGAAAAAATACTAGCATATATCTTGTTCAGTCTGCGGGCTCTTTTCAGTTGCCTTCAGAACGAGTAAAAAGTCTGATAACTCAGCCAGCAGTGCATCTGTGTCTGTGGTCGGCAACTATTTATCAACAGCGGATGACGGATGGTCCAGACCTTTTAAATCCAACCCTTCTTCCACACTGTAAAAACTCTCACAGGCACACTCACATCTACGCCCAAATTGAACTGTCTTTTTTTTTTAGTCACGTGCAATAAATGAAAAAACCTATGAATATCTTCCATTGCAGATTAATTCCATTAAATTGAAAAATCAGTTTTCTGTCCTACATATACACTAGACATTACTTATAGAGAATGAACTGCTGTCCTATCGGTCGCAGCCAATATATATACAAGTTAACGTTCGTCAATTATAAGAGTTACACATTGTAAGATGAATAATGTTTCTTCATCACACTGCTCAGGGGGTTTAAACCACCTGCTTCCAATAAACAAATTTAATTTGATTCTAAAAATATTATTAAAATACATGTGACTTTTGTCTAAACACTAGTGAAAAGTGAAGTAGCACTTGTTAAGAAAATAATTATAAACATACAAAACTCTCTAATTGAAGAACTTGGCAAGCAACTAGTACAGTTGATTCTTGTCATTCGCGTGGTCTTGCTATCAGACTGAAGTGGTTGAAAAGACACGGCGAGAACTTGGGGTATGAAACAGAGAACGTAAATTAGCTGCATTTGACGAGAGCTCGAGAGGTGTGACATAACACCTTAGTGACAGTTAAACACCTGCTAGGAACCGAACCAATAGCTGAGTGGGACATAAGATGGACTATTACTGAAATGACGTGTTGGCACTGTTTTACCTCATATTAATTTTGTTTTCACTTTCATACCTACAAATGGCCTTTATTTTTATTTAATGGATTCATTTCCTTTTTTTTTGATTTAATAATCTTTAAATCTGCGTTTTTATAAATATATTTATTTGTTATAATATATAGTTTTAGTTCATTTTATTCTATATCGAATACGTAATGAGTAAAGTGAAATTCAATTAATACCGCGTGTATTTTCTTATATGTATATAACGTCTATTATGGAATTCGTAGTAAACTTGTGTGCAGCATAATAAGGCCTCAAGTGTAGTCAAAAATCGAAATGATAGGCGAAACACTAATCAGTCTTTTAGATCAAAAAATACAATTTATTACTTATGGGACTCTCTTAGTTACTGGAAGTAATTAAAAACAAAAAACTAATCACCAAAATATTGAAAAAATGAAACCAATAAATAATAATCAATAAAAAAATTCACATCATTTAAATATTTTTTTATACTTCCAACTTTCAATTGTCAAGGGAAAAAATCTTACATTTAAAACTTCGATAGCTTCTGGGATTGTAACTTGGGTCAGTGAGAAGTAAGTTAATTATGAGATACGGGTCTGACATGTTTCCCGTTGACTTCTTTTTTCTTTTTTTTACACATTTTATTTGTACAGACGTATCAATGAACTCTGCACTAGCGAATTGTAATTTTTCAAAGAAAGATATATACATTGTATTTAATTTATAATGATCTCGCTTGCCTAATACCAATGAAACATATTTATCTTTAAATTTTTCATTGATTGATAATTTAATTGTTTTTTTACTTTAGTTAGATCACTTTTATTTCATAATTTTGAGAATGCTACGTACACCATATTCAAAACAGGATTCCCAAGAAGAAACAGACGAGATTTTTGAAATGGAAATCCCTAGTTTTCTGTTTTTTACTAGCTATCACAGCAAAAACAGCTGGTTTATAATATATAAACAGAATTATTGATGCATAGAATATAAATATACCATAGACGCTGCATAAACAATATATTTGTTCACAAATAAAGTACTTGTAGGGAAGGAAGTCATTACGTAATGCCTTAGAATAATTTTAATATTTGGATAGCAACTTAATATGGTATTTAGGCTTCGATTAAGTTATAATGTAAATAATAAAGTATGCAAAAATAATTTAAACATTACAAAATGTTGGTCTTGTTTCATTGAGATTTAATAATTTTGGAGTCATGGTTATGAAGATTTTTTGCTTCTTTTTTTATGCAATTTTTTTTTTCAACGAGTTAGGACTTAGAGGCACTAAAAGATAAATTTTATGATCATGGAATAATTAATTTATCACAAATAAATTAAATATATTTCATTTGATAACGAAATTTAAGTATTTAATAATTTCTAGTGGAGTCAATAAATATTTCAGGATATTGTTTCCTTACTTTCTAAGCGTGTTACTTCATTTACGTATGCACTTGTTGAGAATTAATTAAGCAAAGTAAAACTAAACGTTGTCACATGTAACAGTTAGACATTGCAAAGTTAATTGTTTTAGTTAAAGGGTCTGTTCCTCTTGCTTAATCTACTAACTAGAGCCATTGTTGGAAAGAGAAATGTTTCTAGAGCAAGGAGGTAAGTATTAAAGCATAGTAAGAGGCATCTGATCCAAAACAAACCACTAGTATGTGACTTGTACTCAGAGTACACAACGTGTTGCTTGGGCGAATGTGTGCTAAACGAGCCAATCAGCGGTTTACTGGCACATAAGCCGATCATAATAGTGCCTCCAAAATGACCAAGGATAATCCCCCCTCACCGAACAAGCAGCGAACACTGTAACACTGTACACAGGGATTGCAACCGAAAAATCGTTTAAAATTAACCTACTTCTTATAAATAAACTTACTTTCATCCTAAAGTATTAAGTTAGAAATTAAAATATTCGTGATAGTGACCTTAACACCATTAATTAATATTTCAACCTACTATAATCGATATTGTAATCCAAAAAAAAATATTTCAAACAGTGAATAAAAAAAAACAGTAACTTCAGTAACAAAAACAGTATGGTAGAGGAAATAAAATAATATTATAATATTTTTTACCCAAATTTGGGCTATTGTGCTCATATGCAGGTACAAAGGTAGTTATGGTAGTGTTTGATTGGATGATAGGTGAGCCATCTGCCTCCAGCCATGCTGAAGCTAGAGAGAGCTCTTCCCTTAAGATATTCGCACAGGGCCGGTGGCGATTATTCCACCCACGTTTCGCTCTCAGGGGCCCTTTTTCAAAGGAGGGGGAGGGCGATTCAGCCTTTTTCGATTCCTGGCAGTGTGATGATCCACTTTTTGAAAGCTTTTATTTCTGGCGAGGCTGATAGGATTTGGTCAAATCTCACATGCTTCGCCAATGTTCACTTTTATATTGTAAAGTCATGTTTAGCGTTTTTTATTTTTGCTATCTTCTTAATCTAAAGGGTGATACCATACTTTATTTGTTGGCCTGTCGCTTTTATATTTGCGTCTTCTGTGTTAGTGGCTGCAGTTTAAAGAATCAATCGATCTGCGACTTTTATGGTACATTAAAAAATACATTAAAAATACCCAAAAAAATAAGGGCCCAACTTACTGAAGTTTTCTAGTAGTAAAAATGGTTTGATAAATATAAACATTTTTCATAAAAAAACAAGATCTTGACCTTAAGTTTAAAGTTATCTGATTTTTCTCGTAGATATTTTTTTTATACTTTCCATAATTGCTATTAAGAAAACATAATTTTTGAAGGGAAGTGGTGTGGATCGTCAACCGGGAGTTGTAATCTTGGGAGCAGTCTCCCTTGGGTTCTGAAAAACCAAGAGACCAAAGGTCAAGAAGAGTTACCAAGTGTACGCTGGACGTCTGAGTAGATTCTTGTAGATCAAGAAATTATCCCATGATGATGAAAGATATCTTGTACCCTTTCATCATTTCTTGATCTTACTTCAAAGATGATTCAGTGGAGAGGCTCTCTGCTTCATCGTGGGAGGAGCATAGATGAGAAAGAATAATTGAAGCAAAAACTGTTTGTGTATGTTCATCCAGAATATTCTCCATATGGAACAATAGAACCACATCATCCTAATAGAACAATGATAACTTGCCATAGATACCAGGAAGATACACTTCACGGCAACAGAACAATAGAGTCTGCATAACGTTGCATTCCACAAGAACATAATTTCGCTGTACATATGTTATAATCCCCCCTTTTCTTATCTTTATAAATTCATTCACTAAAATCACATTTGTACATATTATAGTTTATTATGATTAAAAATATCTTTCACTAATTAAGGTTATACGTAAGGCCCTATCCACTAAACATTCCACTCTTTGATTAATAAATTGTATGTGTACAAAGATCCACCATCGGACTGAGTTCATGTTAAACCACTGCATTTAAACCAATAAGTAATCAGGGTAATCGTATTTTGGTAAAATATACCTGCAAAGAATCTCGATTGATTAAATCTTTTTTCGGGGGTTATATCAAATAAGCGAAACATAATGCATATTTGCAAGTTGATCCTCTCTCTTTATCCTCTCAACAATATTCAACTTAATAGTACAAAAACCAAAGTTTGTACTGCGCTAACCAGTTTTTTAGTGGTAGTTTAGGCTGTGTTACTTCTGGTGATTGTAACGTTTCAAAAGACATTGTAGTATATATCTTTCAATTTATTCAAACAGTACAGATGACCGTGTAACCTTTCGATCACAGTAGTTGAGTCACTGAAAGATTTAAAGGGAATCAATACCCACCCTGCCTTTGTATTCATCCTTACAGGCACAAATAGTCGTTTAGCAATGTGTCAATATATTTTTGTCAACAGTGGACTATAGATAGATCTTTTGGAAATTCTTCAATCAAATATTCCGAGAATATTGTCAAGTTGTGGTTTTCACGGTAAAGCCGCCAGATTGATCTATCGATTCCCTATGATAGGAAAATTTAATTAATTAAAACGTTTACTGATTAATAAGCAAAACAAAATTAAATCTCAATTTAAGTAAAGTCTAATTTATTACACAATTAAGGGTTTGGTAAAAGCTGTAAACAATTATAGCAAACTACTTTCTTGAAAGTTGCAAATTATATTCCACTATAATCCCAACACATATAACATATTTGCAATTGATTGTATATATTTAATATAATTCTATTCTTACAATCAATATGATAGAGAAATATATATTTTTTAAAAACAAACTATTTAGTTAATGAGCCTATGATTTTTTCCATGAGGTTGCTTTTATTCATGAATCATTGAACAAATGAAAGTTTTAATGAATTTTTGTAGTAATAGTTTAAACAAACAAAACATATATTACATATTGTTAACAAAAAAATTGAATTCCTTTCTTAAAATTGTGGGAAAATTGTACATTTTTATACCATTAGGGTATTAGTTAATTAATGCAATTTATTCATCAGTTAACAGTATGTTCCAAGCCGTCTGGTAGTCAATTAAAATCTCCATCAAACATTTATTTTCTTTAGGTCCAACAGGGGACCAATAATACTAATAACTGTATTAGTATTTCACCACAGGTATGAAAAAATAAGTACTTCTGGCTTCGAGAAAAAGCCAACGCGCCATAAAATTTGCACATATAATCCTAGAGCGGTACTCTGAAATTTCAATTTGAACAGAACTGACAATTAATTAAAATATTATAATATAGTATTTACGTACTGTTAAAGAAAAAAAACTTGAACATCTCTTAATATATGTTTTTTTATTAATATGACATTATCAGTCAATGTTTTGTCTATTCAGACATCACATGACGAACAAGAAACCTGAATAATAAATCACATATAAAACACTCAATTCTAGTATATATATGTATATATATAACAATACAAATTAAAAGATAAGATTCACTGGTTTGTAGTTGTTTTTTATTTTTATCGTTTTCATACTTATTACATATTAAATTAAGTGTTTTGTAGGTTGTTATCTTCCATGTATGTAAATTTATGTTTCACGTTCTGAAGCGTAGTACTGAGGATGCTTGAATAGGTCGAGTGATAATGTATCAATAAAAAATGATATACTGGTAGAGACTCTTAACATTGAGTGTTCTAGCATGATATAAATACCAATACACAAGTAGATTAAGTGTTATTCCAAACAATGATTTCGTAATTAAGTTTTATTTTCAACCAAAATGTTCTCGAATTCATAACTACCAATTCGAATGTAATATTCTATTTTAGATGTTTTTTTCTTTACAGGGAACGCGTTTCCAAAGTAACACTTTTGTATAATAGGAAGGACACAAGAGCCCCCTAGTGACAAAGGCCTGCCCTGAACATAACTGGAATGCTGTGGTTTTTAGCTCCTCTCTTCATAAAAACGTTTTCCATTCTAAAAACCGGGAGAAATATTAGCGGAGGGAAGATGTTTTTATAGTGCCATGAGGGCTAGGGGGAAATATGACGAGTCGCTCCAATTTGTTTTCCTTTCAAATGCAGATTTTTTAAAAAACAAAAAAAAGGGGCCCCATTGGCGATCTAATGGAGCTGAATTATTGTTTGCAAATGCGATAACCCTAGTAATCGCACCGAGCCACATCACATTAAGCTTTAAGTGTCACTATTACTATCTGAATAAACAACTCGTGTTGCTGTTATTTTGCTAAGATGTCTCCTTCAGTTTGTTTAACAATTGAGCAGATTTTATTGCATTGGTATTGTTTACAATGTAGTGTTGTTGATAATGATTCTATCTGTTTAACTTACACTTAAAAATAGATTTTCATTTTTTTTTAAATGAAAGACAAGTGTTTTTACAATAAAACAAAACAAATTCTAACATAAAAGTTTGTTCAGGAAATAAATCACTATATTTAATAGAAGTATCTTCTATAGATCCATATATGTTTGCCCTTGAATCCATTAAGGTATTTCATTAATAAACAAACCACTTTTTTGTATTTTCTTTAAATTGACTGTAGCTCAGATTCTATGAATTTCAACAGGATTTTTTTTCCTTCAATATTATTCATACAGTACAAACTCACTAAGAGTTCCTGGACAAACGATGTATTCAAAAATAATCAAAGAAATACTATGCTGTGTGAAAGTGCTGCACAGTACAAAGCGGAACGTAGTCAAAATTCAATTGAAAAAGGCACATTAAAATTCATGTCATTGCCCGCATTAAATGAATCTTTAAGTCGACGGCGTTCGAAGTATGGAGATGTATTTCCCTCCGATATTTCCTTTGAATATAAATTTTGTCATTCTCCAAGAATACATCAGTTAAAGTTCAGTTGATACTGGGCAACAAGCTTATCTAAACACTTCAGACAAAATTGTATATAGAAACATCTTTATTAAAATGTTTAAATGCCACGTATTTAATAATCATTGCTTAGGCTATTAACATTTTGTTACTTTTTTGGGGGAAATGTTCGTTAGTCATAATTCGTTAAATTTTGTTACGTCGTTCAAAATAACTTAACAAATTACCACTCTATGCAGTTTACTTTATACAGAATAATTAGTTTAGAGAATGTAGCCCGAGGTCATCCCACCTTAGGCGTCCATCTGCGTTGCCGGAGATGACATTTTTTTTGCCCCTTCATATCCCCTGGTTATTAAAAATTATGGAATTCAATATAGATTCTCTATAATTGATTCTATTTACAATAGCTCTATATTATATGTCCTGTAGCTTGGCTACATTTTATACAATTTTACTTTGTGATTTGCGATTGTTACAAAGGTATTATTATATTATACATTCATTGTCTATGCATGTTTAAAAAGTGATAGGGTGAGAACATGAATCATAAAACTCAAAACTTACATCTAACAAAAAAAACCTAATTTTCACCTACAGTCTGTTGCCATCGATGCGGGAAGAGTGGTGGTGTCAGTGTTGAACATTGGGTTTGCTAGGTGCTACAACGAGTCATAAAACTTAAGGTGCCTCCGGTGGATGAACTCACACACCGACGGCCCAACAAGCCACAGGTGCAGGTCGGCGTTCTTCAACCCCTCGAGAGAGGTATGTCTGACCACTTTTCGCATGGCCCCATTCTGAAATTGCTAGAGAGTTTTGGCTGTATTGTCAGTCAAGTGAGTATTTACCGGATGAGTATTTTATATAACATCAGTTTGAGACAAGTTGGGTGATGTAAGTGCGAAAGCCGGTAAGACCTGTGTAGTACTTTTTCTATTTTGTTACTAAAAGGGATAAAGAAATAGATATGTCTGTTCATTTTTATACCCATATAGTACATTGAGAAAGTCGTTGATCAATTTTGAGCAAGCTAGTGGGAATAGCTCATTGATGCAGTATTGATGGTTACGTGATAGAGCACGCGTTCAGTTCTTGTACCTTCGTCAGCATCTGCATATCGGGGGGGGGGGGGGAGAGTACGTTTGTATAAATTAGAGAATTATGAAAAAAATTGGTAACTATATATTATACTATTATTATAACTTGTAGCCTCGCTATTTTTTTAGTATTGCAAAAAAAACTGCTTTACTTGGTGTATGCCTTCTAGTTAGAGGAGTATTTTTGTAACATGAAATTACCAATACAGCAAGTTAGCAAATGTTAAATAAATTCCCTTGCCTTAACTTCTGAGGATCTAGTCTAACCTCGTATTTGGTTCAATATTTGGATAGAATGATGTTTAGGGAGTCCGAAGTAAATATTAATGATTACAAGACGCTGATGATAACTGAAAACCACTCTAAAATAAACACTAATATTTGACTGCTACTGAGAGAGAACATGTTGGTTGGGATACTTTCTGTATATATATAAATATATGATTGGGCCCTAATCACTGGCTAAAATTTATTTTACAAATATTAAAAACTAAATTGCATTTTTTAAATATTTATCAATAAACAAAAATACAGAAACATAAGAAGCGGTATGTTAAAAACTTATCAAATGATTGTGAATCAATAGGTAAAATTTTTACTGAAAAAAAAGATTTATTTCTAATGGCTGGAACAAAATTAAATTCTTGATTTCTAATTTTCTTGTCTCCTAAAACTTAGAAAAATATTTTTTTGCATAATTTCGTAATTACTTCCCCAACATTAATCCATCATCAACCCTGGCGCTGTAAAAAAATAATACATTTCAAATATCTTCGAAGGTTAGGGTTTATAAACTTGAAAGCAAACTCTTTTCACGTTTTATTTTTTTTCAATTATATTATTTTCGCAGCTGTATAATTGAAAATATATCATTTCTATTTGAAATGTGGAATTATTTAGTTCTTTTTCATCCACTAATATTTTATAATTAATATTTGCGTTGAAATATTTGCTCTTTCTACAGCTCGGATTTAAAAAAAAAACTTACATTAAATTAAATTTTGATGAAATGAAAAACACAGCTTCACTTCAGATCCTTTAATATCCTAGTACCTAAAATTCGTTTAATCTTTGCTTATTGCATAATCTTACAGCTATTTAAGTACTGTATTTTGACATCAGCTCTTGTGTCGATGCGGTGAAGGTGCCTGGAACGGTAGATTGAGAGGGAAATCCTCAACTGTGAATAAATTGTTTTTCTTCTGTAATTGGATCTCTTCCGGATTCTTGGATCGATTATTTCACTTTTCAATTTTCTTAACAAGGCAAACGAGGTTTGCATGCAAGGCATCTCTACCCTGACGTAATTTATGCATTCAGTGTTACCTAAGCATGGATGTACCTTCCTATTTGTTTCTCAAAATAGGTCGGGTTTATTCCTCGGTGATTCGTTGAGTTTTGTATCGAAACAGTCTCTAGGTCGGACACAACTTTGGGTTTCACAATTCACCAAAGCTCAAATTACTAAAAGTAATCTAAACCTACTATTATTAGTCCGCTACTATTACTACTATTATTAGTACCTACTATCACTAGTATTAATCCGCACTCTGAAAACACAAAGAAGGAAATAAATAAAATCCTGCAATTTACGTTTCCTGGTACAAACATTATATCCCTGGTATTATTAATTAATTAAGTTATTAATCTTCAGATTGTGGCTCCCAAACTACAGTGTTTCCCATGAGGACTGGCCCAGTTTCATATTTTATGTTTGAGATATATTGAATACTATTATGTTTGTTTCTCGCTAAACAAGTAGCACTAATAAATAGCCTTTATCTTCATTTTAATAAGTTCAAATTTAAAGTAGTACTTCTATTAGGAAGAGCTCTATTTGGGTGACCATCTCTGCAGTTTGCACAGTGACTAAAAAGCATTTTGGCGGCTGGTTAAAACATCTGTAACCAAGAAAAATACTGTAAGACTGGTAAACAACGGGCAGTTCATGTCTTTTGCAGAGCAGGCCGACATACTCGCTGACCACTTGAGAGGGGATAGAGTCAGTGAGACAATCACAGCGCCCGACCAGCGGACCCCCACCCAAACTTCCATATATACCTCCTACCATCAGGTTTCGGCGATCATTCGTCGCACCAGAGGCAACAGAGCACCAGGAGATGACAACGTCCAGAACATCCTTCTGAAACAGCTACCACGGAAGGGGATATCCCGCATAGTGAACATCTTAAACTCCTCACTGCGACTACACTATTTTCCCCTAACGTGGAAGCATGCCGTTGTCGTCCCACTGTTGAAACCAGCCAAGAATGGGTATGAGCCAGCTCACTACAGGCTTATCAGTCTGCTGACCCAGTTGTCGAAAATCTACGAGAGGATTCTCTACGATCATCTCACCAGGCACTGTGACGCTGAAGACATCATTCCACCTAAACAGAACGGCTCACCAAAGGACTTAGCTCGGACTGCAACCTTGTAAAACTGCAGTGGCACGTTGCAACGAACATGCGCCACAACAGAGTCACTGCGATGATCTACCTTGACTGCACGAAGGCATTTTACTCCGTAGATCATCGTACTCTCCTGCAACGCCTGAACGAGCACGACTTTCCTACGCAACTCCAGAACATCATGTCCTCCTACCTTAGAGGCAGAACCTTCTCTGTGCGAATAGGAGCCGTCTTAACCACCAAAAGATATTTCGTGGTCGGAGTTCCCCAAGGGTCGGTGCTGGGTCCCCTACTCTTCAACATATACACCGCGCATATAGTAGGAGCTTCATACTCCAATTGTGAGGTAGCGACATATGCGGACGACATAGGGGTCTACAGCACCAGCCTCAACCCAACAAAAGCTCTGAAGGCTGCAGAGGGCGCTAGCCAATTAATCGCCGACAGGCTGCGAGCTGTCCACATTCAAGTGAACCCAGCCAAGATTCAGGGGATTATCTTCTCTTTCCATCATGGGAAAAAGAAGCGTCCACCCAGCTTTACCATAGACGGGACTCAATGTAAATTAGCCAATCTGCTACCTGGGCACCAACCTAGGCAGGCACATGACGTTCGGCACACACTTCAAAATAAATTAAAACGAGTCCGCAGAACTTACTACTCTCACCAGCATCACATCACCAGCCAGGCCATATCCCTTCGACTGAAGCTCCTCATATACAAGAGCGTCCAGAGCGTCTCTACTGTTTGGGACACCACTCTTTAGATTCCTACATGCCAGCACCATAACTTGCCTCCAGAGCTTCCAAAACAACACCCTGCGAACGGCAATGTGGCATACCTCTTTTCGTGAAATGAAGGCTTCCAACATGCACTAAAACCATCACCGGAGCCATCAGACGACGTCACATCAAGTTCTTCGACTCGATGAAGCACAGTCTAAACCCTCTCTTCCAAGACATGACACCACCACCACTACCGGCACGATGGCAACTCACAAGATCGAGTAAAGCAGAAGAAATGGTTGACATCACGGCGCTTGGCCCACCAACAACAAGCCTCTAAGGGGCACCCTCACTGATATCCGACTAACTCAGACTGCACTACATGCCTAGAGAAGACTCTAGGCCCAGCCACCAGTGGACTCTCACCACTGTATCGTAACAATCAACCTCCACCGAGGCTTCCCACACTCCTTAATTCCCTCACACCACCTTCAAGCAGGTCCTCCTAGTACAAGGATCCGATCACCCTAAATATTTTATATTAATCCCTCATCCTAAAATCTTAACTAGAGAGCTTAGAAAAAAAAAAATAAAGTAGTACTTGTTTTTTGTAGTTATCTCTAAAAAAAAACTTTTTTAACTAGTTGAGTTACTTTTCTAGTTGAAAGGAATCCTTTAGAATCAGATTAAACCTAATTAAACTGAATAAAAGTTTCGGGTAATTAAATATATAAAAACTGGTCTTTTTTTTTTACTGCATTTTTTAGCTTGAAATCCTTTGTATTTCGTTTTTCGTATCCTGCTGGAATACTCGCTTTGTTCATCCGTAGTTATGCGTGGGTACTGCGCTTTAGTTTCAAAGCTATGTAAAAAAAATTTAAATTGAGATCTGACATCGAAATTCGCGTACTTATTACCGTTCTAGCCAGGTTTTCAAGTATTTGTTTTCAGTATTTTAGCGATATACTTTTTGTTTGTTCAGGAGGTTTCCCGTTGTCAACAAGAATGAATGAAGTACTTTTAACCGTATAAGCTATCTATTTTACAATTTTTTTTTTTTTTCTGAATTACGGCTCACTTTTTTTAATAACTACTAGTGAAAGAAAAAATACTCAACAGAAGGTTGTAGAGATCCCACGTTAAAACAGTGTCTTTGTTAAGATGTTTTTTTCCGTTTGTTCTAATGATTAAGAACCAAGTAGTTTTAACGCAATATTTTGTCAGTTTTTAAGAAACTGACATTTTCCCTCAACTATGAGGGAAATAAATAAAGAGTATTTAATCTTAAATGGTTGTTTTGTTTTTGCATTCCCAAGAACTTGTTCGGAAGTAGACCCTTTTCCTTGGAGTTTGAGTGTATGTATAGCAGGTCATGGTTCAGTAGGTAGGTCATGGTTTGACGTGTTGGGTGCGCTTCGAGAATATATTCGGGTAGTCAATGCCCTGTTATATTCTAAAAACTGATAACCTTTTTACCTTTGGCTGTAATATTAGAAACCTAAGCTCAGTTCTTCTGAGTAGAAGCGGATCTACTTGGACTATCCCATCCTTGAAGAGAACAAATTACATCCCGTTGTAATTAGCTAGACAGGGGCCGTGTCGTACGGAGCCAGGTAAATGCTAATAGCAGTGCTATAACTCTGCCTGGATTGGATCCCAGGAGGTCCCTTCTGGAGTCGAGCAAAAACCCTAATAGCTGGAATATCTGTGGATCTGTCTCGGCCGGACCAACCCTCTCAGAGCTTCAGTGGCCCTCATTCTGGACAACTGCCCTAGGCAATCAACCCTTATGACCGCTAACCCACAGCTTTGTATCTGATTTATTATTGGTTTAATTTTTGATGCCAAAAAATGGATTTACAATAGTACTCTGGAGTACTACTAGATAATCTAAAAATTTCACTTTATTGTATCAAAGATCATTGTCAAGATCCATCGAAGCTCTATTTTAATTAAGGGGCATAGGCGAACCCCTCTTTCGTTATTTTTTTTCTTCTTCGTTTCTACCTGTATCTGTGGTAGTTACGTAGGTGCGTAGTTACCCTAGCCCTGGTGATAAAGTGAGGGTTGTTTGAGTTTACAACCTGAACAATCGTTTCATGACAACTTTACTATCTGACTCCATTTTTTGATAGGTATGTGCCCCGACAGTGCACTATGTTCAGGAGAAGAGGTATAGGGTAGGTAGGTAGGCAGTTTGTGTGGTCTTGGAATGACAACGAATTCACACTGTGTATCTGAGGGTAGGCGAATTCCGTCCGGATCCCAAAGGCGAGTGTGTACCGGAGAGAGGGAGAGTGAATTGTCGCGGGAAAAACTGCTTGGTAAGTTTGGAGGGCAACGACAACCGTTGTTCACTAGGTAGAGGTCTCTCCCAAGGAGGTGCTAGTGCGAGACGAAGGCAGAGATTCCCACTAGGAAGGTGTGGGGTCTGACAACGCCAGACTAAAACGTAGCGAGGTGAGGATGAGAAAGAGATGAAGATGTTTTTTATAAAGAAGCAGTAGTTTCAGAGTTTCAAGCAGGGCAGCCACGAGCCGGTAGTTGTCAGGAGAATGATATACACGACCCAAATCACCGGGCTTAAATACCCAGCTAGCTTTTCCAGCAGCCAATAAGGATCGCTAATGTAGTACCCAATGATATGGCTTTCCTTTGTTCCCTGACCAAGCCAGAAAGCTCTCCCGGCGGTATATCTGCCTGACAGCTGGTGTCCTGGCTCATATAACTAATTGGCTCCCCGCATTTTTTATTGTTTAACACATTTACAAGGATTTATATTTTGGTCATGTTATGTACATTTGCTTACAATATATATTCAATATATATACAATAGAGTATAGGCTGATTTATCTTATGTAGTTAGCGGTCGATACAATAACCTTTTGTCTTTCAACGGCATAACTAGCATAACCATAAATGTAATGTAATATTTCACAGAGTTCTTTCTTTACTGCTGCTGTTAAGGCGCACTGTGTATTTCTTATTCTTTTCCTTAAATCCAATTTCTTGCACCGTCCCTCTTGATGGCTCTCTATTAATTCAATTTTTATGTTCCCTTCCCTGAGTAAAACTCTATTTTCAATTTTCTTCTGCACTTTGTTTGACTTCACATTCGTAGAACAGGTATATATGCAAGATTGACAGAAGAAATCACTGTTTGACAGAATAGTTTCACTACTCACTATTTTCACATTTCCCCTAAATAATAGCTAAATATAAATATATTTTATTCCATCCTAACTGTCACATGTCCATATAGACCAAACTTTTCCATGGTTGATACTAGCTGATCGAACCCGTCCCCTTTCTTGTTTGCTCCATTTTCTTCTAACCTTCAATTTGGCATTCTGTATTACGATAGGGAAATCTTCCAAGCTTCATCATTCTTACCGTTGACCTTGGATATGTTGATTAGCCATTCTTTTCTTTCCGATTCCCATCAGGATAACATTTTTACTGTCAACATGCAACTCTCTCTCGGCGGTATTTCTTACATTGCCGTCCATAATCACATATTGTCAACCATGATGTCATCTCATTAGCTATACTACTTATAATTATAGAAAACTATCTTCGTTTTATTTCCAACTAATTAATTTGTAAATGAACGCGACTTGGTACTCCTTTATAAATATGGGTATATTCTCAATGTATTTTTTAGAATAAATAGGTCTCTGAAAAAAAGGTGTAAAGCCTAAATCATATTATATTAAAATATATTAAGGCAATATATAGGGATTTATAATGAAACGATATTTATATTAATTAATAACAATTGAAAAATATTTCGTTCCGTTAGGCAACATATATTTTGACTATTATAAATATCATATCATCACTTAAGCTGAAAATTATTTAAATATATTTTGTTATACAAAAAAATATATTTTTGTTAAAAAGATAGTCTTAGATGACCATTTTGTGCCAAAGTTAAGGCACCTAATAAATGGATAAACCCATAAAAAATGATTTTATGCACAAAAAGTTTTTTTGTTCCCTGTAATGTTGCGGTTTTCGGACTTCTGTGTTATCACAGCTAATGGGACGATATTATTATTGTAAGAGAATATTGCGTTAGTGGTATTCATAATGCTGCTTTTGTTAACATGAATATTTAACATGTATGTGGATACAGTTCATCACCATCTATCACGATATACTATAATAGTATGTACATATTTTAATAGTTTTTATTTCACAGCATGGAGAAACCTCTTGCTTTTTCCGATCATGTGAACGTACTGGACAAACCACTTTAATGCCTTGTTGTGAATTTTAGTCTCGGTTAGTGGGAATAAAATGGGTTTGATATTCCAAAAAGATACATCTCTTTAAGACACTGCCCATAAAGCCTAATACCAACCGGGGGAGTTACTTCAGTATAGTTGGCTGACGAGAATTAGAATCACTAGCCCGTCAAGTTAGTAATACCATGAACCAAACTGTGGTAACAAACCACGACAGGTAACTGGTCAAAATAGGTAACTAAAGTCACACCTTATCATTAATAATACAAAAGTTATCGTATATAATGAATTTTCGCGGCCATTAGTCACTGAAACTTGGACTATATTTGATTATTGATCTTTGAAAGAAAGGGATGTTCTGGCTGTCGAGAGAGGAGGACCATTGAAACTTACTAAGTAGCAGGTAGCTCTACCAGTAATTCGATAATATCTATCAAAAAGCGTACAACAATAATTTATTTGTTTTCCAGTATAAGGGAGACATCCGCCTCCAAAATTTGTAGTATAGCAGTAATGATAGGAAGTTAAAGAGTCAGGGGCCAGGCCGCGATGGGACGATTTGGTTTCCAGGGCAAGGATTATGTCTGTTCTCAAATTATTCATTGAAGCATAAACGAAATATGAACTCTTACATTGAAATGGATTCCTTGTTCTTGTGAATCCAAGCTACATTGTAAGGAGATACTCGAAGCTGACAAAACTTAAGAGAATTTAGTGAAAGTTCTTAATCTACAATGGGCTCAGTTTCGGGTAATCACATTATGGAAGAAGATAGTACTGGGCTTGAATACTTGTTGATGATTGCTGGGTGACTCGGGTCTAACCCGATGTCAATATCATCTTTTTCTGGCTAGCAAAAATAAACTGTAAGTTAATGAATCCCCTAAAATTTAAAATTAAATACAATACATGATCTAAAATATAATTATTCTAATAAATTTAATATATGTGATTTCGCTAAAGCCATTACTACCCTCCTATTTTTTAAATGATACTTTGAAATGAAACGAAACTTATACATGACAATCAGGTTGATTCAAGAGAATGAATTTTTCAGTTAAAAACGTCTTTAACAAGAATTGATCAACTTTTTCAGGTTACCAGCTGATAAAATGTAAGTTCTTTTGCTAGGCATGGGATTTTTGTTCGGTGAGCCAGGGGCTAGTTTACTTTAGAACATTGTTTTATCTCAAGTTAGATAATTGTGTTTATGATGGTTGGCATCAGAAAAGCATGTTTTCCCTTCTTTATCAATTAATTCCTTCTCTATAATACCGTTTCTATCTGTAATTGCCACAGGTAGGAGATTAAATTATATCTTGAGGTAAACCAGTAAATTTAATTTTTAAAGTAAATTTAATTAAACGTTTCCACAATAAAAAAGAAAGACAGTGTAAAACGAATTGTTTTTTTTTGTTTTTTCTAAGCTCTCTAGTTAGAAATTCAGGATGAGGGAAAAATATAGAATATTTAGGTTAATCGGATCCTTATACTAGGAGTACCTGCTTGAAGGTGATGTGAGAGGATTAAGGGGCGTGGGAAGCCTCGGTGGAGGTTGGTTATTTCGGTACAGTGGTGAGAGTCCACTGGTGGCTGGGGGTTGAGTCTCTCTAGGCATGTAGTGTAGTCATATTAAGTCTGATTTCAGTGATGGGGGTCCTTTAGAGGCTTGTTGTTGGCGGGCCTAGTGCCGTGATGTCCACCATTTCCTCTGCTTTACTCGATCTTGTGAGTTGCCTAAATCCTTTAACTCATCTTGTTTTGTTTTTTTTTTCTTAGCTCTCAAACTTATAAAATAGGATGTGGGAAATCATTTTGGGCTAATAAGTGCCTTTCACTAAGGGGAGTCCCCCATTTAAGGATGTATGAGAAGGATATAGGGTGAGGTATGCCTAAAGGAGGCGGGTGGAATCAGGAAGGTAGTGAGAGTCTACCGAGGGTGCTTTAACTCATCATAAATAGAAACCCCTTTTTACCTGTAGGCTGTAAACGCTATACGCAGGATTTGGGATTTCAGCTAAGTACTTTTACTCTTAAAATCCACCTGAATTCTAAGAAATAAATTTAATTTGAACATAAAAATATCATTACAAAATATATTCATGACTGATTGGCCTGGACATAAGGTACTGATGGAGGAGGCTAGGTAGTAGGCCAGAGAGCCGAGAGCTGACAAGAAGTAGACATGACTATAAATCTGTAATAAAGGAAGAGGACAGGAGAGCAGATTCATGAGAGGAGGTCGAACATAGGGCAATATATATCTCTGCTGGAGAGCCAGTGTGCTGGCCACTGTGTCTGTTTGCCTGTGATCGATCAATTACAGCAGGTCTGCCGTTAGCAGCAAGTGCTCCTGCACACTATCTCCTGAGTGCTCTTCTTCACGCCTCTACGGCTTCTTCTCCGTGTCACCCATTCGCCGCCTTAATGTCCTCTCGGAAATCGTCCGGCTTTTTCGGGGTCATCTCAACCTCGTGTAAGAGTTTTGACCCGGATCAGTGCCCGGGCTGTTACGAATATACCAGTCAATAAACCAAAATTTTGCAGCAGGGAGGATATTTTGGTAACCGTTAGTCACTTGTGATTTTTGGACATTGGTAGTCGCGTGTACCTCTCAGGTTCATACCCATGTTTTCTGGGTTTTTTACAGAGGTTTGAATTTTTTTCTAATAAATACCAGCATTAAAGAATGAAACTAATTGTTGTGGGCACCTCTTAATTACGAATAGTTAGAAGTTCCCCTCTTCTCGGACCAGAAAATATCTATCTATGTTTCTGTATGTATAATAATGCTTATGATGTCCGGTGGAGAGGGGAGATAAGCTAGTGGGGGAAACAGCTGCAGGTGGGGAGAGTATCAAGTCAGATCAAAACGAATTAGGCGGCCCACCGACTAGGCCGGCAGCCAGGGTGAAAGACCACAGGTCCACCCGCCGTATCTTTTTCTTGGCGCTCGCCGGACGGCGGCTAGAGGTTGTAGCGACCCTAGCCCACGGCGGGCGTCTCCTCCCCACTTTAAGGATATTCGACAATCTATGACCCGATACTAATTATTAAACATTGCTAACAATAAATAATTATAAAAAAATGTAACACTCATTGTACTGTCAGTATTGTATTTTTTTTTCAATGTACCATAATGTAAATAAAATCCAAACAAGTTTGTAACAATACATCTTTAATTTTTTTATTTTCTTACTGTAAGTAGTAAACGTTTTCACCGTCAAACTATCAAAAAATTACTGATATTAACTTATCAGGATTCAAAATACAAAACCGTTTGTCTGTTGTAATTTACAACAATTCTTCATTCATAACTCCTATCAATCTGTCGCAAAGTCCTATCGCCAGCTTGAACAACAACGCAGCCATAGTAAAAGTGGGGAAAATGACGGAGGTTCCAGGGGCCAACCTGTCAACTGTGGAAGGTTTGGTCGAGAGCAATGGAATTGCTTAAGCGTGCCCATTGACCGTCGGGAGGATTCGATGGTTATAGACGCACGAAATATAAAATTTCATTGAAAACTTTTATCAGTTAAGCCTTGGAAAAGGCTGCTTCGATTGTTTGGACAGTACAGGATGAACAAATCCAACTAGCTGTGGCTGGTTAGTACAAAACCTCTTGGTCGTTCTCCTCTTTGTTCAGAAGTGGAAGGAACTGCAGGGATGAGGCCAATTCACCATCTCCAGGAGTGCTACTTGGGATAAGCATCCGTGAAAAAGGAGGTGAATTGTTGGCTAGGGTCTCGTCGACCCGGCCATTTACGAATTCACACTCGGTATCTAAGGGTAGGAGAAAACCGTCCGGATTCGAAAAGTGAGTGTGACCGGAAAGAGGTACAGTTTGTATGGCCCCAGAGACCGCCGTCAGCATGGAAGGGATTGCTTCAAAGGATGTGCCAGTTTTAGCGAGACTAAGGCAGAGAATCCCTCTAGGAAGTTGTGGGGTCTGACAATGCCGGACTAAATCATAAAAAGGTTAGGAAAGAGAGATGCAGAGGTAGTTCAATAAGAAATCTATGGCTAGAGTAGAGAACTAGTGCAGATAGAGAGAGAGAGAGAGAGAGAGAGAGAGAGAGAGAGAGAGAGAGAGAGAGAGAGAGAGAGAGAGAGAGAGAGAGAGAGAGAGAGAGAGAGAGAGAGAGAGAGAGAGAGAGAGAGAGAGAGAGAGAGAGAGAGAGAGAGAGAGAGAGAGAGAATGAACTAGTCCCCCTTTTCTAAAATGACGCTTAAGGTTTTATTATTAACATATGGAAACGTGAAGTAGATGGGTGATTTATGGTCAGATAAGAGGGGAACTTCTATTTATTCGTGTTGAAGAAGTTGCCACAACACTCATCATTAGGACATTGTTGTACCAAGAGGAATTAGAGGCATTGAACATATAAAATAAGTTTCCTGTGGTGGTTTGTCTTTACTTCGCGCTAACCCTTTCAAAATAAAGAGGTTTTAAGAGTGTAAGTCCAGATGGGTTGATGTGCTGGAATACCATTTGAACTGGAATACGCTCACCACAGGCCACGAAATACATCATGTGCTTGTTATGTGGACCCTTTGGGAAACTCTGTATGGTTAACTAAAAGAATGGGGATAAAAGTGTAACGACCGATGAATCAAAGGAGAAAAGAGAAAAATGCCAATGATATACAACTGTTGACTACTAAGACATCATACCAGTGTTATATTTCCTTGTCTTATCCAACGGTTTCTTCCTAAATATACATATCTGTGCTGTATCTCTTTTGCCTTTATGCAAATACTCATTGACATTTTGCTATGGGACGATAATATTTAAAGGTGAACGTGAGCGTTGGTTCTTGAGCAGAATTAAGATTACCCCAGAACACTCACTGCGGGCTAAGTGTGGCCTGGTCCATTGTCTATACAGGATACGAGAGGCCGAGGGTCAGGAGTAGGGAGGGCTCGCATTGTCTGCAGGGCCTTTAGCCTCGAGTGGCTCCGACGTTCCACTATACTGGCCGTCTCAACCACATGATTGGTTCAATTTCGCCCCAATATCCTTCTTATTTATACCCATTTGCCAATTAGAGTTCACGTGTATACATGCAGTATACGTGAAGCACATGCTTAACCCACTATTTCTAAGAATTTTTCAATAAATATGGAAGATTTAAACTACTCACCGATTTTGATTACAATTACATTTAAAAATGACTAAACTAAACGAGTGAGGATCATGACATGGCAGTTTTAACAAACGATATCTTTTTTATTTCTGAACTCAAAAAAATATTTACAACAAAATAGAATAGGAAACTAATTTTACTCCAGGCCAAAGAATAACACTAATTTTCACATGAGAATCCGTGTAAAAACTAATATAAAAAACAAAATCATAAAAAAAAAAAAAGTAAAATGTAGACCTTTATAAGAGAGAATAATAATAATTATGAAAAAATAAGTTGTGTAACTGCATCTGATAAATAAAGTCATGGTTGGATTCGCAAATAAAAATCATAAACAAAGAAACAACATTCAGAACAATTCAGTACGAAATTAAATAAAAGCCAATAAATTAAAAAAAATAAGAAGTAAAATGTAAGCTATATATATACAATAGTAAACGCTAAGGAAGGTGGCAACCAAACATCCATGTGTGTATAGTGAACCAATAAAAATAAAACAATAAAAGCGTCTGACTGGGTGTTAAGGTGTTGGGATAGATACCATAAAGGTTCATAAGGATGAAGAATGGCTGGTATTAGAAGTTTGACAATCAAGGCATGGTCCTAGCTCCAGTTTTGTGGTCAGAGGTACACGAACTTATGTTGGAGTACTATTAGAATTTGAGCTGAAGAATACTGTATATATAACGAGGGGAAACAAAACAGAATACGTACTTTGAAATAGGCTTATTGTACTGGATCCAAACTGCATTGTAAGGAGGAACTTAAAAGTAGCAAAAAAGGTTGCACATAAAAACTATACAAATTAAAACAGGACCACGTCGCGGGTCACTTACGGGCCTCTTGATTCGGACTGGGAATCCGAAAACGTTTCACGGGTATACATCACTAAAACAATAAAAGATACAAAATACATCTAAATTTTATTTATATCTTATGTATATTATTGTCTTAAAGATGAAATGACTTCAGTTATTTACACAAACAATCTACTTCAAAGGAATATGTATTAGTAGAAGTAAAAGGTATTAAATACTTTATATTTACAATTACCAGACAATCGTTTGGGCATATGTTCGTGCTAGTATTTCAATACCCTAACAGATAAAATCATTTACATTATTAAATAAATGCATATATACAATAAAATGAAATGCTACAAACCATGGCATCATTAAATACCTTACTACAGCAAGTTATATGCATTTTTAATATTTTAAAATGTATATTTTTTCTACATGATATATTTTTTAGTATTCATCTCACGGAGGAGGTTACGACTCCTCCAAAAATTCACTACATAAATACTCAGTGATTTGCAGAGGGGTCTGCATAATACTTTTATTTTAATATTCCACACATAAGAGAGGGGAGAAGCAAAAATTACCTTACACTTTTCCCTATCACACGAGCCTCGGGGCTTTTAGAAAGTTTGAAACGTTGCCATTTGTAAAAGCTACTCGCATTAGTCATACAAGTTTGTTGGGGCTCTGGCACGCCTATTAAAGTGTACCGGCAAACTTGCTACCGTTTACTCTGTAAATGTCGGCCTACCCGGGCCAAGGGAAACAACCAAAAAGCCCCTTTGATAAATGAAATAGAATGGATCTACCTTCAAGCGGCTCAAGGAAGTCGAACTTGCGGACCTGTCTTCGTCGCACCCCTCCTGATATCCCCCTTGTAATAACTTCGATGCAGTAGTCGACGGTTTTAAACAAAAGTTCGGCCTCAGGCTGTTTGTATCCCCCCCCCCGCCAATGTCGGGGAACGGGGCCTGATTAGCATTCTGGCCATAGTTGGACCAAGAACTGACGCACAACTTAGAGACGTGAACTCACTCCAACAGTTCATGCCCGACTTAGGCTGCCGAGTTGATACATATAGTAGTTGAAAATGGCCTGGAAGATTCTTAAATAGCGTGCGGATTAAATTATTCAAAGTTTTTTTGAAAATTTTTCTATAGCTAATAGGAGTAAAACTCCATTTAAAGATGAATTCTTATTCGTCGCTAAACCCTCAACCATCCATTAAATTCAGACATCTTAAAGATGTCACAAAAAATCAAACAGTATTAACCAGTCAAATCAATAAACCATGTAATTGAGCAACTGTATTTAATTTTCTTTTTAAGCAATCTAAAATAATATTTAGGTAAAGTGTCAATGGTCAACCATGTTACATTTTGTAGGGAAAGAAAATTGTCGATGACATGTAGGAGTGTGTTTTTGTTTTCTTTATAACACGGATAGCTCTCTCTCCCGCTGGGCCATGTTTATTGTTAATAAATGGTGAGGTAGAACTTTTTTTAGCTTATTTATTAATTTTTGAGAGAAACGAACATCCATGGACAATTTTGCTTGTTATTTTGCCTTTAAACTGTTCGAAAATTTTTTTGTAACTAACTGCTTTCTGATCGTTGCAGTTTAATTGAGAGATGCAGAGAAATATTCTGTTGACCAGAGGTTAGAACTGCTCTTGTGAGAGGTACACCAATTCACCTCTAGAGACGTTTTATTGTTAATTTGAGTCTCTTTTCTGCAGTCTTGATCAGAAGATAGTGTTAATAGCGGTCAGTTCCTTTGTGAAATTGTAACTTATTGCCCCCCCCCATTAGCCCTTTCTTCCAATTGTAACATTTCCAAGGAAGACCACACGGTCTGATAAAAAACAAATACTATATCCTATATTGTCTCTGTCATTTTTTTTTTTTTTTTTTTTTGGAGAGTGAGAGAGAGAGAGAGAAACAAAGAGAGAGAGAGAGAGTGATAGGGGGGGGGAGGAGGGAGAGAGTAATTTTTTATTTCACTTCATGATACAGGAGCTTATAACGTTTAGGTGCCAGACACCGCAGTGCCACAAAACTAAAATTACATTTAATACTTAAAGCGGAAATATCCTATTTTGTATAAAAACAGAAACAAAACCAAATCTCTAACTAAAATAGTATGCTGTTGGTTAATTCAAGTTATCACATAGGTTTAATATTATTTATAATCTAGCCACATTATAGTAATGCTATATTTGTTTGTCTGCTAGATAGATTTTTGTATTTTATTGTTATTCTTAATGGCACAAAATAATAACTTTTTTTTCGTTTTCTTTGAAATAATTTATTATTTGCTTATTAATACATATATATTATATTTGTAAGAGGATCACAATGAGCCCTATAAGGGAAATAGATCATTATGCTATTATTGTATACCACATTTGCAATATATCCTTAAATCTCTCATTCCAATTTTTTACTGCAGTTAATTTTTTTGGTTTCAGGTATCATTTACTCACCTGGTGTTTGTCGTAATACCTAGTTTAAAACCCTTATGTTTTACAGCTACTCTCAGGTAATGTAAATTAATTTTCAAATACACCAATATGCTTGTTAATTAAAAATTTAGATTAAAATAAAAATAGTAGTGAATTTTAAATAGTTTTTGATAAAAATAAATATATTATAGGTAGAGCAGAGTGAGGTGTAGATTATATGAAAAGCTATAAACCAGGGTTCCAACGCAGTTAAGGTTGGTTGGTTGTCAGTGGTAGGTACTTAAGTATTTGACAGTAAACCACCTAGTATAAATCACCTAAACACTTCTAACGATTATATAATTTTAAAAGCAGTACAAGCACGGTACCCTAAAGAGCTGACTCTCTTCCTCTGACTCTCATCTATAACTAGGTGACCGAAGCTACAGGCCAACAATAAGGCGTCTGAAACCCACTCGGACCTGAAACAGGTGGGAACCAGCGGGTCCTTCCATCGGAAATGGAACCTAGAGCGGAAATAAAAGTCCCCCTGGCCGGCATATAATGGTGGCATTGATTTCCATTATCGCAGCTCTCGGCAGCCGTGGCTCCATCCGGCCTCTGTTTTCGCCACGGCTCACAGAATCTCTCGCCGTGCTGGTCACCATTAGTGAGGCTAGGGTAGTCCTTCCACGCCAGGTGCCCTCTGGCCTCGGACCAGCTGTATATCCCTAGTCGTGTACGATTAGTGCTGTTTTGTCAGTTTAATGAAAATACAACTGTACAGGAATGATTGGTTATTGTTTTTTATATACATCTTTATTTAGAAAATTACAATCTATCCTAAAAGAGCCATAGATGACTGTAATAAAAGAAAGCATTCGTATATTAACAAATTTACGTTTACTCTCTAATTCATACCAGATTTACAATACACATTCATACAATATATCCATATATACCTACCCCTGGAAATTTTTCACCTTTCTATGGAGAATTAGACAAGGATTGAGGAGATCACCTGATTATTCTTCAAGTCGCATTACTCATACGTTGCTGTGCGAAGGCTGTCGGACGCTTGGGGCATGAGAAGGGAACCGGACCAGTTCAAAACTCCCTGTGGCTAGATATTTACACATCACGGGGCAATTACCACTTCAATCTTCAAGGAGGATTGTAGGGATGGATGACACCTAAAAGTGCTGTTGCAAATAACTTGGGTGGTGTCATGGAAGTTGAAGAATTTTGAGGAAATCTTGTCTAGGATAGTAGAAGTTTTAAGGTGTGCAGGGCTCTATTTGTTACATAAAAAAGTGCGTTAACTGATGTTATTAGGACTTTCGAAAGTTACTTGTAAGGTGGAAAATATTTTTTATTGCATTTTTTCGACGTTGTTATTTACAGCATGACCCTATTAAATGATGAAAATAAAGGATTTTCTGTCCTGTGTGATGTAAATTTATTAAGAAATCTATTAGCTTATTCTAGGTAGGATTTTCTTGTTCGACCCCCCCCCTTCACCGTACCTTCTAGTTGACTTCTTCCAGCTGGCTTTACGCCATCTCTAATGCATTACCTATCCCTGATATATTATCTTGTTTCACTCTTCCGGGTGGGTATCCGGAGATTATATTAAACAAGGGTTCGTGTCTTGCCAGCTCAAAATCTTCAGTCCAATTCCCTCACTCTTTCTCTATGATCTTCTTATCATTTTTCCTTGATAATGATGACCTTCATCGACCCACTTATATCAATAAACTTGCCACGGTTTGGACAAGATATTATTTTATTTATTTAATACCATTATCATGGGACAACAGTTACAGTGTGTATATATGTTCCTTTGTTGGATCGGTGTCCCATACGACGTTTTCTCACGGTTCCATCACAATTAGGGCACGTTTGGTTTCTTCGCATGTGGCGCAACAGCAGGGATTGCTCCACAGGTCAACGCACCTTATCTGCTCTCAAACCGACTTTACTTGTTTTTAGGAAAAGATAATCAAAATGTAAAGGCCAAATTAAACAAAATTTTTATATGCTATTTACAGTTAATTATCTAAAATTTACAGGAAAATTAATATCAATTTACACCGTTTCGCATATTTTGTTTATCTATCAACCATCGTATCCTGATTTATACACCATTACCAGTATTTTTCGATGTTGATTCATACCAGATATGTACACCTATACTCTCACACAAACACACTTACGTGTAAGTAAGCACCTGCCGGGAATTTTCCCCTGCTTGAGGCATTAAAGTAGGTAAATTTGGTGGAGTACGAAAGCCTGCGAATGGGCGACCTTAAGAGTCACTGTGGCTTGCCGAATAATCGTTATGCCATTCTAGGAGTTGCCAGGCACCGTTTCGGTCTCCCGTTTAGCCGCTCTAGCTCACGCCATTGTCGCAGTGAATAATTACATATATGTTAACAAAGACGGCCATGTTTTAGCTTGAATTAGAGTAATGGCAGTGGTGGTGGCAGAACAAGGGGGCCATTAATGCCAGAGCAATCAAGTGCTGGAATCACCACTGTAGGTAGATCATTTTGTGGATGAGCCAAAAACAATTACTGATTTATAGAAAAATATTCGTTAATGGTACTCATGAGATGGAAGAAAAATAGACATCGTCTATGTGATACTGTGCCGGCTCAAAAACACCATTTCTCTACTGCAGATTATTAAATGAATTAATTACTTGAATTCGCCAAATATTTATTTTTTTAAATTATCAAAAGAGCCGGGACTTACCTAAAACAGAAAGAAAGACGGTTAAAAATTTAAATGTTTATGATTTTAAAAAAAATTAGCACGTACGTGCTGGTCAATTTGAAAACAAAGAGCTGCTGTAAATATAATTTTACCGGATACCTGGATGTTTTTAATTTTGTTTCTATATAGGGTTTAGAAATTATATATATATATATATATATATTATTATTATTAATTTAAGTCCAGGCGCCGCTAGTGCCCAGCCTTAATCCCCAAACATATGTTATCTGTATATGTTTACAGGTAATACCTATAGATAGAGGTATCTTGGACTAAATAAAGGAGTCTTGTTATAACGTTCTACGTGTTCTTATTACCAACCTTTCTTAGCTTGTAATTCAATAAACATTAACTGGTGCCGAAACCCGGGAACCGTGGAGAAAGAGAGTTATCGAGTACGAGCGTAATTTTTTTTTTGTTTTTTTTTCTTCTATACCCGAAAGAGAGAAGATGACTGAAGGCGGAGTTTTGAGACAGCCCGTCTTGAATCTCGTAGAGGGAGCAGATATTAGAAGAGTGGGAACTATGCCAGAAGTTCATGCCACGGCGCTCGCGCTGATGAGGGTAAAAGCGATGAATACCCAGGATCTGAGGAAGGCTGTTTCGGAGCTGGAGAGATTCACTGGTGAACTGGGGGAGCTGAATCATTTCCTAAAAGGAGAAGACCGTCTCACAGCTTTAATTGGAGCTAAAGTAGAAGAAAATTTAATAGATCCCAGAGATCCCAGAGAGGCGGAATCGTTGAAGGCGGCCCTGATATGTCGGGTCAAGAGAAGTATACTGAATCAAATTCAGGCAGATGAAGAAACCCCGTGGGAAGTAATTAAGATGAGATTGAAGAAGGCGTACGGAAGAGGACGATGGACTCCCGAGGAGGACATATTCCAAATGTTTAGGGAGACAAAGTCCCCAAGACAAAGTAACGGGCAATATGCTGCGGGGTTAGTAGTCCGTTTCAATAAGATAACGGAGAAGAGGAGAGAGTCGATTAGTGCAGAAGAGGTGGAGGGTAGAATGGGATTCTTATTCACAATTCTAAAAGTGCAACTGGCCAAGGAGACAGGAAGAAAGGAAGGACACATCGCGAGGCATTCCCCGTATATCTTCCGGAGGAGAGAAAACCAACGACCAGAACCGATGGAGGTAAACACTCAAGAAGTAAGAGAGAGACGGGGCATGACACATGGGGAGAGTGGATCATCATAAGATGAGTCATCAGGGACTTCGGGAACTGAAGGAGAAGAAGCGAGGTGCAGCAGAAACAGGAGACAGACAGGGCAGAAGGTCGAGTCACGTAGATGGGAGCAGCGTGATGAAGCCTGAGGAGCGTGTCGGCAGAGAGGCGACCGCATCCTGAGATGTAATGCGATTCGGGAGAGGATGTGTGCGTTGCCAATAATTAGGGACAAAGGAGAAGAGATGTGTCTGGTGGACACGGGAAGCACCAACACCATCATGTCCCGCGGAGCGCTGGAGAGGCTGTATGGCGGAGAGAGGGCACTCCAGATTCAGGTATGTAATTGTAGTTTAATCATCCTGGGAGGCCCTTGCGAGGTAGTAGGAGAGTTAGTCATAGGGCTAAATAGGTGGGCGAAGAAAGGGGGAGATCTAAAGATACATATCGTAGGAAACATGCCGCGGAAGTACCAGGTGATAGTTGGGTGCGACATGGTGGCGAAGGTAGGCGCGCGTGTGGAGAATATCGGGGAAAAATAGAACATTAAGTTGGGGAAAGTGGAATATAAATGTCAAGGGACTATATGGGACGTAAGAGCGCGGATAGGGGCGTTTAATAAAATAGAGGGCTGGAGGGAAGGCCTACAGAGGGAGTTTGAGGATATTTTTTACGTAGAGGGAGACACGCTAGGAGCGACTGGGAAGACGGTCCACGAGATCCAGTTAAAGAAAGAACGCGTGACATACGTGAAAGAGAGACGATATCCGCAGGCGCTACGTAGGCATATTAGAGAGGAGCTAGAGAGGCTCAGACTGCAAGAGATTATAATTGATAGCACTTCGCCATATAACAGTCCTCTATGGGCAGTGAGGAAGAAAAATAAACCTGGGGACGAGACGGAGAAATACAGGGTAGTTATCGATTATCGGAAGTTAAACGAGAACACGACGGACGAGAAGTATCCTATTCCCCGATTTGAGGACATATTAGACAGATTGAACGGGACGACAATATTTAGTACCCTGGATCTAAAGGCAGGCTATCACCAGATCAAGATGAGCGCGAACGACCAAGACAAAACGGCCTTTACATTTGAGAGGGGGCATTATCAATTTACCAGGATGCCATTTGGACTGAAAAACGCCCCGATTACCTTTCAACGCCTAATGGATGAGTTTTTGAGGGGAATAGACGAAGCGGTATGCCAGGTCTACATGGACGATCTGTTAGTTTTCAGCAGAACGGAGGCAGAGCACGTTGAGCACCTAAGAAGTGTATTTCAAAGAGTCCGCGAATTCGGATTAAAATTGTCCATGGAGAAGTCTCTGTTGGGGAAGAAAAAAATCAATTTTTTGGGCCACACCATCTCACAGGAGGGGGTTAAGCCAGACTCTACGAAGGTCGAGGCGATTAGAAGGATGGTGGTGCCCACAGATGTAAAGGGGATCCGTCGAATTCTGGGGACGCTTAATTATTACAGAAGATTTGTGCCGGACATGGCGGCATACCTGGTACCTATTAATAATTTACTGCGAAAGGGAGCGAGGGTGGTAATTACCCCAATCATGGAGCAGAACATCCGGAAATGTATGTCTAGCTTACAAGAGGAACCAATATTAGCATTTCCCGATTTCCAACATCCCTTCACAATCACCACTGATGCCAGCGAATACGCACTGGGGGCAGTGTTGTCGCAGGAGAGAGACGGTGGGGAGCGCCCGGTGGCGTACGCTAGTCGACGGCTCACAGAAACGGAAGCGCGGTATAGTGCTCTAGAGAGAGAGCTCCTAGGTATCGTTTGGGCTATAGACCATTTCCGCCCATATGTCTTCTGCAGAAAATTCCGTGTTCACACCGACCACAGACCCTTACAATGGGTAGGAAAGTGAAAGGAGTCCTCGGCGCGGGTCACGAGGTGGAAAGAGTTTTTGTCCCAGTACAATATGGAGATCATATATAAACCCGGGAAAGAGAACGTAGTGGCAGACTGGCTGTCCAGAGCCATTAATGTGAATGCATTGGAAGAAGGGGAACCATCCGGGGAAATCCAACAGTTTCTCCGGGAATGGACACCCGGGGAGGATGGAAGCCTCGGTACGCGAGGAGATAGCGAAGGCGAGGAAACACTTGAAGAGGAAGGTTCCGCCGCCGAAAGACCTGTTGAAATGGAAGTAACAGAAGGGATCGTGAACGACAAAAGACGGCAGATCATTTGGAAATCCAAGACCTCAGGGCGGCTGCAGATCGCATATGACAGTTATGGGAGAAGTAAAATCGCGACGATTTGGTCACCACCAGGGGTTAGGAACGACCAAATTTGCCGTGCATTGAAAGATGCCTCGGAACCCGGAAAGACCCATCATGTATTTGTAGGGAATGCCACTATTTGGGAGAAAATTCGTAGACTCTGGCGAACGGAACAACTTGGAGTGGATAGGATATTTATTCGGTGCACGTCGATGGTGGAGACACTCAAAGACAGAGAACAGCAGCTGGAAGTGACGCTGGCCTATCACCAAGGAAAAACGAACCACCGTGGAGTTCAGGAAACGTTGCAAGCGTTGCGGCGGAGGTACTTTTGGTGGGGAATGAAAAAGAGCATACAAGAAATGATAGGGGCATGTGCAGTCTGTCTCACTACGAAGTATGACAGACAACCGCCACGGGGGCGACAAGAAGAATCGCCCACCGCCGAGACACCGTTAAGTGACTTACAAGTGGATACCTTCACTTGGAGGGGGTATAAGTGGGTTACCACAATCGACAGCTTTAGCAAAGTGTCCATGGCGCACCCAGTGCAAGAACGGTCATCAGACGCGGTAATGCTGGCATTAAATACCTGGTTCCAGTTTTACGGAGTACCAGACCGGATCTCGTCGGATGGGGGCAGAGAATTCGACAATGCCAACATCCGAAAAGAAATGAAGAATCTCGATGTCTCTTGGCATAAGATTGCACAGCACCCTGAGTGCCCAACTGCGGGTATATCACGCGGAAAAGGGTCTGCCGGCGAATGAGGCGATGCCGAAGGCGGTGGCCGCTTACAATCATTGATCCACACCGCGACGGGGTTCTCCCCGTTCGAGATCCCCTTTGGGCTGCGCGAAAGACGGAGGAATGGGGCAGAGACGGTAGCAGACAAGGGAATGGCGGAGAAAATGGCGAGTAATACCGTCGGTTTGGGGAAAATATGCGACAAAGTCCAAGAAAGGATAACGAGGGACAAAGCGAGACGTGTGGAACGGGAAAACCTCAAAGTCCGGGATCGAATGGGGGAACTTAAAATTGGGACTATCGTCTATAAAAAACTAGGGTCAAATAGGAGCAAAGAGCTGGTGCGATATGAGGGCCCATTTAAAGTGGTCGTGATTAGGGAACACAACGTCGTAACAATTGAGAGTATACGACCCCCCAAGAAGCGGCGAAATGTCCACATAGAACAGTTAAAGCTTCCACCAGGGGGGGAGGTTGTAGATCAGGAATGAGCTGGAGTGTCCTCGCAGCATACACGCTAGGAATATTGTAAATAGTTAGATTTATGTGATTTTTCCCACAGAAGTATTGTTTTTTTTTCAAAGTCAAAGTTTTCTTTTATGTTTTTTGTTTACAAGTGACAGTTGGTTTTTACGTTTTATAGGATTAGAGCTTAATGTGAGGGATTACAGGCTGTGTACGGGCGGGGCTGGCCTTTGCTCCTTTGTAACATTAGTGGAGCATTATTTGAATGGACTAAGACGTCCGAGTCAAAGTTTGCGAATGGGTGTTCGTAAACTGGTGGGGGAGAGTTAAGTCCAGGCGCCACTAGTGCCCAGCCTTAATCCCCAAACATATGTTATCTGTATATGTTTACAGGTAATACCTATAGATAGAGGTATCTTGGACTAAATAAAGGAGTCTTGTTATAACGTTCTACGTGTTCTTGTTACCAACCTTTCTAAGCTTGTAATTCAATAAACATTAACTTATATATATATATATATATATATATATATATATATATATATATATATAAAACCGTTTCGAAAACATCTTCGTTTCACTATAAAGTGGTTTAATCAAAATGAATAGAAGATATGTGGACATGTATACAAGTTTGTAATCTCAACATTTACAAAATATAAGTTTGTTGGATAGTGGCCTAATTGTTATCATCTTATCTTTATACAATAAAAATTAAATGAACAATATCTTTATTTTTTATCACACCTTCTTTTATGGATTTCAAAGTATTTCTATAATTATTCCTATTATCGTTATGAGTTTCAAAATATATGTTTTAGAAAACTGGCTTTATACCTGACCATGGTCTGCTGCCCATCAAAATTGTGTTGTACCTTTAATATCAAATTTCGAAGGTTCATGTTTAGCACAGCGAAAGTGTTAGTATTGAGGAAGTTTTGACATGAGCGTAGGTTCCACATTGATCTATAGGCCAAGTTATGACATTTTTGAAATAATTAATTCAGAAACACAAACAAAACAAGATATGTATGATTTTCTGGTGGAAACGATTATATATTATAAGTCCCATTCAATCAGGAGTTGTAAGGTTTTGTTTTTCGCTAATTGATTTGTAATGGAATGAAGAATTGAACAAGGTATGGAATTTTTTATTAACTTATGGGATATGATTAAAGTGAAAAGTAAAAAGTGAAGCGAGGAAAATCCAGCATAATCTTATCCGCATTTGCGAGCGACCTAGTCAAGGATTTAAGGCCATTTTATATTCGCATTGCATTTTAAAGAGGATCCATCCCTTTTGGTGAAGGTCAGCATTACAAATTTAAACAAGATAAGATTATTTTATATATACCATGAAACATACTGAAAAATATTCTTTTATATCGGATGCATACAGAAAAGTGGTATAGACGTCGTAACCACAGAATCAATAAAAGAGTAAACAAATTAATTTAACTAACAATTTTTTTTATACATTTTGTACACTGAAACGTTTTTCATGAACGCATTATGAATGAATGCATCTATTCATTTATATTACATTTTCATTGATAATTTTTGTTAATTATTATTTATAGTAATTACTCACCATGAGAAATTCTCATCCAGGTAATATGAGAACAACCTGTCATTCGATAGCATGTGTCGAAACCTGAGCTTGAACTCTCAATCTAATGAATGCCCAAAATAAAAAAGTAGTATTTTTGCACCAGAGGATGATGGGTTTCGTGGACAATTTTAATGACTTTTATGACTGCAAAAGCACCAACACATAGCTGATAACAGGACATTGATTTCTATTACTGGACGATAAGCTTCATAATTCAAAAAGAAAATATTTTATTTTTCGTAAAATCATTTAATTATATATTGACCACACATTAGTTTCATTTTTGGTAGCTCTCGTGGATCGTGAGAAAATTTTAATGCGAAATACCATTATGGGGAAAAATTGCACTAAGTTTCAGTATAAGTTTTAATGACATTACATAAGTATTGAGTACATGTCACTTAAGCCCCCAGTAGTGATTAGTATAAAGAAAATATATATCGATATTCATATACATAGCAGAAAAAAATTATTAAATAATAAGATCAGTAACAATCTAAAGAAAAAACCTGTGATATATTACCTTTAAGTTCATATTAATTCATTGCTATACTTCAAATTGGTATCCTTGTGCCAAAAAAAAAAAAAAAAAATAATGGTTAGTAAATAGTTTTTGTACCAACAGAGTTACTTTTTAATTTAGTATTTTTGATTGATCTACCCCAATTTTCGCACAAATTAAATATCAACGTCCAAATGCCTCTTTTTGAGTTTTACTCTGGAGAATAATAAAACAATAGTATAACTTTGATTTGGTAACATCCTCAATTGAAAAATGTTGACTTTTAATGTTATTAATAATAATTTATGTTTTTTCATGGAGCTGGTTTTATTCCTAGCAACCCATCAAATAGAACTACCATGCAAAGCTTAAAAAAAAAAAACTGATTCGGTACAAGTTAAAGTTAAAGGTAGTGTTAATGACTTTTTTAAATTATGTTGGAAAAAATAAAACACGAAATTACATATGGTTAATGAGTACGTTGAGATCCGAATATTATGCCCTCTTCAAAGTTACATCAAAATTTGTATATATTTAAATACTGACTAATTAAATAATTAATGAAAAATTACTACTTTTTATTGATATGTTGGTATTTTTTTCTATTGGTTCAATAGAATATCAAAAAGATATTTCTATTGTTTTAAACTGATTGTACACAAAAAATTTAAGCGTGCATACATCGGTTATTTTTCATGCTATTTTATTAAGTACGTTATGTATGTCATTGTAAAAGTTTATATGGAAAGTATCGCTAGATCTAGATTTTACCACCAGACGACATTATGGCCATCGCACATTCATAATTTACGGCACACTTTTTTTTTTTCACCGGTTAAGCATAAAAATGTCAACAAGTCGGGCCACCTCACAGTTGGTGAAAATCCAATTGTAGGTGGACAAAAGCCAGAGTTGATATTTGTCACAATGAATAGTTTATTAGTTCGGAAAAAGAATTGAGGTTGGCTTTGACCTTCGGATGCAATTAGCTGAAACGTTTAATTTTCGTGCTTGGTCAGCCAACCGTTCAATGAAGTTATATTTGCCATTGGGCATAGTGTTGTTTCACGAAGGTGCTTAACTCGAATAATGCTGTTAGTCCAGCTGAGGTAGTTAATGCTTATAGGACACTAATCAAGTGCACGTAATATACATAACATAATGCTTATTTCGGATGACTATATTGCCGCAGAAACATGCACAAATATAAATGTAATAGCCCCATTTGTGGTTGTATTTGTAAAGCCATTCCTTCGCAAATGAATTACTTGAGTACGGAGAGAGGTAATAATGTTTTGTTAATATCATTTGGATTACCAACATCGCACATTAAGATTCGTCTTGAATGCATGCATCACATAAATTATAGGGCTACTTTAGGAAAGTGGCAAGAAAGAGGAGCCAGAAGGAAGTAGTAGAGGAAAGTATAGAACTTGAGACAGATTACGGCAAAAAATAGGCTTGCTAGTGGACACACCTAAGCCTGGAACTGAAATATCTCGAATCACCTAAGATTTTATTCATCGCTTTTCAATAATACTGCGTACTACATCCGATGCAGAGAAGTTTGTTACATGCTTATTCTACATTGAGAAATCGTACACTGGTTTTCATAAATGGTATTTCTTAATTGATAGGTCTGCAATCATAATACATGACTGGTTGCCGATCGGTCAACTACCAGAAAAGGCTAAGGAAGGGAGGGATAAGGACTGTAAAAGGTGTCGTGAAAACAATCCACGAAAAATCACTTTGTTTCGCTGAGGAACAGAAGTTGAGGTTGAAACAGGTCAATTGGTGAAGGGTGAGAATTACAGTTTCTCCAACTCGCTCGTCAGAGGAAGTATGAGAAATAGAAACTATCACTTTCACAAAAAGTTGAGAAAATAGATCAAAAGAGAGACTGCAGACCGTTCGCTTAGGTGAGATAAAATCAGCAAGTCGATGGCTAAGAAGATTCCTTTATGAAAAGGGAAGGAAGTATGGAAGAGGCTTACTTCTTTTTGAGGCAGCAGGAGCTGAGGGAGGACACATATTGAATATGACGGGTTTAGGATAATCGTTTTCATCCAACTTTAGTCATATAAATATATAAAATACATAAAGTATAAACAAGGAATAATATCAAGAAATAAAAAGAAAAGTTGAGAATTTATGTTTCTCCAACATTTCGATAAAGATACGAGATGATTGGAGTTGTGCATCAACATTACCACCACTTTGGTCCAGCACACATGTTCACTATGATCGGAACGCATTACTACATCAAGGGTTCTACAAATGTGTCCTGCGGTTAGCTCTCCTGTACGGTGCCCCACTATATACTCACTTGACTGCTAATCCAGCTAAGAGACTCCAGCAATTTCAGAAGGGGATCATGAGAAAAGTGGTCAGTCATACCTCTCCCGAGAGGTTAAAAAACACCGACCTGCACCCGTTGCTTGGTGTGCCGTCACTAGGCGAGTTCATCCACCGGAGACACAAGTTTTTTGACTCGTTGCAGCATCAAACAAACCCAGTGTTTAACACCTATGTGTTTAACACTACATCAAGACAAAGATGAATACATCTTCTGTAAAACTTGTAAAATCTGCATTGAAAATAAAGTTTGTCGTGGTCATGCTATGGGCATCCTCTCACGATTGGGCCCTGCAATAGAGCTCTTTCAAATAATGTCACTCAACAATGCTGGTAGTTTTGTTGATAGCTGGTCTCCCAAACAGTATATTCATTTCTTGGTAGATCATTTCATCATATATGCGTGGATTTTCACTACAAACAGCCAAAGATGATATAAATTTCATTCAAACTCAAATTTAAAATCGAATTAAGATTTTGATCCTATTAGCCGATCTTTATGCAGGTGTCAACTAAACGTCAACTAAAGAAGACAACACATAGTTTTTACGTGGATTGATCACCACTAATCTAAGGGGATTCACGAGAGGTTAAACCAGTCACTGGCTAATCGCCTTAGATGCAAAATAAACGGCAAAAGCCTGTTCAACCTTTGCACAAGAATATGTCGACTAAACTTTTTACCTTGGTAGAGTAGATCAGGAATTTGAAGTAAAAACCCAGATCATTTGACTATCATAAATAACGTTGAATATTAATTTTACGTATTACTATTTCTTGAACTTCAAATTCTTAATCTATGCCCTATTAAATATAAATCACCCATTATTTTTAAACAAGATACTTTTGTCCACCTAGATTTGCGATTCTGCCCACTATTTCCCGGGGTCAGCACGGATTTAAGTTAAATTGCATTCTTATTATTATTATTGATTCTGTTAATTATACAATTCCTACATTTGTATTAGTATATAATTTAGACAAAAATATAAAAAAATGCCACCCCAAAATACTTTCCAAGGGTAGATGATCCCACTACCCCCAGGAGGTTTAAAAATAAAACCATAAAAACGATCTTGTTTCTATGAATTGCCAATCAGTTACTGTAGATAAACAGTATCGTGTCTGTTTCCGAGCAAGATTTAATTAAGATCCAACACGAATCGTTAAATGAAAACATCTAAAAACGAACAGGTGGGACTCCCGGGAGTCGGTCTTCTGATTTTCTCACGTATTTCAATTAACTGTTTATCTTTAATCTTCTTCATCCAATTAGCTTAACGCGACACCGGCGCTCCTCGGCTGTTATTATGTTTTCTTTAATTAGTAAAATTAGCTTTTTGTTACGTTATAATTGTTTTGTATTTTTTTTTTCCCGATCCCAGCCCCTTTCGGACTTGACATTTTTACTAAGGGAAATCCTTAAACTCGCAGCTTGAAACCTTTTATTCCCTAACAGTTAAAATAATATGGATTAGTTCATCAATAATGATGATTAAAACAACATATAGATTGAGGTTGTTAGTGAAAATAAATGGTAAATGATACTGGCAGGACCAGGCTTGATATATTTACATTATTAAGTGTATGGGAAAAAAAAAAATTCGTTTCCAATATCACATTATTTTACTTGAAGAGTGCCCAACTCTCTCTGCATAAACTGGGCCTGTTGAAGACTGTATCAATTAATAAGAAATGTTAGGGACAGTATTTATTTTGTTTGGCTTTGAGGCAAAATAACAGGCACGTGTTCACGCATAGAATACTGGTTTATTCAGAAAAATATTGATAGTTTGTAGACTGATCGCAGGCATACTTTGTACAGTCCGGATCATGTCGCTCGTGTATATGAATGTAAATACACTGTATTCAAATAATGAAAACGACATTTTTACAATGTGTTTGCTCACTATTATGTCCACCTTAGTTATATTTAGCGCGAATCACAGTTAATGAAGCAAAATGCTCCCACATTACCTTTACCCCTCCCCCAAGTCTTCCTGTATCTGGGACAGTACGATATATAGGCTTCCATCTCGACAAAAGACTGACATGGAACCCACGCACGAGGCTAAAAAGACAAGAACTAAACAGAAGCTTTGGACACGTGTACAGACTATCTCAATACAGAACATCAATAGAAAATAAATTACTTAGCTACAAAGTTATACGTAAGCCAATCTGGACATACGGAATAGAGCAATGGGGGACAGCGAAAAAAAGTCGAACATCAAGCGTATCCAGTCCTTTCAATCAAAAGTCCTGAGAACAATAGTAAATGCCCCTTATTACGTCAGAAACAAAACCCTTCATAACGATCTTAACCCTACATTCTTGAAATCATTCTTTACAAGTTCTTAAATTTCCATAGTAACCTATCCAACCAACCTAATCCCCTATCACAGTCTTAACACTCTGCCAATCATCCCTACAACCCTCCTCGGAGACTAAAACGGCAGTGGCCTCGTGACCTGCTATAAATAAATGACAGTGGGAGTCCTGGCAATGGCCAGTTTTTCTAATCAGGTCCTGAGCGTATGTGGCTCTCGCACTCTTGGTCAGCCTCCGCTAGCTCTTATCCAGTGATGCGGCTGACGTAGGAGCGTGAGGGACTTCCTAAGACTCTGCTTCCTCCTTCGCACTCGAGGGATGTGACAACCATGTGGACTTGGGAGGTCTCTGGGCTGTTTTTATATACTGTATAAATGAGCGAGTGAATGAAAATTGTAAATATGGTATGAATGAGAACATTTATCACAATTACTTATTGCCAAATGAAGCATATTGTAATTTTATCATAATAATGTTTTTGTTATGTAGTTATATTTAGTTTTTTTCTCCCTATGATGACTTAATTTATCATTTTTGACTCGGTGTCGTCGAGAGGTACATAGATTTTGTCAACATAGAGCGTTCGGATTTAAATTGACCTTTACAGATTTTTTTTTCCATTTTTGAGTTTAGTGTCTCTAAAGATACCGATTGCCAACAGGGTGCGTTCGGTTTGAGATCTAACATTACATGTTAGAACATTGACCATCATCACAAAACTTTAAACATTTTCGATTGGCATCATTGGGACAACATTTTATTATTGTTGAATAATAACGGTAACAATAAAATAAAAACTAATTTTTAGAGCCTGCATTGTTACAAAAAATAATTGTATAATAGAAACAAGAACAAATCAATTATTCGTACACGTTATATCAGGAACTAAAAATATATTTAAATTGTATACCCCCTAACATAGTTAACACAATCTCCTAATAATAGTACTTTTAGATTTTAAAGTAGAAAGAAATGTTTCCTCTCAGTTTGATCTGTAAAATCAGTAGAATACACAGCATCTTATACACGTGAAAGCAGACAGGAGAATGGGCTTTATGACGGTGTCCTTGAGTCTTTCTGAGAGAGTAACGACCATGTTCTTTTACTCTGAGGGCTAAGCTGTTAGGGCAATCTTTTAATTTCAAAATAACAACGTTCCGACCCTTTGTAGTTAGAATCCCGTCCCGTGCAGAACAGGCTTTGAACGTTTATTTCTGTTATTACTCCTTCCAAACGACAGATTACAAAAGGACAGATGATAATGAAATACTTGGCATACTGCCGATCGGAAGGGTCAAATTAAATAATAAATCATTTCTATCTTTAATTACTTCTTATTCGTAAGATCACGATAAGTTACATTGGAAAAAACAACAACATAGAATCAACTTAAACATGGATCACCTTATTACTTAAGTTGATTGGATTTCTCGCGAAAGTTTATTATAGCTTCAACAATAGTTTTCCTAATATTTTACGACGATTTTCCTAAACAATCATTACGATCATTTAGACCTCCTTCAAATTTTGGATGTTACTGCTACATTTTAATAGTAGTAACATTTCTTTTATCCAACATTATTACATATTAGTCATAGAAATTTGCAACCAAATATATCAATGACTTATACTGGCATTCATTGTGGCCTCCACAATGTAGATGGCAGCAGTTCTTAACATACATGTTTTTACATACAATCATAGGCAGGTGTATATACATAAATGAACAAATCTCATAAAATATTTAATCAAAGCTTATTATCTATGAATAGATAAATATTTGAAGGGAGTTTTGAAATATTTTTTGCTACTTGAATTTTAAGATTGCTAAGTGGGGTCTGATTTGTACCGTTGCAGTAAGAGGCGATTAATTGAAGTGAACTTATATAATCAAATGGAAAAATATATCAAAGTTTTGGTAAAATGAGTTCTCACATAAATACTAGATGTTTATCGTTGACGACCCGTACTCACCGATAGGGGAAAGGAACAGATTTCTGGTTAAATACCGGGTTCAGGTGCTGCAGTGAATCAAATTCACCAGCCAACGACCTCGTATATCGGGGAATTAAAATGGACAGACACCTCCATTTTAGTAACCATTTTACGAAGAAGTTGAAGCATACACGCAGGAAGTCTTACCGGCTTACGCATCTATTGACTTCCCCCAATCTATCACTGCGTCTCTGTTGATCTACAAGAACATACTCAGGCCTACTCTTCTGTATGGTGCACCGCTTTTTCGTTATCTGACGTATACAACAGCTAAGAAACTCCAACAATTCCAAAACGGTATACTGATGAAAGTGGTCAGAGGTACTTCATTCGAGCAGCGGAGCAACAGTGAGCTTCATGAGATATTTTAGCTGCCTACGGTGGATGAATTCATCCAACGTAGACATATCAAATTTTTCGACTTATTGCAATACTTAACAAACCCGGTGTTTAACACTATAACCCCCGCTCCGTTCCCCCATAGATGGCAGGACGCTTTAGTCTTAGGTTCTAGGTATAGGTTTTAGTTTTTTAATGTTTTCACGGTTATAAGCAGAAGGTGAGCCTCATCACCTAGTGTAGTGTATGTGTTGACTTTTTAACTTTAATCTGAAAATGTATTTTATTTATGCCCTCCTTTGAATGCATCAGCGCATCGCAGTACGAGGAGCAAATTGTAACCCAATAAATTTTTAGTTCATTGTATTACTTATCAATAGAAGAGATTTTGAAATTAAAAAAAAAAAAAAAAAAAAAAAAGCGAATCTGGTGACTTGTCTCCAGTGGATTGATGCGTCAGCTCTTTGTCATCTCAGGAGAGCTTCCTTAGACCACATTTCAGAGAATCCTGAAATCGTTGAAGACATTTAACTGTACAAACCATCTGCTCTAGTCATAGAAACACAATGGGTGTAGTCACTACGTGAAATCCAATATCTCTCGATCTCTGGATCGAAGCCTTAATTTTCGCCTGAAGGAGAGGCCCTAATTCCAGTCATAATCGTCTAACTACATGTCAGTCTATATGTCTATATACATGGACGAAGAATTATTCAAACTATCCGAAATATTGAAGTTATTTATTAACAAAACCTCGAAATATGCTGATTAATTTTTGGTCTAAATACACAACGAAAAAAATGAAAACAAAAAACATGAAAGCAAAAAAATGTCGGGAACATTTCGCCAAAATATTTCATGTTTCAGGCCAGAAAATTTAAGATATGATTATTCCTAATGGTTAACCAACACACGTTATATGCTTACGTAAAAAAACGAAACAAGTTTGTAAGTCGATATCAATAATATCGCATATTTAATTGCTTATAGCAGGGTTTAGTACGTGATCTACATTGACGTTATCAATAGAAGAGATTTTGAAATTAAAAAAAAAAAAAAAAAAAAAAAAGCGAATCTGGTGACTTGTCTCCAGTGGATTGATGCGTCAGCTCTTTGTCATCTCAGGAGAGCTTCCTTAGACCACATTTCAGAGAATCCTGAAATCGTTGAAGACATTTAACTGTACAAACCATTTGCTCTAGTCATAGAAACACAATGGGTGTAGTCACTACGTGAAATCCAATAGAGTATCGGTAGATAGAAAAAGTACGTTTCCTGCCCATTATGGCACCCAAGTAGGCTATGCCATTGGCTGAGAATTTCCATTAGCCCTTTCTTTAATTGGATAAAGATGCATTCCGAATGAAAATGTTTCCTTAGTTTTGCCGAATTTAAATATTATAAAATGATTGGCTGGATCGATCGCTCTCCCCCCCCCCCCAAAAAAACAAAACTGAGTCCAATTTCTTATAAATAATATTATAAAATGTGGCGATTCCAATGTGTGAATAGTTTGTATACATAAAAAGAAGGGAATTTCACACTTTATTAACAGGCACAGGAGAATAGACTGCAAAAGTTTTACAATAATTCTTAGAGGGCATATCGGAGCAGGACTGGTGTTAAGGGCGCGAGGTGTGGGAACGATAACAGTTTTAAAGTCTCAACCCCCTGGGATGAAAGGAGGGGTGGGTTAATGGGAGGCTGAAGGATCCTCAAAGCATTAAAGTTTCTTTTACGCTCATTTAACAGCTTACTCCGGTGCTTAAGTGTGTCCCCAAGTCCTCCGGATCTTTCTTCATAAATAGATGGGCTTGTGGTTGTCTCAGTGGCACTGGCTAGTTAAAATTTTATAACTGGATAAGGACATGGTATGGCAGCCGTAAACAAGTATAGTATGGTTTTGATTGAAAATATATATTGGATATGAAGATCAAAGCCCTGAAGAAATATTTCAAAATGATTTTGTTTTTCTATTCACTAGCGGAGATCTTTATGATTTTCTTTTTTTGGCTTTCCATTTTTTCAAGTGGAAAGGAAAACTTTCATTAATGTACGAGTTAAAAAATACGATCTAGTTAATTATTGCACTTTAGAATTCTTTACAACCTGCCCCCGCAACCCAGAATCCTCCACAATGCTGTGCTCCTGATTCATCTACAACTGTACTCTTTACGCTGATCTGAACATTCCTTCAATATCTAACTTCCTCCTAATCCCACCTCTCTAGCCATCCTAATCAGTATGCTAATGTTGCGTAATTCCACCACAACTCCGGCAAACCAGAGCGACACTTAAGGTGGAGGTAGAATCGGTACTTCCTCAAAATCAAGTAGAATTTGGTTTACAGTGAGGTTTATAGTGTAGGGCTTACTTAAGTGACAAGTTAAGTGCGTTTGATTAATGATCCTTTTTCCCCACAAAAGATACAAGACGATAAGCTGAGGTTATCAGCTTTACATAAAAAAATACGTATTGATTGCATATAATCATGTTATAATGAGATACATTAAAACTTCATAATGGCCGGTTTGTCTTTCAACAGGATCGATTCATGCCTCTACGTGAAATCTCTTATTTTTCAGAAGAACCGAATTGAGAATTTGAAAATGTAAAAGATGCATGATTTTACTTTGTTAAGGCTTTTCATACAATGTCACTTACAGCTGAGAGAAATATGTTTAACTTTGTTCCCCTAAAAATTTAGGTTAATTGCGATTTGATTTGCATATTTTTTACTTGGATGTGACGAGTTATTCTGTTCCCTCTTTAATGGCATCTTTATGACTCCCGCCGTCTAATTAAAGTATCTCGGAGCAGAACTTCCCTCGACAACTATTGAGGCTGTCAATAATGTGCCCTGATCAGTTTGAGTATCCACATGAGATGTTTATTAACAATATATATAACCTATATAAATTGTTAGTGGGGCAATGAGTAGGTTGATAGCACAGGCCTTAGTCTCTCGTCTCTATAATTATAAATACAGTGTATTGAAATGGATGTACTTGCTCACTAATATGTTCTTCTTAGTTAAATTCTTCATATTTAGGTGCATATTATGCTTAAAGTATAGAGTACATAATAGCAGTTTAGACCCTACTGTGGCTTAATTAGCATGGTTGTGCTAGAGAGCACTTGGTGTTATCGAGAGATAGTGCCAAGGAGTGCGCTTTGACTGAAATTGACCCACCAACACAATGGGGTTTATAATTTAGTTCGATGTTCACCAGAGGTTCTTGTTTTTTTTTAGTGTCGGGATTTAATCTGTTCTATTTTTGCCTAAATTTCATTTACAAAACGCATTTATTACATTTTGAGTGCAAGGCCTTCAAGGCAATTAAGACCTACCACTCAGAAGTAGATAAATGAAATGTTGAATAGAGACGTCTATTTAGATTTATTTTTGATTCGCTTCGTAATTAAAACAAGCTCCGGTTCAATGAAGAAAAAATCTGTCTTCTTCAGGGAATTTACAATGTAATATATATTCATCTTGTTCTTTCTACTTTTTCTTGAATTACTTTCAGGAAAAAAAAACAATTTATTTTTCCACTCACCAAAGATTAACTTACTTTGAATTGCACGGTGTTTTTAGAGTCTTCAGAGTTTTTGTATAAAGGTTGAATTTTATTCATTCTAGGAATCGTCAGTTTCAGAACATGGTATACAATGCGACTGGAGTTTTTAGGTTCACTGTTTTTGTTTTTAAGTATTTCAGCCTTTAGAATTACGATCTAAAGCATAACTTTAAACCATTTATATATCATTTGAAAATAATTCTTGAAATTTAGTACTGATTGTGCTTTGGATCGCATTAAATAAATAAAACTTATTAGACCGTGTCTAACTTTTGTAGCAGGTTCATACTTTTTTTTTATTATAGAGTATCTCTCCTTTTTGTTCTGTGTTATTGACTAAACATGTTTTTTAAGTAGTGCAATATTTTTTATTCTTCTAATGCAAGTATCTTTATCGACAAAATTAATTTATATGACAGCACCATTCACATTCTTGCCAACTTTCATACAATACCCCTACCCCTAAAGTGATTCCCCTAATGACCTGGTGGAAGGACAGGAGCAGTGGTACTGCCAACAACTCCCTCTCCGACCATTCCACCAGGTAGCAAAGACCAGAGAGCCACAGACACACCTTACATGAGAAAGGTAGCCAATGCCAGTACACCATGATATAATTTTCTATTTTTAATAGATCACGAGACCACCACCATTTTAGGCAACAGTGAGCATTGTAAGGATAAGAGATACTGGATATCGAGTTGACCAGAAGATTTAGATGTGCGGATAAGGAGGTTGGACAGTAAGCACGTAATGATTACCGTTAAGAACGAGTTTGTAATGAAGAAGGGAGTTTGGACTACTGCTCTAAGTAATTTGGATTGGAATGTTTGGATTTGTTAGATGTTCAAAGGTTTCGCTGCCCCCCATAGTTCTAGTCAGTTAATCCAAATTAGTTTTAGTAACTGTTTATTTTCTAGAGTGAGCTTTTTGTTTCTGTGTAACTTTCGTTAGTAAATAGTTGTCTAAGACTAGACACTTATATATTATTATATATGCTTATAATCATGTTCTTAAAATTATTTTAAGTTTATGTAAACAAAATAAGGAAAGTAGAATGTGAGAGGATAATATCGAGATAGCTGTCATTCTTCTCCTCAATTTATTAGAAACGTATTGAATAATTGCTAAATAAATCATTGAATAGATTTATTCGATTTCTGTTATTGGCTCTCGAAACTATTAGGTTGTTCATAAATTATTTTCGTGTTAGCATTCATAAACATAGAGTGGAATTTCAGGAAGACAAATTAGGTTGACTTTTTTCAGGTTAGTAGTTTTTGGCGGGTTGTGGAACATATCTGTCAAATATCAGATCAAATTATTTTTTTGTTTTCGCAGAACAGAAAGAAAGGAAACTTGAAGAATAAATAAGTTTGCCTCGTACCTTATTCCACTCTGGCTTGGAATCTACATAGGTAAACTTATATAAGTTGGCTGTTATCTCCCTCTGAGTTATGAATCATTTGCGTTATTAAATAAAACAATTAGGATCATGAACTATAATCATGTATTTGAAAGAAAAGTTGGTTACGATCCACGATTATTTAAAGTATCATGATATAAGAGTGTGCTGTATGTGCCAGGAAAGCGGTGAAGAAAACCTTGGAAACCTTTTAAATCGTCCCCCTAGTGAAATTCCAAGGATACTTTCAGGTGGCCCCGCACTTTTGAGTTTCACGCGGTGGTGGTTGGAGCATAACGCTTTGATACCCCGGCTCCTAAAAGCACTCACTTTTATTAGGCGCTGCTGCCATCCCCCACGTCATCATACCTCGGGCTAAATGCCCCTTGAGGACACGAAGTATGAAAATTTCACACTGAACAGATTTATAAAAGTCGAAGATCATTTGAAACCAGTACACGTCAATCTGTTTTTGATCTATGCGATTTATCAGGAACACAATTAGTGTAAAATAGTATATATATATATATATATATATATATATATATATATATCAAAGGTATCATTTAAGACAAATGTTAAATTGTGAACATGTTAAAACGATTTGACGCAATATTGGCTTTCATTATATAAATTTCAGTTTTTTAGTTCAAAGGCTGATATTAACAAATTTAATGTAAAATGTAATATTTTATATAAAGTATATTAGGTTTTTTTGCCATCGGATCGTAAGTTTTATTTTGTTTAGTTCAGTGTTGTTGGTTATACCGTTAAGAAAAAAGTATTACTTAACTTAAAAATTAAAATTCTAAATAAAATAGTATTTTATGTTTTGACAATACTTCAGAAAATTATCATTTTTATTAATAATCAACCTCAAAATTTGTAAGTAACATAACATACATTTTTTTCAAAGTATTGTGATCGATCGTCATTACATTTTTGTTTAAAAAAAAAATCATTTTTTAAAAAACGAATGCCATTATTTGAGCAATTGTGCTTTCATTTATAATATATATACTGCAATCATGTAATAATGTATATTGCATGCACTCTCTCATATTTACAGTATTTAAAATGTAAACACATAGCGACCATTAACTACATAAGATAAATCACCTTCTACTCGATTGAAGCCAGTTTCCTGTGTATATATTGTAAATTACTTAAAATAGCAAATGCAAATAATATTAGCAAATCACAAATCATATCAGTGTAAATATTTTAACAATAAATGACGTAGCTGCAGACGAGTTCACAGGCATCCCCCTAGAGTATCCGAAGTAGCTAGTAGGAACCTCCAGGCAAGTCGATTGGCAAAAATAAAACCCTTTCTCATCGGTTGCTTCGGGCTATGTATAATCTCTTGTTTTAGCTGACAATTAGTTAAAGCAACGGCTTGTCTCTGAACTGGAACTTGCAGCTGCAATGATGTTTCAAAATATTGCCTTATCATTCAAGAAGCCCTCTACACTTCTATCTTAACCTTGCTATGTTTAAGTCCGGCGTTGTCATGCCCCATATTTTCCTAGTAGGATTCTCTGCCTCTCGCTAAAGCTAACACATCCTTGGAAGGGAACCTTTCCATGCATACGACGGTTTCTGGGGCTCTACAAACATCCCTAGTAGCGCCTCCCCCAGTGGTCCAGTATGCTTCTTTCCGGTTCACACTCGCCTTTGGGATCTGGACATCATTCCAAGACCGCATAAACTACCTTTAAAAGCTAGCCTGTACCTCTTTTCCTAAGCATAGTGCACTGTCGAAGCACAACTTGGTTTAGGGTGAGATAGCCCGTCATCAAGTAATCATCCAGGTCATAGACTATTTTACTCTCTCTCCTTCATCAGGACAACTAGGCATTTTCCTGATGGTCCAACAACACACACAATTTCTCAGTTAAATTTTATCTTTATCTCCTTTTTTCTTTTGTTATTGTTCTTTTAATTTTTTTCGATTAGTACTGTATAGCTTGGACAACGAGAATATTCCTTCGTTACGACACCGAGAGGAGAATTATAGTGCCTCCCCCCTTGTTGGGAATGAAAAGAAGTTCTCACGATTAGAGGAGGAATAAAGGAATTACGAGGAGGTGGATGAGATCAAAACAATACTTTCACTAACAGTAAAGGTCGTTGCTGTAAGTTGTAAAGGATACTTTGATTTTAACGACAATAGAAAACTCAAAATGCTTTGAACTAATACTGATTTTAATGGACTGCAGTTTCTTAAATAAGTCAAGTGACCCAAGATTTTTTGAAGTCTAATAAAACTGTAAACTTCCTATCATCTTCGGAAAGCGAACAAGTTTTGTTAGTGTACAAACTAGTGAACAATCACTAAAGTTTGAGTCAAACCTTCCCCTGGATTCGAAAACATATTTTAGCTTTAATTTAGCTGATATATGGTGGAACAGTGGCGCCTCCCGTCCCCCTCCCTGATTTACACTGAGCCTGGTGTGCTTTTGACAGCGTTATAGCTTTTGGAAAGAGGAATTAACTAAACTATCTGACTCATAACTCACCAACGTGTGCGTAAGTGTGTTGTGCCCTCGCAAGATCCCTAAGAACTGGCAACTTTGGACTTTAGAAGCAGATGCTGATTTACCTGCGTTAGTATCTCAAAGTACTTGTTGTTATAGGTTCATTTCTTACAATATACTCGTGAATAAACGTTGTTAAATTTTATTATCATAAATGATTTAATTTATTCAATTAAAGTTAAATAAAACATCAAGGGTGTAACAGTTAAGAATTGGCGATATCCTTAGCTGCAGTATTTCTTTGCACTAAGTCATGAACAGCCTATGTTGCTCAGTCATTTAGTAGTTTAATTTATAGCAACTGAAATATTGTTGTTATCAACAATGAACTTCTATCGTATTTTTTTAAATATTCACTCTCTCTAGTGATCTGATGGGACCACAAATATAGCTGATGTAGAATAGATCATTTATTCTTTATGTTATTTTAAATCTTCATTTTTGCGTTTCATGTCATCTTCCATTTTTGCGAAAAAATCTTTAAAACAATATAAAATAATGAACTTGTTCTGTTATAAATATAACATTAAGACTTATGTTATAACCTTTTCTTACTTGAAAAATTGAGTAACTCCCTTAGTCACCCAAAAGTTGCACTAAAAGTTGTATTAACAACGATTACTCCAAAACTATTCAATCTTAATTATTTTAAATGCGAAAACAAACTCTCTATTTATGTATTTATATTGTTTCATCATATTTCTCCACTATTTCTGTTATAAAGTTAATGGATTTGGATGGTGAGTGAAGTTATTAGGAGATGCTTAGGGTGGGGATAGACGTTTCCAGAGTTATTGCCAGGCTTTCAAGAATTCAATGTTTCAAGTAATTTACTACACTCTTAACTTACTATATAAGTATTTCATCTTATTAAAACAAAATGAGGCCTGTGCTAAACGCTCTAACTACCCAAATAACATCTCTAATGATCCAGTGGAAGAGCTCTATATAGGGTGAACGTCTCCGCAGTTTGCAAAGCATTCTGGCAGTTGGTAAAAACCAATGTAACAAAAAAAAATGCAGTAAGACTGGTAGACAACGGGCAGTTCATCTCGGTTGCAGAGATGGCAGACATACTAGCCGACCACTTGAGAGGGGATAGTGACAGAAAACCAATCACAGCGCCCGACCGGCAGACCCCAACCCTCACCACTATACATACCTCCTACCACCAGGTTACAGCAATCATTCGTCGCACCAGATGCAACAAAGCACCAGGATGATGACATCCAAAACATCCTTCTGAAGCAGCTGCCACGGAAGGGGATATCTCACATAGTGAACATCGTCAACTCTTCTCTGAGACTACACTATTTTCCCCTAACGTGGAAGCACGCCGTCGTCGTCCCACTTCTGAAGCCGGCCAAAATTGGATATGAGCCAGCTCACTACAGGCCCGTCAGTCTGCTGACCCAATTGTCAATGATTTACGAGAGGATTCTGTACAACCATCTCACTAGCCACTGTGAATCACAAGACATTATCCCACCTCAACAGACCGGGTTCAGTAGAGGACTCAGTTCGGACTGCAATCTAGTGAAACTACAGCAGCACGTTACAACGAACATGTGAAGCAACAGAGTCACTGCGATTATCTCCTTTAATTGCTCAAAAGCAATCGACTCTGTAAATAATCACACACTCCTACGACGCCTGAACGAGCACGAATTTCCTGTGCAACTACTAAACATAATGGCTTTCTATCTCGCAGGCAGAACCTTTTCTCTGCGAAAAGGAGCCATATCAACCACAAGAAGAGATTTCATGGTCGGAGTTCCCCAAGGGTCAGTGCTGGGACCCCTACTCTTCAGCATCTACACCACGCACATAGTAGAAGCATCATACTCCAACTGTGAGGTAGCGGCGTATGCGAACGACATAGGGGTCTACAGTACTAGCCTCAACCCAGCGAAAGCACTAAAGGCTGCAGAGGGCGCCAGTCAGTTAATCACCGACAGGCTACGAGCTGTCCACATTCAGGTAAACCCAGCCAAGACGCAAGGGATCGTTTTCTCGTTCCAGCACGGGAAAAGAAAGCTTCCACCCAGCTTTAACATAGATGGGACTGATTACAAACTTGCCAATAGCATATGCTAACCTAGGCAGACACATTTCGGCACACACCTGCAGAAGAAGCTGAAAAGAGTACGTAGGACTTACTACTCTCTCCAGCACCTCATAACAAACCCGGCTATATCCTTGAGGCTGAAACTGCTCATATATCAGAGCTTTTCCGTTTTCTCCACACGAGCACCATAACTAGGCTCCAGAGCTTCCAGAACAACATCCTGCGCACGGCACTAGGGCATACCCCTTTTCGTGAAATGAAGGCTCCTGACATCCCTGACAAGTTCGAGGTCCCCACTATCACCGAAGCTATCACAAAAAGACACATCAAATTCTTTGACTCGATGAAACATTGCCAAAACCCCCTATTCCAAGACCTGTCACCACCGCCACCACCGGCAAGATGCAAATCTCTAGATCTGGGAAAGCAGACCAAATGGTGGACACTACGGCCCTTGGCTTACCAACAACAAGCCTCTGACGGGCACCCATCACTGCTTTCCAACTGAATGAGCTTCCACTACATGCCTAGAGAGATTCTAGGCTCAGCCTTCAGTGGACTCTCACCACAGCACCGCAACATTTCCACCTCTAGCGAGGCTTCCACACTCCTTAATTGCCTCACTCCACCTTCAAACAGGTACTCCTAGTAAAAGGATCCGCTCACCCCAAATAAATTCCCTTTATTTTTCCCTTATCTATAATCTTAAAAATTTGAGAGCTAAGGGGGGGAAAAACAAACAAAATATTATTCAAACGAAAAAAGAACTATTAAAACAAACTCACTTATACCAAAGCTTTAAAAGCTATTTATACACTCTGGATATAAATTAATATTTTTAGAATTTTTGTATTCTAAAACGTCATTTACCAAAGATTTTTAGTCATAAAATTATTTTTAATATTTTCTTACAGAGCTTAAAATGTCTTCAACCAATGCTATCGGAACTAGCATGTTTTTGTATTTTAATCGATAAATAGTCACGACGTTTTTTGGATTTCGTCCATGGCAACGAGGGGAATGATTTCATTCAATATTAAGCATTTGATCTATTGATAAATCCTAAAAGTTTCTGGTATTGTGGACATGAGAATGGACATCGTCCGTGATGGTGCCTACTTACAGACAATGAATTCCGCAAACAACCGTTCTTCCAACAGTACATATTTAGTGATTAAGTTAGCCTAGTAATGCTCAACATGTAAGGATTTGCCTAGTAGAATGTATTCTAGTTCATACAAGTTGCTCCATTTGGTTAAATGTGTCTAAAAGGGATTGATTACCATTCATATTGATTAATTAGTTTTATTTTTTCAAATCTGAAACCGATACTATTTCACGTATGGGCTGTCCATCAATGTATAATATGTGTTATAAATAAATATATACTTATCTATAATTTTAAGTTGGTTATCAAATTTAACAGTTCGAATACTTGATACTTGAGTATTTGATGACTATCAAGTTTCATTGCCAGACGCTAAAACATTTCCGTAATTATGATTTGCATACACTGTTATGTAGAACTTTGTTTTATCATAACAGAAACAGGAAAGTGAAGGCAACTGTTTGAGTTCAAAAACTTTGTGTTTTCTTAGGCCTTCAGAGAGATAGAAAGAGAGGAGGGAGAGTGAGATGTGGTCGTGCAAATAGAACTCATTCCAAGGATATTATTGACTTAAAGCATACAATATTATGATGTGGAGTTACACCTTGTAAAGTTAAAGCATTTTCCGAATTGAAAAGCTTCCATGCAAACCCTTTAAACACCCTTTAACTCAATAATCCCCTTAAAATAATCGCAAGCAATAATGAATGTTATAAGTTGTAATATGGCAATAAATACATAGAATAGAATATGTAATTGTTTTGAAACTTATACCTGTGGACACTTTTTTAGTACACCAGTGGCCATTACATTACATACGCATAATTAAATTATAATTTAATGCATTGCAAAATAAAATAAATGAAACGAAAGAAGTAAAAAAACACATAAGGGAGCATTGTACACGCACAAACAAAAGGCTTAATCTGGCGCAGGCAGAAAAAAAAAATTATTTACATAATTGAGAAGTAATACGAATAAAAAAATATATATCCTTATTATCACAAGTAAAGCTAATAAATACTTGATCCAATAAAATAAATTAATGTTTTGTGATCAGTATGCAGTTTTGATATAATCGCATAGTTCACTACCCTCTTTTGAAAATACTAAAAAACTACCAAACAAGATAAAACGTTGATAAATTACGTATAACAAAAAGAAACTTACATTTGAAAAACTTTCTCTGTAAATGGCCAATCAACAGTCGTTAGTCGTTGAGGTACTGAAACGCTCTATATGTTAATGTCATTCTTATGCCAATATTGTCTTTCTCGTGTATTTCAAATTTAACAACTTAAATACAGTTATTGCGCAATAGAGTTGTTAAAATTGTAAAATATTGAAACTAAATAATAAGCATAAGCAATTATAGACTCGTAAAAACGCCATAGATGAAAATATGATCTTTAATTGTTGATCATGACTAATGCCCCTGAATAAGTCACTATATAAGTAATTCACTTTACATTTTATCAACTAAAATTCACTTTACTAAAATACACCTGGAAAAGTAGTGAAGTTTAACAATGTTCTGAAATGTGAACCTAGAAGTAGGCCAATCATTTTGAAAACGTTTTTAATACTTGCTGTGATCGTGATAGTAAAAGACATCCTGTTTCTTTATTTTAATACAAAATGCTTCCCAAGACCCCGCTTTCGTATGCGAGGGAGGTGACAATCATGTGGATTTGGGAGGCCTCTGGGGTGTCTGTAAATATTGTACGAATGACCGAGTGAATGATGAATTGTAAATATGGTACGAATGAGAAGATTTATCTCAATTACTTATTGCCTAATAAGGTAGATTGTACTTTAAGAACAATAAAGAAGTTTTGACTTTGTAAATACAGAATGATTTAAAATTTTTGTATTAACACTCTAGCTGATGGTTAACTCACGTGATCAGTTTATCTCCCAAATTGACAAATTATATTTTTATATATTTTTATTAATCAATAATTATAATTATTATTATAATAAATTATTAATCCCAAAGTTCACCCCCATGCCACCTTCCCTGCGACCACCTCCAGGCCATATTCTTAAAATGATTGTCTTGCAACAATTGGAAGAATATATGGTACAGGACGAGAGATCAGCAAGCCAAGGTCGTTTTGAATTCTTTCACAACGAAATCCGAGGTTTGATGAAACTCTGGAAAACAGCAAAGTGGCATGAGCGACTTCGTAGCACTCACGGCGATCACAGAACGTTTTGGGAGCTGTTGAATACTACAGGCAAGGCAGCCACTGTCCGTCTTCACGAAGGTGACAATGTTCTGACTGCTGAGCAACAGGCAACAAAACTGGCTAACCATTACGCTAGGGACATTACGGCTAGGACGGGCTACTACCACATGCCTCCTCCGGTAGATGCTGAACAGAACCAAATGTTTGTATCACCGGAGCAGCTCAGGGAAACCGAGCACCAGGACACGACGGGATACAAACAGTGCTGCTCAAACAAATGCCGAGGAGAGAGATAGTACAACTCGCAAACTTATACAACTCTTGTATAAGATTGCGGTACTTTCCTGACACATGGAAACAAGCCATCTTGTTTCCATTATTAAAGCCAGCCAAAAGCGGAGATCACCCAGCACACTACCGCCCGATCAGTCTGCTACCGCAGATGGGGAAAACAACATCATTCCGCCAGAGCAGACTGGATTCTAGTCCCGTATGAGCACAGAGTACCCCCTTCTGAAGGAGCAGTCAGAGGCTAGCCATAACATGAATAGAAACATAGCAACGGCTATGATTTCGATTGACTGCACCCAAGCATTCGACTTGGTGTCTCACGGGACACTGTGTCAAATGCTCTGCAACCGGGAATGCCCGGAGCAACTCTATTCAATTCTGGCTAGCTTCCTGAAAAACAGATCGTTGCGGGTGCGGGTGGGTGATAGCTTCTCCACTGCTGTGCCACTGACCTGTGGAGTACCCCAAGGAGCCGTTTTATCCCCTGTACTATTCAACATGTACACGTCTAAAATTGTAGGAGCCCGATATAAAAACACAACAGTTACTGCTTTCGCTGATGACATAGTGGTGTACAGTAGCAGCATGAGTGCCAAGGTAGCTCTTATACAGGCTGAAGAAGCCTGTAACCAGATCAGTGAGAGATTGGGGAGACTCAGTATCTCTGTAAATGCGGGTAAGACTGACTGCGTAATTTTCTCTTCTCAAAAGGGAGAAAGTCCACTGCCTACTAGGTAAATAGTAGGATCGCAGCAAAATTCACCAGCCAACTGGGAACTAAAATGGACAGACACCTTCGTTTTAGTAACCATTTTGTGAAGAACTTGAAGCAAACCCTCATGAAGTCTTACCGGCTTACGCATTTATTGACTTCCCCCAATCTATCACTGCGTCTGAAGTTATTGATTTGCAAGAGTGCACTTAGGCCCACTCTGCTGTATGGTGCACCGCTTTTTCGTCATCTGACGTATACGACAGCTCGGTGATTCTAATAATTCCAAAACGGTATACTAATGAAAATGGTCAGTAATACTTAATGAGAACAGCGGAGCCACAGTGAGCTTCACGAGATCTTTGAGCTGCCTACGGTGGATGACGTCATCAAATTTTTCGACTCCCTGCAATACTTGACAAACCCGGCGTTTAACACGATAACCCCAGCTCGCTTCCCCCATCAATGGAAAGACGCAGTCGAGGCAGGAACGCTTTAGTCTTAAGTTCTAGTTTTAGGTTTGGTATTTACCCAAATTGTAAACTGAAGGTGAGCCCCATTACTTAGTATTGCATATTTTTTGACCTTTTAACTTCAAACAGATATTGTTATTAAAACCCAACCTCTTTCGAATGCCTCAGCGCATCGCAGTAAGAGGATAAATTGTAATATTTGTTTACTGAATTATTTGTTCACTTATTGTTAAAATGATTAATAAAGGGGTTAAGAAAAAAAATAAAAATAAAAATTATTTAAACGTTTAAGCATTAATGCAAGTTAAAGAATTTCATGGAGTTCATTTAGTAAATATTTTATAGAGACTTTTTAATTAATATTATTTTACTTCGTTGGAAAAGATAAAGTTTTTTTTACTATCTAATGGATCGGCGTGAGGACAGTAGCAAGAAGAAAGCTCCAGTAACAACTATGGCATGCATACTTATGGTTAGAACTGATCAGAGGAAGTGGACAAGAACCATTTTGGCTGACATATTGTATTTTTTGGCAAACAAAATAATTTACTTTATTTAATTTCATTTTTAAGATTAATCTGGTTCCCCCCACAGTTGGTTAATAATACCAAAAGTTAAACAGAGATAAGGGAAAAGGAATCTTGCTTTTAAATCAACTTAAACAAAAGAAGCGTTAAAATATAAAAGAAATTCTCGTTGCATTCATTCAATTCTAATCTCTTTAATTGTCTTCCTTCAACGGGAAAGCAAGCCTGTAATGAATTTTTCCGCAGCAGTAATTGCTGCCTGATTTACTGTAACTGCCTTCGCTTAACTACAACTACCGTACAATTTACTGCTCTGTTTATTCAAGGGTGGTTGAGTTTGGATAATGCGTGCAAATGGTTTTGGCTTGAAATGCTTTAAATAGTTCTGTATATCACTTTATATCGATTGTCCTGCTAATCTCGAAGTAATTCTTGAACCACTAAACCAATTTGAATGCAGGGAATCAAAAAGTCACTAGAAAGAGGTGGTAATTGAGAATTGAAGAAGTAGAAAACGAGTGGACTTAATTGTTAAAAGCATTGATCACAAGATTGATTCATGTTTTTAACAATCAAACTATGATAATTTTAAAGACAATTTCAGGGAATATGAAACAATAAACATGTCAAACGAATAAAGAATACAGAAAAATCCAATTATTGGAAAAAATCAACAAACTAAAAGAAATATAAATTATAAATTTTTCATTGACAGTTGTATTCCTATCTTCATTTATAAAACCGTATTAGTTCTTGGGAAAATGAGTTATTGGGTTTAAGCCTTTTATAGTTCAAATTATCACAGGCTCCAAACCTCATATCCCCACTTCCTCCTAGACCTTCCCAATTTTTCCATTAAGTCTAGTTCTATCCGATCTGTCAAGAACTTCGCCCAGATTCTAGATCAGTTTTTTAAAACTTTCCAGACCTGCCCCGTCATCTTCCTCAACGAAAAGAGTCGGCTCATAAAGTGGGTTCAACTATTCGTCTATGGCTTCCAAGATACCATGAGACTTAGGCATTTCGCATAGCTATGACGTGTCACAATAGATATGTACATACAGACAGAGGTCCCGAGCATCTGGACCTTCCTCAACCGAACCTTATCCACACAAAAATCCCCCCCCCCTTCTCTTTTCTGTCTTCTCACAGGTACACTCACAATCGCTCCTTAATCTTACTCGTAATTACATCCTTAAGGAACTTGGTAGGTCTATCTATCCTTCATTATTTTTCCAACCTTTTTTTCAAATCTTGTTTTATTTAATTTTTTTCTCTTAATGTAACACTGATCAGAGGCTTCCCCAATATTACCCAGATTTTGGCTGTAATGTTTGAGTCCACTTTCGTTGTTGTTTCTTCCTGATTTATTATATGTTCTGATAACTAAATAAACGATACCTCTTACTGTAAACGCTTGTTAATCTTTTATGTTATTACTTATTTAGTCATCATCTAAAACTTAATCACCTAGTTTTTGAAGTGTGCCTATAAATGAAGATGAAACATATGAAATGTTTTTGTTATCCTCAAGGGACTTGAGTCACAAAATGAAGTCAATTTTTATTCATTTTAATATCTTTTAATTTTTTATATTTATTTAAACAGGCAAATAAATTTATGACATGTAAAACAAAACGTTAAAAAAATTATTGCTAACACCATCCGTCTGTGTAGTTAGTAAAATAGAAACTGTACTCAAAATGAAGTTTTACTGCACTGGACTGTTCTTCGATGTGAATCAAGGCCTTCGACATAGCTTGGCACAAACGTATCTTGTTCAAACTGAACGAATAATATTCAAGAACACTATCTTATCTTGAAATCCCTTTTACCACTAAAACCACATTATATGCTAATAATTTAGAAATAGAAGTAACAGACTAGTATTAAGATAATCCTACGTTTTTTTATGTTGTCTAGCAATATGCACCGTTCTGCACTGGTCACTTTCGTTTAGCTTTTTATGAGTTTCCCCTAAGGGGGGCAATATCTTCAACGTTGTGAATCTTTGCCATGTGCGATAGAAAAATGTATTTTGCAGGACATACGCCCAGCCAAAAGACGCGTGGTGGATAACGCTTGAGGTTTTTGGAAAACTGAAATATGTCTGACCACCCCTTGTAAAGAAGGTGGGCCGGTAGAACTCTCACTCAGCGGAATAGCTTCGCTCTCGACCTAGGGTAGAAAAAAAATGCAGTAAGGATGAGAAAACACAATATAGGAGTAGGCGAACCTCTCGACCCTTTTAAGCTGAGAGGCCAGCAAGATATATTAGGGAACCCGCCATACCTTAGTTTATCGGGAAAGGCCCATTTACATACAGTACTCTAGCAGATGTTCTGGTCCGTTTACCCGAACCCGAGGAAATGCGATTCTTGGGGAAATATGGATAACCTGACGAGAAATCTTGATTGCAGTGATTCCTCCGGAAATGTATGGAACACACGTCGCTCGATCTCACCAACGTAGACATCATTAAACCATCATTGCCATACTCGACAGGAGACTTTATTTTCAATGTTGTTTGTCCTGTAATGGCAAAAAAAATGATTATTTATGTTTCTGGATTCATTTAATATAAGTTAAGCTAACACGTCTTATTGATCGCACTGTACATGCAATAAGAAAGGAAGTTTTCGTTAATCAGATTTTATATTTTTTTTGTAATTACAGCCTAATTACAACACCAGCATATCACACATGTTCTTAATCGGCATGTCCGAATCGTCATTCAATACCCTACATAATATACACATATTTCAAAATCTACATTGTGATACAATTACAATCTGGCTTGGGAAATAAGTCATGAGATCAATGTTTTCGTTCATACCATATTTACAATTCCTCATTCACTCGCTCATTGATAAAGTATCTACAGACAGAAAAATAATATTTATTATCAATTCTAGTTTACAAATATTTAAGTTATGTCCCTGAGAAATAACTACCATCGACAAAAATAAAATATAATGCGATGGCCGGGAATCGAACCCGGATCAACTGCTTGGAAGGCAACTATGCTCACCATTACACCACCATCGCCCGTTGGTGTATTGGAGATACACTGCTACACTCTGCGGCAGTTATTTTATTACTATACAAAAAGACATTAGAAATATATGCTAAAAAACAAAAAATCTTTATTGAGATTAAACTACAATCTTCTTTATTGGGCAATAAGTAATTGCGATCAATGTTCTCATTCAAACAATATTTACAAACAGCCCAGAAACCTCCCAAATCCACATGGTTGTCACCTCCCTCGCATGCGAAAGAGGAAGCAAAGTCCTCACGCTTCTCCATCAGCCTCGTTACTGGATAGGAGTCAGTGGAGGCTGACCAAGAGCACGAGGGCCACAGCCACTCAGGACATTATTTGAGAAACTGGCCATTGCCAGGACTCCAACTGTCACGTATTTATAGCAGATCGTGAGGCTACTGCCACTTTAGTCTCCAAGGATATAATATACTAGGAAAAAAATACTTTTTTGGTTTTAGACGGAGCTACATACCTCTAAAAAATACTAATGGACTTAATGTTACATACATAATTTTCTGTTGTAATTTGTTTGTCTAACAGTGCAAAAATTTAAAAAAATACAATTTTAGCAACGAGATAATTAATTTCATTTTGTAAGCAATATGGATATATTTATATAAAAAGATTGTAATTTATCATTGGTCCGGTTTATTTTTAGAACCATTGGGTTACTAAATGGAACTAATCTGCAAAATATCATCTCTCTTTGAAAAAAACGAAATGAGTTCAAATTGGGCTCACAAATTCAATGCATTAGTGTAATTACCGTTAAAAAAAATGTACGTATTATAATTCATAGTGACAATATACTCAAAATCATAAGCAAACAATTGTTTTATATATTAAATTTCGAAATAAAATATCAAGTAAAAAGGTGATTTTTCTTCATCATGTTTAAACCTACAACGGTTAAGCAGGGGATTCATAATCACCAAGGGCGAAAAGTAAGACAAACATCTATACAGGTGAAAACATAACGCTTTCGGTTTTTTTAAAATCAATGAAACCCTAAACATGCTATAATCGTTTTGGTATATGACGTTATGTGTAAGAATAAGATTGATTTATACCATGAAAACTGGTACATAAGTGTACATATGCTATGGTATTAATGGACGTTATGTAATCATCTATAGTCACCGTTATGAAGTTAGACGCTTGGGATGAAGGGGCTACTTGGCGTGGTGTTGCCACAAACGAGAGGGTGGGTGACTAATCACTGATTTTCTTATTGCTTAATGATTGAGGTCACGTGGCTAGAAGAGAAGTAGTCCACTGAGCGGCAATAGGACTTGCCATGTATTGTAAGTTCTCACTCTAATTTCATGACGGCAACTATAGACTGCTAACTACGGATCAAAGACAGTTCAATTCTCAAGAATCAAAAGTTTTTTTTTTAATCAAAATGGTACCTTTGAGACAGCATTATAAATGAGTCTGAGTAGCTAGTTCAAGCTAATTGCAACATTCTCACGGAGTGGATTTCTATGGATTTGTTCATAAACACAGTTATTAGGTTGAGTTAATAACGTCAGAGGATAAATTCCTCGTATTTACAAAGACAGAATCTATTTCCTGTGTTATGAATAAGCTGTTTTTGTGCTCATTTACGGCCAATGCTTAGATTTCTATTAAATACTGTGAATACATTATCAATAACAGGATTATATTTAAAATTTGAAAAGCCTAAAATAACGATAAAGGGATACTAATTAAATATCATCTATATTCTATATAGACAGTGTAGACAAATTGAATAACCCGAGGACACAAATATCCGTGAGCGCAACATTATTTGATTCTTAACATCATGTTATAAATATTAACTAGTTATTATAATAATACTGCCTTCGATTTTAACTTAATGTTGAATTAGTTTTTCTTTTATATGTACATTGTTTGTGAATTATAAAATGAAGGGAAACTTTCTACAAGAGGTCCGCACCACTTAAGTTGTAGAAACAGTTGTTAGAAGATCAAAAATTCCATCAATGAATAAAGAAAATTGCTAAATTAAGTACTAAGACAACAAAATTTTAATTATAACTTAAGACTAAAGGAAACAATTTAGTTATGTCTCTTTTATCGCCAGTTCCCAAAGTTTTTAGATTTTGGAGTAAATTACGAATTTTCTCTAACTGGCTTCATTGTGCCCTCAACAGTTAGTCAAAATACAATAACATGAAAATCTCATATGAAGACTTGAGAAAGTTTAGATGTGAAATACCTTGAATAGATTTGAGTTTAATATTTCCCTTCCACTTCTTGTGTTACATTAATAAAATTAATATTGGGAAAGTCTTAGGTTTTTCTTTTAAGAAGATTTAAAAATTCAGATTGATTCCTTGTTTTTGCGATTAGGTATTGTTAAATATACCTATAGAGGCATATGGATACTTTTACCTGTTTTAATGTACGACCACTATAATCAGGTGTGGTTATTACATGACCGAAAGTTCGTCAGAAAATCAGCATTCATAACGGATTATTATTGCAGTAATGCTACAATATTTTCAGTAAATTATTTATTATTGTCTGGTATATTCAAGAATATGTTTTTATTTTTTATTATTACCCCACGAAAACTTAATATCCTTTAGGATCAGGTGTCCCTGGCAATCCCAAGATGCAGATGAAAGAATTTAAGCTCGTCAGAATGCAGTATTAATAACGGATTCTCCTACAAAGAGAGAAAATTCACCCAAAGTGAGGGAGATACGACCGCTCAAGTTGTCCCCTCATCCCCAGTAACTTCAGCCACCCTCGGAGCAATTATAAAAGGGAAATATTTGCTTTACGAACTGAGGTCTTAAAAATGTTTCCTTTTGCTTTTAAGTTGTATTTATCCCTTTTCATTAGTGGGTTGCTAGGCTGAATAGAACTTGTTTCACTTATTTTCGTACAGGATATTTAATCTACTGTGAAGAAACAGATTTTTGGATTTGACCTGGAGGAAAATATGAATAAAAGTGGTATTTATAATGTTAACGCTAACTTTAAAACAAAACTAAAGGAGCAGTTTTATAATGACTAGATGAGGACTAAGTCTTTCGTAGTCAAAGTAAAAAAAATTAAAATAGTACATTTCCATCCTCTAACAAATTAATTTCTTTGGTGCAATGTAATGTGACGGTCTTTCGTATCCTTCCCATATGTGTATTCTATGACGTCAAGTACAAAAATGATACAACGTACTTGAAATTTGAGAGTTTATTATGTTTACAAATTATACTGCTTATTATTTATTTGTTTCGCTGTAGTTATAATAATGGCAAATATGTGAAGAAATTCCTTACCCACTTTTAACTCTTAATTATTTTCTAATGGTATGAATGAGAACATTGAACTCAATTATTTATACCGTATTACTTAATTATATATTAATTAGGATTTAATATAATAATAAAAGTATTATCTTAACACTTTTGAAATGCTATTAAAGGCGTTCTGATTTTCCCCCGTGACCAGGAAAAAGTTAAAAAACAAGAAATTTATTAATTATTCTAAAAATAAGGTTTTTGGAACCCGCAGCAGAGAACATGTTTTTAATCTTGTGTTGTCCTCATAAAATACCCAGTGGACGCTAGTATTTAAAATAAAACTAAATTAGGAATCACTAAAGGAAGAAAGGTTCGTGAAATAAGTTTATATTTAGTCTTTAAGAAAATCATACCTTTTACCGAAACATTAAAATAAGACAAAAGTGCAATAAAATATAAATATCTTCTTGATTAAAGAAGATGCTCTAGGAGCGGCCACTGAGTGTTGACAGTATAAATGACGGAGCGATACCGGCCTGTCTGGGATTTTCGTTATCTGACGTATACGACAGCTCGGCGACTTCAACAATTCCTAAACGGTATACTGATGAAAGTGGTCAGAGGTACTTCATTCGAGCAGCGGAGCAACAGTGAGCTTCACGAGATCTTTGATTTGCCTACGGTGGATGAATTCATCCAACGTAGACATATCAAATCTTTCGACTCCTTGGAATACTTGACAAACCCGGTGTTTAACACGATAACCCCCGCTCCGTTCCCCTATCGATGGCAGGACGCAGCCGTGGCAGGAACGCTTTAGTCTTAGGTTCTAGGTTTAGGTTTTAGTTTGTAAGTTCTTCTCCCACATTGTTAAACTGAGGGTGATGGGGATCACCCTAGAATTGTATACATGTTTAAACTTTTAACCTCAAATCTAATTTATGTAACCCAGCCTCCTTCAAATGCATCTGCGCATAGCAGAATGAGGAGAGAACTGTCAATTCTTGTTCATTGATTTTTTTCATTTTTCACATATTGTATTAAATTCAAGGGGTTTAGAAAGGAAAAAAAAACGACATACTTCATTCCAGCAGCGGGCACTGCTCCACACAGAACAGAGCTCCACGAAGATTTTGAGCTGCTTACGGTGGATGAGTTCGTTCGCTGTAGACTTATCTAATTCTTTGATTCGGTGCAATATTTAACAAATCCCGCGTTTAACATGATTTCCCTCTTTCCGTTTCCCCATCAATAGCACCACGCAGTCGAGGGGAATCCTCTAGGCTTAAGTTAGTTTTAGGGCTCTATGTGTAATCCGAAGGTGAGCCTCATCACCTAGTCCCTTGTGCATTATATAGAGTCTTAACAATGAAAAGAACTATTAGGTTTAGAAAAACTACTTACAATGAATAACATGCAGTACAAGGAACAGTTTACAGCTCATTATTTATTATGTTATTTTATATAGTTAATTTTTTTTAATCAACATAAAAATAGAGCTAAAGGAGGCGGGACTTGTCTGTTCTGAGTGCCGGTATGATAAAGACAGTCCTTATGACTCATGACCTTAAAGCAATAAGTCGTGCTTAAGGGTTCAAACTACACTGCAGTGACCATGGTAGCAATATAAACACTTCTTCTCTGTATGGTCTAAAAATAGTTTTTAGCTTCTTCTCATCTTTTGACCTACCAAAAATAGAACTCTGTTATCTAACGAACCATCCTAATCCAACAAGGAAGTAAGACCCTCACATCTTTCTTCACCGGCTAAATGAGCGTTCTTGTGTTATTTGATGATCAATGTCCAAAGAACGCGATAGGTAGCGAAATACTTCAACTGCACGTTTATCAAACTTGCAAGATGGCTGTCTCCATCAGTGCCTCATCTCACTTCGTCATCGTGGGCAGTGAAAAATAAGACAACAATACCTACAACTTAGCCCGAACAAGTGAGTACCAACAGGAAACAGCCCCGTTGGATAAATGTTTAAGGAATTGGTGGACAAATAGATTTTGAAATTTCTAATCAATACTACAATTCAAGTGAATCTTCACAAGTGAACTACTAAGAAGTTACTCGCAAACAGTTTATTTACTCGAAAGTGAAAAGATTGTTGAGATTTAAGAATTTTACCCAACAATATTCCAAAAAAATGAAGAATATATATAAAAAAAAACATACAGCCTCGATCGGAACCCAAATTCACTGATAATGCGAAATCAACAAAAATATTTACGTTTATTTCAATTGTTATTGATCTACAAACCAATAACCGAGAAAATACAAATAATGCTAACTGTGCGGACTCAACAAATATCAATGCAGTGCTTACGAGTGTACATGAAACCATTTGACCCCTTCTGAATGTTCTTAGCTAGGCAAATATTTAATCATTCAATCTATGTAGCTATCAAGGTTCAAATTGTCGCCTGAATCAATTGCTGTGTTCTATTTGTAAGTCTAATTAATTTATCTCTTGGAGTAGCTGTGCGCCTCCCCCCCCTCCCGCTAGTCCACTGTTGTTTCAGTGTCACTGAGCTCGCTCAAGTCTTTTCTGGAATTGTCAATTCTGGCTCCCGTCGGAAGAAGTGATCTTTAGCAAGAACCAGCTAGAAAAAGTTTGCGATTGAGGCCCAGTTTTTCTATTGGAAATGAGCACACCTTTTCTTCTTTTCTCACTCCAATATTATTGATTGAGTAAGCTGAAGCGATAACAGATGGTCCCGCATCCGGGAAGAAGAACAATGGGAGGACAGAAGAGAACATTAAATAATGATGAAGAATGCTGGAACGCGAAAATAGACCGGAAGACTAGAAAACGGTAGACTTTTAAGGCTTGTTATGAAATTTTTTAGTTTTATTTTCTGCCTAATTTAGTTTTCAATGTATTATTTTTTTGGGGGGGGGGAGGGGAAACATAACCCATCTGATTTTTATTTTAATAGCTGTAAGTCACATTGAATTTTCTTAATTTTACAGTCGATTTGACTTTTTCACAGCTCAAAAATACTATGCATTTTTTTTTCACTTTCGCTCTTTTAAAAATATTTGGAAACTAACACATACTTGGGCTCGTACATAGAGATATAACGATATTATTCTTTACCTTCCCTAACCCTTATTCCTTTTAGATTTATCTTTTTTTTTATGATTGATACTCCTTTATTGTGCTATAATTACAATCTGCCTTTTATAAGGCAATAAGTAATAAGATAAATGCTCTCATTCATACCATATTTACAGTTCATCATTCACTCGCTCAATCAAACAATATTTACAGACAGCCCAGAGACCTCCCAAATCCACATGCGAAGAGAATGCGGAGTCTTGGGAAGTCCCCCACGCTCCTCCGTCAGCCGCGTCACCGAATACTAGCCAGTGGAGGCTGACCAAGAGCGCGAGAGCCACGGACGCTTAGGACATGATTGGAGAAACTGGCCATTGCCAGGACTCCCACTGTTACGCGTTTATAGCAGGTCACGAGGCCACTGACGTTTCAGTCTCCGAGGAGGATTATAGGGATGAGTGGCGCAGTGCAATGACTGTGCTACAGGATTAGGGTGGTTGGAAAGGCTACTGTGGAATTTCATATACTTGGAAGGGATGAGTTCAAGAATGTAGTGTATGTTAAGATTGTTATGTAGGGTTTTGTTGCTGACATAATAAAGGGCATTATTTACTATTGTTCTCAGGACTTTTGATTGAAAGGATTGGATACGCTTGATGTTCGACTTTTTTGCTGTCCCCCATAGCTCTATTCCGTATTTCCAGATTGGTTTAAGTATAACTTTGTAGATTAGTAGTTTATTTTCTATTGAGAGATGGGATGTCCTTTGAAGTAGTCTGTACAGTTGTCCAAAGTGTCTGTTTAGTTCTTGTCTTTTTAGTCTCGTATGTGGGTTCCAGGTCAGTCGTTTGTCAAGATGGAAGCCTAAGTACCGTACTGTCTCGGATACAGGGAGAGGAATAGAATTAAAATAAACTAGTGGACAAGACTTGTGACAAAGGGCGAAGGTAATATGAGAGCATTTTGCTTCATTAACCGTGACCAATGTCGGATCACCAATGTGCAATCAATATTGCACCAATACTCGATCTCGTCAAGGTGTTTTTGAAGGTTGAAGGTTATGGGATGCTATGTCGGGGTCTGGGTGGGATGACAAGACTGCAGTGTCATCTGCAAATGTGGCCAAGAAGGTATTGGGAGTAGAAGGGACATCAGAGGTGTATAGGTTATAGAGGATAGGGCCCAGGAAACTGCCCTGTGGAACTCCTGCATTTATGGGATAGTAGTTAGAGTATTCTAAACCACAGTGGACTTGGAAGAAGCGGTTTGAAAGGTAGGACTGTAGGATTAGGAAAAGGGTCTGTGGTAGATATCTTTTGAGCTTGTAGAGCAAACCTGCGTGCCAAACCCTGTCAAAAGCTTGAGCTATATCAAGAAAGGCAGCAGTGCAATACTGTTTGGTTTCAAGGGCTGAGGAAATGTGATCAACAACGCGAAGGCCTTGTTGAGCAGTGGAATGTCGTTGGCGGAAACCAAACTGGTGTGTGGGAAAAAAGTTTTTGGATTCAGCAATTGGAAGTAGACGTTTAAGTAGGAGTTTCTCAAATATTTTTGAGAGGATAGGGAGTAGGCTAATTGGACGGTAAGATGAGGCGTCATTGGGTGGTTTACCAGGTTTGGCGAAAAGGACAATAATGGAATGTTTCCAGAGGAGTGGAAAGTGCGTCTTTCGGATAATGGAATTATATATATAAGTTAGGAAGATGATGGCTTTAGGAGGAAGTTGTTTGAGAATTTAAGGAGTAAGGAGATCATATCCAGGGGATTTTCGGTAAGGTAAGTTTTTCAGAAGGTATTTGACCTCAGAGGGATTAATGGCTTGAACAGCTATGAGTATGGCTTTGATGAGAAAGGTGAGGTGTGAAAGTATGGGTAAGATGCAGAGCAAATTCCTTCGACCTATCCCCATCTGAAGCCACCCAGGACCCATCATCACGACGTAGTGGATGTGAAACAGGTTGATTTTAGGATTTTTTGGTTACATTCCACAAGGAGTTATCCCATGGTAGACAGAGAGGAGAGGTAGGAATTAAAAGAATCGGAACGGAAGGATGCCAATCGCCGCTTTACCAATCAGGAGTACTGTACGAGCGGCGATCGGCAGGATGCCAGGATCTTTGCCACAATTTTCTGGAGCGGCGTTTGGATTGGATTAGATCTTTGAGATGCTGAGGTAAACGATTATGATTGTGGATTTCTGGGTGTCGATGGGGTGACGATGCTTCCCAAGCCAACCTCTGGACCAGAGTAGTGAAAGAATGCACTGCATCGTCTAGCTTGGGGTGTTTTCAGGGATAATTTGAGGTTTACGGACTCTGTAAGAAGCTGGCGGAAGTGGTCCCAGTCAACTGGGCCCCTAATAAATGAAGGTGGAGGCAGTTAGTGAATTGGTCTTAGGGACATGGTTAATAATAAATGACTATGATCAGAGGAGAGGTCATTGAGGCGCGTGAGAGAATAGTTTAGTGTTCCTAAACTATTGTAAAAAAACAAGTCAAGGAGATAAGGATTTCGGTTGGGATCAGATGGCCAATAGGTGGCTGTGTCAGGAGTGATAGTGGAGCAATGTTTCCGTGTGAGTGCAGACAGCAAAGTACGTCCTCGTATATTTGTGGATCTTGACCCCCAATGTTGGTGCTTCGCATTAAAGACCCCACCCATAAGGAAACGATGTCCGATGGAGTCTAGAAAGGAGATGAATTGGGAGTCGGAAGTGGATTTATTGGGAGGGCAGTACTTTGATGCTAGTGTAAGGGGAAAAGTGAAGGTGGTGATTGACACTGCAGTGGATTGAAGGAAATCATGTGCTACCAGAGGAACTATGTGGTGGGATATGGAGTTATGGACAATGACAGCGGTACCTGCATGAGCTGTTCCATCAGGGTGATCAGTTCAATAAGTCTGGTACTGTCGAACGGTAAATGGTCGTTTACTCGTAAGTCTTGTTTCAGTAATGAGAGCTACGTCGATGTTTTTGTCGTGGAGTAGTGCTGTCAGTTCGTTAGTGTGGGTGCGAACACCATTCGCATTCCAAAGGAGAATGGATAAGGAGTCGGAAGGACCCACTTATGGATTTTGTTTAACGGGGATAAGGTAGGAGACAAGATTTGTAAGAAGTGAAATGAGAGGGGTAATTAGGGTTTTGAACTCTTTAAGGAACGAGGTTAATAGGCTGGTGAGATCCGAAGAACTTGATGGTGGAGAAATATGCGAGATGTGTTCTTGAGGATGGAATTGAGCTTAAGGGTTAACGGGATGAATGGAATGCTGGGAAAGGTGATCTTGCGGACAGGGAGTGGGTGGTGCCTGTGACTGCTCTCTGTTGTGAACGGCATCGGCGTAAGAGACAGAAGGCCTCAAATTTCTATCTGGGCCGCTTCTTGTTAGTGGCTTTTCCTCTTCTGGCTGACGACGTTGTTCTGTCCTGGACTTCAGCGTTCTGTAGGCCTCGCAGCCCTTGTAGTTGGCCGGATGTCCTAGGTGGCAAAGCACGCATACCGCAGGCGATTTCAGGGGCTTTTTGCACAGTTCGCTTTTTTGCTGCCCGCTGCACTTAACACACCTGGGAGGGTGGTGGCAGTAAGATTTTGTGTGCCCATATGCCTGACAGTTATAGCACTGGACGATATCGCGTTTAGGATACGGTTTTTCAACCTGTACCCTTGTGTAGTACAGGTTTGTTAGGTCGTATATCTTCTCGATTCCAGGTGTCCTCTCGAGTTCGACAAAGAACAGTGGTAATGCTGTTTTTATTTTTTCATCCTGTTGCCTATCCTCACGCAACACGTTTGTTATTTGGCGAACTTTTTATCCGAGAGCTGAGAGTTCTTCTTCTATTTCGTCAGCTAGTGTGGTTGGGTGCAAATTTCTGATCACCACTCGGAGTGATCGTTCCTGCTTTAATTGGTAGGTGTGGAAGTCTGCCTTAGTTTCTCCTAAGTATTTAACTATTGCTCGGTATGTTTCGGGAGTGTCCGGAATAACTTTTGTTTCCCGGAACCGATTGAGGCACGTGTATTTGCCTGTACCTACAATTTCATTCAATTAGGTACACATTAATTTAAAGTTATTAATATTTCGCACGAATATAGCTGGTGGCTTGGGCTGTGTGGGCGTTTTGTTGACGTCCATTTCATCAGTTTGAATATTTTTCAACGCCTCAAAGGTGTTGGGCGTGAAGAAAGGGGAAACTTCGATGGTGTCTTCTTTAGATGTGCTGGCCTGTGGGGGCATCTCTTCCATGGAACTAGCGGCAGAGGAGGTTATTTGTATGTTCCTGTTTGAACGTCGCGGTTTTCGCTTTACAGGCGATTGTGTCGGGGTTAGACCTAGTGACCTAGATCTTTTTTTTTTATTTTGTGACATCAGTTGTTGATAAAACCTCATTTTATCATAACAACGGTTTTGCTAATAAATTAGATACGTAGGGCCGGTGAGATTCGATCTCACAACTTCAAGTGGTGAGACACCGGGTCTTGGTTCTGAGCCACCAGACCGTTTGGTTCAGAGAGCCGATCACTTGATGTTATCTCCGATCCGTGTATGGCTAAAGGTAAGGCGTCCAAAATGGCCGACTTCTCTATCCATTATCACTTGTTGCACTAAACACAAATGTAACAAGCGATTCAATCACCTCCTGTGGGCTCCCTCGTGACCCGCTCACATAAGTTGCCTGTATCTTTTTTAAAAAATACAAGTGATGTTTTGAATCCATCAATTGTGCTTGCCATAATACAAAATAATAGCTTTGATATAGTAGCGGAAAAATTCTAATTGAACTGACAGATTAACTAGCTTAGCCTGATGTTCGTTTTTTACCTAACTAAAACATGTACTATTATGGATGATCCGAGCGTGTTTCGGCATGCCTAACCAATAGTTAAAACCTTACCAGAACAATCAAAGTTTTTTACAAGCCTCTAATAATTCTGAATACTTTGAATAAAAAATTAAATTTACGTAGCCTAAATATAACTCGTTTTCGATCCAGGATATTACCATGGGTTGAATAATTTGCTGGATGTTTAGCATATACAGGAGGTGGTTAAGCTAGTAGGATTAGTTGAAGTACACCAGTCGGTATATTAGTTGATGCAACTGTTATATTAAACGATCCCAAGTGGGGTAGCCTAGAGGTAAGATGGGGTTCTCTAGACGCCCATTCCCGTTTTCTTCCATGAGCTTCTCTCACGTGTATTATTCAAATAACACAGAGAGAGAGAAAAAATGGTATTAGGTGAAACTATGAAAGTGGTTTACTAAAATTTGTTGGAATCGTGCATTTGAAGTACAAATGAAAACTGATCTTAGAGATAAAACTTGGGTCTCCATAGGTTTTTTGATTTGTAACCAAACTTTTGAAACTATGCCGTAATTTTTAACATTTTCTAAGGTTTTAGTCGATAGTAACTATATGTTCACGAGCACTGATATATAACTCAGCCTATTAGCCTTTTTAGCTTATTAATATCTGATTAAAAAATGAAAACTCATAAAATTTAATCATTATTAGGGATAATTCAAACCTTGAACATTCAAGTAGCCAATCGACATATCAGCATGCAGGCGAAAGGAGAAAAACAGCACTTAGGCCAGACGTCGTTTAAGAGGCTGCCCAAGTACTAGGGTTCAGCTAGAACCCTTTAGTTAGCGGCTGTGATCGAATAAATCTGTCAAGTGGGGTGTTTTATTTCTTAATAAACACTCTCCATACTAGCACAAAAAAATGACTTCTCTAGATGAAATATTTCAAATGATTTCCGATAAATAAACAATACACAAAAAAAGTGATAATTGTCGGTAATTGCATTGAAAAAGATGAAATTACCAGCAATTAAAGATAGCTAAGGAGCATTGAGAAATTCTAGAGGTACGAGAACGGCGAGAAGTCATTGTGCTACAGCCTATTGTGAAGGGCCTATATCTGGGGAGCGCAGTCCTCTCTCATTCATGGCCCATTGGGACTGGGGCAGAGCCCCAGGGGACCCTTTACAGATCCGGCTGCAGGGTCTAAGGGCCAAGTCGGCAGTTTTGAAAAGTCTTCTGATACATTCGGGTTGACCTCAAACCAAACTAGTAGCTTTAATTCTCTTATCGTGGTATTTTATGTAAAAATAAATCGTTAACTAAAAGAACCCTAGTCGTGTTTATTTTAAAAAACAATTACCTTGGTCATGTTCGGTAATAATAATGTTCATGTTCAATCAAAATTTATTTGAAAAATGAAATCGGGTACATTAATCTGTCATGTGCCCGTTCTGAACTGAGAGTTATTCCTAAATGTATACTCGAATATCTCAAATACGCCAACGTCTCTATTCGGTGCACGAGTTTCCTAATGATTAGTATTTGTCTTGTGTGACAGATCGTTATTTAAAAAAAAAACTTTTGTAGTATTTTTTATAATATAAAGGATAAAACACATTGTCGGGTCTTCACGAGGGGGGTGCCTAGTTACCCTAGCCCTGGTGACGAAGTGAGAGTTGATTGAGTTTATAACCTGTACAATCGTTTAATGACGGCTTTACTATCTGACTCCAATTTTTGATAGGTATGTGCCCCGAAAATGCACTATGTTCAGGAGAACAGGTATAGGGTAGGTAGTGTAGGTAGTTTGTATGGTCTTGGAATGACCACGAATTCACACTCGGTATCTGAGGTTAAGCGAAATCCGTCCGGATCCCAAAGGCGAGTGTGAACCGGAGAGAGGCAGACTGAATAGCCGTGGGGAACACTACTTGGTAAGTTTGCAGGGCCACGACAACCGTTGTCCAATAGGGAGAGGTCTTTCCCAAGGAGGTGCTAGATTCGGCGAGACGAAAACAGAGATTCCCACTAGGAAGATGTGGGGTCTGACAATGCCGGACTAAAACGTAGCGAGGTGAGGAGAAAAAGAGATGCAGAGGATTTTCATAAAGAAGCAGCCAAGTTTCAGAGTTTAAGCAGAGCAGCCACGAGCCAGTTGTAGTTCCCGGGAGAATGATATACAGGCCCCAAACCACCAGTCTTAAATACCCAGCTGGCTTCGTCAGTAGCCAATAAGAATTGTTGTTATAGGACCCAATTTCTGAGTATGTGGCTTTCCTTTGTTCTCTGACAAAGAGACGTGAGCTGGGAAGGTCTCTCGGCGGCTTGGGTCTAGTACCTGTCCTGACAGCTGGTGTCCTAGCTCATATAACTTATTGGCTCCTTGCAGCATGTTTTATTGTTTACGATATTTATAATGATTTTGGTAATGTTATTTACAATATATATACAATAGAGCATAGGGTGATTTATCTTATGTAATTAGCGGTCGCTACACAAATCTTGGGAAAGAGTTCATCCTTTTTGTTCTTGTTTGAAAACTAATTTTTCCACAATATAAACTTCAAAAATACACGTATCTTTTTGTGAGGTTTGTCTTTGGAGGAAAATGATTAGTTTCCTGACTAGTTGATTAACATTCCCATTTTCCCTGCTACCATCATTGCTCTCGTTTGATAGTCAACACGATAAGTGCGATAGTAGTTAAACCTTGAGAATGATACACTCGGGTATAAAGCAATAACGCTGCAGAGAGATGTAGGTGTATGTATTTAGTTAGTTTAATTTATTTTTAATTATTTATATGAGCATTTGCTTTCTTGTTTGATTTGTGTGTGTGTTGATGTTATTATTGTTGATTGTAAAATTAGCAGGGACTAAGATCGTAGATAAATAATTATTATGCGATAATCTCCAAAGATACTGTTATTTAATATCGTACTATATTATTATTACAGTAATTCTACAATATTTTCAGTAAATTATTTGTTATCACCTGGTGTATTTCAGTATAAGTTTTTTCAAAGGGCTATTTATTATTATCCCACAAGAACTTACTATCCTTTTGGATTAGGTGTCCCTGGAGATCCCAAGATGCGGTGAACAAATTTTATATCATGCTTTGTTTAAGACACCGTCCCAACGTGGCCAAGATGACAAACCCGTTCGGAACACTAACCCGAGACACTAACTAGCTATGAACGACGGACGGCCGGGGTGGGCTGAAACCTCAATCCCAGCCTGTTCAATAATGCAGAGGATCCTTCAAATACCTCGGCTCCATCAGCCATCCGCCATCCTTGTCGGCTGCGCGCTATCTCTCATACCGCCCTCCTGTTGTAACATGCAACACTGACCTTTGTCCTTTATCGGTGCACTCGGCATGCGCTCACTAAATAGTATTTTCTATTTGTAAACCACAATATGATGTAGGCTATGTATAAGTCCATATTTTTTCTCCTTTTAAGTAAATCTTATCAACATATTGGGAAAAATCAAGATATTATCTTGAATTGAATTTGTTTACACAATATTTATGAATATCAACTATTTTGTATTTCTGGAAATTCAGACACGGTAAAAATATAAATAAATACAATATTAAGGGCTCACCTAAACGTATATGCTAAGAATAAAACGTAGTGTTCACGTATTAAAACGATTCAATGGGGATTTATCAGCAGAGATTGCCCTGATCTAAATGTCATTTTGATGTTGCGTGCTTAAACCAATCTTATTTTGAATAATTAATAATATATTATTACGTTCTTTGAATATTATATGATAATTTTATTTTTTATTCCTTTAGTTTATTTTATTTACTTATTATCTGATGTTTTTTAGGTTCTACTAACAAAATTAAATCTGGCAAAAAGATGAATTTAATTTTACAAACATAACAAAAAAAATAAACTTATATTAATTATATAAATACTTGTGTATTAATTCGATTTCTTTTCTTCTTCAATGGTCTTCTTTTTATTTAAATTTATAATTCTTCTCTTCGTGCTATTTCTCTTCCATTCCGTTTCAAGTCAACAACCACTAACCAACAAAGTTTTTAAGTTTTTCTTACTCACAATCTCAAGCTAATAACATGTATTACGGGCTGATGCCAAAGCTAGATGAGTATATTTCTCAGTGTGTTTTCATTATCACAACCACAACAATACTAATTATAAGTGACTAAAATATAGAGTAATTCTGTGTGTGTTTCTATCATCACAACAACCAGTAGACTGTCTTTTGTTTTTTCTTTTCACTCTCAATTGTTTTTATTTGCCTTCTTGATTCAAGGTTGGATTAAATATTATATAAAAACTCCACAATATCTAATATCACAACAATATTAAGTCTCAAGGGGTGGCTTCCTTATATAATATAAACTAAGCTATACCAGTCTTGTTAAGTGGAATGATTTATTAATAAATAAAATTAACGCTAATAAAAAAATACTTGTAATTGTTTCATTGTAGTGGACATTAATATATAAATCATAGATTACTCCAACGCTGTATGAATCTTTGACGTGGAATGTTGTCTGAAGACAATGATGATTCATCTCTAGCCGGAAATAGACCAACTGGCCTGCTGAATTAATTCCAGAATTATGCCCAAGCTAATTGGATAGAGACTTGAGGGAAAGAGAGGTCTATCTCAATACCTTTGTACCTTGTACACACCTTTGTTATTTCTGGGTGGATTATGTTGTATGCTTACCAATCGGTACAATTGTTGTCTGTAGGTGGGAAACATTTATCGGGCCGTTCCCTAAATCTTCAGCCTGGGTGAAATCCTTTTTATTACAAGTTAATGGAAGTGTCAGCAGTGGTTATTAGTCTGTTAACACCTTAAAAAAACAATGCACGCCTTGTTTGTCACAAGGTTCGCCTTCCTCTACGTATAGGTTTTATTGTGGATTAAGATTTATCTAGCTGTAATATCCTAAAAATGAGTGGTTGAACACCTGGATATATATATCAGAATAATGTATTAGTTGACTAGTTGACTATCATTGTTTGGAATCAATGTTGTAGTTGACTGTATAATGACTAAATATATATATATTATTTTACCCGGACATAACTTGACCTACAGGACCTGTTTTACCTGAAGGTAGTCTTACTTCTGGCACTCCTTTGCATATCATTTGCTTTTCCAACCTTAATTAATCCAAAACGTGGTTCACTCTCAGTGGAATGTTCAGACATTATAATATTGTTTAAAGTTTCTAAGCCTCCTTTACTATCAACTTTCGTGATTCCTTAAATACCTTCTCTACCCAAGGATTAACACTGTTAGGAGAGTGACATATATTAGACACTGAAGTGAATTTGTGTTCCTATCCATTTTTATACCCAGATAGTGCATTGCGAAAGCTGGTGAGTTCTCTTGCCTTCCTATAGTATATGATTTTGGCAAGGCTTTTATCCCCTTTTGGAGGGAAAAGATTACGCAGGCATCTCCATTTTTCTACTCATTTTAGTAATAAAATAGAAAAAGTACGACACAGGGCTATCGAACTTGCTATCTTCACCCAACTTGTCGCTTCGTCTCAAACTGATGTTATATAAATATGTCCCCGGCCAGGTCTGCTGATCGGTGACCCACTATACTCGGTTGACTGACAATACAGCTAAAAGTCTCCAGCGATTTCAGAATGGGATCATGCGAAAAGTGGCCCGACATACCTCTCTTGAGAGGTTGAAGAACGCTGACCTGCACTCGTTGCTTGGTGTGCCGTCGGTGGGTGACACATCAAGTTTTTTGACTCGTTGCAGCACCGGACAAACCCAGTGTTTAACACTATGACCCCACCACCCCTCTCGCATCGATGGAAATAGACTGTTGGGGAAAAATTAGGTTAAGAATTAGTATGTAAGTTAGTTTTAATTTTGATCAAAAAAAAAAGCCCCATCACCTTATTAGTCAGTTTAGTCCAGTCAGGTATAATGTATATCATTATACTTGTTTATGTATTATATAAATTTTATAAAATAACAAAACCTGTATATAATGTAGCCATGCTACAGGAAATACAAGAATGATTTGTAAATAGATTCGCCTGAGGATCTACAATTATCTGTAAATTAAAAAAAAAAAAAAAGAATTTGTCTTAACTGTTTTATTATTGCATCGTTTTACACTGTTAACATATAAAATATCTCCTCAACTAGTGCATAGAATATATAAACAAAATTATTGAATATAATTCTAAAATGTCAGGGTTTGGGATAAAATGTCAGTTTCATAAAAATCTTGGTGCTTTCCAGTGACCTTTTAGCATATAAGAAATATTTCTTTTACTACAGTAATATGGAAAGTAAGGTATTAATAATAAAATAATAGCAGCCATAGAGTGCAGAAGTGTATCATCGCTTATTTACTATTTAATTTGCTGAATATTATTAATAATTCATTTGATTTAACTCAGCTAATATATATATTTTGGTTTTAATTTAGCCTTATAGCGAGACCGAACCCTAGACACCCCATAATCCGACCGAGGCGCAAGGGGACAAGTGGCCATACGAGCAGGTCATTGTCTATAATCCTCTTTTAGCTATTAGAGATCAGCTAAATACGGACTTTTCCTTCAATAATCAATAAATTTCAGTTTTTATCGAAACTAAGAGAAGAGAATAAAAAAAAGTAGTTTCTGTGCTCTTTCCATGGGCGATGGTGGTGTAATGGTGAGCATAGTTGCCTTCCAAGCAGTTGATCCGGGTTCGATTCCCGGCCATCGCACTTACTTTTATTGTTTTTGTCAATAGTAGTTACTGTTTAGGGATGTAACTCAAACCACTGTAAAATATAATTGATAGTGAATATTATTTTATAAATATCTTGTAGAATCTCAGTAATGTTTATTTTTGTCTGTCACCCTTTAACTATTTTTCCAGTTTGCTACAATACTACGAAATACACTGATTAAGTAAAACATACGAAATAAACGAGAAACGTTTGGGGCTGTGTTGCTAAGTTTTAAGGGTTTGTAACTTCCAGCCTAGAAGTGATATACAATTTTAACATTTTACATTCACGCAACACGTACATTTTTTAGTGTAAATAAAATATTTGCTTGCTTTGAGTTATTATTTTATTCCCAGTGGTTACATGCAGGCATAATAAAAGATTATAGATTAAATATAAGATTTTATAGTGAGCGCAAACTCCCCAATTTATATGGGTAGACATAAAGATTACATGACCATGCTATTAAACTGATTAATGAGTGTACGGTGCAATATAAGTGGTAGGATGTGGTCAATTACAGAATATATTGTTACTGTCGTATGATTAAAGAGTCAATTTTACTCTTGCACTAGTTTACTCTCTCCATATTTTTTTTTATCTTTTAAATATGAGGGTACTGATCCATGCTACAACTAGTGTTAATCCATAAGATAGAAAAAAAATCATTGCTATTTCTGGTAAAACCAATCTAGTATAGACTAAGAAGAGGGTGGAGAGAGGTGAGAAAAATTGTTCTGAGTGGCTGTAACTCACTTTCTGTGGCTGTGTAATGGTCGAATCAATAGGTTTCGGTTGACGGAACAGCTGTTCCTAGCTCCCGAACCTGTAACCTCAAATTTGTTCCTTTGTCATGTGGTCAGTAGAATTTGATTCATTCTGAAATTTTAATTGGAATCAATGGGCGTTGTAGTTGCTTGTAACGACTGAAACGGTATTGTGTAATTCTCTATTTTTTATTTATTTATTTTATTTTAGGCATCTCACTTCTGATTGAGATTGATGCCTTAGAGTAACGCTTTTAGTCTTAAGCGGCCATTTTTTAAAAATATTTCTGCTTTTATTATTATTTTACAATGCTTGGAAAGAATTTAATTGACGTGTTTTGGACTTTTCAATATTGGACGTATATTCTCTTGATACAAAAAAAAATTGTTATAGAATTCAACGTAGAATGTACAATGAGTCTATTTACAATTTATTCGTTATATTACCTGTAGCTTGGCTACATTTTATACAAATTCTCATTTCTACACAGTGTGATCTGCATTGTAAAAAGTATATTGACGTAAATTGTATATTAATTTACTGAATATTATTAAAGGTTTATTTCATTAAATTCATAACATAATATTATAATATACTACTAATATATTTTGGTTTCAAGGCACCCCATAATCCGACTGTGACGCAGGGGAAACCTAGCCTTACTAGCAGACCATTTTCTATAATCCTCTTTTGGTGGTTAGCTAATAGCTGAATACAGACTTTTCCGTGAATTATCAATTAATTTAAGTTTTTGCCATGCACTTTTTGAAGCGGTGTAATGCCTGCTGATCAGGCGACGGTGTATCGAAACTAAGAGCCAAAGGGAAAGATAAGCAATTAGTTTACTACAACTTTTCATGGGCGATGGTGGTGTAATGGTGAGCATAGTTGCCTTCCAAGCAGTTGATCCGGGTTCGATTCCCGGCCATCGCACTTACTTTTATTATTTTTGTCAATAGTAGTTACTATTTAGGGATATTATTGTACAGAAGTATTCTCAAACCATTGGAAAATATAATTGTGATCTGCATTGTACAAAAAAAAGTATAATGAAGTATACATTAATTTACTAAACATTCGAGGGTGGTCTGAAAAGTTTCCGACCTAACAAAGATACAAGACGTTTTTTAAGATTTTTTTTTTTTTATTTTTCAACATAGTCTTCTTGTAACTCTACACACTTCTCCCAGCGATGCTCCTATCTCTGTAACCCGTCCAAATAGTACTCAGCGTTTTTCTCTGCAAAATAATCCTTCACGAAGGTGACTGCCTCTTCATTTGACGAAAATCTCTGTCCTCCGAGCGTAATTTTTAGATGAGGGAACAAAAAGAAGTCGCTTGGGGGTAGATCTGGTGAGTAAGGTGGATGGTCAAGCAGTTCAAACAGTAATTCATGGATTTTCGCCATGGCAACCGCTTAGGTGTGAGACGATGCGTTGTCTTGGTGAAACAGGATTTTCTTTTTCTGCAAATGTGGCTGTTTTTCCGCAAGTTCTGCCTTCAGCTTGTCAAGTAATGATGCGTAGAATGGCTCCTGCAATGGGTTTTCCTTTTTGAAGATAATCGATTGAAATAGCTCCATGACTATCTCAAAAAACAGTCGCCATCACTTTCCCAGCCGAAAAAACAGTTTTTACTTTTTTTGGAGCCGGTTCCCCCTTTGCAGTCCACTGTTTTGACTGTATTTTTGTTTACGCGTATAATGGTGTATCCAAGTTTCATCCACAATAATTAATCGGCGCCAACACTCGGATTTATTGCGCCTTAACTGCGCCAACAGAGCGTTCAAAACAATATAGTAGTGTAGGGAGAGAGAAACATGACCCATACAATTCATCATAAAATATCATCAACCCCTTTATATTGAAGGCTTAAGTTTTAAACGTCTTTAAAAGTATTTCGAGTTACATAGAACTACCTAGTAAAACAAAGTTACCTCCTTTCATCAATCTGCCGTTTTTCAAACTTAATGCAATCTTTAGATTAGGCTAGTTCACCTTACTTTGGGTCTTTCAATGGGATAACGCTATATAAAAAAATTGGTGGACGTCAGCAGCGGGTTAATCGCTTTTTATGCAATTTATATTTATGTATATATAATATTTATATGATTTTATTGAGATACACATTGTTTTAACTTGTTTAGTAAAGTATTGAGACGGAAATTGGTCCGAAATCGTTTGTAGGATACTATAACTCATCAAAAATAGAATTTGAAAAAAAATTAGATTAATTTTATTTAAATACTTGAAAACCAGATATTGATATTGGTATACATTGATCTTGATTAAGCATCAATTGTACTTCCCAAAAATAGCGCATTCCAAGGCTTGATCATGGACATCCTAACGCAGAAATTGACATCGGAGATCCAAGATTGGATGTCTTCAGGCAGCCGTTAAACTACTCTGAAACCTTGAAAGAAATAATTGGTATGAACTGAAATAATATTTTGTGTTCAAACTTGTTTAGATTTTCCTTTGCAAATTACGTCGTTTTATGTTTTATTCTTATTTACAGAAACATATTATTTGTTCGAGATTTTCAACAAATATTAAAACACCTATATCATGCTAATCAACGCTTTCGTACAGTATTCTTTTTTATTCTTGGATATCTTTATTTCGCAATACTTACAATCTGCCTTTTATAAGGCAATAATAATACAGATAAATGATCTCATTCATACCATATTTACAGTTCATCTTTTACTCGCTCATTCATACGATAGGACATGATTGGAGAAACTGGCCATTGCCAGGACTCCCACTGTCACGCGATTATAGCAGGTCACGAGGCCACTTCCGTTTCAGTCTCCGAGGAGGATTATAGGGATGAGTGGCGCAGTGCAAAGACCGTGCTACAGGATTAGGGTAGTTGGAAAGGCTACTGTGGAATTTCAGTATTCTTTTAAAGAATTTTTTTAAAAAGTTTTTATAAGTTTCGCAATTATTTTAAAATTTTATATGCAGAGGCTATATATATATATATATATATTATAGGCTCCCTTCCTCTTCTTAATATCGTTAAGGACCAGACACAGCTTTTTGAAAGTAAATATTTAATCAGCAGGTTAAATATTTGGTTAAAACGCTTCTAATTAAACTACAAATATTTGGGTGGTAATAATCCTATTTGTGGGTTACATGTTCAAACATTTGTATAACGTAAAGTGACCACTGTGACAAGATCTCCCCCTCCCTCCGAGCTGATAAACACCCAGATCCAATCAGCTAACATTTCACTGGATGTCTCATTGTGAAAACAGTGATTGGACAGCCTTTTCCGTCCTACACAATGCCTCTTTATTTTCCATTGATTCCTGTCTTTTTGTTACTCCTACATTTAGACATGAAGTAACGGTCAAACGGTTAATGAATGTCTAAATTCTTTTATCTTCTCAACTATTTAGAATGTCTAAATATAAGTGTCTCCATTGATAGATAAACCGGTCAACTTTCCACTTACAATCTGTTTATTATTTTTGCGGACTTTAAAAATTGAAATAAATGGGCGTTGTCTCTAAAAAAGTAATTAAAGTTGTTGCTTACATTAGAAAAAATCACTGTCCACTCTAAAAAAGTATCTCATCTTTACATATCAGGGATCTACAGATTCGCCCGCAGTATTGTCGTCTTCCTTGGGTATGGATAAGGAGTCTACGAGCAAGGAGATACTACTAAAGCCACACCGCTAAGGCATGAACGTTGTACAGCCCGACTCATGTGAGTTAGTATTACGAAATTCACGGGGACACCTTTGATTCAATCTCCGTAGGGATGGGTGATGCTTCGAATTAATACTTATGGATTTGGCTAATCGATTTATTTTTTTATGGAATTTTTAGAATTTTCAGGAATTATGAACTTGAGTGGGGGTAATTTCAAGGTCATTATAGATAGCTCTATTATTCACATAAAGAGAATAATCAACGTAAGCCTTACGGGCTTTATATTGCAAGGATGTTCGACCGTTTTTCAGACCTCTATAGTTCAAATCCTCAGGTAGTATTTTGTTCCTTAATGTGAGGTGGGATTTTTTATATAGCAGTGTGTAGCGTTGTTCGGAACGTCTGTTGAGTGACTGTATTTAAAGTTTCTAAATTTATAATATCTAATATTAATGGGACTTGCTATGTAACTAGAGGTGGCAAAACTACAGGAATTCCCGAATCTTCAAGAGGTCTTCATGAATCATAAAGGTTGATGTGTTTCCTTGCACAAATTTTCTCTAAATAACTAAGTTAGTGGAGATTAATATGATGGAGTTTTAGTGAATTTAGTTTAGTAGATAATAGTCCCGAGATAACAATGTCATCTCCCAACTTTGGTTGGGAGTAGCCATTCTGACCCAACATAGTGATCCAAAATGTGTTATACAATGTTTTATATCTTTATTGTGATTGTAGCGAGCGCCAACCATATATGTAAATCACCCTATACTCTGGTGCAAATAATGTATTATAATATAATGTAAATCTTTGTAAGCTTCTTGTAATAAACCAGGGTCCATGTGGCAGTTGTAGCAAGGCAGGTAAACAGAGGGGCACCGTCATAAACGGTACCTGACTAGACCAGGGCAGACATAGGGGCACCTATAGGCGGTCAAATAACCCAAGTGAGTGAGCAACCATAAAACACACCCTTGTAGGCCAACAGTCGTAAACCTAAGGGGGATTGACCACCTGGGTATCGTAAAACATACCCCTTTCAGCCAACTCCACCTTTCACTAGGAAGGGGAAATAGTATTTAAGACCAGGAGAATAGGCACTGAGGCCTACTCTCTTGGCCACACCTCCGCTCAGTCATCCTGTCTCGGTGCCCCCTTGCAGACGGTTGCTATTGTTACACTGCCGTGCCCCGTTCTAACTCTGTACCCTTTTCTTTTGAACATAGTGTATTGTCTTGTAAATGCCGACATGGAACAATGGTCCATGTTATAAACTACAACAATCCGCACTTTTCACCAGGGCTAGGGTGATTAAGTACTTCCCTAGCGACGCCCCCCCGACAGTGATAAAATTACAATCTGCCTTATTAGGCAATAAGTAACTGTGATAACTGTTCTCATTCATGCCATATTTACAATTCTTCACTCATTAATACAGTATTGACAAATAGCCCGAAGATCTCTCAAATCCACATGGTCTCAAAACATGAAGTGGAGTTCTGGGAAGTCCGTTGAACTCCATCAGCTGCGTCTCCGGATAAGAGCCAGTGGAGGCTGACCAAGAGCGCAAATTATACTGTGTGTAAACTAGAAATACATGTAGCATATATTCTTAGTAATCTATTTGGAACATTTAGTTTACTGAAATTTATCTTTTGTTAGATTGTGTCAAACCAATATCAAATATTAGTACTAAATTTTGGGTTAATTACCTCAACGGCTTATAACGAATTGAAATAATTCGCTTCATAATGCTTCATACATGATTGGCGTAAACTCAGCACGGTATCCTGGTATAAATGTGTGACTGGCAATTGAGTCAACATTGTCTTAGAAAGTGACTCTGGAACTATCGCCAAAGTTGCCAATGGAGAAGATGCGGCAATTACTGAGGCTTTGTGCACCACGTGGGGGCGTAATGCCTTCTCTCCAACTTCCTTCATTTACTTTGGGATTCACTTTGCCAACTTGGCTCCTCTACGTGAAGTCCAAGTTTTAATAAACTGCAGATGCAGCTTCGATTTGTGTCCATTACTTTCATTATTTTGCAGTAAAACTTTATCCATTTGTAAGAAACATATACTAAGACTCTCTTTTAATTCACATAAACATCAACTGTGGATTGACCAAAAACTATGGATCCATACAATGCGTAAGTTATTTGCTTTATCTTATAGTTTTATAATGCTAAGAATATTATAATGCTAATATTATATATGTTATATATAAGCAGGGGCTAGAACAGAACTGTGTGCCTGCCTTGTGACTTCATGGAAATTAGTGATGGTTCCTGTTATTTTTTAAGTAAGCGACCGCATCACTCCCTCCAAAACCTCCCTACTTCCCAGAACCTTAAATATATATATATATATATATAAGTTAAGCTCCGGGCAGCATCAGTACTCAACCTTAATCCCCGAACGTCGGGATGTAAACATCCCGAATGTAAATGTACAGGGTTATAGACTTGAAATAAACAGTCTAGTTCTAACTTTCAAGCGTGTTGTTTCTCTGTACCTTTTTTCCCTTTGTTTTTTAATTCTAAAGCCGGTAACCATTAACTTATATTTAAATATATATTTAAAACAAAGGATAAGGTACTAAGGAAGTAGGGACGTTTTGGAGTGATGCGGTCGCTCTCAGCTTTAGCCCCAGTCCACATTCGTGCCTAGCCATTCCACCCAGTATGTAGTAACGTAACTCCTAATATTTTATGTACCAGTGTTTTACTTGTACTTCATTATATTTTTTTTTATATATAATATTCTTTATTGTGCTAAAACTGTAATCTGCGTTATTTGGCAATAAGTAATTGAGATAAATGTTCTCATTCATACCATATTTACAATTCATCATTCACTCGCTCAGTCATACAATATTTACAAAAGCCCAGAGGCTTCCCTAATTCACATGCTTGTCACCTCCCTTGCATGCGAAAGAGGAATCAGAGTCTTGGGAAGTCCCTCACGCTCGTCTGCAGGCCGCGTCTCTGGATACGAGCAAGTAGAGGCTGACAAAGAGAGCGAGAGCCACAGACGCTCAGGAAATGATTGGAGAAACTGGCCATTGCCATTGCCAGGGCTCCCACTGTCACGCATTTATAGCAGGTCACGAGGCCACTGCTGTTTCAGTCTCCGAGGAGGATTATAAGGATGAGTGGCGCAGTGGAATGACTGTGATGGGATATGGGTGGTTGGAAAGGCTACTATGGAATTTCATATACTTGGAAGGGATGAGTTCAAAAATGTAGGGTATGTTAAGATTGTTATGTAGGGTTTTGTTGCTGACGTAATCAGGGGCATGTTCCCCGGACTTTTGATTAAAAGGATTGGATACGATTGATGTTCGACTTCTTTGCTGTCCCCCATAGCTCTATTCCGTATGTCCAGATTGGCTTGAGTATAACTTTGTAGATTAGTAATTTATTTTCTATTGAGATATGGGATGTCCTTTGAAGTAGTCTGTACAGTTGTCCAAAGCGTCTGTTTAGTTCTTGTCTTTTTAGCCTCGTATGTGGGTTCCAGGTCAATTGTTTGTCGAGATAGAAGTCTAAGTACCGTACTGTCTCGGATACTGGGAGAGGAATAGAATTAAAATAAACTAATGGACAAGTCTTGCGACAAAGGGTGAAGGTAATGTGGGAGCATTTTGCTTCATTAACGTTGATCCGCCATTGGTTGCACCAATACTCGATCTCATCAAGGTGTTTTTAAAGGTTATGGGATGCTATAACGGGGTCCGGGTGGGATGAAAAGACTGCAGTGTCATCTGCAAATGTGTCCAAGAAGGTATTGGGGGTAGAGGGGACATCAGCGGTGTTTAGGTTATAAAGGATGGGGCCCGGGACACTGCCCTGTGGAACTCCTGCTTGTGCTTCATAATAAAGATTTTCTTTATTTTCTTTTAAAAGACTCCTCTACAAAGATTATTTAACTTTATGATGATTTCAATATCATCTTCAAATATTACTGAACAGTCAAATTACCTTGAGGTACTCCTGCTGCAATGTAGAATGTATTGTATCCTTGAGTACAAAATCCTTTCCCTGAGCCAAATAAATCGTGATCTTCTTTTAAAATAACATAGGCTACAGTATTCTACTTGGACATATGTAGGTAATTATCATACCGGAGGGATTTACATTGCTACAAGTAAATGATAAATTCATCTTATAGGAAAAATCCCATTAAACAATATATACTGTATAATAGTTCAACACAGTTTATCTAGTTCATATTTTATGTGTCTGTTTGACATTATCTGTGATACTGGTAAAGAAAAAATTACTTTAAAATACAAGTGAATGATAATTAAAGGCAGTCGAATGGTTCTGTAGCCAACAGTCAATGCGGCTGGATACGTATTTGATGTTGAATAAAAATCCCCTTCATCCTTGAAAAATGTACTCCAAATCACTTGAAAAAAGAAATTGAAATCACATTAAATATTCAGTAGCTTTTAAATAAATAGTGTGGAGTTCCGTGAGTACATTTGGAAACTCTTTCCTCATGATCTTCATTCTCTATTTCCTTTTTACATATTGTAGCTAGCTATCTTACATAACGAGGGGTGGAATAAAATAATACAATATCAAAAGCCAGCAGACAGGAATATGTAGCAGTATACCAAACAAAACCAAACAGGACGGCTCATTATAAATTCACTTAAATTAAAGATGGAAAATGATAGGAAGACAAAGAGAAAAAAAAAAAAAAAAAAAGGAATGGGGAAAACAGAAAAGTGAGTGGCACAGAAATAATTGCGTTGTAGAAGTTGGTCTTTCATTCGGGCAAGAGCCAACACAGTGCATTCGGTACACTAATGAAACCTGGTACTCGGTACAATGCTATGGAAAAACATGAATGTCGGGTTAGATGACAAATATCCCCAAAGTGGGAAGGACACACCCACCACGGGCTAGGGTCGCTACACCCTCTAGCCACCGTCCGGTGGGCGCTAAGAAAGAGATACCTGTGGTCTTTCACCCTGGCTAGTGGCCTAGTCGGCGGGCTGCTTAATTCGTTTTGATCGGACTCCATAAGATCTTAGAAAGTGTGCCCCGACAAAGCACTATATTCAGGAGAAGAGGAACAGGGTAGGTTTATAGTCTTTATAAACAGGGTAGTTTATGCGATCTCGGAATGACCACGAATTCACCCTAAGGGTAGGTGAAAACCATCTAGATCCCAAAGGCAAGTGCGAACCAAAGAGAAGGAGACTGGATTATCGTGGGAGACGCTACTAGGTAATGTTTGTAGGGCCACGGCAACTTGTCGTCGGCAAGGGCAGGGCGGTTATATAGGCAGGCCATCCGTGGTGGGGATGGTTCCCCCACATACGGCTGTTTTCCCCACAAGCTTCTCCCACCTCTCTGACTGACGTCAAAAGTTTTATTATCAAAATATGCAAACATGGATGAATATTTTCTGGGCCGAGAAGAGGGGAACTTCTAATTATTCGTAATTAAGAGGTGGCAACAACAATTAATCTCCAGATAATTCGACGGAACAGCGTTTTCTCCAAAACAAGAGTGGGGGTAGCATTATAGATTATGCATAAATAGGAGAGCGCATAAACTTCTAAAATTGTCTAATTTGTGTGTCCTACTATTCTGTTTCTGCAGTGGTAGCTGATTTCCTCAAGAGGCCTGTGTTGGTCTCTCACGGCCCAAGCACGGCCTGAACCTGAAGATGTAACTAGTAGATCAATACTTACTGAAACCTCTTCTTAATAAAATTTTTGAGATCATTAACATTAACCATTAAACTGCAGCATAGTATTATATAACCAAGAGCCGTTAGTTATTGATTACATTTCCATTCCATTTCACTAAAATATTCGTTTTACTTAAAAACTTATAAATCATCCTGTTATAAAAAAAATTTATGGCTAAAAGTTAATATTTCAAAATCAAGCATTCCCTCTATAAATTATAAGATGAACTAACATTCATTGTTATAAAATGAATTGTTGAAAGTTACGTCAAATTTTACTTCCTAAATATACGCTATATCTCATTATATTAATAGTTATGTTAGATGTTCGAACGCTACATAAAAATGACGCTCCATGGGGTCACAGTTGGAGTAAGTGAATTGTTTAATTAACTTTACGTAATTATGCTATAATAGAAAAAAGGAAAACTAATGCTCCTAGGATCAACTATTCTATGTCTCATTACAATTATAATCTGGTCCAGTGGTTTTTTTATTAATTTCCTTAAAAGCCTGCCTTTAAGACACCGATAATGGATTAGTCACTTAGCAAATGTATGCATTAGTTTATTGGCTAAGAACTCGGCGATGAGATTTGCTCCTCCTCCTCCGGGAGAAAGTTGATAAAAGCCTTGGAAGGGCTGCTCAAACAAGAGGAACCCGCCAAACACCCAGAAGATGCAGACAGCACTAATGGGCGCGGTCGGGATATTGATGCCCTCAGCTTGAAAACAGATCTGCCTGCGGACCGGAGTGTTTGCACGAGCAGCCCTCTCCCCCCCTTTCTAGTAATTGGAGGGTAGCTATTTAGGGGGGGCTCCTAGCTGACTCGGCTCTCGTCAACCCTAATGGCTACCCTATCTTATCCTTATCTCTCATAAGTCATTACTTAATAATTACACTTCCTTGCGTTTAATTATCTATTTCACTGTAGGTTATTTACCCTCGGTTTTGAGTGTTTTAGCTTCTAAGATGAGGAGAGGGTAGTGATAATACTTGAAATAGATTCTCAGCCACATCAAGTTTAATAGGAATTAAAGTGGTTTTATTAATCTAACTTAATGTGCAATGTTACAAATTATCCATACAAAGAGATAATTTAAAATTTGATATTTTTTATAAAACAGGTTTATTGTCATTCCACAACTGATAACCTCTTCTTGATAGCGCTTTTGACAGTTAAATATAGTTATCTCTGCAATGAAATGAAAAGTCAAATGATAAAAACATTTACATGCGCATGTGGAGACAAAATAATTACTATTATATTTTGTAACAATGGTCACGGTTAAAGGTAAAATATAAATTATTATATATTACACTAACGGTGCTGAACTGTACTTATTATGAAATTGTCTTTCTATTCTATACAATTAATAATGAAATTTTGATTTTTTTTTTGCAATAATAATTTTTGTTTGTTCTTCTTCTTTAACATCCTATTTTTTCCAACTTTGAGCTTTAGACCTTACAGTTATTTAGTGGCCTTTCTCCATTTTTTGCTAATCTCATCTGCCTCAATTACTTTAGCTTTTGGCCAGAATCCATTTAAAAGATATCTTTTTTGTTCAACTGATATTTTTCCAAACGTGTAGTCTCTGACTGGAACCTGCAGCTGCACTGATGTTTCAAGATGTGACCTTCTCATTTATAAAAACCTCTGCATCTCTCTTCCTATCCTCGCTATGTTTTAGTCCGGCCTGGTCAGACCCCACACTTTCCTAGTGGGATTCTTTGCCTTCGTCTCGCTAAAACTAGCCCCTCCTTGGGAGAGACCTCTCCCTCGCAGACGACGGTTGCCGTGGCCCTGCAAACTTTACCTAATAGTATTCCCCGCAGCAATCCAGTCTACTTCTCTCCGGTTCACACTCGCCTTTGGGATCCGGATGGTTTTCGCCAACCCTCAGATACCGAGTGTGAATTCGTGGTCATAGCCTGATCAATCCTCACTTCGTCACTAGGCCTAGTTACCCCTTCGTGACGTTCCGACATATATCTTCAAAATATATACAAATATCTTAAAAATGTACAGCTAACTGTTAATAAATAACTGTAACCAATAATATATTCATGGCTAATATAACTTAATTATATAAATATTTTCATATACTTTTGAAAACAAACAAAATATACAGCAATGGTTTTGAAAATTCCATTTGCAACCAATGTTGCACTATCAAAAAAGGAAATTTTTAGGGTTAAACGAAATAAGACAAAACTAAAACTCGATTTCCAGTTTATTTTACAACTTAGTAATCTATTTTAGTACGACAAGTTGTTGCTGCTGAGACCGAAGGGTTTTACTATCACAAAACGAGACGATCGAGCAACATCATTTGTCTGTCTTACTGCTGACCTCGTTTTACGGCTGTTCAGAAGTTTTTAATATTCTCCAGCTCCCTGAATTACGTTATGTTAGATAATGGATATAAAAAAAAAACCTAGAAAGCATCACTGTTAAAATTTCTCACGTCATAGATTATTAGATTATTATTATTAGAAAATTAAGTTTGTAAGACATCAATATGAATCGGACTAGTTGTTAGCCAAATGGCAAAAATACCTTGTTATGAATCAAATCAAAGATGTACGTTCTTACTCAATAAGCCTTTGGTCACTAATTGTGGAATGAAATTAAACAAATGCAGCTGTTGCTCACCACAGTTCTCATCCCTTAGCAGAACCACCAATATAGCACTAACCACTCCTTCAATCCAATCATCCAAAACGAATATGTAATAATCACAGGTATTCTTGATATTTTAAAAATTTCTGTTATACATTTGGGAATACTAGGTAGTGCGTCATACAGTGACCGACCTATGTACATACCTGTTTTAAATTGATGTTTCATGTAATATATTAACGAATTGGCATAACCTTGTTCTCGCTGCTCGTTATTTTAATTAAATGCCCTTATACAATGTGGGTGCTTAATCTTTCAATATTAAGTCAAAATGAGAATAAGAATTTACTGTTGAAGAATTACGCCCCACAACATATACAGGTATTCAACTAAAACAATAGGTAGCGAGAGTAAGTTTGTGCGAATTCGTTAATATATTACATACGTACTGATGGTATATAAATGGGTCCTCCCGTCAGATCTGCTGTGAGATCCCTTACTGTATACTCACTTGACTGGAAATACAGCTAAGTTTCCAGCAATTTCAGAATGGGATCATGAGGAATGTGCTTAGAACTCTCTCTCGAGATTAAATAACGGCGACCCACACCTTGGTGTGGTTCATCCACCGGAGACAAACCCAGTGTTTAACACTTTGGCCCACCCTCATTCCCGTATCGATGGCAACAGGCTGTCCGGGAAACCTAGGTTAGTATTAGCACAACTCATTCTTAAGGTAAGCCCTATCACGTTCACACGGCTTGTATTCTGTACATCAGCATAGAAAAATTGTTTAAACCTCACACATTGAGAGAATTGTAGCTACGCAACAGTAAATATAATTAGCACTCAGTCATATTAAATAAAAGGTTTTGGATGGGGAAAATATAATAATATATATTATATATAAAATAAATAAATTGAACAATAAACTTTATAACAACTTTATTATGATAAAAATACAATCTGGCTGATTGGGCTATAAGTAATTGTGCTATATGATCTCGTTCATACCAATTTAAAATTTTCATTTATTCGCTCATTTATACTATATATACAAACAGCCCAGAGGCCAGGCCGCCCAAGTCCACATAGTTGTCACCCAGTCACGTCAGCCACGTCACTTGATAAGAACCAGTGGAGGCTGATCAAGAGCGCGAGTGCAACATAAGCTCAGCACATGATTAGAGAAACTGGCCATTGCCATAACTCCCACTATCACTTGTATAGCACGTCACGAGGCCACTGCTTGTTATTTGAACAATAAAACAGTTAGACACCTTTTTTTTTTTTTTTTTTTTTTTTTTTTTTTTTTCTTTTTTTTTTTTTTTCTCTAAGCTCTCAAACTTATAAAAATAGGAATGTGGGAAAAATAAGGAAAATTATTTTTGGCTGGAAAGTGCCTTTCACTAAGGGGAGACCCCTATTTGAAGGATGTATGAGAAGGATATGGGGTGTGGAATGCCTAGAAAGGCGGATGGAGCCAGGAAGGTAGTGAGAGTCTATCAAGGATTGAGCCTAGGGGTGCCCAGGCGATGGTTTGTTATAGGCCATCCCGCCAGGGGCCTGAGTGAGTCGGCCTAATCGGCCGGAAGATCAACCCTGCTTACACAGGTAGATGGGGTAATGTGGCGTCGGTTGAGTCGGCTGGGAGATCGGCCTTGATCTCTCGGCTGGGTGTAGGTCCGTCAGTCCTCTGGTTCTATGATGTCTTTCATTCGCCAAGCTTCGGCGGTCCAACAGTGCTTCCATCTGACGGGCATTGGTGGTGGCTGAAGGTCGGAGAATAGTGGGTTATGGCTATGTCTTAGGGAGTCAAAAAATTTGATGTGCCTTCTCTTGATAAAATCTTGGATAGTGAGCACTTCGATTTTTTTGTGGATTTCGTCTGCTTTCATTCGGTCGAACAGGGTATGTTTGAGGGAGGTGCGGAGAACTCTATTCTGAAATTGCTGGAGCTTTTGGAGAGTTTTGGGAGTCAGATACTTGTAGAGAGGGGTTCCATACATCAATGCAGGTCTTAGGATGCTCTGGTATATCAGCAGCTTGAGGCGTACTGATAGAGCCGGGCTGTGAAGTAGGTGTCCGAGGCTGAAGAATAGACGCCATAAAATTAAATTGTTTACATCAGTGCAGCTTAATCATCTAGCAGTGGTAATCATTGGGTAGAAAGAATATTCTAGGAAGCAAGGATGAATATTAAAAGAAGCAACTAATTCTATCTCAAACTTGCACTGTGAGTACTGCATGTGTTGTTTCAAGGAAATCATGAACAGATTTTCCCAAAAAGGGGGTGAAACCTAGTGCAAAAAGAAAGTGACGTAAGCCCGTAAACCAATCACCCTTAGGTAAAAATAACTATAGTTGCCTCTAAGTAAATAAAAAAAACTAAACATATGGTTATTAATACTTTCAGTGCAGATAGAAGGACCTAACGTTTTGCCTCACTCAAGGGTGGTCCTTCAGGAAGGGCACTCTCCGTCCCTTTTCCCTTTAGATTACTACAGCTCGTATGTGGGGGATTGACTTTATTGTACTCCCGTCAGCACCAGTTGCTTTCAGTATTATTTTGCCTTTTAAACAGTCCATTTCGTTTTTAAATCGACGACTACAAGTTTTTTTAGAATATTAGAATCAATATAAAACATTTAAACAGAAAATGCATCCATCACTGAGGTATGTTCAGAAAATTGAGTCCACAGGGAATGTGTTAAACATATACTGCCTTAATAAGACGTTCTTCTCGTTTTGGTAAATAATTCATAATTATGTGTTGCTATTAGTGCAATTTATTTTCTCTCCACCCATCTGTAATGATGCTAATTAGATGTGAAGCTTGTAGTCAGTGATTAGAAGCTACCAGTACTAATCCCGCTTGAGTACCCTTGTAAGCTAGCTTAGCTATGGGGGTGCTCACCCGATGTGATGGATTATAAATCTCCAGGATCATACTCGCAGCCAAGGGTTCAGCGATGAGCTTACGCAAGCATTTGTACCATCGTATCTAACGAGCCAATTAAACGATCGCTTTGAACCCGCACGTTGATCAAGTCAAGCCCCTGTTGGGCCCGTTTGCGTTTTAGGTCATAGTACATTAGCTATTCAACTGATCACAACATGCGTACAACCCTCTGCTTTCAAGGCAAACTACCAGAACACCAACACCAAGGCTGTGTGGAATTCCACTCCATGATGTAATGTTTGCCATATCACCAATAAAAGTTAGCATAAATAAATTAATACAAGTCTAGAACACATGAATGAATCATATAAAAACAGTGTCTGTACAAGAAATTTTATTTTTTGATCAAGCAGTTCAGTAAACAAATTCTATATACTCATAGACAAGGTTCGTAATTTTTTTTTCACAGAATTTTCATATCATTCGACCGCATAATGCTTTAAATAGTACGAAATATCATACAGTAATATCCACCAATATGTTATTAGTAAAATGTATCACAAAATAAAATCAATTTACTAGAATCGAAACAAAAATCTAAGCCACTAGAATCAAGGTGAAATAAAAAAGATATGCATACCGACACTCACAATTTCTTTCACACCGTCATATAATTTATGCGTTTTGATAATTTATATCATGAACAAGAAAAAATAATGCCTGGTCCTTCTTAATTTTGAAATTTGTCTAAATATTATTAAAAATATAAATTTAGTTTTATACATTATTTATTAAAAGAATTATTAAATTTATTCATCTAAACAATTTATGTATGTTTTAAGTGGAAGCATCTTAATTTTGTTTTTTTGATTTGTCACTAATAGAAAGACATACCTCATGAAAAAGATAGTCTTTCAATAATAATAAAATCAGCAATAGAATTTTAACTCACAAAACTGTAACTTCAATTTAAAGAGATGAACACAATAAGGGTATATTAATCACATATATAACATATTAAAATTTACTTTGTTTAATCAACTTTTTCATGTGTGTTGTTTTGGTAGTGTAAATATTAAATACATTTTTATTAGTGTAACAAATTTGTGAGTCACTCTATATATACGAAAAAAAAAATACATTGTTTTAAAGTAAAAACTAAATATTAGTTAATGATAGTACAGTTGGAATATATTAATTTTTTTATGTTAAACAGCAGTTGCACTTACAGCAAAATTAGAAACAGTTTTTGTGTTTATTATTTAAATTTTCATGGCATAAAACATCTACCTGTTTTTTTTTAAGGGGGGAATGATGAACTTTCGGCTGCTTCTAAATTTAGCCCAAAATCTTTGGATGCAAATGTTAAACTTCAAGTTGGGCGTGATTAAACGTACAATAGAAAGTTTCATTACGGCTGTGAAAACAGTTTTATTTTTATATATACTTTTGTACTGCTAATTAATTTATTAATGAAATTTTGTTTTTGTTTTGTCAGCACCACCGTGTCATCAAATGAAACTGCCATGAAAAATATGCAAAAAAAACACCAGTTGATTTAAAATGTGAACCAAATGTCACCGAAGTTCAAATGACTTTTTGTAATTGTAAAAAAACAAAAACACGTATTGCATCTTGTTTATTGGGTTATCGAGGCCATAAATTTGATGTCTATCTGAAAATAATGGAAACATTGACTATTTAATACTAAGAAATCAACTGTTTTAATGTCACTTAATCATGTTTTATGAATATGAATATTTTGAATAGAAACAAAGTAAATCTTGTTTATCAATATTGAAAGACATACACACGTAAAAACATAGTTTTTTTGTTACAATACTGACTGTCAACTAGCCATTTGTCTCAAAGCAGCATGATATTTATCCTAAGTCATGAGATTTGATTTTTTCCTTACTTCCTATTTAATATGGGGTAAAAAATATCTCTGTATTTTAATCGGATGAATTTATTTTTAAACCAAACTTCAGATGTGAAATAAAAATAAATAAACTGGAGGTCGGGTTATAAAAAAATAAAACGAAATTAATAAAGTTTCGTTTGGAAAGTTATATTAGTTTAAACTTTCTGCCACTGTTACATCTTGAGTGGCACCTGTTTTTTTTTATTTTCAGTTTGGAACTAACGTTTGGAAAGTTGATGTGATTTATTTTTAGGCATTAGTACAATTAAGAGAGCAGAACATAAATAAAATTGTGATGGTTGCATTCAGATATAATTTTTTTTAATTTATTTTAATATAATAGCTGTAACAGCCCCGTACCTACCGGGAAATAGGAAATTTTCCTTTGGAAGAGGTTGAGAAATCAGGGAACGGGAAGTTAGGAACCTGGAAAGAATTATGGAAGACTTATCAGCTAGCCTGCACCAATTTATAACCGGGTGAATTGGTTGGGAAAGATACAAATAAAAACGATCCTTTTTCTACGCCAAAACTACTGGTTTATTAAAGTTAATAACTCATTTTAAACAATTTCTGTAACACATAATGCTTATTGTATATTGATATAATAATTGAATGTCCTAAGCTCCCACGGGGATTAATGTCCCCCACACCAAGTGAATTTGCTTGAGTTACCTTTAATAGTCCTTTCCTAAGATCCGTCTATCTTTCCTCCTTTAGAACACTCACTATTTCTCACAGGTATCTCCGTATATTCAATTCAAGCTTACACACATACGAGATAACCTTCCTCGTTTTTGTTACAACATGTGTTCTTATTCTTTCCATGCTGATCTCAAAGGCACGCGTTTATCCTCTTCCAGCCGTCTAGGAAGTGCAGATACCAGTCGGTGCCGGTACTCTAATCTCTCGGAATGGTACATACTCAACGCTGTTTTGTTACACCACCTCCCCCTTACAAAAAGAGTGGACCATAGGGGCCACTCTTTCACCCGTCGCACCGTAGAGCTTGGACGTTAAGGATAAAGACAGGTTAGTGTAAAGAAACCACCAGTCTACCTGGGTCTCAAGAATATAGGGGAACGTGGAGCTACCAAGGGTTTACCCCCTTCGGGGGCCCAAGTGGCGTCTCGTGGGTCGTCCACTTCGCTACCTCCCGAGTCGTCCTCTCCATCTTCTCCTGAACTGGTTCTGGGAGTCATTTCCCCAGCCCTTCCTATTGGCTCTAGGCTACTGGGATCGTCGGTATTTTCCCGCATCCACGGGGGAGTAACCCAGTCGGGGATACCCGGTGATCTTCTTAGCGAGGGTGGCGTTGCGGTCACCCTTTCCTGACTGGGTCCGGGTAACGCCTCTACTTCGGCACCTTCCTCCCTTTCCTCCACTTCGTCGTCCCCGTCTTCGTAGCTATATTCCTCTCAAGGCTCCGTCTCTTCCTCACTGACCTCCTCCATTTCTGGAGTCCATCGTTCTTCCCGTTCACTCTCCTCGTCGCTCTCCTCTTCCTCTAGGTAATTACCTACCGCCGGTTTCAGACGGTTGATGTGGACAACCAACTACCGTCCAAATTGTAATTGCAGCTTGTACGTGACCGGAGAAATCTTTTTGATCACCTCATATGGTCCGGTCCATGGCCGATGGAACTTCTTGCAATGTCCTGGTTTGATCACCGGCACATGCAGAAAAGTATACTCTCCCACCTTCAATTCCCTGGGTTTCCGCGCCTTGTTGCATTGCGCTGTCCGACGGGCCCAGGCCTTCTCCATCCTTTGGGATGCCTCCTCATAGGCCTGATTCAGCCTTTCTTGAAGCCGTATTACCGACTCTTCTACTGGGGCTTCCCCATCCACTGGCGTGATTTTACATTCCATCGGTGTCTGTACTTCTCGCCCATACAAGAGGTAATTCGGCGAGTATCCTGTTGACGAGTGAGGAATAGCCCGATAGGCCATCAACGCGTAAGGTACCCAACGATCCCAATCCCGTCCATCTTGTCGCACGTAATGAGCAACCGCCTCCGCTAGCGTCCGGTGCAACCTCTCCACCATTCCATTTCCTTCCGGGTGGTATGGAGTGGTCTGTATCTTGTTGGTTCCCAGCAACCTACACGTGTTCTTCATCAAGGAAGATCTGAAATTCCTTCCTTGATCCGTTACCAGCCTCTCCGGGGCTCCATGCCGAGTCACTACTCCTTCCACGAAAGCCCTGGCCGTTTCTTCTGCCGTAATCTCTTTCAGGGGAATGGCCTCGGCATACCTAGTGAAATTATCGATCATGGTTAACATGTATTTATACCCGCGTCCGCTTCTTGGTAGGGGACCAACAATATCCATCGAGATTTGCTCGAATGGTCGGGTAGGGAAGAAAGGAGCTTCCAGTGGAACTTTCAAGCCTGTTGGAGACTTCCTTCGCTGGCAGCTGTCACACTGGGTTACGAACTCTTTTATATCCGTATTTATGTTTGGCCAGTAAAATCCCTCCTTTACCAACAACGTCGTTCTCTCAATACCCGGATGTCCAGCCCACCGGGCCTCATGACACTGCCGCATTACGGCTTCCCTTAACTCCTCCGGTACAGCCAACTTCCAAGTTCCCACGTCGGGGCTGCCGTTGGTCCAGTATAACATCCCCCTCACATCTTTGGTGCCCTGGTCTGGCTGTTGTGCAATGGCCTTGCACCAGGCGTCCTTTTGTTGCGCTGCCCGCAATCGTACCTCGCTGAAACCCGGGGTCTTCATCCTTACACCTCGTACCGCCCTACTCAAGGCGTCTGCATTGGTATGCTTTTTACCCGCCTTATGTTCTACCTCGTAGTTAAACTCTTGGAGTCTCAAGGTCCACCGCATCAACCTAGATGAGGGTTCTCTTAAGCTCAACATCCATCTCAGGGCCGAGTGATCTGTTATTAACTTGAACTCTCGTCCCAGTAGATAACACCTGAACTGTCGGGTGGCCCATATCACCGCCAATAACTCCAGTTCCGTGGCTGAGTAGTTCCTTTCCGGTCCTCTCAACTGCCGGCTGGCGTAACATATCGGTCTTTCTACCCCGTCGCGGACCTGCGACAGCACTGCTCCAAGGGCGATCGAGGAAGCGTCGGTTGCTAAGATGAACGGATCCCGAAAGTCCGGGTATATCAGGACACGATCTGACATTAAGTTCGTCTTCAATTCGTTGAACGCATCTTCCGCTTCTTGCGTCCACTTGTATATGGCATTCTTTTTAGTGAGTACCGTAATTGGTTGCGCAATCTCTGCGAACTTATCCACAAACCGTCGGTAATACCCCGCCAGCCCAAGGAACGATCTTACCTCCTTCACATTCCTTGGTCTGGGATAACTCTTCACGGCCTCTACCTTTGCCGGGTCCGTCCTTACTCCGTCCTCGCTTACTACGTGGCCCAGGTAGGCAACTTCCTTTCGCACGAATCGACACTTTTCTCGGTTAATTTTCAAGTTTGCCTCTTGTAATTTCCTTAACACGTTCCCGATCCTCTGTGCCTGCTCCTCGATTGTCGCGCTGTACACGATTACATCGTCGAGATACACATAGCATTCCACTCCCTTTATCCTGCTTAACAGGCAATCCATCAGCTTCTGAAAGGTCGCGGGCGCCCCCGCCAGTCCAAAGGCCATCCTTCTATATTCATAATGGCCGTCGCTAGTAGTGAATGCCGTTTTTTCCCGGTCTTTCTCTGCTACGGATATCTGGTGGTACCCACTGGCTAAGTCGATAGTCGTGAAATAACGACTCCTTCCCAACTGTTCCAACGTCTCCTGGATTAGTGTTAGCGGGTACACTTCCACCTTGGTGACCGCGTTAAGACCCCGAAAATCAGTGCAAAACCGAAACTTGGTTTCCCCATTTTCTGATTTCTTCTTGACCAGTACAATGGGTGCCGACCACGGGCTGGACGACGGTTGGATCACGCCGTTGTCCAGCATTTCCTGTATATGCTGTTTCACAACTGGCCTCTGGTGGAAGGGTACCGGGTATGGTCTTTTTGACACCGGCACTGCCTCGCCTGTCTCGATCGTGTGTTCCACTCCCAGGGTGCATCCTCTCTCGTCCGGCGGATCGAACAGTGTCCCATACTGGTTAAGCACTTTCTCGATCATCTCTCGGTCGCATGGCTGCAAGTGGCCGAGTTCCTTGTCCCAATTACGCTTCTCATAGGCTTCCCCCTGCTGTTGCTTTACCGCTCCTACCACCGTCCCAACCTGGTCGTTTACCTGAGCCCTCGTTGCCATTCCTAGCGTTTGCCCCCGGGCGATTACAATTCGCTCCCCTGCTAGATTCACTACTCTAATTTTCACTCTTCCGTCGCTCACTCTGTCCACTACTCTGCCGGTTCTCAGTCCCTTTTGTGGTTGAACCTCGGGTTCTATGATCACTTCTTCATCATCTACCAAGTCCACTACCCCTGCTACAATTGCTTCCGCGTACTTTGGAATCACATATCTTTTCGCGGCTTTTACTCGGCATTCCCCTGGCTCTCCCGGATCCGGCTCTCGCTCCGTAATTCCTTGGTCCCTCCGGTACTCTTTCCTTCGGTTCGGTCTCCCCTTTCGTCGCTTGGGAGTGCTTCGCCCTTCTTCGTCGCCTTCTTCTTCCCTATTTATACTTTCAGCGTTCTCCCTTGAGATTATGATCTCTGCCTGAGGGCCTTCTTTCTGCGTAACCCCATGCGCCTCCGTTCGCTCGTGGCCTACGCACCTAATTTTCGCTCGTTCACCGATCCGTACCGCCCCAGTCTCTGTATTTAATTGTACCGCTAGTTTCTTCATCAAGTCTAGCCCTAGTAGCCCATCGAAGGATGTGTCCAAGGCAGCGATTGTGAAGGTATGCTCTATTTCCTGATACTCTACCCGGCACGTTAGCTGTTGTTCGCCCAATATCTGTAGGGACTGACCGGTCACCCCTCTGGCCCTTACTTCCGATTGTGCTATCCTCACGCCCGGTATTGCCTCCTTGAGTACGGAAATCTGGGCTCCCGTGTCGACTAGCAACCGCCGTACCCACCCCGATAATTCTATTTCCAGACTCAACCCGTCTCCCCCTTGCCACGTTATAGTCGGCAATAGCCACTGGCCACCCTCGTTGTTCAACAACGGTCCGTCCCGGGTTTTTGGGAAAGACCTAGGCCTTTTGGGTCACTCTCTTTCACAGTGGGCGATTCGCAATGGGACGAGTAGTGTCCTGGTTGCCCACAACGGTAGCAAACCCTAGGGCCGTCCGGCCTTCGTCCAGTCTTTGGAGGCAGGCTTCGTTGGCCAGGACAATTCCTTGCTATGTGCCCCTTTTTGGCACAACGATAGCATTGTATTTCTGCCAATGTCGGTTGGGTCTCGCCTTCTCTTCCTCGGTTATTTGGCTGTCGGTACGCCGCGCATACACACGCCGGGCTTTGCGCTTCTCTTTGCTTTCCGGCTGAATCCACTTCTAGTTCCCGTACCGCATATACCTGCTTCCCTCTCTGATGCTCTTGCAGAGCTTGTTCTAACTCTAAAGCCATTCGCACAGCTTCCTTTAACGTCCTTGGCCGGCCGAACAGGACTTGTTTGCCAACTTCCCCCAGCAGACCCCGTTTGAACGTCTCTAACACCTTTCGGTCCACCTCATTTGTCCACCATACCTTCTCTTCCACACTCAGGGCCGGTCTGCTCATTTTTCCGCCCACCACAATGCATCTGTCTGCGAACTCCTGTATTTTCTCCTTAGAATGTTGGCTTATGTCTTGCAGCACCCTTTCATAATACTCGAACGTGTTGGGGTCACCAAATCGCTCTTTTAAGGATTTACAGAGATCCCCGAACGTCACCCCCCCTTTTAGTTCCTCCGTCCCTCGGACGAACGTAGCCGCTTGGCCCTGTAGCTTTAACCGGCATATCCGTACTCTGTCTGCAATCCGCTACTTCCGCCAGGTATTCTAAAAACTCCTCCACCGGCCTGGCAGTGGCCTCGCCCCCCCAAGGCTTAACTAATGACTGCAAGGATAGGTCCTTTCGATTCGGTTTAATGACAGGTTTCGTTTCACTCGCCAGCTGAGCCTGCAGCTCTTCAATCTTTTGTTGAAGCTCGGTCTCTTTTAATTTAAATTCGTCATTCCTAACCAGCGTCTCTTCCAGCTTCCTTTTTAACTCTTCTGTAGCCATTTTGGAGCGTAAATTTAATTTGTGGTTTTATTGCAACCACCCCACACCTGACACCACTGTAACAGCCCCGTACCTACCGGGAAATAGGAAATTTTCCTTTGGAAGAGGTTGAGAAATCAGGGAACGGGAAGTTAGGAACCTGGAAAGAATTATGGAAGACTTATCAGCTAGCCTGCACCAATTTATAACCGGGGAAAGACACAAATAAAAACGATCCTTTTTCTACGCCAAAACTACTGGTTTATTAAAGTTAATAACTCATTTTAAACAATTTCTGTAACACATAATGCTTATTGTATATTGATATAATAATTGAATGTCCTAAGCTCCCACGGGGATTAATGTCCCCCACACCAAGTGAATTTGCTTGAGTTACCTTTAATAGTCCTTTCCTAAGATCCGTCTATCTTTCCTCCTTTAGAACACTCGCTATTTCTCACAGGTATCTCCGTATATTCAATCCAAGCTTACACACATACGAGATAACCTTCCTCGTTTTTGTTACAACATGTGTTCTTATTCTTTCCATGCTGATCTCAAAGGCACGCGTTTATCCTCTTCCAGCCGTCTAGGAAGTGCAGATACCAGTCGGTGCCGGTACTCTAATCTCTCGGAATGGTACATACTCAACGCTGTTTTGTTACATAGCTTTAATCCTCATCCATCAAGGAGGTCTTCTGTACAAATATATATGTAACGAGATGTTATTAGATAATTGGACGTGGGACAGTTTAATTTTTGCTACATTTTATATTTAGTGAATCTCGAGAATAGCTGTCACATATGGTTCCACAATATTATGACTAAAAGATAAGCATTAATGTTATTTTGTATATAATGAACGCTAGTTGCATGATTGAGTAGCCATTTTCAAACCTGATATTATTTTTATGGAAGCGATCTTCACGCCAGCTTACAAAACTGTAGTTAATTAATAGTACTCTTCCACTTTTGATAGTATATTAAATTATCATTGGTATTTATATCTTTGCTGTTGAACGTAATGCTAAAACTAAGTCTTGGGGAGCAGATTAGTAAATTAAAAATGAACTAATACTGGTACTATGTAATGCCTGAGCTTACGGTACAGTGGTAAATCGCATTCATTCTGCGAATTCTGAATTTATGAATTCATGAACATTTTGTGACTCAAAGAAATGATATGTAATTGAAAATTAAATTGTGATATCAATAGTTCTTATTGTATTTTATTATTTACGGACGAAATATCTGGTTTCCTTGAAAAAAAAAAAATAATGAAATAGTCAAACAAATATGAACAAGCAAACCACAATGTTCAGCCATGTTTAATTTACAGGCTAAACTTCGGTTATCACACTAGAGCTTGTCTTGATTGAAATTATTATGCATAAATGGTTTTCAAATAATTTTTATCAAACAATTAACGATTTGGTAGCACTGCCAATCGGTTCCGTGCTGACAAGTAAAGGTGGGATATAGAAAGAAAAGACAGTCGTATAATATTACAACATAAAGCAATAGAAGATGGATGAAAATTACTAAGTACTATGAGGATTCCTAGTAGAGGGGGAGCTACGTTAAATGTTATTCATGAAATTCATCAGCAAATCAATTGACGTTCTGTTTTTAACAAGCCTTAGAATAGTTTATTTTAATTTATTGACTACGTAGCTCTCTCATCCTACAATTGCTCTTTCCTCTCAATCTTTCAATATTCCTAATTTCAAAACTGTCTTTCCTTCAGTAGTATCCTGTTGACTATGATTTCTTCCATTTGTTTTTAGGCTATTATCCTCTCTTAACGTAGACAATACTTTTAGTATATCCCTTGACTGCCTCAATCCAATGGAAATCTCTGGTCCGGAAATTGAAATCAAAAATCAAATAAAATAAATGAATATAATTCCACATATTATCCAAATCAATTGCTTATCCACACAGCCTTTTAGAACCGGGCACCCCGCTGATCACTGATGTTACAACCAAACTGTTATTTTATGAGTTGAGTGGCGTTAGATATTCTGCCGATACTCAACGTAAAATTCACACATTTTCTCTTGATAGCTGGAATATTCACACATCACTAACCTTCACACCTTATCTTAACCTTTTTTTATTTATTATTCCTTTACGGGATTGATATCCCAAAAGGAATCCAAAGGTTCCTTCATTGGCCTCGTGCACTGTTACTTTTACGGGTCCATGGGGTTTTTGCATTGGCTACGCGTAAGCAAGTGTAGTACGGTTTACTGCACTGGTCAACACACACCGGTAATATTGTTACACGGATTTCATCATTATAACCAATCGTTAATAAACTTAGTATTATACATATTTGTAGATTCGTTGGTAGTCCGAAATATTGGTATTATTTATAATTTTAGCCAGGTCGTGTGTATTTGTAAAAAAATGTACAAATACTACTTAGCTAATCCACATCATGTTTTTCTTTCCTGTTCGATAACGAATCTTCAATAATAACGTAACGACGAAATCTGATTTTCACAAGAACCATCCGTTCGTTGCAAATTGGATCTTGCGGGCATATTCAACCTGGAGGGAGTTGCCCAGACTGAAAATTGCACCATACGAACCAGGAGGAGATAAAATAAGGGGAAAAAATTGGACTAGCTGACGGTAAAATAAGGTTGATGAGAGTTTGGAGTTGGAGCTCCCCAGGGATGGCTGGAAAAATGGACTTGACCGCGTAACGCGATACTTTGCCTACCCTCCCACGGGAAGGGAACGAGGCCCCCTGCCCTCCCAAATATATTCAAAAATTTTCAACTTCATAATATAAATAATTTTCTTTTCTCTGGACTGCTGGTGTCGGTTGAACCTTGTTAATTGATTAAAACAATTTTCGTCTGCCCACAGTTTTGTTGGCTTAAATCGAACCCACAGAGAAACTAACTCATAGATGTTAAAGTCAAGCCAATCTTTAGGGAGTACAAAAGGGTTGATTTTGAATTTCTAGGAAATCTTCCGCTACGTGAATTCCAATTCATCTGACTTCTTCATTCCACCACCACGGTCACAAAAAACCACGTTTAATTTTCTGTTCTAAGTCTACTTCATAAGATTCCTCCTAATTAAGAAACTAGTGAAACGGATTAAAAGATATATAACGAATTGAGATAGTGAATATTTACACTAAGAATGCCATCACACAAATTCTAAATGAAATATAAAGGAATGCTTTGCTCAAAGAAATTATTGTAGATGGAATAATGAAAAAAAAAACATTCTTAGCGGCTGCTGCACACTCTAGTAGTGAAGTTACAGATAAATTGGGCAGAATATAAAAAAAATAGGAATAAGAGTTTCAAACAGAAACCTAGGAACAGTGGGATTTAAGGACTAAGGACTTAATTTTTAAAAAGGAGTGATCGGCTATGTACCGTATGAAATGTGCTGGCACGTGTGTGGGTAGGACTTATTGACAATTATTTAACTATTTAGAAGATTTTATAATTAATGGCTATTATTTGTTTTAATTATTCCATTAAAAAAAAAAGTAATGATTTAATCCCCCCCCCCAAGTGTAGGAGACTGGCTTATGTTCCAACGAATTTTATCAAACAATCAATATCAAACTTTTGTTGGTTCAATTCCCAAGCACTAACTGGGTTATATATCTAGGTTTCATTTGATGAAGTCACAAATGTACACACCAAGTTCGGGGGTCATAAAATAAATTTCGGTGCTCCTTGGGTTCATTTGTTTTGATTTATAAAACGAAAAACCTTCAATTTTGTATTTAAATAATGGTATTAAATTAAGATAACTATAATTTGAAATGGCTTTCTAATAAGTATAAACAAATAATTGTAACATCAATTATAGTGTAATTAAATCTAATTAATTGCTAAATTATTAATTATGCTCAACCGCAGACGAGGTGAGCATCTATGACTTTAGTCTGTGAATGTGTTGATCTAAATCATATTTCTTGTATCTCGGTTCGAGAAGAGATATTTTTTCCTTTGGAGTGTATGGCAGATTGGATTGCGCATAGATAATTGATCAAAGCGTCTGTATGCCCACAGGTTTTGTGGTATATTTATAATAGACCAAGTGGGAGATGAATTTTATAGTCTATTATAAATTTGCTCTTGACGGACTAGCTCCTTCAAATTGCTAAATTTCGTGTGTCCACACATCAACAACTTTGGTGTAAACAATTCCAGCAGTTATCCCAAATTTCTCAAAATAAGGATTACAAGGGATTTAAGTATCAGAACCAAACGTCTATCGTTTCCGGTCGTCCTAAGATTCCTGAAAATAGTGTTCTTTTAGGTGACTCTAGTTTTATTCCCAATAGGCACCCAGATGGTGAGGATTATCTGACGACTTCGCGTCACTAGGGAAGTCCAACATTCGGAAGTACGGTGCTTGGTTTTAGGAGGGTAATGATGCAGCGTAACAAATGACCTGAAAAGATGCAATCACCGCCAAGGGATGATAGCAAATAGCTAATGACCTGACGACACGCCACAACTCCCATAACGGTATAGACTGTTGAATTGTTCGATACAAATCCACTTCTTATTCGTAGGGCTCTAAACGACGTTTATAGTGATATCTCATACATCATAAGCTGCTAATTGTTTTTAATAGTGATATTAGATGCCTTCAAATGTGCATCAAGTATTGTGATATTTAAATACCCCCCCCCAAAAGACCCTCTCAATAGCTTTTATTTTTGATAAAACCACCAGTCAACGTTATGCCTATACAGAGGCGACCTCAAGACTAAAATTGAAACAAACTGCATCTAAAACTACAAAATAATATTTTGAATAAAAATCATTAATTGAAATATTTAAACGGGTTTAATTTAAACCATTTCCCTAATCTTTCAATCCTGTCTGTGTTCTTTCAGGTCCGTTTTGACTCCAACATATACCATTACATATAAATCCATCCAGCATAAATTCCTCAAAGCAGCTTCCTCGTCCCTATCCTACATACCCTGAACTCCGCTGATCCTTTTAGTCCTTCCTTGCATCATTAGCTGATTTCAATGTGTCGGGTTGTCACGAGGTGGTGCCTAGTTACCCTAGCCCTAGTGACGAAGTGAGGGTTGATTAGGCTATGACCTGGACAATTTCTTCATGACGGGTCTTACTACTGTACTATATTACTCCATATCTGATATTTATGTGCCCTGACAGTGCAGTATGTTCAGAGTAGGTATTGTAGGAAGTTTATGTGGTCTTGGAATGACCACGAATTCACACATGGTATCTGAGGGTAGGTGACTGTGAGACGACTGAGGGTAGGGTAGCCGTCCGGATCCCAAAGACGAGTGTGAACCAGAGAGATTGCAGTCTGGATCACTGGGAGAGACACTAATAGGTAAAGGTCGTAGGGCCCCAGGTGACCGTCGTCCGCAAGGAAAAAATCTCTGGCAAGGAGGTGCTAGTTTTAGCGAGACGAAGGCAGATAATCCCACTATGGGGGTTTGACAAGGGTGGAATAAAATAGCGAGGAAAAAGAGATGCGGAGGTTTTCATAAATGAGAAGGCCAAATCTAGAAACATCAATACAGCTGCAAGTACGAGTCCAGAGAGCCGTAGCTAGAATGACTTATCAGTTAAAACTAGGAGGTATAAATAGCCTCAAGTAGCCAATGGGCTGGGGTTATATTCTGGCCAATCGCGTCCAGCCAATAGGGTAAGGTTTTGTGCTGACAAACCACATTGCAGGCTTGGATGAAGCTTGAGTGGTCTAGACCAGGACCCAGCCCCCGGAGCTACCTGACTCCCTCTGCAGGGGCCTCTGAGCTAGTTGTTCGCAGCTGCGTCTTTTATTTTTTTTTCAATATTTACACTGATATGGCTTATGGTTTGGTTGTATTATTTACATTTGTTTAAATTAATTTACAATATATATGCAATAGAGTAAAGGGTGATTTATCTTATGTAGTTAGCGGCCGCTACACACAGCAATTCTTTCGTCTCCTCCAGAACCGTTAACTGCATCCAGCAGCCTCCAAACTCCTGTCACAGAAGTAGGCAACAGTTGCAACCACTGGGTGCATCCAGTTCAGTCAAGGAAAACGTTTTTACACTCTTAACCTTCGGGGAGGATTCTGTATATCCGTAACATTAAATTCGATACCGCTTGCCACTACCTAAAGTCGGACCCCTAAGTTCATCTAGACAATATTACATAATTGGGCCAAAATTACTAAATGCCCTTAAACGAACCTAAAACACTTATACAACACAAGAATCAAGAACTGAACAAAACGTTATGCAGACTACTTAACAGAAACTCGTACTCCGCACTTACGGACTAGAACTATGGGGGGGCAGCTAAGCCTTTAAACATCAAACGACTCCAAACATTCCATTCCAAAATCCTCAGAAACGTAGTCAATGTTCCCTGTTACATTATGAACTTATTCCTTTACAGTGATTCCTCAGGAGCTACAAAATTTTATTTTTATATCAAATAATTAATAAGATAAAGAAACGTAATAATATTTTGTTGACTTTTTAAAATATCTAATGGTACCTCCTTATAAGACATAATGTCATTGGGTAGAAGATTGAAATTTCTTTCAAAAAAAAAAAGCTAAATTAAACTAAAAAACAGAGTGAAAGAAACTTCAGTTAAACTTAGTGACAAGTAAAAAATAAAGAAATTTATATGATTACAGTGCTGAACAACTTATACAGATTAACTACCAACTTGCTATATGCCAATATCCAATATCCAGAGAGTTTATTGTAAATATCATATCTTTCTTGTATTAGCTGTGACTGCAAATAAACAATCTATTAATACTTGCCTACCACTCTTACACACATGAAGGCCCCCTTAGATCTTCCATGGGTGAAATTCCTAATTAATAGTAGGTAATTGGATGCACTGATGCTCCACCAGGTTCGAGGTCAGGGACACTGACCGTTCCCAATTATTAGTACGTTGACTGTCGTTATTTTTATGTTGTTTAAATATAATCAGTGCAATTTTTTAATCAATACATATATCTCAAAATAAATGTGTGGGTAAGAGATGGGGATGCTTTAGTATGTCTAGAAATCCACAATACATTACAACCAACTTGGTACACTTATGGCTTATAACCGGGAAAACCAGTGTTAGGTTTAAAACACAGCTAGGATTTCAAGGAGAGGGTGGACTAAGTGACATCAATAAATTATCGAAAAGATTAATGCCCATAGTTTTTGGTGTTGTGAGCTGATTGGTGACAGTCCCGATCTAAGCCAAAGTCAAATCGCTAGGAACAGTGCAACACTTAATGGAACTCTGAAGAACATTCAATAATATTGTTTAAATAAATAGAACTTGGTGTAGCTAGAGCCTTCTGACTGTTTGTCGAATCGAAAAAAAGTATTTAGAACCATTTGAGAATTTTTTTTGGGGGGGGGAGTTCCACCTTTCATTGAAGTAGCATACCCAATTGTTTTACAGCGAAACATTGACCCACCAAAACTTTAAATGGCCCAAGGTTGTCTGAACAGAAAGTGGAGAGTAATGCAGTTGCATTGACTATTTTAATTAGAAAATAGGCTCGTTTTTGTCCTAAGGAAGTCCTTCCTTTTTATGAAGTTCTATTTTCAGCTTTGGGAGATGGCAATATCCAGGGAATATTACATTCTTGATCAGGATCAGCCAAAGGAGTTTTGGTATTACTAGGACTAATGCAGAGTACTGCATAGTAAATTAGATATTGCCATGTTTCTCCCACTTTATGTTGCTTGATAAAGGTGTGTTTGCTCGTGTATTTGTTTAATGTTGCTCCTGGAGGTGTAAGTAAAAATTAATATTTGTGTTACATTAAAAGGTGTTACATTGAAAGGGATGTGATATAGGTTTAAATGACAGATTTTTTTGCTTTTATTCAACAATTTCATTAATTTACTCCGTGGTACGATAAAAAGATGTAACAAACATTAAAACATCATTTAAATTATTAATGAACTTAGTATTTACCCAAAGATTACTTCTTAAAGTTATTCTTACTTCTTTACGTAAAACTAAGAGCCTGGATTATAATCAAGTTTAAGGGTTGAAAGGATGTTTGAGGAAGAAAGGAAGTGAGTATCAAAGAAAGAATCGGATCGCCTGGTATAAAATCTCACTCTTACTACTTCCACTTCGAGGACACCATGCGTTTTTCGTACAAAATATAAATCTACATACAATTGTTAGGCCTGAATTGTGGTGTAACAAGAGACGTTGTAATAACGTAGAAGTGACGGCTACTGGTTGGAAGGTTCATAATCGTTCCAGCTACCATACGTTATATTTTTCTGGACTCTTAATTTACAAATAGCAATTTCAGCATTCAGCAGCTTAATATGTCCTTCAGTTGGTTCATAGACTATTGTAATTATTTGAGGGATATTTTAGCTATTGTTATTGTTTAATAACAAATAACAAATAACCAAGGTGTGGTTATTGTTTCCCTAATTGTGGATTTTTGGAGCTATTGCAACGTGTGGTTATTGTTTCCCTAATTGTGGATTTTTGGAGCTATTGCAACGTGTGGTTATTGTTTCCCTAATCGTGGATTTTTTGAGCTATTCGATTGAGGAGATCGTTATCAGTATAATTGATCGGGCTAGACCTGGGAAATTATAATTTCAGGGTACTTACAACAGTGTTTACTGGGAAGGTTACCGACCAACATTTAACTGTAAAGTAACTTTAAACTTTTGTGGGTCCATATGGAGAGAAAGGTTCAACTAAGAGGGGAGATAAAAACGAAAGTTTTAGCTTCTTACGAACTTATTTTTTTTTTAGCTTACTTGCCTGAACTTATAGGGAGACACAACGTGCTGAAGTACTATCTTTGTCATTCATGAACGACTTGAGACTGCTTCGAGAAGATATTTATAGGAAATAAAATGTAGATAAGTGATTATGCGTTGCATAAGTAATTGTGTTTGGGAGTGAGTTTCGGTTAAAAAAGTCCTTAAAGACTTCATGTAGGCTGGGGACACCTGAGGTATCCCAGTACGCTTTTTTCCTACGATGCACTCTGCACCTCATTACATGATAGACTTAAGTGATTATTTTAGACTTGTTTTCAGACATCAGTAGAGTCTCCTTTAATATTCACTTCCTTTTCGTTCTAAATATACGTTTATCCAACGATTGCCACAGGTTTCACTAGATCCTGAGTTGCTAAGGTAAATGAATTAAGCTTACATTGTCAAACTGGCGTACATACTAGGTGTAAGACGTTTTTTCTTGTTTTTCATAGAAACTATTATTCTATTTGTTGAATGAACCGATAAAAATGATTATTAATAAAAAGTAGTGAGTTATTTGTTTATTCATATTACTCTGGCAGATGGTTGCACTGGGTGGGGTATCATTTATAACATTTTGGTTCAGTTCAAATTCACGTATAAAACAGATAACTGCCTGTATTCCTAAATAAGTGAAAACCCTCTATTCACGATGACACCCCCACCGCTACCGGCAAGATGGCAACTCTCAAGATCTTGTAAAGCAAACGAAATGGACATCACGGTGCTTGGCTCACCAACAACAAGCCTCTAACGGGCACTTATCACTGCTATCCGACTAAATAAGACTGCACTACATGCCTAGAGATACTCTAGGCCCAGCCACCAGTGGACTCTCACCACTGCACCGCAACAACCAACCTCTACCGATGCTTCCCACACTGCTTAATTCTCTCACACCACCTTCAAGCAGGTACTCCTAGTACAAGGATCCGCTCAACCCAAATATTCCTTTATTTTCCCCTCATCCTTAATCTTCTTATTAGAGAGCTAAGAAAAATAATACTAACCATATTGACATAAGTTGTTGTAATCTGTATACTTGTCACTAGTTTCAATATACATGTATTAATAACGTGTTCATTCGAGCTAAATAACGGAAATGAACCGATAGCTTGATACTAGGAGTTTAATTGGCAGAGATGGGTACCAATTAGTGGATCAGAGCGTCGTCACTGAGTGGGTTGTGGCCTGTGATTTATGTTGTGCTGTCAGTGGCCTTCCGGCGCCATCTGTCAGCCGGAACTGTTATCTGCCAGAGGCTGTGTCTCTCCGATTACCTTGCTCAGTACTGCTACAACTCCATAGCTGTCTCAGAAGTCTGGGCTCTTCTCTGTCTACAATCATAGAATGATGTCTGTCTTATGCAGATTATGACTCTTTTATGTACTAGGTGGATAAAAATTGTGTGTCAGCTTTGTTGGACATGAATTTCCATTTACACAAAGGAAAGATCTACATCTTTCCAAATAATCTATCGGGAAATCAAATTAATATCATAAATAATTTAAATAAAAAGTCAAACATCAAGCGTATCCAATCCTTTCAATCAAAAGTCCTGAGAACAATAGTAAATGCCCCTTATTACGTCAGCAACAAAACCCTTCACAATGATCTGAATATACCCTACATTCTTGTACTCATCCCTTCCAAGTTCATAAAATTCCATAGTAACCTATCCAACCACCTTAATTCCCTAGCACAGTCATTCCACTGCATCACTCATCCCTATAATCCTCCTCGGGAAACGGCAGTGGCCTCGTGACCTGCTATAAAGAAGTGACAGTGGGAGTCTTGGCAATGGTCAGTTTCTCTAATCATGTTCTGAGCGTCTGTGGCTCTCGCGCTCTTGGTCAGCCTCCGCTGGCTCCTATCCAGTGACGCGGCTGACGTAAGAGCGTGGGGGACTTCCCAAGACTCCGCTTCCTCCTTCCCACGTCAGGGATGTGACAACCATGTGGACTTGGGGGACCTCTGGGCTGTTTGTGTATATAGTATGAATGAGCGAGTGAATGAAAATTGTGAATTGGTATGAACGAGATCATATAGAACAATTACTTATAGCCCAATCAGGCATATTGTAGTTTTATCATAATAAAGGTGTTATAAAAAAAAAATATTAAATAAATTGAAGTGGAAGTGATTCAATTAAAAGTCACAAAGAGAAGAAAGAATTTAAAATAAATCAAATTAAATTTTTTCTACTTATGCAATCACCTTTTTGAGAAGGAGAGGGATCATAAGAGATAGCGAGGATGATATTTAGACATTAGATAATTTACTTGCAAGACGTTACTGGATTTTGTTAGCTCATGAACAAATTTAGAAAGGAAAATTGCAATATGATTAGTTAACAGAACAATATAAACCGATGTATTACTTTAAATATTCACATATTTAAGTTGGCAAGATGACATGAACAATTAAAGGCAACAAGCTCTTGCAACTCATTGCTTTGATATATGTATACACAGTAATTCCACAACTGTAGATGAATTTGCTTCAAGCTAATGATGTCACCATAAGAGAGTCGGGTTTCAATCTTCATAATGCGGTAGTACTTGGCTGTACAGATGACCATTTTTTGATTGTAACAATCGATAGATTTATGGTTGGCTACCATCGATTGTTCATCGTTTATTTTTCGAAATGCTGTGTCTAAATTTCAAGAGGTCTCTCTCATCCAACACCAAAGCCCCCCTTCCACGGCTCTAAGGACCACAGGTGGACGACCGAATTCTTTGAGAAATTCTTGAAACAAGAGAACATTTTTTTTTCATATCCACTTGTTATTAAAAATTATGGAATTCAATATATATTCTATATAAATGAATCTATTTACAATAAGTCAGTATTATATGCCCTCCAGCTTGGCTACGTTTTATACAATTCCACACTGTTATTTGCGATTGTTACAAAAGTATAATGTGCCTTATACATTCATTGTCTATACATGTGTTGCATCAACCTCTTAATTATGAATAATTAGAAATTCCCCTCTTCCCCTACTACGGCTGGTCTGCCTATATAACCAGGCCGTCTAAGGGTGGACCACAGAACACTCAGAACCGGCCCTTGGAACACAGCTTTCTCTCTCTCTCTGCACTGGCGTTTGCTGCTCTACTCAAACCATGGCCTTCTCATTCAACTACCTCTGCATATCTCTCTCCCTCCTAGCCTCGGTATGTTTTAGTCCAGCCTCGTCAGACCCCACACCTTCCTAGTGGGAATCTCTGCCTTCGTCTCGCTAAAACTAGCACCTCCTTGGGAGAGACCTCTCACTCGCGGACGACGGTTGCCGTGGCCCTACAAACTTGGCCTAGTAGCGTCTCCCACGGCAATCCAGTCTGCTTCTCTCCGGTTCCCCCTTACCTTTGGGATCCGGACGGTTTTCGCCTACCCTCAGATACCGAGTGTGAATTCGTGGTCATTCCAAGGCCACATAAACTACCTTGTTCCTCTTCTCCTGAACATAGTGCACTGTTGGGGCACACCTTCTAAGATCTTGTGGAGTCAGATCCAAACGAATTAAGCTGCCCCCGACTAGGCCACCAGTTAGGGTAAAAGACCACAGGTTCACTTATCTTATCTCTTTCTTGGCGCTCGTTGGACGGCGGCTAGAGGTTGTAGCGACCCTAGCCCGCGGTGGGCGTCTCCTCCCCACCTTGAGGACCGACACATCTGGTAACTTCCCGACAACTTGTTCAAAAGTGATGGGGCTCGCCTTATGAATCCAAGGGACTCAGCCCCATTAGAGACCACTAAACTAATTGAAAATGCATAGAACTATAATTCATGGAATCCTCTTCCCTCAAATCCCTTGGTGTCCTTATCATATTTTTCTGTAATGTTTCCGTTTACTTAACGCAATCAGTGTGTGGTCTGTGGTGTTGTCCATTTCTACAATGAAAAATGAGTACATTAAAAAAAAAGACTAGAAAAGACTCGTGTTCTTCTATGTGTAATATATATAAAAATATAATACATAATAAGTCAAATACAAAAATACAAGCAGCCTTAAGGAAACCTGACATGGAAACATAATAAGGAGTATTTGTCTACAAAAGGTTTCGCTAATACAAACAAACAGGATTACAATACTTCTACTGAAAACTCATGTTAGCCAATATAGAAAAAGGCATTACACTATTTACGCATCAGAACAAGGAATTAAAACCTTATGCTCGCGGTACCGAAACCAAAATTGAATTTACAATGTCTTGATTAAAATAATACTCACCTTGAGTTTTTCAACGTGGTTAAAAAAATATGTTTTGTAGGATTTTTCAAAACGTTAGATTTAATAAAAAATAAACCAATTCCTTGTTGCCCGATTTATTTACGCCTGGCAAAACGAAATTAATTGAAAATCTGAAGTTATCAAATTATGCTGCTCTACATCCTACATTTGGACCTCGATTTTTTCTTTAGGATTTGAAATGTGTAGTTTTATCAAGCTGAAAAATAATGGTGAAGCATACTAACATGCGTATCGTGAAAGCTTTCAAGACAATTGAGTGTGATTATTCTATTTCTTTGGACAAAGTAGTTTGTTTAGTGACCGACATAGTTGAGTAGTTCGTGTAGTTGACAGGTCGCTGACAGTCAAAACCTATATGGAAATTAGATATCTACAGTGATTTGTGCTTACTTAACAGTTGGTTGTTAATGATGCTCCAAATTAACCAGCTACTAGGAGTATCATTTCCAAATCCAAAGAAATTGTGACTACTTTCATAACGAGAAGTTTAGTTTGTGAAATTTAGTTTTGAACAATGATCAAGAAATTCCAAAAAGATAGAATTAAACTTTTTTAAGATTGAAATAATTCTGGAAATGGATCACCCAATCATAATAGCGATATAAAAATTAGAAAATAGTCTAAAGTCATTTTTTGCAGCAGGTGAAATACTCATGCTGAATGATTTGAGAACGACACTTTTGGGCCAGAGTCCCAGACTCCATCGCTGATAATACCGATCGTTTTTACCTTGCAGTAGATGCATTGCCCCTTATGAAACAAGATCAATACCACATATAGCGAAAACCCTGGATCCTCCTTGGAAAAAGGAGTCTTTCGTTAAACCCAATAATGCCGAAAGAAGCTCTTGAAAACCCCTTAAAGCACAACAAGAAAGAATGAGTCTAAAATACCCCAATATCCCAACCAGTATCAAGAACAAGTAGTAGTGATAACCCAGAATCTATTACGTCTTTGCTCCACAAGCTAGAGGCCAAAAAAGAAGCCAACAAAATCATTGAACTACATCTGTAGAGAGCCTCATTACTGCCGAACGCTACACCGAGGCAGAAGAATTACCAACACATAAACACATTAAAGGAATATTGGCGAAACAAAGAATATAAATATTCCCCCCAAGTGCCATTGCTAAAAAATATTGATGCGTTCCACCACCTTCGGTCCCGTCTGAGAGCATTTTGTCTGATGCCGGACAGCTATTCAGCTAAACCACTAGCCTTCAGTGACTCATTGATAGCTAACATGAAAATTTGTGAAACGTACCTTTTTGTTGCTGGAGTGAAATAACTTTTAATACTTTTGGTTTCATATTTTTACTTATAGCTTATGTGTATAAAGTGTTTGAACTTCATTTTTTTATTTTCACACAACCGTTTAAAATTTTCTACTTAACGACTTTTTAGTACAATTATAATAATAAATATGCTTTTCCTTTTTATATCGCCGTCTATTTTATGGCTATTTTTTTTCCTTTTATAGTCCCTTTAAACTTCCAGATAATTATATATAATTATAGATCCTCAGGCGAATCTATTTACAAATTATTTTTGTATTTCCTGTAGCATCGCTACATTATATACAGGTTTATAATTTTATAAAAATTATATAATGAATAAACAAGTACAATGATATACATTATACGTGACTGGACTATACTGACTAATAAAGGTGATGGGGCTCACCTTTTTGATCAACCTTAAAACTAACTTACATACTAATTCCTTTATGGCTATACTTACATCTTACATTATTGTACTTATATGTGTTCACTTAATGCGAGTTTTATAAATAGCGTTTTAATAACTCCAAGACTTTCGATTGTGCGATGTCGGTAGAATCAAAATAAATCGATTGCATGGCATTGTCGGCAATCGTTAATCTCCAGTTGACAGATTTACATAGTCTAAAGTAGATCTCGAGCTGATCTCGGTGCTACTTTCTTTCCAGTCCGCGGTCAGGGTTTGTTTGAAGCGACAAAAAAGATTGTCTAAATATGTGTGAATGTATTCTTTCCTTTATGTATTTCCTTGTAGCCTGCTGTTTAATGTTCGGTCCTGCTACATAATATGAAGTACTAAATAAAGTTACAACCAACAACAATAACTAGCTATTGTGGAGATCACCTTCTTCTTAAATCAGTTTCAATTTTCTAAAAAAAAAATATCCTCCTAAGGTTCATTCATTATGATAAGGTTCACAGCTATTATTATTTCTTGTGACGCCATACAATTTTATTAAAAAGGAATTCATTCCAAGGACTAGTTGCCTTCCTAGTTTTGCCTTCCTAGCCTTCCTACTAAAATTATTTTTTGTATACAAATAGACTTCTTAGAAGGAAGAGTGAAAATATGAAGAATGTAAAATATAAGCCTCTACTTTGAGTAAGGCCTACATAAATATTTGTTAAATTATTGCAGACTACTTAGCTTATTTTACCTATGTCAGACCATATCAGTTCTGTACGTCCCGAAAGAAAACCATATCCTTTTGTAGGGGACATCATATAATTCGTCTACACAAATTAAGTTATAATGAAGGAGGAAAGCAAGCTTGTAGCGGGTTGAGTCAAAAGTGGATTGCAAAACTAGCAATCGTAATCACAATATTTCTAATGCCTGTTTCCTATTATATATCCAAAGTTCGAAAGTACACTCCTGTAAGACAATGTCAAAATTGATGTGATTTCCTGGAAATAATTTGATGTTTCCACTAATGAATTCTCCATTTATCCATTTATGTGCTACCTGGGATACATTCAGGTGAAGAACGCATGTGTCAAACGTTTTCACCCAAGCAGATCATCGGATATAAATAATTTGCTGTGCTATTAAATAGACTGTACTCAGCTAGGACGAGATTGCTTGCAGCTTTGCGCACTGAATTCGGAACCAACCTAGCGTATGTACTCTACTTAATTGGTATTCATTTTCAGTGAGAGGTCTCCAGGGGGCACTGGCAGTAATCTAAGTAATTAGGTGAAGTGCATAATTTGATGTGGCTTTTAGTTTTATATTTATTTTATTTATGTAGTTATAACCGGTACGCAGATGAAGAACATCTCTCTTTCTTGGATTATAAACAACGGGGAGTAGTTTGTTTAATAATTTCACTATGTAAGCGACCCTTATATTGTATGGAATCTCCACTAAAAGCTTTAGTGAAACACTGAAGTCAAGTTCTTTAAAAACCAGAAACCTTTATGTTTATGTCCAGGAGGCTCTGGAGTCCATTGTTGGGCATATAAGCATAAAATGTCACATGTAGATTCCATTTGATTACCCGAAGAGATGAAAACTATTTTTAATTAATTAAAACATTATCAACCTTCCGTTAGTCTTGTGTTTTGGAGAGCTGTAAAAATAAACATTTTTTTCATCGCCTGCTCCAGGAAGTGAGGGATTTGAATGTTTATCTAGGTAGCTGCCATGATTCCGTTTCCGCTCTGGTAAGTGTTCCCGTTTTCCCCCTGGCCAAGGGGTGTTTTTCACTTGTAGGGCGCATGCGAACATTCGTGTAAGTAAATTTGTTTTTATACCTCCAGCTAATTTTTTTTCGGGTACTTTATTATTATTATTATTATTATTATCCAATCATGTTGCTGCGGCCTCAATTTATTAGTCTAATAGTGAATTAGGAACCAGTGTATGTAACCTAGCAATATGTGTTTTGTCTGGGTAACCTGGCAATCTGTAGATTATAGCTAGAACAGCTCCAGATGTGAAGAAATTCTTGTCTGAGACGTGTATAGACGTCCATTCCCAACCATGAAAACCTCCTGCAGACACCATTCGTCGGATCATTGCCATCCATGTTGAGTTTGTACCAGGGGTTTCTCCAATTGAGAAACCTCATCAACTCATTTAACGTTACTTCAATAATTCTTTGAAGATCTTCTTTCCTTGTCCAAGCCATATCATAAATAGTTTTATAATAAAAAAATGTATTAATTAAATTACTGTCCAACCTAAAATAGTTACACTCAGTTGGAAATCCGGTCTGGAGGACCAAATGTGACGGCTCGTGAGGGGTTTCGAAACTAAAAGCTTAATTCACTGTGCTTCTATAACATATTCGCCGGTTTCTATGGGGTGTAGGTGAATATCAATTTAATGTTGGGCCGTAATTTAATTATTAAAAATGTTAATCTTACAACTATTTATGATATGGTTTAGACAAGAAAAACAGATTTTCAAAGATTTATTGATGTGAAATCAAATATACATTAATCTTAAAGCTAAAAAATCAAGGTTATGAGGCAAAACTGTTTATAAATTGTACTTATTCAAGTCCAGAGTCCAATAGTCCCTTATCGCACGTTAAACTGAGCAGGCCAACGCTACTGAAGGCGATGGTCCTTACGTTTGAGCCCCCCACCCCCCGTTGTAAGAGATGGAATAAGGAGAAAGTACGATTACTTACTGGAAGTAGAATCGAGCACCTTTGATAAATCGATGTTTAACAAATACAGGTGACTAACGGAATGGAAGGGGTATTAATCTTCTTTTTTTTAATAGTATATTTCATTGGTAATAAATAGTTTATATTGGATTAAGGTGGGTGTCTAATAGCCTCAATTATGCTGTGAGTATTATATATACTATTTTAAGACTATAGTAGACTTTAAATTGTTGTAACACAATACAATATTACCCAGATAGTGCTAAAAATAAAACCACCACTATGATAAATTAGAACGTGTCATAATTAATAGGTCACTAGGTAATTAAAAACATTAAGTAGGGGATAATGTAAACGATATCTGCCTAGTGATCAATGAGAGGAATCATTATAATTAATTACGAAAAGCCATTAGAAACATTCTTAGCGTTAACTCAATGTGTTTGACCTAAAAGCATGTGATATTTTGCATACTATTTCTGTTTTATGCTTCGTTGATGCCATATATAATCCCAATTACTTGAAAAATAACATTATCTCTTAAAAAAAGTGATATCCCACCTTATTTAGCAAGGTACTAGAATAAACGCCAGACGTCTTCATAAATAATATGTATTATACACTAGGGCTTTGATGTACTATAATTACATGAAATTAATCACTGAGATTTTATTCATAATATTAGTATGAAACAGCTAGGGCCGTGTCTTATAATATGTATTGGGATGGGACAAAGGTTTTACAATCCTTTGAAAAAACGAGTTTCATAGACACATAGAACATAAAACGCTATTGCATTTTTACTATACAGTGTTGAGATTATCAACCATAGTCCTAAAATATCTTGCTTGACTCATTGTAGGGAAGAATACACAGAAATTTCTGAATGCAAAAAATACAACATCGCGTATGTAAAACTTCACCTTCTTAAGCGAGATCATTTCTTAAGAGAGTTAAACTTGTTAAGTTACGAATACACATCTAGCAACTTAAACAGCAAACTAGCGAAGTAGCTACCGTCTAACATTCAACACCTACAAAAATAAATTATGTTAAAAAAATGACATGCACGTGTTTCGATGGTGTGTATAGTTAACTGGCAATCCCTCACGAAGAAATAACCCAGCACTAATTTTTAAACCATTTATCCCTTTAAATGCTAGCAATCGTTTTATTAGTACTAGCTTCATAAACGGTAAAATTATCATTACCATTAATCCTCTGAAGTGGTTGACAGTATGTTTAATAGATTCAATGATCTCTGGTTTTGTAGCTACAAAGCAGAGCGTATTCCGTATTAATTTAATTATGACAACTACCCACTGTTATGATGAGATATACGCAAATTTGAGCTTACTGCGGTAAACATGATTATTTGATTTATGGGCTCCTCCGCGTTGACATGGGGGTAGTATAATAACCACGCTACTTCCTTCCCCATAGGGAGGAAAATCTTTTCAGCGGAATTCCGTACCGGAAAAACCAACATATTTTAGATTAAAGTATGAAAATTATTATTTCATATATAAAGTAATTGAAAATATTGGAACGACTATTTCTGAGGAACACTACTTCAATCCGATTCATGTTAATGTTTGGCATCTTTTTCCTTATATGCTGTTATATATGAGTATGCTTTCAAAGCCGATAGCAGTACAGAGAAAAACTGGAGTTGGGCTGTTGTTTGGAATTGGATATTTGGGTTCCTTGCACACGGACATACATCTAGACTTGGCAGCACCAAAATTTAAATTTGAACATTTGAAAATCAAAATGTCAAAAATTTGAACTGTGCGATGCCAGACTGACTTATGAGAATTTCCAGATTGTCTGTTCAGCCTAAACAACTATACAGATAATTATTTCCAAAGCCCTGCAGCAGGTGTTAGAAGGTAATGAAGGGGAGACCCTTCATGCATAAAAACTCCAGAAGTTTCTAGGTATATCCCAGCTTTTCGAACATTCATAAGTTTGATAAATAAAGAACTACCAATAACTCGATATTGCAGATGCGGTGGAGAATGACCTTAGCTTCTCGAAAACAACTCGACCTTAGGGCAAACAAGTTACTATGTCTCCATAAACTCTCGACATGAACTAGCGCTGCCTAGCTTCAAATATAGCCAAACTCTTGTAAAATACTTGTATAAAGCAAAGTGAAATAATTTAAATCATTAATTTACTATATCTTCTCGGGGCACTTCACTTTACTGGCTAGATTCTCACCCACAGAGAAGATGCCTATGAAGGAAAGCTGGACTACCGTCAGTTATTCAAAAAGAACATATATTTCCTAACAAAGGTCCGTACCAATAGTCCAAGCAGCCTAGGCCAATATATGAAAACGAAATCGTGTATTAAATTATCGTGTGTGGTACAATTGTAGATAGACCTGTAGAACATATGATACTATTCCTCCAAGGGTGGTGGGAGCGTTTTCATCACGGGGGGGGGGACTGGCATTAAGGATAATTTTTTTAGGTTTTCTCAAATATCTAGCACTCTAGTAATTTTAGTAAAATGTAGTTTATATACAATATTGAAGTACAAAAAACTCTCTATAATTTTCCGCACATGTTATTGGTTTTTTTATTTTTCATTCTTGGACACAACCTTTTCTCTTTTCGGGGATCAGCTCTGTAGTGTCAACTTTTTCACCACGAATAAATTGATGTTCACCTCTTCTTAGACCAGAAAATATCAACCTATGTTTTCTGTTTTAATAATAAAGACGTTAAGCGTCAGTTAAGAGAGGGGGAAACTAATTCATGAAACATCTGAAGCCCACTACGGGCGCAGCCAGACTCTCGGAACCCGGCACCTGAAGAACACTGCTCTCTCACTCATTCTCTCTCTCTCTCTCTCTCTCTCTCTCTCTCTCTTCACTGGTGCTTGCTGCTCTATTCGAACAATGGATTTCTTATAAAACTACCTCTGCATCTCTTTTTCGTAACCTCACTATGTTTTCGTCCGGCGTTGTCCTTCCTAGTAGGATTCTCTACCTTTGTCTCGCTAAAACTAGCACCTTCTTGGGAGAGACCGCTCCCTCGCGGACGACGGTTGCCGTGGCCCTGCAACTTTACCGAGAAGTGTCTCCCACGGCAATCCAGTCTGCCTCTCTCCGGTTCACACTCGCCTTTGGGATCCGGACGGTTTTCACCTACCCTTAGACACCGAGTGTGAATTCGTGGTCCCTGTTCTTGTTCTCCTGAGCAAAGTCTTTCGTCAGGGCACACCTTCTAAGATTTTATGGAGTCAAATTAATACGAATAAAGCTGCCCACCGACTAGGCCACCAGCAAAGGTCAAACACCACAGGTCCTCCCATTTCATCTCTTTCTTGACGCTCGGATAGTGGCAGGGTTGTAGTGACCCTAGCCCGCGGCCTCCAATCCCCGTCAAGCTCAATCCCAAATTTATCTATTCTTTTGGTGCTCATTCTCAGTTAACAAGGAAGACTTTGTATCGAAGAAGACATATGACCCATTATGAAAATATACTTGTAAACGTCAAAACACCCAACACCAGGGTATTTAGACTGTACCAATGGACTGTATAATATGAAATTGCCACTCCCTAGAGACAGAGCAAAAAGCATACTTACCTAGGTCAATCACCTCCACCAACCATGATCCCAATGATCTTCTTACTTCTTGTTGATGTGGCTCAGCACACAACCGCTTGACACCACCTTCAAGTTCTATAATAACGTTATTATAACGGTTTTATAATAATATAAAACAACACCTCACGAATAAGGTCCAGATATGTAACACTAAATAGGTGTGATTACGCAGGCAAGATAGCTACAACAACACAGGTGACTCTGACCTCAACTGTCTTCACTGTACACTCCACCAGCTGGCATGTGCTCTTGAACCAAAATGACGTCAAACTGGCGTGAACATAACAAGAAAACGTAATACTACAAACTTAATAAACAAATATATAATGCTGTGCAAGAGCACACCTATTTCCCTCCTCACTACCTCACAGGCAAACTCGAGTTAGGTAAAATCCACTTATGATAAAAAAATATTGGTAAGAAAAATGTGATTTATGTGAAACCTAGACTTGATAGAAAAAGTATGGTTTCTGATTTACCATTGAAATTTAAGAATACCCATTATATCTGACTTAGTTATCTTTATCGTGTCCACTATTGCATAGTGAAGAATACTGTGATCGTTAAAAAAAACCCGATATATTTATACTGCTGAAAAGTAATCTTTGCTCGATAGATAAAAACAGGACACTATTCCGAGTCAGCAATAAAAATCAGTCAGCAACTTTCTGTAACATAATAAAACAAAATTTATTTGTTTGTTTTTTATAATTACTTTATCTTGGCGTGTCGGAAGGCTTATTTGCCTGCCATAAAATTATTTAAAAGAGGGAGACATTTTTCACTACTCAATAAAATTAGTTAATGCGTATTTACTAAAGAGTATCGAGAAAGTTATCGAGACTATTGCCGACAAAACTGATCCTTCGATCTAGAAATACATTTATATTTCTGTAATGTAGTTTATTCGTTGAAATCGCCCAATGGAAGTATTTTTTCACCCGGTATCAGAGATATTCTACTCTGTTTGGTATTCCCTTCCTTAAGGCAAGACCGTGTGAAATTGGATTTGCCAACCCCCGAACCGGCGGGGTTCGGCTGTTTAGGATAAGGGTGCGCCTGATGGGGTGTCGGGCGTTGTCTGGTGTTTATTTTATTAGTTGCCGCCATTGTACATGTAGTGTTGTTCATTTTGAATTTTGATGAAGACATAGATCTGTATAAGTTATTAATTGGTTTGTATATTTTAATGGGGCCAGTTCATGCGAAAAAACAAGGGAATAAATAAAGGTCTTCATTTGTCAACAATTTTCTAGGTCACTACAGATGGGGCTCCTATGTAGCTGCGATGAGTACTGCTATTGATCAAACAGACACTGGAAGGATGATACTCTCATTAGCCCTCTGATGTCGGTGAAACACGTCAACGCACCTTTAGCAGGCGAGCTACACGTAGTCTGTTAACAGACATCAATCACGTAAGGTCAATTCCAGCTCAATCAACCACCAGATTATCAACTCATGTTATGTGTTATGTGAACCTTCATGTCGTGAGCCGCCGGTGAAACCTAGATTGCACACTTTGTAAATGAAATATCATTGTGATGATAACATAGTCACGAAAATGTTTTGATATAATGATTATTTACGAGTTCATCAGTCTACCAATGCCCCATTTGATCAAAAAAATCCTTTTAAAGATCAATTTTTATTACATATACTATAGTATTTGCGCATGCGCTACATTGTGAAACACCTCTCAACTTCGCTCGTCCTTGAAATACATTATTCTACCGTTTTTCTGCCACAGTACATCAAAAAAATTGTTCTACCAGGCAACTTACGTGAGCTGGTCACGAGGGATACCTCAACACGTAAGTAAATCACTTACTACATTTGTGTAGAACAAAAGTGAAATCGGACGAGAAGTCGCCATATTGAGAAGCATTTGTCACAGCGCCATTCGGATCGTTCAGTAACGTCACTCAATATAATCTCTGAGCCGCTACGGTCTGGTGGCTCAGAGCCAAGACCCGTGACTCGCCATAGAGGTTGTGAGCTTGAATCCAACCGGTGGTACTTTTTTTCTTTACTAACAATAAAAAACGTTGTTATGACAAAATGAGATTTTATCAACAAGTAATTTCTCAAAATAAAAAAAAAAGATCTAGGTCATTAGGTCCAACCCCGACATCATCGCCAGTGAAGCGAAAACCAAGACGCTCAACCAGGAACGTACAAATGACCTCCTCTGCAGCTAGTTCCATGGAGGAGATACCTCCACAAGCCAGCACATCCAAAAAAGAAACCGCCATAGAGTCGCCTTTCTTCACGCCAAACACCTTTGAGGCTTTGAAAAACATTCCAGCAGAAGAAATGGAAGTCAACAAAACTCCAACACAGCCCAACCCACCTGCTATATTTGTACGCAACATTAGCAACTTTAAATTACTTTGCTCACAAATGAGCAAAGTAGTAGGTACCGGAAAATATACGTGCCTCAATCGCTCTCGGGATACAAAAATTTCCCCAGACACTCCCGATACTTATCGAGCGATCATCAAGTATTTGGAAGAAACCAATGCAGACTTCCATACATATCAGTTGAAACAAGAACGATCGCGTCGAGTAGTGATAAGAAATCTGCACCCAACCACACCAGCTGATGAAATTGAAGACGAACTATCAGCTCTGGGATTTAAAGTTCGGCAAATAACCAACGTTTTACGTGAGGACAGACAACAAAACGAATCCACCAAAACGGCATTGTTAGGGGGCTGTAAGAATAGCAAACTGCACTCTTGTACAGCCTTACCTCTTTAGCACCAACTCTGGAATCTCCCCGTCTTTAATCCAACTCCATTATTTTTCTTAAAGAAAACACCTGTTGAGCTGTATTATTAAAATTGAACCATTAGTTGAATAAACTATTTTAATTACAACGGGGAATCTGAAAAATAACTCCGAATGCCCTTTGGACACTAATTTATTGGTAACACCACAACCCATTCAATTTGGCAATTCTATATATTATATCAGTTTAAGCTGATCACATAAACAAAAAAAAAAAACAACCTATAAATCTATATCACATGCAAATATCCATATAAATAATAAATAATAAATATAAATTAAAATTAAATCTTTCGATTATAACAAATACTTTAATTGCGCAATTAAATTAATACTAAAATACCCTGGGTAAAATTTAGTGCGACACATTGGCGAACATGAAGAAGCACGCCGAGCTGTGGAGGCATCTGGTCGGCTAGCAGCACGTAGACGATGTTCCGCCTCGAGCTGCAATGGAGGAAAGGCATTCGTCCTTACCCAATTCCATGGAGTACAGCGAAGTTCTTCCGTCTCGGTAGATTCCGTAATAATAAAGAAAAAAAAGACAGTGAAGCCCCCAGATTCCAATGAAAGGGAGAAAACGGCCTCCCAAACTGCCGATAACCGAACTTCTTCGGAAAATCAATCGCAATTATTGCGATTGATGATAAAGATGGAAAAATAATTTTCGCATGGGTTGCACTGGGGAACTAGACACCATACGGAGTGAACGGTTACGTGAATATCTGTGCTCACGACGACAGCCAATTGTCCACTGCTCTGTTAATACCCTTTGCACTCGTAAGTAGGCAAAGGTAAGCCCCGGTATACCGGCTAAGCGTAAACAATACGAGATACGCTCGCCTGACGCTAATTATTTATAATTATACAAAAATAAATAATTAATAAATAAATGAACAATAAATAATTACACAATAAATAATTACACAATAAACAATTATAATGATATCACTCTTCGTGATAAAAATAATTGAGCGGCCGAAACAGGCATTACCATTATTTTTTGTAGATCTCGAGCGGACACCAGGCGTGGAGAAAGTTTATGACTTAAGAACCCTATATTACACAAGAATACAGGTCGAAAAACCTTACCCCAAAAGAGACATCGTCCAATGCCATAATTGCCAGGCATATGGGCACACGAAATCGTACTGCCACCACCCTCCTAGGTGTGTAAATTGTAGTGGGCAGCACAAAAGCGAATTGTGCAAAAAGCCCCTAAAATCGCCTGCTGTATGCGTGCTCTGCCAGCAAGACCATCCAGCCAACTACAAGGGCTGTGAGGCCTATAGAATCCTCAAGTCCAGGAGCGAGCAACGTCGTCGGCCAGAAGAAGAGAGGCCAGTGACAGGTAGCTCAAGAAGCGTCCCCACCAGAAATTTGAGGCCTTCTGTCTCTTTTGCTGATGCCGTTCGGAACAGAGAGCAGTCACAGGCACTGCCCACTTCTTCTCCGCAAGTATCTCTTCCCCAGCATTCCGCTCATCCCGCCAACCAGCAAACCCAATCCCATCCCCAACCACACATCTCGCATATTCCTTCACCTCCAAGCTCTTCAGATCTCACTAGCCTATTAACATCATTCCTTACAGAATTCAGAACCCTAATTACCCCTCTCATTTCCCTTCTTACAAATCTTGTCTCCTACCTTATCCCCGTTAAACAAAATCCATAAGTGGATCCTTCTGACTCCTTATCCATTCTCCTTTGGAATGCGAATGGTGTTCGCACCCACACTAACGAACTGACAGCACTACTCCACGACAAGAACATCGACGTAGCTCTCATTACTGAAACAAGACTTACTAGTAAACGACCATTTACGGTTCGACAGTACCATACTTACCGAACTGATCACCCAGATGGAACAGCTCATGCAGGTACTGCTGTCATTGTCCATAACTCCATATCCCACCACATAGTTCCTTTGGTAGCACATGATTTCCTTCAGTCCACTGCAGTGTCAATCAGCACCTTCCCTTTCCCCCTTACTCTAGCATCAGTGTACTGCCCTCCCAATAAATCCATTTCCGATTCCCAATTCATCTCCTTTCTAGACTCCATAGGACATTGTTTCCTTGTGGGTGGGGACTTTAATGCGAAGCACCAACACTGGGGGTCAAGATCCACGAATACACGCGGACGTGCTTTGCTGTCTGCACTCACACGGAAACATTGCTCCACGATCTCTCCTGACACAGCCACCTACTGGCCATCAGATCCCAACCAAAATCCAGATCTCCTAGACTTCTTCTTCTACAATAGTTTAGGAACACTAAACTATTCACTCAAGCGCCTCGATGACCTTTCCTCCGATCATAGCCCTTTATTATTAACCATTTCCCTAAGACCAATTCACAAACTACCTCCTCCTTCATTTATTAGGGGCCCAGTCGATTGGGACCACTTCCGCCAGCTTCTTACAGGCTCCATTGACCTCAAAGTGTCCCTGAAAACATCCCAAGACCTAGACGATGCAGTGCATTCTTTCACTACCCTGGTCCAGAGGTCAGCTTGGGAGGCATCGTCACCCAAAAATCCATAATCATAATCGTTTACCTCAGCATCTCAAAGACCTAATCCAATCCAAACGCCGCTCCAGAACAGTGTGGCAAAGATCCCGGCATCCTGCTGATCGCCGCTCGTACAATCAGTACTGCCGATTGGTAAAGCGACGATTGGCATCCTTCCGTTCCGATTCTTTCAATTCCTACCTCTCCTCTCTGTCTACCAGGGATAACTCCTTGTGGAATGTAACCAAAAAAATCCTAAAGTATCAACCTGTTTCACATCCACTCCGTCGTGATGATGGGTCCTGGGCGGCTTCGGATGGGGATAGGTCGGAGGAATTTGCTCTGCATCTTACCCATACTTTCACACCTCACCTTTCTCATCAAAGCCATACTCACAGCACAACTGTGGAAGATTTCCTCACTTCACCTATTCCTCTCTCTCTTCCACCAAAAGCCGTTAATCCCTCTGAGGTCAAATATCTTCTGAAACACTTACCTTACCGAAAATCCCCTGGATATGATCTCCTTACTCCTCAAATTCTCAAACAACTTCCTCCTAAAGCCATAATCTTTTTAACCTATATATATAATTGCATTATCCGAACGACACACTTTCCACTCCTCTGGAAACATTCCATTATTGTCCTATTCGCCAAACGCGGTAAACCACCCAATGAAGCCTCATCTTACCGTCCAATTAGCCTACTCCCTATCCTCTCAAAAATTTTTGAGAAACTCCTACTAAAACGTCTATTTCCAATTGTTGAATCCAAAAACCTTTTTCCCACACACCAGTTTGGTTTCCGCCAACGACATTCCACTACTTAACAAGGCCTTCGCGTTGTTGATCACATCTCCTCAGCCCTTGAAACCAAACAGTATTGCACTGCTGCCTTTCTCGATATAGCTCAAGCTTTTGACAGGGTTTGGCATGCAGGTTTGCTCTACAAGCTCAAAAGATATTTACCACAGACCCTTTTCCTAATCCTACAGTCCTACCTTGCAAACCGCTTCTTCCAAGTCCGCTGTGGTTTAGAATACTCTAACTACTATCCCATAAGTGCAGGAGTTCCACAGGGCAGTGTCCTGGGCCCCATCCTCTATAACCTATACACCGCTGATGTCCCCTCTACTCCCAATACCTTCTTGGCCACATTTGCAGATGACACTGCAGTCTTGTCATCCCACCCAGACCCCGAAATAGCATCCCATAACCTTCAAAAACACCTTGACGAGATCGAGTATTGGTGCAACCAATGGCGGATCAAAGTTAATGAAGCAAAATGCTCCCACATTACCTTCACCCTTTGTCGCAAGTCTTGTCCACTAGTTTATTTTAATTCTATTCCTCTCCCTGTATCCGAGACAGTACGGTACTTAGGCTTCCATCTTGACAAACGACTGACCTGGAACCCACATACGAGACTAAAAAGACAAGAACTAAACAGACGCTTTGGACAACTGTACAGACTACTTCAAAGGACATCCCATCTCTCAATAGAAAATAAACTACTAATTTACAAAGTTATACTTAAACCAATCTGGACATACGGAATAGAGCTATGGGGGACAGCAAAAAAGTCGAACATCAAGCGTATCCAATCCTTTCAATCAAAAGTCCTGAGAACAATAGTAAATGCCCCTTATTTTGTCAGCAACAAAACCCTTCATAACGACCTTAATATACCCTACATTCTAGAACTTATCCCTTCCAAGTTCACGAAATTCCACAGTAGTCTTTCCAACCACCCTAATCCTGTAGCACAGTCATTGCACTGCGCCACTCATCCCTATAATCCTCCTCGGAGACTGAAACGGCAGTGGCCTCGTGACCTGCTATAAACGCGTGACAGTGGGAGTCCTGGCAATGGCCAGTTTCTCCAATCATGTCCTGAGCGTCTGTGAGCTCTCGCGCTCTTGGTCAGCCTCCACTGGCTAGTATCCGGTGACGCGGCTGACGGAGGAGCGTGGGGGACTTCCCAAGACTCCGCTTTCTCTTCGCGGTGGATTTGGGGGGTCTCTGGGCTGTCTGTAAATATTGTATGAATGAGCGAGTGAATGATGAACTGTAAATATTGTATGAATGAGATCATTTATCTTAATTACTTATTGCCTTATAAAAGGCAGATTGTAATTATAGCACAATAAAGGAATTTAATTACAAAAAAAAAAAAAAAAAATTATAATTACATATACTATAAACTAAATTGTATTTCTTGAAGTACGAGTATATAAAACGACAAAGTAACTAAAAAAAATAATATTCCTATCTCAAAAAGCTTTATTTAGTTTGATCAGGTAACAAACATCGATTACTAAAGATCAACTATTGTAAACCAAAAACTTGTAAATACCTTTTTTTTATTATTATAAACAACTTTACTATGATAAAATTACAATTTGCCCTATTTGATACGTAATCGGCAAAAAGTAATTGAGATAAATGTTCTTATTCATATAGTCACATACGCTCAGGACATGCTTGGAGAATCTGGCCATCACAAGAACTCCCACTGTCACGCATTTATAGAAGGCCACTGTCGTTTCAGTCTCCGAGGAGGATTATAGGGATGAATGGAGCAGTGGAATGACTGTGTTACGTGATTAGGGTAACTGGATAGGTTACTATGGAGTTTCATGAACAAGGAAGGGATGAGTTCAAGAATGTAGGGTATATTAAGATCGTTATGAAGGGTTCTGTTGCTGCCCCCCATAGCTCTATTCCGTATGCCCAGATTGGCCTAAGTAAAATTTGTAGATTAGTAATTTATTTTCTATTGAGAGATGGTATGTCCTTTGAAGTAATCTGTTTATTTGTCCAAGGCGTCTGTTTAGTTCTTGTCTTTTTAGCCTCGTGTGTGGGTTCCATGTCAGTATTTTGTCGAGATGGAAGCCTACCGTACTGTCTCAGACACAGGGAGAGGAAATGAATTTAAAAAGACTGGTGGACTGGACTTGCGGCAGAGAATAAAGGTTATGTGGGAATATTTTGCATCATTAGCTTTGATCCACCATTGGTTGCAGAAATACTCGATCTCATCAAGGTGTTTTTGAAGGTTATGGGATGCTATATCGGGGTCTGAGTGATATGACAAGACTGCAGTGTCATCTGCAAATGTTGCCAAGAAGGTATTGAAGGTAGAGGGGACATCAGTGGTGTATAGGTTATAGAGGATGGGACCCAGGGCACTGCCCTGGTATTATTAAAAATTGGTTATTAAAAACAAGACTAGCTTGAGTAGGTATCAAATTATTAAACAACCATAATGACCATGCGAAATTTTTTGTTTATTAATCAAGTGTATTTTGAATTCAAACTATAGTTCAAAAACGTCATTTAAAGTATTTTCAATACAGCCGTAACTCAACTGTTTATTTTTTTAATGATTTTCTTTAATCGTAATATAATTTATTAATTTGGAACGAATTCGTGTTAAATTCTTTACTTAACCTAATATTACATTATAAAACCTATTTATCATGTTAACAAAATCTTCTATTCTTCATCATTAGGCTATTTTCCTTTTGCTTATAGCACTTTTTGGAATTTACTTTGATGGATTGCATTCTTAAAGGCCGCACCATAAAAAACATTATTACCTCATTAATAACATCAGTAATTATATTTGGTAGCTGTGTAATTAATTTATGTTTTCAAAAGTTTCAAAATTTGGAAAAAGCGTTACTTCATTCGCAAAATGACCGCTATAATTACTTCAATAAATATCGTTGTATTTTATTTGTTTTGCAGCTTATACCATCCTTAGAAGAGAAAAGTTTTTTCCGCAAGTGCTAAACCTGTTTTTTCAGTAATAATATTTTATCCTGTTGGCTCTAAACGGATATACGAGCGACTGAAAGCCCATAGCCGGGCATATTATTCAAAGTACTATTCGCCGAATAGAGAGATGGAGCCTGTATCCTTTAGCTAATCTCCATTTCTGGACCATTACTCATGCCTCGTCGTTTTTCCAAATGTTTATCTGAATATATTTTGAGTGACAGGTAAGGGATGGGTTTGGGCTAATCCCGAAAATTGCCACTACCCACATTCCCGTCCCTTTTATCCACCACCCCGTTCTACCTTATAATAATATTTGCTTCCTTAAAAACCTGTTTACTCTAGCCCCCCCCCCTGTCTCCCGGCTAAAAGGGTCATATAATTGTTATATAACTTCATTTCTCGTATCGCGTGTATATTCTGGGAAAATATAACTTTGTATTGATCATTCGTAATAATGTTATGGGTTTTAGAGTTGTATAACTAATTATTTACGTAATAACAGCATACCATGTTTTACATCCTGCTCACGAAATAGGTTTACTCAGAATAGTAATGGACATTTACAAATTAATAAAATGCATAGGTAAAAATTGTTCAATTAACATTAACTGGTATATTACAGACTAAGCCCAAACTTATATAACTAAAATGTGAACATCTTACTAATGAAGCTAATATCGTATATAACTCGGAAAGTAATAAAAAGTTAACGTATACTTAAATAGAAGTAGAAGGAAAATTTATACGATAGAAGAAGATTGTGTTACTTACAGCACTTCTGGAAGAATTGAGTACGAATGTTTCCAACAGTGGCAATTTTTCAACGAATTGCCTAAATTTCCATGATGACATGTGATGTTCTATGATATGATCTACTTCTTGTTTGATCACTGTTGAATCTCTTAAAATTAATTCAAACCAAAAATGGATCACACAGTAGCAAACAAAGAGGTTTTAGGAATAAAAAATAATTTTCGTGACCTTTAAATGTGAAGGATTTATGTGGATTTCGAAGGCTTAAACGATCTCGTATTATGTTGGACATGAATTTTTATATGTTGCGTTATTGAATGCCAATTTTGAATAGCTAGATAACAAGTAGTAGGCCTGGACTGGCTGCTTAGGCTTTTTTTTTTTTCAATCCCCTTTATTATTTACTATAGGTTCTTAGGCAAATCTATTTACATATTACATTTTATATGTTCTGTACCATCGGTACACTCTATACAAGGTTTGAATTCGGTATAAAAGTTATATAATCAATATAAGTACAATGATACACATAGTATGATACTTGGCTTCATTGACAAGACTCTACAAGGTGATGGGGGCCTATCAGGTCTTAAAGCGCATGTTTGACTCCGGAAGCCAGAACCATTTAGGGTTTTACTCAATTGTAATCAGTAACATGTACTGGTGTATTCCTCATGTATTGGTTAGTTAGAGCCATGGATTAATCGAAATCTTCCACCAGCCTCCATGTCTTAGGGATAAGAAATCTCTACCTCGTATGTGGATCTGGTGTGCCACCCGGATCCTCACTGGCTTCTGGGGTGCCTAAGTCCTAGGCACGTAAAACCTCGTGAACCGAGAACACCAGGTGTTGATGACCATTTGCTTTTGCACCTATAAACAATAACATCCATCCACAGTATGGTAGATCATATCGACAGTCATAGTACATCATTTTGCTTTATTATGTCTTAAAGTTACATCATTTATTAACTGAATTATGACGTTAAGGGCATATTTAAACGAAGTAAAGTACGATTGAAGTTAAGGAATAATATCAAGAAATCCATTCTTTTTGTGAGTTTCATCGATAATTATTAAAGGAATTAAATAAGAAATACTCATATTATGACTAAATGTCAGCAATTGAATATCATCAATTTAGCAGGTCTCACTTAACAGGAGTTGTAAGGATTATTTTGATGAAATCACACATATTTTTTATTTCACAATAAGTTAATGAGCGGACCCATGGCCACGGATATTTCACAATGTCTGTTATCGAATCGTTCCGTTCACGCAAGTTAGTGGCCACGGATATTGCACACTTTTTATTAGCAGGGTTGTCTGAAACATAGAAGTCTCTTGGTTAATCGGTAATATAACTATTATTTAGATGTTACAGAAGTTATTGTGGAGTAACGTTTCTTGTTACTATTATTCTTGGGGAGTTTCTGGCATTCTACATTGGTTACCTACTTTTCGCGCTTTTCTCACTGTAGGCTAGAGCGGCCCAGGTATAGTTAGTCCTTCTGTGATGTGCGAAGTGATATAACCGTTTTTGACTAATGCATCCTACCAATATCCCTTCTTCCTTACCCCTCAATCTGATTACATAAAGCTGCATTTTAAAACTTTCGTCGTCAGTTTTACTAAAAATAGCAAGGTAATTACTTTATGTATTTTTTTCTCGTTTCACTAGACTTCCTCGCACCAACCTCCCCGATCATGCACGTATATGTTTCATTTCCAAACCACTTGCTCTCATGAGACAGCACAATTTATCTACTAACTCATTAGTCCGTTCAATTCAAACTCAACAGTCTCTAAACAACAAAGCCTTGCCGATTAACGAGTAATATATCCAAACCTGTGACCGATTTTAGAGAAATATGTACACATGGACGTTTGACGAATCGGAATAACAATAATAAAGCTTGATCAATGTTTGCACTTGAATCAGCCGTCAGGGATCTAGCGAGTCGAACTTCGGCTGCAAACACGGCAACTAACTCCTACTGTAGAACTTCAATCAGGCCTTTGTTTATATTTGCCTTGAAATTTTCCAAGGCTAGCCGCTGAAGCTCCGGATTTAGAAGGAATTCCGTTGGTAAATATTTTCCGAGCTGATACATCTGAGGCACAATACAGCTGCCAGAGAAGGGGGACACTTAAAGGGCCTGTTCGGAGGGCCACCCTCTCTTCTCCATTCTTAGCTCCTCCGGCAATCAAATGTCTTAGTACTGTGTTATTCTGTCAAGTTAAAGTACCATCACTCATGCTTGAGTGATTCCATATATTTATTTATATTATATTTATTTATATTATATTTATTTATATTGAAATGATATTTTTTCAATAAATTATAATTTATTTATTAGAACTAGATCGAAATAAAAGGAATGGGTTTTCGGGGACATTTTTAAGTTTGCAGGAATTAGGCTATAGACACACTATCACTAGTGGTTGGTTACTACTTGAACCTTTTGGGAACGCTGATCCCAAAAATTATTACGGTGGGGGTATGTTACCCGTAAATAAAATATTCACAAAACAACGAGTGAGCTGATCAGAAATTGTTGTTTTGCATATCCAAAACTGCGGTCCAGTCATGAGTATGCATGTGGACATATCTGGAGCACTGCATTTACCGCATGTTTGTGGACGGTAGATTCCGGATCACGCATTGCTTCCACTTCTACCCATGACAGGTACATCCCTAGTTGACATGGAGGGAAACTACAGAGCGCTCACATGTTCCTGGAAGTGGACAGAGCTTCTGTGTATATCTTGAGGAGGGTCACCAAATATTGGCTCATGAGTGATAATTGACGATCCTCACGGCGTTGGATTTACTCAAATACCTCAATGCGATTAGGCATATTCTTTCTGAGCTTCATACACTACTTAAATAACCGCAGCTTTCGGCAGGCTGTTTTTTTCTCTCCCAACATTCTTTGGAATTCTTTTAAAACCCTCCTTTGACAACACCTCCTTCCACTCAGTCAGTCACTTCAGATAGAATATTCTTTTATGCTATAACTATTATCTTATTTCATTATTTGTTATACTGTGATTACTACCACTTGTCTGGCACCTGTCACCTTTTAAAATAGTAACCACTGCTTTAGAGGACAAGGCAAGACTTTCTTGGAGAGAAACTAAGAAACAGGAACACTCGAAACTGTTTCTTAATGGACCCTGTAAGAGAAGAAGCTCAGCACTTCTATCAATGGACAGGTGGACACTCAAAAGTGTGACAGGACTCTATACAGGTCACTGTCGGTTAAATAAACACCTCTTTAATTTGGGGATAGTGGGATCACCAATCTGCAGATTCTGCAAGAAAGAGGGAGAAACGGCACGTCATATAATATGTGACTGTGATAACTTAGCTAGAAAGCGATACCTTCACTTTGGTAGTGATCGCATTGTAGACCCCAAACTATGTGAACTGATCGATCCATTCAGTATCCTCAGATTTGCAAAGGCCGTGGGCCTGTCACATATATAGGACAGGGACATGGACGGCGCACAATAGGTCTCAGTGAGGCCGCGGTGCACAAATGCCGGAACAAATAATAATAATAATAATAATAACCACTGAATTTGTGGATTTCATTTTATTTCTATTATCCCCCCTTCTCCTCTGCCCTTTCTTTTAATTTTAATTGCGTATTTAACTTTGTTTTTCGTATTTAAACAAATTCTTGATTGGTATCTTTTCATTCGAGGTTATTATTATTTTTTTTTCTCAGCCTATGTGGTGTATTGTTTCTTTCGTATTGGTCAGAGCTGTATTTATTTATTTGTGCCTTCTTACTATTCATAAGCAATATGGTCCGTTAGTAATGAATTTTTTATTATTATATTCTATGTCCTGTCTAGGCCAATGGTATTTGGAAAGACATAGAAAAGGTGACCGTATTTGTATTCTAGCGGTTATGGTTACTGACTAATTAGTTTCAGGTATTAGTATCATACACAAGTCATACTCATAAAAGACCTGGGTCTACACACTGGATACTTGTATTGTAGAATTGTATTATATAGTTTTTCTTTTCAGCCTAGCTGAATCTGTAAGATTTGTAAAGCATTAGAGCCGATTATAGGTAGGAAGATAAGACGCTAATGACCTTCATTATCGCAGTAATCATCAATGCTACTGTGTAGGCCTTCTCTGGGTGTCCACGGGCCATTTGAAGCGAAACAGTTATCACTCGAGGGCATGTCTCTGCAACCGCCACGGAGAGACCCCCCTTATCTAATTTTCATAATCATCATTTCGTACAAGATCAAAATTCTGCAAAACCTTTTAGGCAAATTGCCTCGCTTACGCGTTCGCAGTTCTATGCGATAATAATGCCATTTATTCAACGCATTACAAATTACAGTCGTGCCACAGAAGATTACATAATTATCTATTAACGCTGAGCAACATATTCACACTAATAAGTAACATTTGTACGGAATTGAATACATGGAATAAATTTAATATTACATTTATTAATGGAAATAGCACTAATAGGTCTTAAATAGGACAAGGGAGAAAATAAATCGTTTCATTCTCAAATTTCAGAACTTTTCATCTTGACAAGTCGTTCGATGAAAAACTTTGCAAGATTGGTATTCGGAAACCAATTTTCAAATTCATGTGCTCGATATGAAGCTTGTACAACCTTTGAGAGTTATGTTCAATTTGATTTTCTAGCGGATAGATTGGGACTAAAAAAGGTTCCCAATGTTCTCCTTGTCAACTCAATTCTACCTTGCCAATTTTTTATATTTAAATCGATATGCAATTGAAGGCAGATGCAAGCAATTTTTTTTTCGTAATGAATACACTGTATTCTGCAGAGTGAGCTCCAACAATAGGGATAGTTTTTGTTGCAATGTTTAATCTTCTTCCATACAAAGGTTTAGAACTAGTCCCTCTTCTAAACATCTAAAGTTGGGTTGTAGGAGAATCATCTTTAGATTGTAAGCTAGCTCAAATTTCTTCTAATCTCGGTGGAATATATAAATTTTTTTTATACGGTTCAAATAAATATATGAGTATTTTTTATAATAATTATTGTTAGAGAGCCTGTATAGCTAGAGGGTGATCAGGCAAGAGGGTGAGTGGACCTCGCCAAAATCCATCTCAATGAAAAAAAAAAATAACCTAAGAAAGTAATTATTTTTAAAAGCTGAGAATAATACGGTAAGCCAACTTGTTGCAGTGAACATCGTAGAAAAAAGTAGTATGAAGCTGCTCATTAATGAATACTACAAAGATGGCTAATGTAACCCTACACACAATCAAATCATTTAATATTTAAAATAAAGGATTTGTGTATTGTGAAATTCATAATTTTACAGACAACTGACAGAACTAAAAAACTATTTTGTTGAATTTTAAACAAAGGCTTAAAAAAAATACAGAGAAAACAATGTCCTTTAATACAGTATGTAACCAATCTATTTATACAGTTTATATTATATTATTTTATGTTAAATGAATACTCTCGTATGCCTAAATCAATGAGTTGCTAGTTGCGCAAAACCTTTGGATTGATTAATAACAACAGTTTTCCGGTCTGACGAATCGTAACAGATGGTTCAATTAGAGGGCCTTTGAAAGATGGCTGTCTGTCAAAATATATTTGAAAAATTCCTCACCATGGACCGTGGGAACCCAAAACATCCAGGCAGCTGCGTCTATAATTATCTGATATCTCAAATTAATATTTTTTCTCGGAAAATATACTGGCAAATTTTTCGTTGTTTTTTTTTTTGTTTATGTATAACCAAGGTGATTTGAAGAAATCTTAATATTTTTATTTATATTATAGAGATAAAAACATAATAACAAAAACAAAGAGATCTATAAAAAAGAATAACATACAATCGGCCATTGATTTGAATTGATCAGAAATATACGGCAAGATACTTAATTCTTGAAACTCCATATTTAAATCGAAAGGAAAAAATACAGTACCAAATTCATTGGAAATGAAGTATTGTACACAGATTACTATAATACTATTTATTAATATTCATCATAATTTTACATTATATTCCCCATGTCTGGGGTCGAACATATGACACAGCATTTGAGTTTTCATCTGTGAACTGATAACCGACCCTCAAATACACTGGTACAGGCAGTTTCTAGCTCTAAGACGATTACCCAATATAATGTATGCGATCCTGCTAGCTGGGGGGTCTTACTCCTAAGCCCTGATACGCTAAGCCTGGCTTGAGGTATTCCACCCTGAGGTAAATAATTAATATTTAGTGAAGGTCCGGAACCGCCTTGCTAAGCTAAATCGACGAAATTACCCCTCCCTCGGCATAATTTTCTACGAGTATAATTCAGCCGTGTAATTCAGTTAAAAACCTCCCAGTGGCAACCAGCAACGTCAGACCCGCCCCCCTCCTACCTCCCACAGGCTTCCCTAATTTACTTAATTATTGTTATAGTCCTTAATCTTCCACTTTTTCTTATTTTCTCCTTAGTTCCCTACTAGGATAAAATATCTTTGAGCTCGGTTTTTACGGATGTGTTGTCTGGAAGCATAGTAACTTTATTCATCTGCAAATATTTAACTTAAATATAATATTAAAATGGTAAAATACTTCCATGGTTTATTATCTCATCCAAAACCGAATACAGGATAGTACATTTAATTTCAGAGTATTCCCTTTAAATTTTAAATGTACAGAATCTTCCTTTTTGACTGTCAAATAGAAATATATTTATAATTGCCTATATCATATTTCAAATAATGAGGGAGATAAAAAATCATCACAAAAGATTCTCTGATGATTATAATTTTAAGGAATAACATAATAATAATAAAATAAAAACGAACGTCACCCAATTAATAGTGTATAATCATTTCAATCTGTACTAGTCCTGTCATCAAAACTGGAATTGACGATCTACCTTACTTTTTTAGCCTGAGTAGAAATTCAAAGATCAACAACTCAACAAGAAGTTGATTTTTTTTTTTTTTTTTTCAACATGCCAGTTTCGATAATTATTGTCAGCAGGCAAATGATGACGTCACTTGAATTAGTTTGTCTATGCCTTGTATAATACATGTAACCTTTGTTTGCTGTTACAAGACAGTTCTGTTCTAACATTCCATGAAGTCGGTCGTTCTTATTAACACCCTCATTCTCAATTTAATTAAGTCATTCTTACAATTATAGCAATGCATAAATTATTCAATTGTTCGACGGATTGTTAGTAAATAGTTGTAATAGTTCATACTGGCTCGACTCGAGAATGTTAACGAGACCCACAACGTTTATGAAACATTACATAAATTTCACAAGTATATTTAGTAGGACATAGATTTATGGTTACATGAAAAATATCTTGAAGTTAAATAATACTCCATATTACATGTGCTGGAACTATACTTTGAACATCGTACTGTGGGACCATTCGTAAAGAAAAATGTTCAAGAGCTTTTAAATTACATTTCTATCCTGAAGGCTGGGTTGTTGTTTTTTTGCTGGCTTGTGAAAAGAACTCGTCAATGGGATTCACACTGTTTTTTTTTAAGCAATGTAAGTCACTATTTAGCACTTTTAAAATATAATGTAATTGTATATCTCTTTTGACACGCTAATTTATTCAAGTACTATAAATAACCTTACGTAGTTTGATTTAATTTTCAACTCTTCTTTGAGCTAATTGCAATGCCAATCCAACTCTTAGACTGTGGTTTTGTTTGTGATAAGTTCCTTAAAAAGGAAACACTCACTTTACACAAAAAAATAGAAAACTCTCCGCTAAAACTGTTTTTATAATCATTTTTCTCTAGAATCAGATGACTAGCATGACTGACAGATGACATATAACCAAGGATTTTGAAGGTCCTTCGCTCCAGACATACTGTGTTAATTGTTATTACCTATTATTATACTTGTGGATCTTTTATTTGATTATATTTAACTTTTTTTTATAGTCGACTTTTCTTTGGAGAAAGAGAGGGCTTTAATTCTATAATAACTTTTGAGAACTTACTTGATGAATCATAAAGTGTACTCATATGAGAGCCCTACCAAATTTTTGCTTATATTTGCCTTGGGGTTAGTTTAATAAAAAACTTTGTCTATGTAGCTCTAATCATAATCGAATTGAATTAAGCCTTTTCCACCGATTGTATCATTTTTAGAACCCACGGATAGGTACATGTAGACAGATTGACGAAAAATGGTTATCACGAACCTGTTAACGAGTAGAGCCTCTTTACATTACATCTCCTCTTTACGCTTAGAAATTCTTATTAGGACAGTTGAACAACCATACATGACATTATAAACTTTTAAGCGATCGTGGAAGAAAACAGTCACACTTTTAACGGAGGTGACAAAAAACCTAAGGTGACAAAAATGCCTACAAAAAACCGTAAACGCGTTTTCACAAAGTAAAGATCGTACCTGTTTTTGGAGAAAAAAATGTTTAAAACAAACTCTATCAAGTAAGGCCTCTAACAATCTTTAATGCCAACTGAAACATTGAATTAGGAGCTACTTAGTTCTGCCTACCACGAATCTCTCAGGTACAATCTTTGTTATTATACAAGTATTTATAGTTAAATGCTAATAATTATGTATTCATTATATTTGTTATTAAGAATATAATTCTAAATCTGATTATTCAGACAGGTCTTCAGTTTTATGTCACTCTTTTGCTTTCATTCAATATTCATGAATTGTAATAATTTATATGTGTTAAAGTTCTTTCTCCTGTGTAAGTGAACTTTAACATAAAAAAAATGAAAATTTTATATATATGTGATATTTACACGAAAGTTCTCAAGGAAGAAGAAATGCTCAAACAAAATTTTGCATATTTACGGACAGTGCTTTGCCTAAAACGTAGGTGTGGAGAGATGATTGTGCCAGTTTATCCCTTACCAACGTTTTGCTTAGATTTAAACTAAATTTTCTCTAATGTGTTTCTCAAACTCTCCCTATCGACACTTTTCAAATATTTTTTCTTTTTTCTTGGCACTTCAATCAAAATGAATTCAGTAACATAGAAAATATAATATGGCACCCTTAGCCTCGATATATTAGCTTTGTACACCATTTTACCATACACGATTTATATTTATTACATTTACTCATGAATGTTGGCATGCATACTAATTAGCTCCTGAGATAAAATAATGTGGAGAGGAGGGTTTTTAATGCTTCAAAACAATCAAACCATTTTTGGAGGCCAAAAATACCGTATTAGATACTGATTGGACAATTACAAAAGCATGTAGTATATTATATATACGCATTATGCACCAAGTACTTAGCTTTAGAAAAATAAAGACAAATTGACAGAAAAAAAGATTAATATATAATACCAGTGAATGCCAACACTTAAACGTCAATTTGAAGAAATAAAAATTTCATGCTTTAATTTAGTACTGGTTTCGTCCTAGAATGGCAATGAAATTTAACAATCGCTCCGGATAGCAATTTTAATGATATAATTTAAGAGGCACTTTTGTTATTTTATAGTGTTATAATATTTAGTAGTATGGTTGTAGTATTAAATGATATTTCTCAATGGAGTATCATCAAGTGATTTATTGATCACAGAAACTAAGAGGCAAATAGCTATAAATATTTCTCTTATCAACCGTTCGCATTAATTATAAGACATTGTCTTGTTATTGATATCAATGGCTCATACTAAGTAATTGCTCGATTAAATTCAATTGTTTATATTTTGTTTCAGGTATGGCCTATTACAGGAGGCGAGATGTTACCCTTTTGAACAGGAATAAGGTACTTAGCTACGTTATCACATTTTGGATCTAAGACACATCAATTTAATATTTGAATTGAGCGATGATAAGTGACAGACATGTAATGGTCTTTTCCTGACTCGTAAACTACGTGGTGTCTTCAAGTTATTGGACATTTATCTAAAAATTGGATTAATAGACCAGCTCATGACAGCCAACCATAGACAACCAAATCTGCCAAATATAGATTATGGTTTAAATAAAATGTCTCAGTTTCTTCCCATGCTTTGCGTTTCAATTACCATTTTAGCTAAATTTATTTTTAGCTTAATTAATAATTATTTTCGAATAAGAAGTTCAACTAACCTCATTTTTGCATTCATCTCATTAGTTGTCTGAGATTGATTTTCTTTATTTAGGTAAATAGTTATTGATTTACCTGGGTCAATAACGAAATAGTTTCTATTGTATTTCTTCTGGATTGTCTTGGATTGATCTGAATTCCTAAGTTTCTGTTCATCGTTTTTTCTACTTGTGAGGCCCATTAACATAAGAAATCAAGGTACAGGAAGGTCAGATCAGCTCGTGATCCAGGATTTTCGCAGTAGCATTCATACAGGTCTGGTCAGGTCAAGGTGTTGACGTCAATTTAATTCAGCTGCTGGCTCGTTAACGAACAATGCCGTGCTTTGTGTTTACTTTAATTAAAACTGCGCTGATTTCGAATAAATAGCATATTGTTAGTTCGAAATAAAAAAGACGAATGTTCTGTGTGCTTATGATTCTACGGTATTTGCTTACCTTGTTTGAGTTATTCTGCGATGCAGGGTTCGGTCAGGTCAATCGACGAGAACGATCTTTACCCTGAATTTACTTGATATGGCCTAACTCAAACTTTAGTGTGAGCCGGTCTTTAGTATATGCTCATGAAAGTCTCCATTTTACACCGGTTTTCATTTGTTTCCATGCAGTGTTACCATGTTACCAGCATATCCTGTTATTTATCATGAAATAATTAAATATTGATCCCTTGAGTTTGTCACATTTGGACTCTATATAATTAGCTGCATTATTTTGTGAAAAAAAATGAGTATTTGGGTAATTTTGTTGCCAAAATTTTAAACTCACCTTTTTATATTGTTTTGACTCACTGTGTAGGGATTCTATTGACCAACTCGTATGTGCTCATACTCTTGTTAAACCGGAATTCACCCTTGGTAGTTCGGTACAGGGTGTACAGTCCTCCATATAATATCCAGATAATAAATTACCTGAGGCGTTAGCTCCGCCTGACCTAGTTCTACGGCCTGTGTATCCCAGGATGGTGGGCTAAAGAATTGTGTTGAGACAATGGCAGGGATTCTGTTTTGTAAGGGCGTCCTCCCTTCTGCTACTTTTTTTGATAACCACTTGGAATGGAATTCAACTCAAACTTTCTTTAGAATAGCCTTCAATTTACAGGTAAGGTAATATTTTACAGCGCCAGAAACAGATAGTTTTAGATCTCAATTGAACATTGAGCCGTTCTTAAGTATTTATTTGAAGCCAAACGGTTGTGTACTTTTTATTACGTTTAGCACCCCACCAACACCGTTTGTGTTTTTAAAATCCAGAGTATAATATAAGTTTATTTATTATATATGTATATATATTGGTGTAAAACCTCTGTTGCAAAAGTTATTTGAGGAACTACCGATGCGATCCCGAGATAGTACAATATGAGAGCAGAGTGCAGATTCTTCAGAAACGGGGCGATGGAATCATATTGGTATCCCGACATGAGTGTCTGTCATCCATTTGAATACTCCCCACAATACCAATTATACATGGATGTTAAATGATAAAAATTATCATTTCAAAAAAAGGAAAAACATTTTGAGGAGCAGTAATTGTTACGCGTGTCATTAGATAACCAAGAAATTCAAAAGCCTGAAAGTATGTTGTTGACTTTGCTCCATAGTTAAATGATTTAGGGAACTTGCTCACAAATTATGCTATTGTATTTGAGGAGCTGATAGTAAGTGACCCAAGTGTTGTATGACACTACTCTTTTTTTTCAACTCCTGTATGTCTGTTGAAAGGAATTTTGTGTCAAAAATAATTAAAGCTTTTGACTTTTAATCCTAATTTTCCAGAAGTTTTTCAATTGTTCTAGTTCTTGTATAATGTATTCACTTATTAAGAAAACTTGAATTATCTCTATATATAATTTTATTGTTACGGTTAACATTAAAGAATAACATAATCACAACTCACTGTAGCAGATGAAGGATGTCGCACTGTTCAATTAATATTTGCTCTCGAGAGAAGCAGCTAAGTGTTAAACTGATATCTTCTGCAACTTCATGCTCACGGTGAGAAAGTTTAAATCGGGCCTGTGCTAAGAAAAATGCCTTGGTCCCATCCAACTGCTAATAAAATATAGCTTTGGGTTTTAAGCTTATTTCCCACGACGTGTGGTGTAACAAAACTCGAAGCGAAACAAAACAAACGAGCTAGGGGCTAGTCTGTTAGCTCTCAAATGTTTTATAAGTTTGCCACCAGTGGACTCTCACCACTGTACCGCAACAACCAACCTCTACCGAGGCTTCCCACACTCCTTAATTCCCTCACACCACCTTCAAGCAGGTGCTCCTGGTACAAGGATCCGCTCAACCCAAATATTCCTTTATGACATTTCACAAGAAAGGACTAACGCAAAACACCTTGAGCAATGACAAGTTCATACGAGGTATGACAAACTCCAGAAAAGGCTTGCCAAGCCGAACGCCGCAAGGAACAATGCAATATTTGTGATACTGTAATCATTCACAATTAGGTTCTTTTATCTTTGAATACGATAATTGGCTATGACCTAAACAGACCGTGTGTTCAAAATTTAGAAGTTGTTTTATTTTGCTAATGTTTCCAAATTTCTAGGGCACAAGAACCCTAGTACTCCAAGGCCAGGTCAATTAAGAAAATAATTATCATAAACTGACAATGACACATGTCTTAATTTTCATGGTTATTTGTTGTTAGCCCATTTTTATATTTATGTCATATGTTTTTTTGTACTTTCTGAATTTATAAATGATGTACAATACTTCCTAGAAGAACACCGATTGATTCAGTTCTTTCAAACCGGGTGATTAGGTTTTGAATCATATAAAATATTTTGACATTATATTAATTTTGGTACTTTTTCCAAATTTTAATTTTACTAAATTTAATCTTTACGGGATTATCTATAACCTTTAACATTTAGAGTTAAAAACTCTTCATGATTGTAATTAAGCAATTGATTTGGACCATTAAAGTACCGAAAGTATCTATGGTCCTAGGAGACAGTAAGACGAAAAGTTTGGCGTTAGCACTGTCCAAGGTTTTGACATCCCATGCAACATGGTCCCATAGAGAGATGAGTTTTAATGTCATAAAATCTTGTTACGTCTACCCAGCTCCAGTCAACTCCACTTGGCCACTGCCAGTCCGAGGCTTCATTTAGCTAACGAGCTATTGAATATAGAGTAGGTTTTAAAGTGTGAGTGGCGCAGAGAATGAAAGGTATTCTCGAGTGGCAGCGAAGTGGCGCTGATGGGGTACCTTGAGGCGAGTGCTATTGTACTTGGGCCGCTGAACGGGACCCGTATAGGGAAACGGAGACCTCAGTCTTAAGTGATCACCAGGCTTTGGCTGTTCCATTGTTGTAAATTCCTCGTTTGATTGGCTCAACATCTTCGGCGCTTCATGTTCCTGGGGTATTAATTATAGCGTGAACTTCACCGATACCAGATCTTGTTCTCATCAATGACAATAGCTGCGTTTGTATAATCGTTTGTAAGATTGGTGTACCTGAAACTTTAAGTAAATGTTTTTCGAAGTACCATTTTTAACCCAACTATTGGCAGCCACCTTTTTACCTTACATAAATTCAATTAGTGAAAGCCGTTTCATTGCTCTTTCCACTCCTTTGCAAAATATCTTATCTGCCAACTAAATATAAAGAAATGATTAATAAAATACTTGTCAGACCTCTATTAACTTATGCATCCCCATCCTGGAGTATGAGCTGTACTTTTAACTTTCTTATACTGCAGAAAATAAAACAGAATAAATTTGTAATAATTACAAATTTACCATTTCCGGAGTGCATGATACCACTGATATTGACTTATTTATAGCGTATTAAGAAAGATCAGTCAACGTTTTTGTGAAAATTGAAAGAAATGTTGTTCACTATATTGTAAATATATAGAAGGCACATTAAAACACTCCGTTTGTTCTTAAGTACCACTAGAAATCAATGTTATAACTATTGGGTTTGTGTTTATAGAGTGACTCACAAATTCCTTTACACTAATGAAATATCTTTAAAAAAAAGTAGTACTTATTAATCCCTCCAACCAACAGCATGGGCAAGTTTACTTACCTTTCAGTAAACAAAATTTTAATACCAGTCTTCTTTATTTCTTAATCTCGTTAAACTGATGGTAGTCTTATCCGATTATTTATGTGAACAGTCCTGTGAGTAAAGATTCTTCTGCTGACTTTTGGTCGGTTCTTACTATAAATCCTACCATTTTTTATTATGTTTTTCATCAGGTATGTATTTTTATTAGTGTTAAATTAAAAGAAAAAAAATCAAGATGCTTCCCCTTACAACATACATAAATTGTTCAGATGAATAAGTAATGTATAATCTAAATTTTTGAAGACTAGGGATTATTTTTCTTGTTCATGATATAAATTTTTAAAACGTATAAATTATAAGAAGGTGTGAACGTATTTGTGAGTGACGGTGTAACTATGTGGATATTTTAGTTTTTAAGTATTAATTGTTTTAATTCAGGGGTGCTCTGGCGTCAGATAATTACATGTAATGAGCCCATGTTAATAAATTAATAAAAATATATTCTCTCTCTATCCAAAAAAAAATATTGGTCGCCTGGATTGTCAATGCTTACGTGTAAATTATTTGTGCTTAAACGGCCTGTGAACAATTGTAGATAATGGAATTAATTTAAAAATATCCCTGAAATCCAACCAGATCTTTCAAGGAAGAGTTTTTAGGAGGAACTGGGGATCGAACCTGGGTCTTTGTAGGTCAGAAGTCAGCATGATAATCAATAGAGTTTGGAGGAGGTAAAAAAAACAGGTAAATTTCAAAATTTTGAAAAAACAAAATATTCTCTTTTGAGGTGCTACATGTGGCGTCAAACGTCAAAAGAAATATTTGAATTCTTTATGCCTAGTGATGTCAAGAAATCATTGGTCATTTGAATTATTTTCAATATTTAATAACAAGTTATTATTATTTATTCTTCTTGTTTATTTGAGAAAAAATTGAAAATCTAGTAAAACGTCTGGGAAAAAAATTGGGTATACATGCAGATATAGGTGTTTGAAAAACACATGTGACTAATGGAAGGTTAATTATTATAAAACTAAATTTTCGTATAGATAATGCCAAGAAATACTGGTAAAAGACAGATTAGGATAATTATCATAAATCGTTGGAACATGTACTTACTTAATAGGCTACTTGTGCTAATCGATGTTTCTCTCTTTATTTTGAATTTGTATATTGTTTATTTATTTACTCAAAGCTAGAGCAAGACAAAAGGAACACCTCACACTTTTCATCTAGGGTTTAAACCTTAGTACTTTCATAAGAATAAAGTTAAGCTTGCTTATTCCTACACCATATGAGAGCATCTAATTAGGATATTTATCTACTATAATGGATGGCTTAAATAAAGTATTGTCGTTTTTCAATGGAGTCTAGTACGCAAGTACTGAAGTATTGACGGAGGAGCAAATGACAATGCTCATTAGTGGGGCACTCGATCCTATTTTCTAAAGTTGTCATTGTGGTGAACTGAAGGGCTTAGAACTAAAGAACTATTGAAGGAAGATCTAAGTAGGATGCTCCCTTTAAAACTTGAGGCCGGCTGTAGGAAGAGGGTAACCTGTTTACAAGGGAGGTCCCTTTGTCGGAAGCCGATAGCAATAATGGCACTGGGTCTGAAGTTTTCCCTAAGTTAGGGGCTAAGTTCTAGTGCTTATCTTGCCCTGAAGAAGTTGGTAGATAGGGGCTTGCTCCCTCACTGCACTCCCCTTCCACGATAATTAATAGTTCTCTAATGCGACAATGCACCAGTGCATTCTCTAGTGCTTAGGCATAGCATTCCAATCAGTGCTTAAATAAGGAGGTGTTGATAGCCTTCTCAATTAAAAAATATATTCTATATAGGTGTCATTTATTAGTTTCTCAGATATTGAACTACTGATAAGTAATTAAGGAATTGTTATATTTTTACAGCCACTACAAGCTTTATTGATCTATAAACAAATGTTTTCAATGGGATATGTTGTCACCCTCAAAACTTCGAGCTATAATATTCAAGAAATAGATAACCATATGATAAATGGTCAAGAAAAAAATACCATAACCATGTTAAATGGCTATACAGATTAAAATCTAACAGCTAAATAAAACCGTACATCAATAAAAAAGAAAATAATGATAAAATTAACAGACCCCTAACATTTGAATACTATAAAATATAAATTAAATTTTTTGGTTTACGTAAGTTCAAAAATTCTTTATTTTGTTAAAATTATAATCTGCCTTATTAGGCAATTAGTAATTGGGATCTATGTTCTCATTCATACCATTTTTACAATTCTTCGTTCACTGACTCACTCATGCGGTATTTACAAATAGCCCAGAGACCTCCCAAATCTACATGGTTGTCACCTCCCTCGAATGCGAAAGAGGAAGCGGAGACTTGGGAAATCCTCCACGCTCAGATAACCAGTCTATTAACGCAGTCTCCTCCATCAGCCATGCCACCTGATTTGAGCCAGAAGAGGAAAAAGGTTTTTGGATTCAACAATTGGAAGTAGATGTTTTAATTGGAGTTTTTCAAATATTTTTGAGTGGAGTAAGCTAATTGGATGGATATAGGAGGCGTCATTTAACCAGCTTTTCGGGTTTTTACGTTCAAGGCTAAAATGTCACAAATAAAGTCGGAATGGTTAAAACATTTCAAAATCTGATCCGAAAATAGAACATGAAACTATTGGCTGAAATGGCATAAATATACACCTGGTGTCCATTTAAATACAAGACTAATTAATAAATAAATATTTAATGTCACAAATAAAGTCGGAATGATTAAAACATTTCAAAATCTGATCCGAAAATAGAACATGAAACTATTGGCTGAAATGGCATAAATATACACCTGGTGTCCATTTAAATACAAGACTAATTAATAAATAAATATTTAATGTCACAAATAAAGTCGGAATGGTTAAAACATTTCAAAATCTGATCCGAAAATAGAACATGAAACTATTGGCTGAAATGGCATAAATATACACCTGGTGTCCATTAAAATACAAGACTAATTAATAAATAAATATTTAATGTCATAAATAAAGTCGGAATGGTTAAAACATTTCAAAATCTGATCCGAAAATAGAACATGAAACTATTGGCTGAAATGGCATAAATATACACCTGGTGTCCATTTAAATACAAGACTAATTAATAAATAAATATTTAATGTCATAAATAAAGTCGGAATGGTTAAAACATTTCAAAATCTGATCCGAAAATAGAACATGAAACTATTGGCTGAAATGGCATAAATATACACCTGGTGTCCATTAAAATACAAGACTAATTAATAAATAAATATTTAATGTCATAAATAAAGTCGGAATGGTTAAAACATTTCAAAATCTGATCCGAAAATAGAACATGAAACTATTGGCTGAAATGGCATAAATATACACCTGGTGTCCATTAAAATACAAGACTAATTAATAAATAAATATTTAATGTCATAAATAAAGTTGGAATGGTTAAAACATTTCAAAATCTGATCCGAAAATAGAACATGAAACTATTGGCTGAAATGGCATAAATATACACCTGGTGTCCATTAAAATACAAGACTAATTAATAAATAAATATTTAATGTCATAAATAAAGTCGGAATGGTTAAAACATTTCAAAATCTGATCCGAAAATAGAACATGAAACTATTGGCTGAAATGGCATAAATATACACCTGGTGTCCATTAAAATACAAGACTAATTAATAAATAAATATTTAATGTCATAAATAAAGTCGGAATGGTTAAAACATTTCAAAATCTGATCCGAAAATAGAACATGAAACTATTGGCTGAAATGGCATAAATATACACCTGGTGTCCATTTAAATACAAGACTAATTAATAAATAAATATTTAATGTCATAAATAAAGTCGGAATGGTTAAAACATTTCAAAATCTGATCCGAAAATAGAACATGAAACTATTGGCTGAAATGGCATAAATATACACCTGGTGTCCATTTAAATACAAGACTAATTAATAATAAATATTTAATGTCATAAATAAAGTCGGAATGGTTAAAACATTTCAAAATCTGATCCGAAAATAGAACATGAAACTATTGGCTGAAATGGCATAAATATACACCTGGTGTGGTATTAAAATACAAGACTAATTAATAAATAAATATTTAATGTCATAAATAAAGTCGGAATGGTTAAAACATTTCAAAATCTGATCCGAAAATAGAACATGAAACTATTGGCTGAAATGGCATAAATATACACCTGGTGTCCATTTAAATACAAGACTAATTAATAAATAAATATTTAATGTCATAAATAAAGTCGGAATGGTTAAAACATTTCAAAATCTGATCCGAAAATAGAACATGAAACTATTGGCTGAAATGGCATAAATATACACCTGGTGTCCATTTAAATACAAGACTAATTAATAAATAAATATTTAATGTCATAAATAAAGTCGGAATGGTTAAAACATTTCAAAATCTGATCCGAAAATAGAACATGAAACTATTGGCTGAAATGGCATAAATATACACCTGGTGTGGTATTAAAATACAAGACTAATTAATAAATAAATATTTAATGTCATAAATAAAGTCGGAATGGTTAAAACATTTCAAAATCTGATCCGAAAATAGAACATGAAACTATTGGCTGAAATGGCATAAATATACACCTGGTGTCCATTTAAATACAAGACTAATTAATAAATAAATATTTAATGTCATAAATAAAGTCGGAATGGTTAAAACATTTCAAAATCTGATCCGAAAATATAACATGAAACTATTGGCTGAAATGGCATAAATATACACCTGGTGTCCATTTAAATACAAGACTAATTAATAAATAAATATTTAATGTCATAAATAAAGTCGGAATGGTTAAAACATTTCAAAATCTGATCCGAAAATAGAACATGAAACTATTGGCTGAAATGGCATAAATATACACCTGGTGTCCATTTAAATACAAGACTAATTAATAAATAAATATTTAATGTCATAAATAAAGTCGGAATGGTTAAAACATTTCAAAATCTGATCCGAAAATAGAACATGAAACTATTGGCTGAAATGGCATAAATATACACCTGGTGTCCATTTAAATACAAGACTAATTAATAAATAAATATTTAATGTCATAAATAAAGTCGGAATGGTTAAAACATTTCAAAATCTGATCCGAAAATAGAACATGAAACTATTGGCTGAAATGGCATAAATATACACCTGGTGTCCATTTAAATACAAGACTAATTAATAAATAAATATTTAATGTCACAAATAAAGTCGGAATGGTTAAAACATTTCAAAATCTGATCCGAAAATAGAACATGAAACTATTGGCTGAAATGGCATAAATATACACCTGGTGTCCATTTAAATACAAGACTAATTAATAAATAAATATTTAATGTCATAAATAAAGTCGGAATGGTTAAAACATTTCAAAATCTGATCCGAAAATAGAACATGAAACTATTGGCTGAAATGGCATAAATATAGACCTGGTGTCCATTTAAATACAAGACTAATTAATAAATAAATATTTAATGTCATAAATAAAGTCGGAATGGTTAAAACATTTCAAAATCTGATCCGAAAATAGAACATGAAACTATTGGCTGAAATGGCATAAATATACACCTGGTGTCCATTTAAATACAAGACTAATTAATAAATAAATATTTAATGTCATAAATAAAGTCGGAATGGTTAAAACATTTCAAAATCTGATCCGAAAATAGAACATGAAACTATTGGCTGAAATGGCATAAATATACACCTGGTGTCCATTTAAATACAAGACTAATTAATAAATAAATATTTAATGTCATAAATAAAGTCGGAATGGTTAAAACATTTCAAAATCTGATCCGAAAATAGAACATGAAACTATTGGCTGAAATGGCATAAATATACACCTGGTGTCCATTTAAATACAAGACTAATTAATAAATAAATATTTAATGTCATAAATAAAGTCGGAATGGTTAAAACATTTCAAAATCTGATCCGAAAATAGAACATGAAACTATTGGCTGAAATGGCATAAATATACACCTGGTGTCCATTTAAATACAAGACTAATTAATAAATAAATATTTAATGTCATAAATAAAGTCGGAATGGTTAAAACATTTCAAAATCTGATCCGAAAATAGAACATGAAACTATTGGCTGAAATGGCATAAATATACACCTGGTGTGGTATTAAAATACAAGACTAATTAATAAATAAATATTTAATGTCATAAATAAAGTCGGAATGGTTAAAACATTTCAAAATCTGATCCGAAAATAGAACATGAAACTATTGGCTGAAATGGCATAAATATACACCTGGTGTCCATTTAAATACAAGACTAATTAATAAATAAATATTTAATGTCATAAATAAAGTCGGAATGGTTAAAACATTTCAAAATCTGATCCGAAAATAGAACATGAAACTATTGGCTGAAATGGCATAAATATACACCTGGTGTCCATTAAAATACAAGACTAATTAATAAATAAATATTTAATGTCATAAATAAAGTCGGAATGGTTAAAACATTTCAAAATCTGATCCGAAAATATAACATGAAACTATTGGCTGAAATGGCATAAATATACACCTGGTGTCCATTTAAATACAAGACTAATTAATAAATAAATATTTAATGTCATAAATAAAGTCGGAATGGTTAAAACATTTCAAAATCTGATCCGAAAATAGAACATGAAACTATTGGCTGAAATGGCATAAATATACACCTGGTGTCCATTAAAATACAAGACTAATTAATAAATAAATATTTAATGTCATAAATAAAGTCGGAATGGTTAAAACATTTCAAAATCTGATCCGAAAATAGAACATGAAACTATTGGCTGAAATGGCATAAATATACACCTGGTGTGGTATTAAAATACAAGACTAATTAATAAATAAATATTCAATGTCACAAATAAAAAACTATCAATACCTGATCATTGTTACCAAAAGGGCACACATACAGCCACCACGATAGCCCCTGATATAGGTAATTGATAAGATACAAAGCTATATGCATTTCAGTGGCGACCTGATGGTAACTGAAGCGGCGTCTGGGTAAGTGATTACACTACCAACGATAAGTTAATCACTGCTTCTTAGTTTGTTTATGTAACATAATACTTGAATGATAAATATTAGTGAGTAATATTTGAAGTCCTGACAATTTTCTTTGCGATATACGGAATTCTAAATGCATCATTAGGTTTATTTTATAACTACAATAAAATATTACATCATCAAAGTCAAAAATAAACATTTGCCATAATGTATAAAGGTGGTTGAAATGTTATAACATTACTATTAACTTTTTGTCATTATCAATATTATATCTTATGAGGGCAAACCGGCCCCAAACTATTAAATACGGAAATGAAGAAAATCATATTGCAATAATGTTTTTTGGACAAATGTAATAATTAGGATGAATCTTGCCTCAATATCATTGGTAAAAACGGTCGTGAAATTGATGTTTAGGGTTTTGGCAGAAAAACCGATTTTATTGGTATATTTGATGAATTTCTGTAATTATGGTTTATTATAGATCCTGAATACGTAGAGTGGCTTATTTTTTAAGTATCTAGACATCCAACGAAACATCCATGCAAAACATAATTCCGCTAGAATGCACTCGTTGGGTTAAACGCCCAAACACAATGTAACTGACACTTTTTGTAACTGTTTATGAATAAATACGTAATGTTAACTATAATTAATTAATTTGATATCCAACTTTACATTTTAAATTATATATATTTTTTTATTAATACGTAATTAATTAATGACACTTCACTGTATGTTATTATACCCGCCGATGTTCATCACGTTTTGTCGGTCTTTTTTACCCTAAAAACGATTACACGAGGACGAGAATAGATTTACAGAAACGCTGATAATCCATAAATAGGTACAAAGGTGGGCTGAAAAGTTTCCGACCTCAACATGAAAATGATAATAAAATAAATAAAAGCTAGTGAAATAAAAGCTTTGTTAGGTCGAAAACTTTTCTGACCACCCTCGTATTAGCGTTTTGTTAATCATGACGGAATAACATTAACTCGTTTTAATATATACATGTATAAACATATATAGTAACAATTTTCACCTGGGAATGGTATTAAACATTATTCCTCAATAGTGGGGATTTTATAATCAAAAGTGGGAGCCAGGATAGCTGTAGGAGTTTGAGAGAAGATTGTGAGCTGGTGAGATGGGCGGATGAGAGCAGCCGTATTTTGTTCAATGGTAGATAATGTAGTCTAGTAATAACAGTATGGATAAGGCTGCGCACATAGTGAATATAGATATATCATATCAGTTCATTTTATTCATTTAATGATTATCGTCTATTCTATTTTAATGACTAAAGTCGTTATTTATAGTGTTTATATATCACAGTCGTTTGTTTTATGTTATTTATCTGTAAAATTGTTTGAAGTAAATTAGTGAAATCACGGGGAAGTGAGATTTGTTTTATGTTGTAAATTAGAACCTTAAAAGTTACATTTATGTCGGGTCTTGCCCACTGGGGCTGAGAACAGGAACTGGAAGAATGACATCAATATTTGGGTCAGTTATAAGTCGCTTAATATTATGTCTAATTCTCAGATCAGATGACAGCAGTGACCAGGCCATCTTAACTAGTTTTAAACATTGACCCTGAAGACACGAAAAAACGCTCGTTAGCAAAGACGAATACTAGATACTAGATACCTAGTCAAGTATACCTGCACCGGGTGCACCAGAGAAAGTAGAAAACACTCCACCACCATACCTCTGCACGAGAAGTTCGGTAGCACAACGGTAAAAATAAACAAACTGTCAAACTTCACCGAGTATAGGTTAATTTGGGGGAGCTTGTGTAGCAACCACTAACTACATAAGATAAATCACCCTATGCTCAATTGTATATATATTGTAAACAAATGTAAATAACATGAACTAAATGTATTATAGACAAATGTAAATAACATGAACAAAATATAAATCATTATAAATGTGTAAAGCAATAAAAAATGCGGGGGCCAAGTAGTTACATAAGATGGGTCACCAGCTGTCAGTCCCAGGTACCCCACCAGATGAGGGAACCGACCGCAGTCCCTAAGCAACCCTTGCCGGCCTCCCAGAGGAGAATGAAGTCGAATGCTATTGGTTACACAAATCTCGACCTCTATTGGATAAGGGCAATAATTGCCGGGTACTTAAGGTGGCTCCCTAGGCCTTAAAATCATTCTCTCCTGGCAACTACTGCTTCTTTATGAAAAACCTCTGCATCTCTCTTTCCTAACCGCTATGTTGTAGTCCGGCGTAGGGCGGCGACCCACACCATCCCAGTGGGAATCTCTGCCTTCGTCTCGCTAAAACTAGCACCTTATAGGGAGAGACTTTTCCCTCGCGGACGACGGTTGCCCTGGCCCTGCCAATTTTACCAGCTGTGTCTCCCATTGCAATCCAGTCCACCTCTCTCCGGTTCACACTCGCCTTTGGGATCCGGATGGTTTTCGCCTACCCTTAGATACCGAGTGTGAATTCGTGGTCATTCCAAGACCACAAAAACCACCTATAAACCTACCCTCTACCTCTTCTCCTGAACACAGTGCATTGTCGGGGCACATACCTATCAAAAAATGGAGTCAGATAGTAACGCCGTCATGAAACGATTGTTCAGGTTATAGACTCAAACAACCCTCACTTGTCACCAGGGCTAGGGTAACCAGGCACCCCCCTCGTGACGACCCGACACCCTACATTCTTAAACTCATCCCTTCCAAGTTCATGAAATTCCATAGTAACCTATCCAACCACCCTAATTCTCTAGCACTAACGCAGGAGCGTGGGGGACTTGCCAAGACTCCGCTTCCTCCTTTGCACGCGAGGGAGGTGACAACCATGTAGACTTGGGGGGCCTCTGGGCTGTTTGTATATATATAGCATGAATGAGCGAGTGAATGAAAATTGTAAATTTGTATAAATGAGATCATTTACCACAATTACTTATAGCCCAATCAAGCAGATTGTAATTTTATCAAAAAAAAAAATATAAAAATAATAACAATTAACCCTAACTAAAAGTAAATGCAAATCAGCTCTTCGCTCAAGTGACATATTCCTAGATAAACAAGCAAGATAATTACTAAGGTAATTAACGAACAATAATAACATTAAATTTTAGAAAAATACGAGCCGACAAGAGGAGTCCATGTAATAATATATATATATACATGAAAGGTAAAAACGTAGCCATATATATAAAGCCAGCCTGAATAGAAGAGTGATGCTCGCAGAAGATGAGAATGTGCTGAAAAGGATTATGGGATTGTTGACTGTATACGAAATTCGTTTCGAATCGTATAAAAAGAGCACTCATATATCATAAGAGATTGGTATACAAGACAAGTTACGATCCTATAAACAGCATAGAGTTTACCATTCTTGTTTTATTGGCTGAGATGTAAGGGTAAAGATAAACAGAGTGTGTGGCAAAGCTCCAGCCCTCTACACCAATATTGGATATAGTTTCACAGCCATAAAGTTACCGACACATATCGTTTTCACTTGTGAAGTTTCTCTGTTGTGTACAATTATGCAGACTAGGACTGAAACTCACACCGCTAAAACTGAATATTATTTTTATGATTAGAAACAAGGGAACTGCAGGAACAGGAACTTATAGTCACTTGTTGATCCAAGTAACCGCTATACCAAAGGATTACGTGTTTCCATAATGATATGAGAAAAAATAGAGACCTCGTTTTTTTTACTGGGATTTCAGTGAAAGACCCTAAGGTCATCAACGCCTCATTTTTATCAACTCATTTTAAGGAGCCTACTGATGCTATCCCGAGGTAGTAGAACTCAAATCAAAATCTTTAAATTTTTGTGATGAAATTACAATTACAATACATCTGTCTTATTGGACAATTAGTAATTGCGATCAAAGTTCTCGTGGATACCACATTTATCGAGATAGTAGAAGGATAAAAGCAGAGCCAAGGCTCCCTGGAATCGGCCAGGGCTAAGGAGGCACCCCAGCCTCAGATGCCAGTTAGTGTTGTTTTTTTTGCAGGATATGAGGTAAGATCGGAGGATGTAGATTCGTAAAATATAATGTGAAATACTATAGCGATGTGCCGTCTCGGTTATTTTTCTTGCTTCCAGTATGTGAAATTTTCGTGAAAAACATATTTGGTATTTTGTACAACGTGTGCCAGCATAAGTTAAGACCACGCCAGGACTCAATGCTGCTCGACTGAATTGAGTCTGAATCGGCACTGCTTCGATTCAAGCCCGTTAAATGTCCCCATGACGGCGGAGTGTAATGTGGGTGTATGTGATTAAGATTTAGAATCCCATCGAAACGGGATTCTTTATAACAATGTAGCGAAACCTTGCTATTCTGGCGTGTTCTGGGGAAGTTTGGCTCAGTCTGGCACATAGCTGTCACAGTTTTTTTGCCATGTTTTTGCTCTATGATATTTTTCAATATGTGGTCTTCAAATGTGGAAGGTCTTCCAATTAACTACTGCTTGTGGGGAATTACACATATCAACAACAGATACAGCAACAAACGAAGGCAGGGATAAAAAAGTTTGTCTGAAAAGTTTGCCGTTTCAATAGTGGAACTGAAAAAAAAACAAAAAAAAAACCTCACTCTGCAAATCCAGTTCATTCGGCGGAGTGCATGAAAACTATAGCCCAAGCAGTGGCAAATGGAGATAGCTCTACAATTTTTGAGGACTTCCTTGCGGACTCATTGAGACCGAGCAACAGACCGGATATGGAAATAACGGAAGAAAAAAAATATATATCTGATATTCTATTCAACTTGCAAAGAGGGGCTTATCAAGCTAATAACAGTAACTATTTTACTTCTTCATCCCTCAGTTCTGAAAGCGGTTTTTGCTCTGAGTATAACATACAATCTTTTGTACCCAACTACAAATGGACATCAAATTTGTTTACACTTGTATGTTATAATTATGAAATAGTGTTTTTTTTATTTTATTTTACAATAGTGGTTGTTGGCAGCTGCCGAAAATATAGCTTCTACCCTAAGACTCGGTAATGATATTGTCTATTGCAGACTGTTGGTTAGAGAAAGGATTATCAGTGACAATTATATAAATTTAGAAGGCAGGTAAACTTACGTCACTCGTGTTACGAATGATCATATGTTAAATTAATTTTGGTCATAGGGCATTGATTGTATTGTCGGAGTGTTACATATTGGACTATTGTCTTGAATTTTAATTTCTTCTGTTTATTTCAACCTTTAATGCGAAACAGAGAGGCCTACGTGGGCTGACTCCCAAGACATTTAGAGCACAACTGCCCATTGTAGTGTGGACGAGACTCAATGTTGCGGGGATGTCCCGCTAAGACTTTAGACTTAGACTGAAGGACTTCTGTCACTTTGATTCGTAAAACCTTAAACACGGAGTTTACTGTATATCATAACAAAAGGAGTAGATGTATAAAGTATTGTAGCGACCGCTAACCACATAAGATAAATCACCCTATACTCTATTGTATATATATGTAAACAAATGTAAATAACATTACCAAAATATAAATCATTGTAAATATGTTAAACAATAAGAAATGTTTGGGAGCCAGCTATCAGGCAGTTATAACACCTAACCTCCGGGAAACCCTACCGGCTCTGTCAGGGAACAAAGGAAACCGCACATCATTGGGTACTACAAAAGTGATCCTTATTGGCTACTGACACGGCCAGCTGGGTATTTAAGGCCGGCGGTTTGGGGCCTGTATATCATTCTCTTGACAACTACTGGCTCGAGGCTGCCCTGCTTGAAACTCTGAAAAACCTCTGCATCTCTTTCTCTCCTCGCCTCGCTACGTTTTAATCCGGCGTTGTCCGACCCCACACCTTCCTAGAGGGAATCTCTGCCTTCGTCTCGCCAAATCTAGCACCTCCTTGGGAGAGACCTCTGGGAGAGGCAAGGGTTTGCCCTGGCCCTGCAAACTTACCAAGCAGTGTTTCCCAAGGCGATTCAGTCTGCCTCCCTCCGGTTCACACTCGCCTTTGGGATCCGGACGGATTTCACCTACCCTCAGATACCGAGTGTGAATTCGTGGTCATTCCAAGACCACACAAACTACCTACCAACCTACCCTATACCTCTTCTCCTGAACATAGTGCATTGTCTATGTAGGGTAACTAGGCACCCCCCTCGTGACGACCCGACAAGTATAAAAAAAGAATGGAAATTTTGTGGCTGTGTCTATACAATAGAACTGATGTATGTCTATAGGACTACATAGATATTCTTATACACAGTATATATTGTATGACCGCTATTCCAATGACATAGTTATTGACCCAATTAACGAGATACAAACGTTGCTCAACTCAATTAAACGATGAAACGGCTTCATTTCATTCCCTGTTTACATCAACGTCTGGAAACAATTATTTTAATTTGTCCATTAAGATTAACGTAACATTGAAATGGAATAGTTTATGTCAACAAATGAGTGCTTAATGATTTTACTTACACTCCTCCTATTAATAGTATTTCCTTTAGTTCATAGACCAAGAAAAAAACAATAGGTAAAAGGATTTTGTAAATCCTGATTTTTTTTTTTAGTTGAAAGTAAGGATTCACGTGAAAGGGAATCTGTAATATATATTTTACAAGTGGAGATGACGTATTTAACAGATTAAATTTTTTTTCGACTAATCCTTCCATCTCCTGAAATTGAGTCATCCCCATGAGGCAGCACTAATGGTATAGGGATTGTGTCTGGAGAAAAAAAAAGTGTTTTTGCCCCTCTGGCCGTCAGTTACATCCGCTGGAGCCACCTTATCTCGAAGAGAGAACCCGGCACACCTTTGCAGTTACCTTCGTATTTTCCTGCTTCCTGGGATAACCCGCGGGTAGTATCTTATTTTGTAATTGCCAAGCGAAAGGCGTACAAATTTTTGAGAACAAAAAATAAAAATGTAGTTCCGTGGTATATTGATATTTTTTCAACATAACAATCATATTTAGATTCAAAGGTAATGATAAAAAAAAATATTGTTAATGCTTTATGTATTTCAGGTACATGCATATTCATAATTATAATCAACTCCATGAGATTAAATAAATCATCTACTCTGATGACACAATAAAGTGTACAGTTATTTGCTGAGGCTTTTATTAGCACTTGTTTACTAATTTGATCCAAAAAAGGTAACCTTTCTGAACCTAAAGTAAGATATAGGTCATACAGAGGGATAATAGAACATCATTTTTATGAGAGAAATACAGTTATTAGCTTTTGACTCGCAAACATAGAACAATACCTGATGATTTTAACGTACAAAACTATTTTATGTTACGCTAATCATAAACAATGTAGTAGGAAAAGCCGTTAAATTTCGGATGCTTGTTAAAAAATTGCATATACGATAACGAAAATAAAGTTAAATATATACATAAATGTAATCTTATAATAATTTTTTTTTTATTTTGCTAATAATATTGTTACATAATCCTCGGAACGTAATTCCATCAGTGCATGCGTACGTCGACATTTGCGTGTAAGTGAAATAATATTCAGCGAATATTTCGTCACCAAGCAACCATTTGAATGTCAACAGTCAACCGGAGGATATTGACATTATCTGATTTCTGCCTTTCACAGAAAGTTATGTACAACTTATTCTTCTCGGTCATCTTTGTACTTAGTTTGCTTCAATTTATATCCTAAATGATTAACAAATTCAACAAATAAATTTAATTAAGCTTTAATTAAATTTAAAGGAATAAGCCACACTCTTTTTTTACTATTTTGCTAATAATATTGTTACATAATCCTCGGAACGTAATTCCATCAGTGCATGCGTACGTCGACATTTGCGTGTAAGTGAAATAATATTTAGCGAATATTTCGTCACCAAGCAACCATTTGAATGTCAACAGTCAACCGGAGGATATTGACATTATCTGATTTCTACCTTTCACAGCAAGTTATGTACAACTTACTCTCCTCGGTCATATTTGTACATAGTTTTCTTTAATTTATATCCCAAAAGATTAACAAATTCAACAAATAAATTTAATTAAGCTTTAATTGAATTTAAAGGAATATGCCACACTATTTTTTTTTGTTATTTCCCATCAGGAGCACACTGGGGCTTTCTCTTGAGAAATAATACATTTTTAAGGTAAGTTTATTTTTGTTGTTTATTTTACTGATTTTTTAGTATCTTAAAAGTGAAATTATGATACTTTACTTGATTTTTGAAATGAAAACTTAAAATACATTTAATTAATAGACCATTATGAAATGCAACAGGTTAGGGTTATTCCAGACCGTTTGGCTACTCAAGACAGTTTAATAAAATGAATTTTTCTATTAGGGTAATATACCACTCAATGCTTGGGTACTGTGTCGGTTATGTAAGTTTTGTATTACCCCAAATTGTCTTTTTTGTCTGGTCTCAATAATCTCTTTCGATTTGAGGAAGTGATGTCAAGGAAAGTTCCCTGGCGATTAAAGAAGAGAAAAAACTATATGGCATACCTTACAAGGACGATTTCGATAAGGGAAATCCCAAAAAAGAAATTCTTGTCTTCACAGCTCATCATTTTTTAATTCTTTAAAAAGTTTCTTTCAGAAATCTATAACTAATTGTACAATACTAAACCTTGGGAAGAAAGTAACCAAATACTAAGTTGGGTGGTTGTTAGGATCAGCCATACTACAAGACATCAATCGTTGAGAATGTTCCTGTTTCATATACAACAAATTTATTATGATACAATTACAATCCGCATGATCGAGCTATAAGTAATTGTGATAAATGATCTCATTCATACCAATTTACAATTTTCATTCACTCGCTCATTCAAACTATATATACAAACAGCCCAGAGGCCCCCCAAGTCTATATGGTGGTCACCTCCTTTGCATGCGAAGGAGGAAGCGGAGTCTTTGGAAGTCACTCACGCTCCTACGTCAGACGTTTCACTGTATAAGAGCGCGGGAGCCACAGACGCTCAGGACAGGATTAGAGACGTTAGCCATTGCCATGACTCCCTCTGTCATTTATTTATAGCAGGTCACGAGGCCACTGCCGTTTTAGTTTCCGAGGAGGATTATACGGATGAGTGGTGCAGTGCAATGACTTTCTGTTTTAAGTGATCAAAATGAGAATTGCAGAAGGGGGCAGTGAATGAGGTTTTTTATTCTTTACTATGTTGCTTAAGCTAGGATCTTTTTATTTGGCTTTCTTAATCTTCTTCTGGCTGAACAAGATATACTCCTTATATCTTAAGAAAGTATCTTTGCTTTTGTTAATTTATGCGTGTAATTCAATTATCTTTAAAATTAAAAAATCAACCCTAATAAATTTTATTTTGATTAAAACAAGTGTCATAAACAAAAATGAAAATTCAATTTGCGTTTATTTCTTCTGGATAATCTCCATTAAATATTTAATGTGCCGTTCGAAATAGAGAGGTGGCATATTAACATATGTATACGGGTAACATGCCGCTTTCACTTTTTGTTTTCTGTATGCACATAGTCCTGAGAGCAATAGTCAATGCCCCTTCACGTCAGTGACAAAACCCTTCATAACGATCTTAATATACCCTACATTCTTGAACTTTTACCTTCCAAATTTATAAAATTCCACCAACACCTATCCAACCACCCTAATCCCCCAGCACAGTCATACTTACAGACTTAGGGTAATTAATCACAGTCATTAATATCCACTATAATCCTCTTTGGAGGCTAATGCGGTACCGGCCTTGTGACCTGCTATAAATATGTGTCAGTGGGAGTCCTGGCAATGGCCAGTTGCTCCAATCATTTCCTCCAAACGCGGTCGTGGTCAGCCTCCACTGGCTCGTATCCGGTGACGTGGCTGATGGAGGAGCGTGGGGGACTTCTCAAGACTCTGCTTCCTCTTTCACATGTGAGGCAGGTGACCAGGATGTGTATTTGGGAGGTCTCTAGGGTGTTTGTATATATTGTATGAATGAGCGAGTGAATGATGAATTGTAAATATGGTACGAATGAGAACATTTATCTCAATTACTTATTTGTTAATAAGCCAGATTGTAATTTTATCACAATAAAGACTTGATTTTTTTAACTCGTCACTTAGTTTGCGTGAATATAAAAAAAAAATGGAGTGAAGAAATGCTATGATGGACTATTGATTTAATGATTTTTAGCGAGGATAGGAAGTGTGTGATTCATAACTGTCAGATTAGGCGAGACTGTGTGAAAAAAATGGGAGCGATGTATACGTCTATAGACTTATCGCCTTAACGGATCGCCAGTTCAAACTGGGGGTCCATTATTCACAACAATCCTATCCGCTCCGGCCAAATCCTGCGGGGAGGCTCAGATACCCAGAAGGCTCTGTTGGGTCCGATAACTCAGGGCAGGCGGGATGTTACTTTAATTTTTTTTGCAAACTCGTCAGGTTTAAGCTGTAATGTACAAGCTTTATTAATTTGAAAAGCAGAACCACCGTTTCAATTATTAACTTTCATACATTCCTTTCCAACGACTATTACATTTCAATTGTATTTTAAAGATTCTTTGGCCTTACCAACAAAAGAAAACGCAAAGTATTTTAAACGACTTCTAATTTTAATGGTTTGTAGTTTATTTATAAATAACTTACATATAAAAGAAACACATTATATTTAGAGGCCTCTTATGGACTAATCCTAAAAATACGTTCATTAACGAAAACAAATAGATCTACGTTTGGTATTTACAGTTTGATTCTAATTACATTCTTGACTAATGTGACAATAAACAAAATAACTACTCTTAACAAAATCTAAAATGAAACTCAGTAGAAAAGGTGCTCCTTTTATTAATAACTCGACTAACTTATAGATTGCTGTAGAAGTTTTTAGAACCCTAGGGAGCGCTTGGTCCCTTCCTTAGATGGCAACAACCACTGTAAGCAAACTGTTCGTTGATAGTCTATAATGATTTGAAATAATATTGTGGAACTTTACCACTGTTCGATTAAACTCAGTAATAAGTCAATTGGCAATGATTACATTAGAAAACTAGCTGATTACTTACCTGTGAGTTGGGGTGGGGGACAAGGGTACCTACCACCACTAGTACTACACAAAACTAAAGAACACTTACGATTCTAATGTCACGTAAAACTAATATACTTTGCATAAAATATTATATTTTTTATAAAGTATGCTTCATGAACATTTTGCTTACATATAAATACCAAAAACCTTTTTCTCAAGTGTAAGTTACAAATACAAAATATAGTTGCACACAGTTCACATAAATGTCTATGAATAAAAACCAAAACGTTTTGTATGTGCAAATAAAAATTGGATATTAGTGAAAGGTATGGTAGATAATGTCTAGATGTGTATGTATGTATTTTACATAATAGATAATGTCTAGATGTATGTGTAGATAATGATAGGTATAGATTTAATGTATCATTCGAGATTGGATCGAATTTCTTTGTCTGTTTTGGAATTCCATGAAATCGGAATTAGATAGGACTGTAGATAATTTAATAATAGATTTTTACTAGATTTTTATTTTGTCTGGGGACATATAATCATCTGATGTTTCGATATTTAATGTAGCAACTAAAACACTCCAAAAAGTGGTAATTGCATTTTAATATTTACACTGTGTGAAAATTAAAAGTATTTTAGCGACTCCAAATTTATTGTCACAATTTCAGTCTACTTTCCGTTATTTCAGGTTAACGTTAAATTAATTATTTCATCCTTCAATATTATACACCAATTGGTAACGCTGTGTTGTTTTATCAGTAATTGGTTTGATTTCAGTCCAGAAGAGGCCTGAATAAGTGAAGTATTGACTGGTATAACAATAAATAAAATATATTTGGAGCGACACAAAAACATTTTTGAAATATTTAATTTTCACCGAGTGTAAAATGCTTTGACCTTTCATTGATGAATGTATTTTCATATTTACTAGCTAGTTTAAGCCGTGCTGTTTAGTTATTATAGAATTGGTGAAGTAAGTAATACGTAAAGTAGTTTAGGTTATAAAGTGGCTTTGTTTAATAATATTTTAAGATGAAGAGGAAAAGTAGGAGAACATTGGAGCTAGTTCAGTGTCGAAAATGATTGTGTTTTAACGTGTTTATAAAAGGTTGATTGCTGGACTAGCATCGCCTGCAGGTATTGTATAAGCTTAACAATTGATGTTAAAGTGTGATTTCCCTTCGTGATATGATACTAAGGTGTCGGTCTTTAATTTTTTAATGACATGTCTTCATAGTTTGATATCACTGATAATGCGTCTTGTTGGGTGTGAGAAAATGCAGTTTTTTGACCGTTCGAACTGCTGTAAAGTGCAATATCATCTGTCCAAGCCAATATTTGAGCATGAGTCATTTTGTTTATCTGGCTACGACCCCAGAAGTTCAATTTATGAGATAAAACCTCCCTCTCCATAGCTTTATTAATTTAGAACGAAAGATTTTCGGCGGCCATTGCCTTCATCGTCAAGGGACTAATCGTCGAACATTCATTAGATACATAAAACATTGTAGTCACATTAAAATTTAAAATAATAACAAGAATCGGTTACAACAATCAACTATTCGAAATCGAACCCCCTTATAAAAAATTTGACATCCATAAAAAGTAAAAGTGTGTCCAATTGAAAATAAATAAATAGTTTAAATTCCAACTGACCAATCATAAACAAAAATAAGAATTGTAACTCCGTACAAAACTAAATTGTCATGACAAATTTCAAAAATGGTTACACCAGTTAACAGTTAAAAATTAAAAATAGAATTTCTAAATGAAACATCATACAAAATAGAGAGATGATAGTTGACCGATGGAGTTGGAAATGGTTCAAAATTGATAAACAATGTATATTTATTTTTTACTATTCCAAACACTGAATTGAAAAGAGATGCAAGTACTTCTATTAGTTAGAATATGTTTTGTCTCTTGTCCAATAACTAGTTCGAGTTCATCTAATAAAGAAATGTTTGATTTAGTACCATGTCAAGAGGTTTATTGCTCTAGGATTTATCAATCATAAGTATGTAAGCGGTTGAGTCCGTCATATGCTTTCATTCGGTCCAAAAAAGGTTCAATGCCTTATCAATAGCCTCCATATATCAAGTATAACATCAATCAACAATCTACTTCAAAATATTATTCCTCTGAAGTCGTTCCACTCTGCAATGCATCGAAGCAACGAAATCAATTTGGAGAAGGCTAGAGCTGGAAGTATTATTGTTCAATTTGATCTTCCAGATCCTGTAGAATCATCATTAGCCCTGTATCCTGCCGATACTATTCAAATGCTGCCCTATAACTGTATCATAGATTTATTTTTAGAGTTTCAGTAGTGAGCGGCCAAAATCCGATTACACATGTGAAAAACACATTTTTGAAAAAAAGGCTTTAATATCCCTCAAAAAATCTTTTATGTATTTGCATCTATTCTATTTGGGTAGCTTGGTAAAAGTCTAAAGAATTAAACAACAGACCTATGATTGATGAAACTTTTCAGCTTTCAGGTTTTTAAAAACTTTTTGGCTTTTTAAAAAAATATCTTGGGCTTGTTAATAATTACTTGTTAATCTTTTGTTGTGATATAAGTTACCTTTTTAAATTTTCACTGACGTGTACAGATATTTTATTGACATCAATTTTATTATGTACTATTTTATATTATTTAAAAAATTGACACTTTTTTTGCATTATAGACATTTATTGAATGATAATTTTCAACATTATTATATTTGATTATGATTGTTAGACTTGATCCCTCACCGAAACTTTACTTTTACACACCTTATTCCTAATTAAAAATCTCGACCTCAAACGAGAAATATATCTACAAATTGGTCTAGATCTGCTTCAGCACTGCTCATGAAATATTCGACTTACTTGTCCAATGGGTAAAACAGTTTAATTCATATCAGTAACTAATCATGTCAGTAATTATTTGATTTTATTAATTATTGGAAAGATAGCCTGAAGATGATATTGCTATAAAAATCTTCACAGGGCAGAAAATATTTGAATATATCGCTTTATTACTATAGACGTAAGAGGTGAGAACTGTTTGAAAGGGAAAAATGTTGTTCAAAGTGAAATAAAACTTTGGAGATCCTGGATTGTCAAAAGGTGTTAAGATTCAAATCTACCTTGAGAAAGACCCGACAAAGACTACCACTTTAGTGGAAATAGTTTCCCATTCAGATAAAATTACTCTTTGTTGTTTCTGACATCTAATATTTCACTTTTATGTAGTTATTCTCTTTGAATTCTATCCCATACCTATGTTATGTTATACCCTGAACGCTTCTAAGCTTTTGTCTAAAACTCTGAAACCTAATTCTTTTTTAGTTCATTTGTTTTCTATAATCTGATTTACTTACTGATCACTACGCCAGTCAATGTGTGTGTGTTTAAGCCACAGCCATATATATCCTTTGTTATTTACTTGGAGGTACTACCGGAAAATAGTTATTTTACGAAGTAGTGGCACTTTTTCTGGTACTAAGTTTTGCCCTGGTATTGGTGGGATGTCAGACCTTCGTCCAAGCAACCCATGGTGTAATCCCAGTGGAAGTTTTATAGTGTTATAATAGTGCGGTTTTCAGGCGTAACAATTTATAATCCTCATTTATTAGTTACTTCCATGCTTTTTAAAGCACCACTTTTACTTAATGATTAGCAAAGGTAGGTGATAACGATTTAGCAGTCACTAATCTGTTATATTTTATATGCCATTGAGCCGGCAGCTAGGAAAAATAAGACTCCTGAACTCCTGTGCAAGACTTTCTCTCACACCTCAAATTTTAGCTTATTTCATCGGACTTTGACCTTTCAATTGCCAAATAAAATTAGTATAGTACTTTTAAATCACCATATAGTTAAATAAATTTAAAGTAAAGAAAAAGAAAATTGAAGAATCATAAACACATTTAGTGAACGTATAATTAGTGCGTGAATGCCAAATAAGTATATTGCCTTTTCATATATTCGTAAGTTAAATAATCTTTGTAGAGGAAAGTATTTAAAAGAAAAGAGAGAAAAGCTTTATAACGAAGTACAAGCAAAACACTGGTATATACAAATATTAAGAGTTATGTTACTACATACTGGGTCGGATGTTTAGGGCCGAATGTCTGAGAAACAAGCGGGGACTTGGGCTAAAGCTGAGACATATGTGTATAAGAGAAGGGTAGTTCCGGGAATTGGGATGGAGGTCTTGGGAGGAATGCGGCTGCTTACTTAAAAATATTAGTGACTTCCATGAAGTCACGAGGCAGGTATACAGTTCTGCTCAACCCCCTTCTACTTTTAGAATTATATATAATATTAGCATTACAATATTCTTAGCATTATATAACTGTAGACAGAATGCACCGAGACCTCTCTTACACACTCGTTTTGGAAATTGACACATCTTCAAGTCCAACTATCGCTCATTTTCAGTTCTCTTGGGATATTTGGTATCATAGCACGTTATCAAGGAACTCATTAGTAAAGAACAACAGAAATCTGTAACATTGCAATTAAGCAAACAAATAAAACGATTACAAAATAAAATCGTGGCTCTTACGAAAACGTGACAAGAGAGAACTTCTCACGGCTCAGACGTTTTCACAAATACGTCTCTTATGCAACGACTGACGAAATATAGATTGAGGGGGTCTTTCGTGTAAATAAAGGATGCATAAACGACTAAACGTGACCCCGATATCTCAACCAACGACGATTTCGAATTATCTGTAAATATCTTCATACGTGAGAGAAAATCTCACGGCACGAGCTCTCTCGAGCCTACTCCTCAAAAACAACAATCTTGCGCAAGAGTGTTTCGTCAGCTTATGGTAACGGTTTTTAGAGTATTGAAATTCCTTTAATACTCCAAGAATTTTAACGTGTAGTTATTGGATTTTCCATATTTTGTCCGATTTATAAATTATATGTATGCCTGTCCTTCAAAACTGTATTTTGGTCTTTTTTTTATGAGAAGAAAGTATGGCAAATCAAATTTCTCTCCAAAGAAAAGAACAAGGAGGGGGTTGGGGGAGGAAGGATCCCTGGGAGATGAGAGGTAGCACTGGGAGGGGGACCGTTTGGAAACCGCATTGGAAGGTAATGCGAAGTTAGTGCTCGAGTCAGCAGGGTTGATTGGCAGCAGGGTGGCTCACATCTCGACTTATTTACTACTCCGTCTGCTCCAGCCAAGGGTTTCTCTTTTTATAACCGGCACGGCCTCATATATCCACTCCGGGGCTTCTCTCCGCTTCCGAGAAGCCTTGTACATTTTATACTTATTTATTTCCTTTTTTAAGTACTTGTCCACCTCTGGGTCTGAGCGTTACGAATATAAATAATATATTCTTCGTCACGATGTGAATCCATACTTTCCCTTACATCGAAAACTTTAATCGAGTCTCTATTGCAGAACCTAATTCTAAGTAATATATCATATTCACTCTCCCATATCCGGATCACCCTCTCCAAGGAGTGACTACGATATCTAAGAAATGAAGTTGTGAAATTGTACATCAATATATTTGTTCAAGTAACTTCTTGTGAACCTTTCCCAAGCCACGATGTCTTTCCAGTGAATTATGAGCATAACGTCAGAAGATGTGGAATCATCGTGCTGTTCCCTAAATTTTAATACAACCTTACAAATAATAATAAATGATAGAATTAGATATATAATCAGAATAATATTAAATGAACGATTAAATCAAGTTACTTCTTATGCAAGGAATCCTTCTTGGGAAGCATGGGAAGCATCTTCTATGGGTGTTTTGTCAATGGTTTTTGAATCGACACAGTCTGACTCCTCTTCCTTTCCTTTAACAAGGTCTGTAATTTCGTCATCCACTCTGCAATTTTAGTGTCAGTAATCTTTTCACAGATGTTTATACCTTTGGCAATAGCAGTTAGTTCGCTATCAATGTTGTCATCTGTTGCATCTGGGATTTTATTGAGCAGTGATTCCAACTTTTTTGAAGCGTTCCGGCTGTCCGGTTATGGGATGGGTGGTTATCAGAAAGTCTACTATATTAAAAAAAATCTTTTTGAAAATAAATATGGTTTCCTCTAATATGTGATTGTTGAGATAATTAATACCACACATACGATCACTCTCTCATGAATTATTTACATTACACGTACATACAATATAGTAGACATACCTTCACATCCCTAGTATTCCCAAAAACACCTGTGGGAGTGCCATATCCCCGGGAAAATGGAAAGAAGGAGGGATCAGCGTTATTCTCCATGCTGCTCTTGCATTACTGCTAGATAGTAGCTGTATGTACAGACAGACAGAGAGTGAGAGCAATAAGAACTCTTAAACCTGCTTTCATCAGATTCCATCTGTTTTACCTTTAGAAACTATACCAGTCAGTGTGTGTAAGAGAGCTCATTCGATTTAACGGTTCTTGAAACATTAAAATATCTTGTATAACGTTTATTTAATTATGAAAAAAAAATGAAATTTATACATAAGTATGACTGAATTCTTACATTCAGTACACTTAATAGTGGTTTACAAGCAATTAGTAATTTTTAAAATCAAGAAGTTTAAAACCAATTACGTTAATAGGTTAAATTAGAGGATTATCCATTTTGTGAAGATCCTCACGCTGCTCATCCACCCACAATGCTGGTAGAAAACAGGCAAGCGCTAAGACTCCCTACATTGGGTTATTGACAGGAGATTTTGAGGTTATTGTTTAGTAGAAGATAAAATAATTTTATCTAAATTAGTTTTACTTTATCTTAACAATTTTCCATTGTTAAGTGCACCAACTGTACCTTAGATCGTAGGTTATCAGAGCAATATGTTCCCTACCAAATTTTTCAACTTTGGTGACTTGCGTAGCTAACCTTTTCGGTGCTGTTATTATTTTCATGGTTCGTTCAGAGCAAATTGTCTATGTTCGAGTATTAGCGAGCTCAGATAAGGAATAATAAGTATTTTATCGCAGGTAATGCTGTTTGACCAGTGTGGTTGGTTGACCATATGACAGCTCATTTTCTCTTCCACCTATTTAGAAAGACTGTAAGTATATTTTGATTAACAACAACTTTGTTATTATAAAATTACAATCTGCCTGATTGGGCTATAAGTAATTGTAATAAATGATCTCGTTCATACCAATCTACGATTTCATTTGTGAATAACCTTTAATTTATTTATCATACAATATAATGTGTTAAGGTTAGGATGTATTCGTATTAAAAGTCCTCTAATAATATTTTTCTTTTTGAAAAAAAAAATCCTGCAATACGTATCTAGTTCACATCAATCAATTATATTGCGCACCTTGACTGACCCCAAAACACAAAAAAAAACAACATATTATAAACGATATCTATAAAAGTGTACCATGGATTCAAGCACAATTTACAAGTATTCCCTAGCCTATCATCTAGACTATTTCATCCCGTTCCATAATAAATAAACAATAAACTTTCATAGGCGTGTTGTGATAGAGGTATAAGGAAAATAGGCACAAACAGGTGCGTTCTTGCATTGGAAAGATTTTTGTTTTTCAAATCCCTTTTATTTATTGAATATACATTTTTGACATCAGTGGAGATTCCACAATACGGATTGTTTACGTAAATGCACATTGCGCTTAGTAAATGTACTGTAGCGTACCTTTGAGCTAAGGTAGGCTGATGTATACCAAAGCATTGGAAAGACTGGTTTTTTCAAGAAAAGTTGGTTCATTCATGTTATAATAGCACATCTTGGAACATTCCTCTCGTGTTTATTATTATAAACAGATCTCATTCAGAGGAAGGACATATATATTTTACAATGAGGTTGCTCGCTAATATGTTAACCTTAGTTATATACTATACATTTAGGTAAATAGGATTGTCGGGCTCAGTGGTGACTAAGTATCCCTAAAGTGGGGAGGAGACGCCCGCCGCGGGCTAGGGTCACTACAACCTCTTAGCCACCGTCCGGCGAGCGCCAAAAAAGAGATAGAGTGGGTGGACCCATGGTCTTTCACCCTGCCTGGTGGCCTAGTCGGTTTGATCTGACTCCATAAGATCTTTAGAAGGTGTGTGCCCTGACAAAGCACTATGTTCAGGAGAAGAGGTACAGAGTAGGTTTATAGGTAGTTTTGTGGTCTTGGAATGACCACGAATTAACACTCGATAGGTGAAAACCGTCCGGATCCTAAAGGCGAGTGTGAACCGGAGAGAGGCAGGCTGAATTGCCAGTGGAGATACTGCGAGGTAAATTTGCAGGGCCACGGCAACCCGCGAGGGAGAGGTCTCTCCTAAGGAGGTGCTAGTTTTAGCAAGACGAAGGCAGAGATTCCCACTTGGAGAGTGTGGGTTCTGACAATGCCGGACTAAAACATAGCAAGGTTAGAAGAATGAGAAGACCATGGTTTCAGTAGAGCAGCGCCAGTGCCAGTGCAAAGAGGGAGGGAGAGGGAAGTGTTCAATGTGCTGGTGTATTACTTTCTGGCCTCTGTTTTTTTTTTTTTTTTTTTTTTTTTTTTTTTTTTTTTTTTTTTTTTTTTTTTTTTTTTTTTTTTTTTTTTTTTTTTTTTTTTTTTCCTAAACCCCATGAAGTTATATAATACAAATATTAAAAGAAACTTTGCAATTTTCTCCTTATCCTGCTATGCACAGATGCATTTGAAGGAGTTCGTGTTACTCAACAATACAGATTGTGGTTAATAGGTAAATACTGTGAATACAAATCTAGGTGATGGGGCTCACCTTCGGTTTAAAAATGGGAGAAAAAAAACTTACAAACTAAAAACTATACCTAGAACCTAAAACTAAAGCGTTCCAGCCACGACAGCGTCCTGCCATCGATGGGGGAACGGAGCGGGGGTTATAGTGTTAAACACCGGGTTTGTCAAATATTGTAATGAGTCGAAAAATTTGATATGTCTACGCTGGATGAATTCATCTACCGTAGGCAGCTCAAATATCTCATGCAGCTCACTGTTCCGTCGCTGCTCGAATGAAGTACCTCTGACCACTTTCATCAGTATACCGTTTTGGAATTGTTGGAGTTTCTTAGCTGTCGTATACGTCAGATAACGAAATAGCGGTGCACCATACAGCAGAGTAGGCCTGAGTATGCTCTTGTAAATCAGTAGCTTGAGACGCAGTGATAGATTGGGGAAAGTCAATAAGTGCGTAAGCCGGTAAGACTTCATGCGTGTATGCTTCAACTTCTTCGCAAAATGGTTACTAAAATGGAGGTGTCTGTCCATTTTAATTCCCAGATATACTAGGTCGTTGGCTGGTGAATTTTGCTTCGTTCCTACTATGTAACTAGTAGGAAGCGGGCTTTTTCCCTTTTGAAAAGAGAAAATTGCACAGTCAGTCTTACCCGCGTTTACAGAGATATTGAGTCTCCCCAATCTCTCACTGATCTGGTTACAGGCTGCTTCAGCCTGTCTTAGAGCTACCTTGGCACTCATGCTGCTGCTGTACACCGCTATGTCATCTGCGAAAGCAGTAACTGTGGTATTTTTGTAGCGGGCTCCGACAATCTCAGACGTGTATACGTTGAATATTACAGGGGATAAGACGGCGCCTTGGGGTACTCCACAGGTCAGTGGCACAGCTTCGGAGAAGCTATCACCCACCCGCACCCGCAGCGATCTGTTTTTCAGGAAGCTAGCCAGAATTGAATATAGTTGTTCCGGGCATTCCCGGTCGCAGAGCATTTGACACAGTGTCCCGTGAGACACCGAGTCGAATGCTTGGGTGCAATCAATGGAAATCATAGCCGTGGCTATGTTTCTATTCATGTTATGGCTAACTTCTGACTGCACCTTCAGAAGGGGGTGCTCTGCGCTCATACTGGATTGGAATCCAGTCTGCTCTGGCGGAATGATATCATTTTCCGAGCAGTAATCTTTGAGATAATTCAAAAGAATTTTCTCAAAGATTTTCCCCATCTGTGGTAGCAGACTGATTGGGCGGTAGTCGGCTGGGTGATCTCCACTTTTGGCTGGCTTTAGTAATGGAAATAAGATGGCTTGTTTCCGTGTGTCAGGAAAGTACCGCAATCTTATACAAGAGTTGTATAAGTTTGCTAGTTGTACTATCCCTCTCCTCGGCATTTGTTTGAGCAGCACTGTTTGTATCCCGTCGTGCCCTGGTGCTCGGTTTCCCTGACACCGGCGAAGAATCGCCTTGAGCTGCTTCGGTGATACAAACATGTGGTTCTGTTCAGCATCTACCGGAGGAGGTATGTGGTAGTATCCCGTCCTAGCCGTAATATCCCTAGCGTAATGGTCGGCCAGTTTTGTTGCCTGTTGCTCAGCAGTCAGAACATTGTCGCCTTCGTGAAGACGGACAGTGGCTGTCTTGCCTTTTGTAGTCTTCAACAGCTTCCAAAACTTTCTGTGATCTCCGTGATCCGTGATCTCTGTGTGAGGGTGCGAGGTTTATATAGCCGGCTAGTCGTGGTGGGGGCCATCCCCACCAGCGGCTGTTCTCCCCACCAGCTTCTCCCCCCACTCTCCGACTGGCGTCATAAGCTTTATTTATTAAACAGTGATAGATATGATCTGATCGAGAAGAGTGTGACTTGTAATTATTTGTAATTAAGAGGTGGCCACAACAAGGGTGTTTGAAGATATTTCGTACGTTTAGCCCCACTGAGGTACATTTTACCATCTTTGCGCTAGTCTTTGCTTGGTGTCGTCGAGAGCCAGTGCTATGTTATAGCACTAGGTTTTCAGAGAGCTAGGTTTAATATTAACCTTTTAAGACTTGAACTAACATGGAGGTAAAACGTCTTGGTGTATAACTGCACAGCAGGTAAGTCACAAATATGTCTTTGCAGTCATACACATACAATTAAATGGTCTAACTGAAGCTAATTTTAAACTTCTGTTGCCTAAATAATAATGTCCATAAAACCATGACATTAAACGATTACTCACCTAAGATAGGGAGTTAGGATCACTTGGAATAGAAATAGGAATTGAGCCCAATATACGATCGCCCCAGAGCACAGTCGGGAGAAGCATAGATAAAGATACGACCAGGGGCCCGACAGAAGTTGAGATCTCAGCCAAGTAACCCGGCCCGGCCAGGACCTGTTTACAACCGGAGGGAGTCTGACACTAATCCAACCTGAAGCAATTTATCCATGTTCTAAATCTGTTTAGCAGTATAAAAAGGAAAATATTATTTTCAGGGGTAGTCTCCAACAAGTTACAATCTCTGAAGTTACTTTGAAAACGACCGCTCCAAGGGCCACCACTGTAGCAAGGGCTATTTTTCAACGTCAATTACTACTATAGGGCTTTATAAATCTCTTAAGCTTTCTAGGCAACTTCAAAATTTATGGGTTCGTTTTTTTTTCTTTTTTGTAGAACTAGAAATAAAAAAGTTTTTGATCAACCTAGACCTGTTCTAATATCCTATATGTGATACTGAATAATGATAGTATACATATGATGTACTTTATGGTTAATAGCCTTTGTGGATAGATTTATTTAAATCAATATTACTCGGCCTAACCACAATATAGTGTATTAAATAATAAAGTTTTCGTTACTAATCTGTTATTCTTAGTTGCTATTGTATTATACATAATAAAGAAATAAAATCAAAATTACATATCAATTATTATGACTATTAAGTCAATACTTGACCCTCCATTTTAAGTATAATGCAATAAAGTGTAAATCAAATCAAAATAACATATCAATCATGTGGCCACGCCCCTGATTTGTCTAATATTCTGTAAGAAATAACACTGCTATGTGCTAAGTTCACTCTATGATTGGCTTTTATTTAGCAGATATGTATAAGATAGGTTCATAAGCATTTTTGTAGTAGGTCATTATTTACTAATATAATTGCAATGTAAATTTTTCACCCAACCAAGTGAAAAGACCAGCAAGATTTTTCCGATGTTCACATCTCAGATTAAGAATAAGTATGGTTACTCCCGATAGTAAAAAGGCTTACAGGGACTGTTCAGAGTTAGCATGTGTTTTTTCTTAATTATTACTAATTAAAAAAAAAGATCTAGCGATCTACGAAATTATTGCGCTTTACATGTACGAGATTTTTCTTATCTAATTAAATTTATTTATTTATTCATATTTATATTATTGTATACAAGCTAGTTTGAGAAGTAATCATGGAATATGAAATTGAATTAAATTAAAAAAATTAACTCATCTTAGTATCCTGGAGTCCAGCGTAATCTGGTGCCTGTTGGAACCATTGGATATAAAGAAAGTAAGGAGATGAGTATTCAAAAAAAAAGGATTAAGCAACTGTGAAGTCCAAAAACCGTTCAAAAATAAACCTTAAGAGCCTAACTTTTACTGAGATGTCACAAAATCTTCGTTTTACTAGGGCTGAAGTAACCCTAAAAAACATAGCGTCTATCAGCAAACGACAGGGACTAACATCGTTTGAAAAAAACGTAAACCACCTTCAGGTGTCACCAGCAGGCCTAAATTGCCCGATCCACTTTTATACGCATCGTAACACCGGCCGGTTTGGTCATACAAGTATGAAAGTGTGTGGGGAGGTTGGAGTAGGAGAGTCAGGCATGAGGTTTGCTGTGTGACGTCAATCCACAGGCATACCAGCCTCCTGCCATTCCAGAAAATGCCAATTTCCATTGCCAAACCACCGCAACAACCAACAAACACAAAACTGGACAAGTCAGATAGATTTGGGTGAGTTTTTACAGTTCGAAAACAAGAACAAGGATGACGATTAGCTGACATTACCATAAAAATAAATTATAAGCATCACATCGTACAAATAATTTTTGTCTTATTTTGAAAATTATTTTTCAATAACTTAATGGATGACGTGAAAATGATTCAAACTGTCGAATAGCAACAATAAGCGGGTCCCGCAACATCGCCTTCTCGTTCGACCCGTATAAAGGTGTGTGGGTAGTCACACCTCATACTGTATGAAGAGCCACCACCGCCCTCGTCACGAACCGGTGTTACGACCCATATGAAAGTGAAGGTACTTAAACAGGTAATAAACACTTATGTCCCACATTCAACTGATGATAAAAGTTTGAGGCAGGAGCATGCTGGAGAGATTCCGTCCATGAATTAAATTGCACCTGGGCCGTAAACCTTTGGGGTACTACGGCCTGCCGTACCAATGCAAGAAGGTTGTCATTTTCAGTTCAAGGACTACAACTTTGTATTCATTCAAACAAAGTAAGCTTTAACCATCAACAAGTGATAAAACCAGAAGTTTGACCATGTTGGGATACCAGGTTCTATTGGTAATCAATACTAAACAAAACTAGTTAATCACAACAAAATAATGATAATAATAATACCTTTATTATTCTATGTCTCAGAAAAATGTGTCTTATGAAAGGTTAACAACAAACACTTATTTAAGGTAAAATTAGTTCTTTGTCATTATCGGACCCAGCTAAGATACACAAATATACAATGTTATTAAAAGTGAATGAAATAAGATATATATATATATATATATATATATATATATATATAATAAAATATAAACATATGTACATAAATGTACATATTTATTAGGAATTAAAAATATAAGATGAATAAAATGTAAAAAAAAACTAATATAAATTAAATAAAACAACAGCTTGCTTGAAAAAAAAATATATATCTAAAAGAATACACAGACTCAATTGTTATTCACGCATAATTGTGTAAAAGGATACATAACTAGATTTACACATTAAAAAAAATAGCATAAGTAGATCTGTAGTAATACCTATAATAAGAGTGTAATACAAATATCGATCAAACATTATTCAACTACTCATTTGCTCATGATAGCAAGTAACTAAAAATAATTTTGTACTAGATAGGTTTTTAACTATCCATAGACAGTTAAACGTGAGTCACTTGGTTAAGATGTCAGTTGAAAAACTTATTGTTATAAAATTATTAAAAATATCGGACGGAGTTTTCGATATAAAGTTGTTTTCAGAATATATTGTATTTCTCATCCAGGTTTTTATTATCTCAAACCTTGGATTTTTTTAAATCATGGAGCGTGGTAAAGCCCTTATAATGTTTCAAATCATGCAGTATTATGTCATTGAAGTTCATTGAGAATCAGCCTACAAGACTAATCCCCCGGTCGAGGTGGTATAATCCCTGAATTAAAAGTATGAATATATTTCTTCCATAGACCTATTAGTGAGCACGACGTGACGATTAGAAAATCGTAATTACTGAAAGAAAGTGGACATATGTGATAGAACATATTGTTTCGCTCCAGTTGCTTAGACTAATGCGTACTGTCAAGAAGTACATATACTGATTTCCATAATTTATGAAACAAGGGGATATGAAGAAAAAAAAAAAATTGTGGGATCCCTGCATTTTGAATTATTTCTCAGGATTCCATCGAGCCTTTCTTAAAGCAAAGACGCAGTGGTTCAATTAAGAAAGCAGCATCAAGTATGTGCAGTATTTTGTAAAGACGTTCTTAACAAATTCTATCAAAAGCGTCTCTACATAGATCGTTGAGCTTTACAACCATTGGATGTCTGGTTTACCCAGACTGGTAAATATACTCTTTATAATTGCGTTTCAAAGCATTGAACAACAATTGCTCGTATATTTTACGAAATTATAATACCAACGATCTCATGGATTGACATCTATTGAATGCTTTGTATAAAATTATTTAAGCTTTGATATTATAGTATTAGTTATCGTTAGTATGCTGAGAGTGTGCATACTTTTGCACGTATACATGTCAAGTTTCCTGTGTTTCTAATAATTCTAAAAAATGTACATTTCCTGCCTAAAGCAAGAAGAGCTTAGTAATGAAAACAAAAAAAAATGGAATATTTTTGCTATTGTAGTGATATATATTTTCTCAAATGTACTGAATTACAATAAAAAAGTATAAATTTAGTCATCCTATATGATTATATTTAGTTTTCATGTAATGTTATTGTAAACTTAGTATGTAGCTCGGAATGTAATTATAACTATTACATACATACTTAGATGAAACTGGAACATATTTTTGTTCTACACCCATAGGGGTGTTCTGTTTCTAAAGTTTTATTATTTAAAAACGTTATAATAAACGTTAAAAACGATAAAATCGATCTCACATTTTTTTTTTTAAATTCCAAGTTAATGAAAAATGTAACAATGAAATTCCAGATCCGAGAATTTTGAGATACTTGTGCCCAAGCGTGTATACAGCAGACGAGATACTTGAACTAACTGAGGAAAACTTTTTTTTTCTCGGCGTTTGCATAATGAAATCTCAATAATCTGTTAGGGTGGCTTTGGTGGGAAGTTTTGAAAAGTATTCACATAATTCAGCAAAGTTATGTGCACGATAACAAATATTAAAGTGAAACGTTCTGTCCTACTTTTGTTTAAACCATTAAAACATCATGAATTATTTATTAAAAAACGTGCTATGAATAACCATTTTATTGCTTTCCATAATGATATTTAGGTATGAACGATTAGTTATTGTTATCTCAACGCATTTATATTTGAATTAACAGCAGCACGTAGTATAATTTATTCAATTATTGATATTAGATCTGAATAAAATGATATTTTTTTATCAGTGTTTGTAATATTATACTAGCTGCGTACTTCAAACATTCTTATTTAATAAATTATATTTTGGTTTATGACAATTTTAAACTTATATTATTAAGTTTGCAAATGTTAAAAAAGAATAACTTCTTTCTTAAATCACAAATAAAGTTGGTTATGCATTCAAATACTTTTTGGATCACCTTAGCGGCTAATTTTTGTTCCATTTTATTTATTATTATATATTATTTATTATTAACCAACGAGCTTATTTATAGGTTAAAAGAAAATCATATGTCAGCTCAGAGAATGAGTGAAGTGTTTTTTCTTTATTTATTTATTTTGAAGATATTACGAAACAAACTAACAAATTAACAAGTTTTCAGCACTTACAACACCTGAGAAAAAGTACATGTGTGTTAAAATCCGCGAGCTCATTGGAATATCTGGCTTTGATAGATGATACATATATCCTTGATTTTCATCAAAATACTTAGTAGATGAACTATTTTGCAGGAAACGTAGAATTGCCTAATTTATGTAAGATTTATATGAGAGAGATAGATATAAGAGGGACCCTAGATCAAATGTTCCGTTCCACATATGGCTTATGCTCTAATAACAAGTTGCATGAGTTCCCCATTCAACTTCGGTTTGAAATGAACATGTTGTAATTCAATGTTCTGTATTATAAATAATACCAATAATAAAAGTATTACATTTGTATTCAGTTTACCAGAAAACTTAATTTACTCCTAAGCTGGCATAATTTTTAAGATGTATGTTCACTATAATTTTAAATTTGCCTAGTACAATTATAAAAGGCAAAAAATCAAATTTTTAGAACAAAACAAAAATCAGGGATATCCATAATGTGATATCTATATACACAACGCACTCAACAAATATTTTTGCTTTGAGTTATTATAATTTTTTTTTTTGGTTGTGTGGATGTCCTTGAAGACATACCAATTCCAGTCCAACACGTAGTAACGTACAATTCATAAATAAAGTTTGAGAAAAAGATTTGTTTTGATATTCGTATGTGGGCACAGGCAGAATTTCGAATAAACTAGAATCTAGAATATTTTTTTGAGTAAAACAAATGAGATGAATTGGAAATACTGCTAAAAGAGTTCCTTTTAAATCAACAGTGCACGATGTATAACCCTTAAAAGGAAATGGGACTATTTCCAGTGTCCCTGATATCCCCGGGAGAAAGGTGAGAATATGAAGTACGGGGATGGTTAATGGCATGAGGGGAGTTAAACTATACCCCTTACCTTCTCTCTTTCTCGCTCTCTCTCACTCTTTCCCAGCAGTGATGTGCTCTCTGAAGTAGAAGAGCGATCTGCCTTAAGTGAGCTTGTATTGTTATATTTCAGTGTATCCAATTTCCAGTTTGTTCGACACCGATGTGTGTTTTGGGGGAAATTGGATGGTCTTCATATATATCGGAAACAACATAGAAGACGGCTTTAGCAAGAAATCATATTCTGAATGTGTCTAGGTTAGTTTTAGGGATGCCACATTCAGGACTAAGTGATCTCGTTCGGATATTGCTAAACACACACACACACACACTTCTGTGGCTATAGCGTATATTCGCACTATGAACTGCTTGCAAGAAATTAGTCCAATCAATGTGACGCCTTGCAGTTTGGGAGCACACGACAGTAGATAGTATGGGAGCACACGACAGTAGACAGTTTTGAAGAGAATCTGATTTTAAAAGAGGCAAGCTGTGCTCCTTTAGCACCATCCATTTATAATTGAATTCAGAGACCAGATCGATTAGTTCTAAATCCTAGGGTATTTTTGGGATTTCATTGTGTTTTACTTTTAATTACCTAAATTCTACTATTGCACCTTAAGAGTTAAATAAGACTTGATTTTGAAATAATTTTGAATATTACTCTTACTAACTAATCAAACCCTCCCCCTGACCAGTTAAAAACATATCCTTACTCAATGACATGTCAACAGTGGCAGGTGAACATACCACTACGTCGAAACGTATAAGCAATGACGTTAATAAATTAAGGATTGAATATATACCAAAAACAGGCTAACACCATACCCATAGTGATCAGGAATGTATCAGGCATTTCCCGATTTATCACCATTTAACATTGGATCGGAATACGGATATGTGTATATGACATTATTTAATTTATTTTGAATTGAATTCCGCGTGGTATGAAGGGATTAAAAATTTCTACGACTCAAGGTTGAGAAAGATTAATTTTGTTAAACATTACCATAGTAGAATAGTAAAGGGAGAGGGAGTGCCGAAAACAGGGTAAAATGACGTCAAGTTTTAGAAAACTAGTTCAAAGTCCGGGACCTTTACCCGTTACATAAGCACCGATACTTATGAGCCAGACCTTCTACTAACAAATAAAAGGAACCACCACAAGTATGGTTTCACATATTCGGCTGGGAGTAATAGTGCAACTCTTCTAACCGTTCAAAGTCTCTCCATCCAATGGAATCAAGGAAACAAACTTTGGCGGGAAAGTCAAGGTGAAAGAATTCATGCCTGTAAATGTTGTTTGATTCTCAGGTGGTTAAATTGGCAGGTGGTAGCAGATAAATATAAAACAGTGTCATCCTCGGGGGGAAAAAAATGATTAACGGCTCCATTGCTGAGGTACTGTGGACATCGAAAGGCATCCCACACCCTGCGATCTTTACGGCAACGAACATGTCGACAGTTAAATAATCTTTGTAGAGGAGAGTATTTAAAAAAAAAAGCTTTATTATGAAGTACAAGCAAAACACTGGTATATACAAATATTAGGAGTTATGTAACTATATACTGGGTCGGATGTTTAGGGACGAGTGTCGGTGAAAAAGTGGGGACTGGGACTAAAGCTGAGACATATGTGTATAAGAGAAGGGTAGTTGCGGGAATTGGGACGGATGCGGTCGGTTACAAAAAAAAAAAATAAGAAACACCAGAGACTGCCATGAAGTCCCGAGGCAGGTGTACACTAGAAGGGGCTTTTAGCATTATATATAATATTAGGATTACAATATTCTTAGCATTATATAACTGACGAGTCCTCCAAAAATAGCACAAGTCATAGGCACGGAAAACATTGGAGTTACTTTTAGATCATTCGGTCTCGCTCATTGGCGAGATCTTAGACAGTGGCTATCTCCTTCAAAAGTGTACACGAAAGGAGTGCCCACTCGTCCGATTGGAACGCTCTCTACAATTTAATCGTCACGCTGCTTCATCAATACACTTTCCGTATATTTGAAATCGTCAACACTATATTGGCCTTCCAGAAGCCGAATGTCTATCAAATCAACGCACATTCATTAATAGCCATGAAATAAAGTGTACTCAAACGATTAGCATCCAAAGTCATTACATATACAAAATTTGCCGATAGCTATAAATAAGCGGAATCCCACCTAGCTTATGAAGATGAATGTTTCACATGTAGTGAGCGCTATTTAACATCGACATGCCTTTACAATTAGAATACTCTTATGTATTTTAAATCATATAAACCCCAAATTATACTTAATAGGCATCAACCTAGGCAGACACAGGACGTTCAGCACACACCTGCAAAAGAAGCTAAAAAGAGTACGTAGGACTTACTACTCTCTCCAGCATCTCATCACAAGCCCGGCTATATCCCTGAGGCTGAAACTGTTCATATATCAGAGCGTCCTGAGGCCAGCACTGCTGTTTGGAACTCCGCTTTTCCGTTTTCTCCACACGAGCACCATAACTAGACTCCAGAGCTCCCAGAACAACATACTGCGCACGGCACTATGGCATACCTTTTCGTGAAATGAAGGCTCCACGAAAAGTTTGAGGTTCCCACCATCACCGAAGCCATCAGAAGAAGACACATCAAATTCTTAGAATCGATGAAACATTCCAAAACCCCCTATTCCAAAACCTGACACCCCCACCCTTACCGGCAAGATGGCAACTCTCTAGATCTGGGAAAGCAGACCGAATGGTGGACATTACGGCCCTTGGACAACCAACAAGCCTCTGACGGGCAACCATCACTGCTATCCAACTGAATGAGCTTGCACTACATGCCTAGAGAGACTCTAGGCTCAGCCTTCAGTGGACTCTCACCACTCCACCGCAACATTTCCACCTCTACCGAGGCTTCCCGCACTCCTTAATTCCCTCACTCCACCTTCAAACAGGTACTCCTAGTAAAAGGATCCGCTCAACCCAAATAAATTCCTTTATTTTTGTCTTATCCATAATCTAAAAAATTTGAGAGCTAAGGAAAAAAAAAAAAAAAAAAATCACCTGTTCAGGTGCACTTAACTAGATTAAAAATCTTATCTCGTAAATAGAAGACGAATTCTTGTAGTGGAAGCTTGGATAATTCATTTAACAAAGTAATGTATTTTGGGTATTCCTGTAATGAGTTTGTACTTTTCAATAATAAAATCGTTGTATTTTTTCAACAAATATAAGAAAATTTATGAATCAACTGAAATTTATAATTATTGTTTAGGTACTTTTTTTTTTATGACACGATATGAATGAGAACATTTATGTCAATTATGTAATGCCTATAAAGCATTAAGGCAGATTGTAATTTTATCTTAATAAAGTTGTTTTATATAAAAAAAAAAAAAAAATAATATATTATTATTATATTTTACTACATTTTTTAACTTATGTAAAATTATGGCTATTTGACTGTTCTGATGATTAACGATAGCTTCATAGCTCTAATATTTATTTATTATTCTTGCCTCTTTTTTTTCTTTTAATGTGATTTAGTAATATACTTTTTTTTTTGTTTATTTAAAAAAAAATTCCAGAATGACATTTTGTTTTGAGATCTTGTTTAGCTTTATAGTTTAATTTTATCATCCTATGTATTGTTTATTTTTTAAGGACAGTGATTATTGGCAGAATAAAGATTTGTTTTATAATCTACTCAAAAAGACTAGCTCTTCTTAAATTTAACTAGCTGTTATTATGTAAACAAAACTTAACGTTCTTAGATTTATACTTGAAAATACTCTGTATTTCAGGTTCACGAAAAATAAAAAAATGTGGCTATGTAAACGATTCCATAACTCTGGGAGGCACTAAAAGCAACTGGCGCTTTTAAAAAAAAACACATTAATAAAGAGTGCATACGTTTCTCTTAAGTAAGGGGAGGACTTTTAAGTAAGGGAACAGCCCTAATTTAAATTTTAAAGTGAGCTTAGGATCCCCCAGATTCTCCCTATTGCTCCTGCTAGTATTTACAATAACGGCTCAAAAAATATATGGGAAGTTTTTATTTCTCTTCTTTCAATGAATAAAATAACATATCACACATTCAAGAGCCCGGCTATTTCAAAAACCATTGTTTTCATGAAATTGGTAAAATGCTAAATATTTCTTAAAGAAACGTCATTTATTTTTTACGACTTGGTTGATTAAATACAAATAGAAATTACAAACCTCCTACATGGTTCAGTAATAACATCTTCACCATGCGCCGGTTTTCAATCATAAAGCGTTTTAAATTTAACCAACTACTATTATGTAAAAAAAACTTAACCTTTATACATTTATACTTCAAAATACTCTGTACATTAGGTTTATGAAAGCTGTAAATAATAAATGTGGCTTGTATGTAAACTTTATGCAAAGAAATATTATGTTTGTGGCTATATAATTATTTAAATAACAGTGTAAAACTGTTGAAAATTGTATAAAATGCAGCCAAGCTACAGGACATTTATATTGACGTATTGTAAATGGATTAATTTATATACAATCTATATTGAATTCCGTAATTTTAATAACAGTGGGCCGAGGCCCACAACGTGAGGCTGGCATGTGCATTACTTTGTAATAACAATAAAGTAAACATTCCTCTCCGGTCACTGAAAATCAAATTGTCTACACGTTTGTTGACTAAATGTTTATTTCCTGTCTAGAATAATAAATATAAAAATAATTAAATCAAATAATCTGACGCAAAACGACGCAATTCGGCACTTCCTATTCGTAATTAATAATTAATTATTAATTATTAGTTAATCCCCATTATCACGTCAGCAACGAACCCCCTTTATAATAGGGCTGAGTAGCGATCCTCCTTAGAGACTAAAGTAGCAGTGTCCTCGTGACCTCCTTTAAACACATGGCTAGCTCGTATCCAGTGACGCGGCTGACGGAGGAGCGAGGGGACTCCCCAAGACTCCGCTTCCTCTTTCGTATGAGAGAGAGGTGACAAAGATGTGGATTTTGGAGGCCTCTGGGCTGTCTGTAAATATTGTATAAATGAGCTAGTGATTGATGAATTGTAAATATGGTATGAATGAGAGCATTTTATCTTAATTACTTATCGCCTAATAAGGCAGATTGTAATTTTAGCGCAATAAACGATAAATACGTGACAGTGGGAGTCCTGGCAATGGCCAGTTTCTCTTAACATGTCCTGAGCGTCTGTCTCTACTGCCTTGTGCCCGGTGACACGGCTGACAGAAGAGCGTGGGGGATTCCCAAGACTCCGCTTCTTCTTTCACATGCGAGGCAGGTGACAACCATGTGGAGTTGGGAGGTCCCTTGGCTGTTTGTAAATACTGTATGAATGAAAATTGTAAATTTGGTATAAATGATATCATTTATCACAATTACTTATTGCCCAATAAGGACTTCCTCTTCAAAATGATAGCATTGATTTCATTTTTAAGCGTAGTATTTTTTTTAGTATTATGTAATAAAAATTTAGGTATTATACCTCACTTAATACAACTTCTATTAAAATATAAGTTTATATTCTCTAACTTCACATTTAAATATATTTTTTGATAATAATATACAATTATCTACCACTCACCAACTCATTATGATTCCGGCCGTAGCTCGACATGCTTTCATAATAAAAAAATACGGGCAGATTGATATAATTATAAAACAGGTTTATTGTCTTTCTATAATTGATATATCCATTATTAGTTATCAGTTGTGGAAAGCCAATACGCCAATATTTTGAGTTTTTAGTATATTATACCTTTCTACATTATACTGAGGTGATTCGATTTTTGTTCAAAAATAACGAGTAGAGAATAATTGTTTTTACAAACTTTTTTTTTTTGTAATTTTCTCGTACTCAGTCTCTACTGCAAGCATTACTAGCCACTACAAGAGATTAAATGAAAAGCGTGGGGGATCTCCTAGACCTTCACATTGCCTGGGAAGAAGAGTTTTCCCCGTAGATTATTCTGGGATGTTTCTAGGCTTTATATCCTGCCCATACTGTAGTGTTTATAATGTAAACACTATATAGATGATACAGTGAATTGTATATTTGACACTTATATGATCAATTATCACAATTAGCCATTTACCTCTTTCGCATGCGAGGGAGGTGACAACCATGTGGACTTAGGAGGTTTATGGGATGTTTGTAAGTACTGAATGAAAATTGTAAGTATGGTATGAATGAGAAAATTTATCGCAATTACTTATTGCCCAATAAGGCAGATTGTAATTTTATCACAATTAAGAAGCTTCTATACATAATAATTAGCCATTGTCTTATTATTTTTTCAAATAATTTTTTCCAAGAGGATTAAAAGTTGAATGTAATAGAAGTTTGAGATTTTCTTAAAAATTCTACGCTTAAAGTGGCAAAGTGGTAACATTGTAAATGTTATAATCTAATGCTATTGAGCAAATCATTCCACCTCTTTAAGGTAAAGCTAATGATGATGGAGCAATAAACATTTTCCCCTTCAGAAGTTTTAAAACGAGAAAAACAAAATCAAAAAAAAAAGTAGAGAACTGATTAATGAGTTTACTTGCCGTTCATCCCCATTAGTTTTTTTTAAAAGTTTCATCCCCTCACCAAGTAATTTTCTGAGTTCAATAATCACTTTTTATTTTTAAAGGAAATTGAACCTTTATGAATTCATCATTGTTTAGAGCTATTAGGGTGAAATATAATACATTTTATATCTATAATTTCGTCTGTACAGAGAGGTTTAACTTGGTTTAATATAGGACAATATGAGTAATTAATTGCCTCTAACTAATTATGATAATCATTGGTCAATAATAGTTAACAAATAGCTCAATTTTAGTGAACTGTTCACTTCAGTAAAACTAAAGTCTCAAACTAAAACCGTCTTTACTAACATTTTATTAGCAGTTAAGAAAACGACTAGTCTGTTTAGGTTGAAAACACTTTATTTATCTCACTAAAATATAGAACATAATAGAAAAAAAATCATTTAAGAGAACGACCCCTATGAATAACAATACTACTCAGATAACAGGTTTATGTCTGGCAAATAAAATAACACATTATAAAAAATAAAACAAACAATCATGTATAATTGTGAACTTCTGTAAGAAAAAAAATTACAATAAGATCAAATTATCTGACTGCGTTTATAATATAAAATCTCAGATAGATCCAAGTAACAACAACCAAAATACCCGCTAAATTTACAATATTAAATAAAATACAAGCATAAAACTAAAACTAAATCGCTCCCAAACTAGCTAGCGTCTGTTTGGGTGTTGGGGACGTCTAGGGCGGTTTTGAAGGTTCATAGGGGTAATGGGTGGATATTATGAGCCAAAGATTTGCAGAGAGTAGTGGAAGAAGGAACGATTTGTTAACCGGAATATAAAGAACGGAGATAGGGGATCTTGTGTTCCGCGAGAATACTGAGGATATAGACTATAAAATATTGAGTATATAACTCCTTACATCTCAAGATTTTTAGTAGTAGATAATGACACATTAACCCGCTTCTACACTTTACATTTCCTATTACCCTTTATTATTGTAGCACTATTAATAATTCATTTACTATTATTACATCAAAAAGTAAGGAATAATCCCCTAGGATTAAATAGAAACCATAATATAATCCCATTCCACTCCTACTTTTCAATTAGGGACACTATAGAAGTAAAATTTATTTTATGGTTATTCTCAATATTATTAGAACAAAAACTAATGGGAGAGTCTGAAATTTTCATCCCTGATGCCATAGTAACTCCAGTACATATTCAACCTGAATGATACTTTTTATTTGCATATGCAGTTCTACGATCTATCCCTGATAAAATAGGAAAAGTAATTGCAATAATTACAAGAATTATTATCATACCATTAACCACTAATAAAAATAAATTGTTGTTGTAGTTAAAAAAGTTAAAATAAGTCGTCGGAGAGGTGGGAGATATTGTAGCGCCGCGGAGTCCCAAAGAGAAATCTAATGATGCAATTAATGATTCACTACAATCTGTTCAAGTCCCCTCAAACGACCCCCCATACATCAAACAGCTGTAGTCAAAGTGAGGGTAAATTGAGGGAGGATACAAGAAGTTGGCGTGTAGGCTGGGATAGCAGAAGGTGAGAGGGATCGCATAGCTTAAGGGTACGTATTGAACGACAGGAAAAAAAGAGTTATGTCGGTTCCCGGAAAGGGTTTAGCAAATGTTTAAACCTGGAGTGGAAAATGACCGTCATTAAGATATAATGCAGGACAATTAGGATAGGATCTGTGGAGGAAACGGGAGCCGATAACAATTGCCTGAGTTTCTATTGCGTTTGAACTTAGTTTGTTTAGATTTCTCCAGGAACTGATCCGACTTTGGTTTCCTGAATCTTAAGAACCGCAGGAAAAAATTGGATGGGGGTGAATTGGGCAGTCGTTGGCATGAAGGTGATTAATAGTGTTAGAAAGATCGTTTATGTAACCACTAAAAAGGAGAGACATGCTCGATTCCTCAGCTGTACCTGAGGAAAGGGAGGTAGACATAGATTACTTAGCGATAGTATATATGCAAACTCCAGCTGAGATCTAGCTAGCTGTGTTTGTTGTGAGAAGGTTACTTAGCTGTGTTTGGTGTGTGAAAGTTACTTTCTAGATAAGACTTATGTTTATTGTTTCTGTTGTGATTATCCACTAGAATACCTGGTAAATAACGTGTAATTTAATTAATCTTTACAGGTATGTTTATTTCGTTTATTTTATATTGTTCAATCGTTTGATGCTTATAATTCTAGTGACATTGTAAATCTTTACAGGTTAATGAAATAAGTTATTGAATTATTAAAACCAACTTAAATATACGTGTGAAAGGTTGGAAAGGTATTATTGAATACATCGTACAGAGCTGTTGGAAAAGGTTAATGATTTTAACTAAGAAAGAGGGAAGTGTTGTATGGCATCAAACGCTTTGGAGAAGTCTAGGAGAAAACGGAATGTGGGGAAAGAACTTGGAAGGATGTGCTTTTAAATGGTTCAGTTAAAATATTGTAAACATGAGATTACAAATGTTAATAAGATATTATGCTAGGTTTATAATATCTAGTTCATCTACATCTATGTTTCCATAGTTGTTATTAATCACGTCAGTGAGAGTGAGGGAAGAAGCTATTGGGGGAAACAGCCGCTGGCGGGGACCCATCCCCACCACGGCTAGCCCCCTATATAAGCAGCCAGCCTAGCTCAAGATAACATAAGGAACAGGACCGTCACTTGGAACACTACTCTCTCCTCTCTCTCTGCACTGGCACTTGCTGCTCTACTGAAACCATGGTCTTCTCATTCAACTACCTCTGCATCTTTCTCTCCTAACCTCGCTATGTTTTAGTCCGGCGTTGTCAGACCCCGCATCTTCCTAGTGGGAATCTCTGCCTTCGTCTCGCTAAAACTAGCACCTCCTTGGGAGAGACCTCTCCCTTGCGGAAGACGGTTTCCGTGGCCCTACAAACTTACCGAGTAGCGTCTTCCATGGCAATCCAGTCTGCTTCTCTCCGGATCACACTCACCTTTGGGATTCGGAGGGTTTTTGCCTACCCTTAGACACCGAGTGTGAATTCGTGGTCATTCCAAGACCACATAAACTACCTATAAACCTATCCTGTTCCTCTTCTCCTGAACATCTTTGTCAGAGCATACCTTCTAAGATCTTATGGAGTCCGATCAAAACGAATTAGGCTGCTTTCCGACTAAGCCGGCAGCTAGGGTGAAAGACCACAGGTCCGCCCATCTCTTTCTAGGCACTGCTGGACGGCGGCTAAGAGGTTGTGGCGAGCCTAGCCCACGGCGGGCGTCTCCGCCCCACCTTGGGGACTCATATATTTGAGCCTGGCAGTACATTAGGGTAAACTTAAATAGAACGGTTGGTAATAATATAACAAATGCACCTTGAGGCTTGCAGTCAAGCATAACGCCGGGTTCTCACGGGGTGTGAATCACGAAAGTGAGCACGAAAAGTAAGAGTCGTAAACCGTTCACGCGAATGCAAAGACAAAAATAATTTCCTTAATCCGTATAACTCGTAATATTAACAGTATTTAATAGTTAATATCACTCGCATAAGTGTTTCGATGCGACCATCCATGTTTACTAGTGTCCTGTCTTTGTTGAGTTAATTTTAATCTTTTATAAATTCTATAAGTTGGATTCCGTTACACTTTGATTTAATTAATAGTTATTAATTAATTGGTGCCAATCAAAGTAATATATTGATATATCGTGTTGCCATCAATTCCCTTTGGTCAGTTTTTTTAATCTATGTTGTACGTGATCATTCCTATGTTGTGAAGTGGCCTATGTTTACGCCTTTTTTTCTTATTTGGTGTTTTCAATTTGTAACTGCGTAACTGTATTTGTTTCTTTTTCCTGTACTGAACAAAAGATATGTTTTTTGTAATATGTTGGTTTTACAAAAAGCAAAATAACAGGTATGCCCTTACAATTAAGAACAATCGAAGGATAAATAATTATATACGAATAATGATAAAAATTATTAGGTATCATAACCTACACATATTTGAATTTGTCGTTAGTATCATTCGGCCTATACCAAAGTCCGTTGTCCATTATTCACTTCCTCAGTAGAAAGTAATAAAGTGGACCCCTTATAAATAATGGAGAACTAAGCACCCCTCCTCCGTTTAATGGTCTATTAAAAAGTTGCCGTAGTAAAGCAGAGCTAAGACCCAGGCACCCTATCTATGCAGATCATTAAATATATCATACCTTAGGCCTTTAGTTAGCCATACTGACTTGGAAATATATTTACATGCAAACTAATAAACTTCTAAAATTTATATATGTATATTGTGAATGTGAATTAGAATAAAAAAAATAAACTACTCAGCATAATTTACTAGTAATAATAACCAAAAAAAGTACAATTAAAAAGCTAAAACTGGAACATAGCAGATTCACCCAATACCATACCAATCAGTGAAGAGACTCTTTAAAGAGGGATGCAATGACAAGAGTTCATGGATAGAGTAAGTGTGAAAAAGGAGTTTTATTAGTGATACATGAAAATCAACATGAATATTAGCATAAAAATACAAACATAATGATTCATAAGAAATCAATATGAATATAAGCATAGACATACAAATATAAATACAGTTCACTCAATCTCGGTATATTTTGGAGCATAGTTGTGATTACTTTAAAGAGTTAAAGGCATTGTTGACCTCATTGCTAATATCATTGAGCCTGGGCAGGTTTGCATTAGATCTACAAATGTAGACCTCACATAAGCTCCATTAGTTACCGACTAAATATGAATTTTTATGAAAGTGGTTTCAGGCATCAGAAGCGTTTGTTTTTCCTTCACTATCCATAATTTCCGTCCCCTGAATATCTTAAATATCCACAATTTCCACAGGTAGAAGATTACACTAGATCTGCAGATATTAAATTAAATTAATTAATAATAATAATAATTAAAATATCGTTTTATTAATTGTTTGTTACTTAATTATGACGTTATTGTTTTCGGTTTTTTTTTTCTTCACATCTCATTGCTGTAATAAATTATGGAAATCAGTACAGACTGCATGCATGCATCTTTTTACTGTATCTTACACAATTTTTATTAAGTGTATATTGCGATTTTCCGATTGTTAAATTTAAAAACCACTTTATTATGCTAAAATTATAATCTGCTTCATTGGGCAATAAGCCAGTTTGATAGATGATCTCATTCACATCATATTTACAATTTTTATTCACTCGCTCATTCATACAATATTTATAAACAGCCCAGAGGCCTCCCAAATCCACACGGTTGACACCTCCCTCACCTGCGAAAGAGGAAGCCTCCGCTTCTTGGGAAGTCCCCCACCCTCCTTCATCAGCGGCGTCTCTGAATAAGAGCCAGCGGAGGCTGACTAAGTCCTGATTGTGGCATAAGTTTAATGTACATTATACATTCATTGTCTAAACATGCTTAAAAGTAATGGGGCTCACCTTATGAATTATAGGCATAAAAATAACTTACATACAACAACAAAATCGTAACCTAATTTTCCCCAACAGTCTGTTTCCATCGATGCGGAATGGGTGGTAGGGACATAGTGTCAATTACTGTGTTTATTAGGTACTGCGACGATGCAAAAAACTTGATGTGTCTCCGGGAGATGAACTCACCCACGGACGGCACACCAAGCAACGTGTGCAGGCCAGCGTCCTTTAACCTCTCGAGAGAGTGTCGGGGCAATTTTCGCATGATCAGTTCGTTAAAAATCGTGTATTGTATTGTAACAACGAAGTGAGATTTTTAAATTTTGATTTGGCGCCATGCGTTATCACCTCTTCACTCCCTCTCCCTTCTAGTCCAATATTCGTCAAATGTGACTCTACTATCGTTGCAAGCGCAGCCTCGTCTTATTTCTAGTTTTGATTAACAGTTTTTTTTGTTCATGAAAATTGCATTGTTTTGACTTCTACGTTGTTTTGTTATTACTCCGTTTTATTATTGGGGTAACCGCTTTTATTCTAATTGGCGTTTTTTGTGGAATTGCTATCTCTTTTAAAAAGAAATATCCGATATTAAAAGACTGTCGATATCCTTACATGTAAAGACATCAAGTAAATTATCGAAAGGTAATTTTCATATTATTTTTTAGTTATTTATTTACTTTGCTTTATTTTATACATTTACAAATATATCTGAAAAGGTTTATTTCCACAATTACATTTTATTAAAAATTATTGGAATCAAATCTCCAACCAGCATTCCTCGATCAAATAATATCGTACATATATATTTTTAAAGGGCATTCTCACAATGTACTACCATCCAAATTTTTATTGTAAAATTGACAATTTTAAAATGTTGTATCTGATAATGTCATTTTTTTTTTTTAAAATGCTATGCTAAGGTGTGCATTTATGTCCACAGGCCCTTCATTATTGGCTTCATGAACTGCCCATTACCGCTTTATGACCCAGGTATACATCGTAAAATTCCTGCCTAAAATAAGAACGGCCGTTGCATCAATATGGTCCTAAAGTGATCCCCTGAGCCACTTCAGTCTAATAGCCAATATGACCCAGTTCACACTTCCATCCCTGCCTCGGTGCCGTTCATCCTTTCATCTCTCAGCCCAGTATCGTTTTGTTCCGGAGGAAATATTTTCCACTTCCCAAACGGATTGCTATCTTTCACCGTTCAATTCGTGTTATTGTTTTTTAGACACTTGGTACAGCAATGGCGTTCTGGGATTTTAGTTTGAATATGACGTATTTCTCATGAAATTTATTCTACTCGTGGTACACACAAGTCAAAAGCTTTTCCACAAAAAGTGCCAATACATATTATCAATCAGGAACACGGTATATGGTAATAACCTGCTAAAATATGATAGGACAAATATCATACAAATGGCAATTATAAAAAAGGATAACAAATAAATATTGTCACAATGTATTTATTACGTATTTTATTGTAGAAAGCGTTGACACAGGCTTTTGTTGTTCATTGCTTCCGTATATCTATGATGCTTAGGAAGGCGTTTGATCCACGTGTCTCACCAGCTCTTCTCCAATGAAGCTTTGGTACTAAGAATGTCCGAGCGACGTAGTCTTCTTCATGTCATGGTTGTATACATGACGATCAAAATACTTGTTTCGAGCACTCTTCATAGTTGGTGATTCTACCTACAGGCTATTTCTTAAGTTTAAAATTATTATATATTAAGTGTTCAAGGATACAGACATTTAAATTTAATGGGGTATTTATTAGTGAACTAACTTCATAGTATCATAGTTACTATTAATGTAGCTTCAGGTATATGTTGTTAGGACTTAATTAGCTTTGATTAATAAAAGAAAGTTCAAATTAATTTTTAGCACTTTCTATGTATGTCTATCACGTTCTTGTAACATTTTACTACCTTTATACCTATATCATCTGCTGAGTGGAATTTATGCAGATATACCATCTTCCAAATATAGATTTGATTAAAATCTCAGATCGTTCTATCATTATTAAGCAGATTTCCAACTAATACATCCACTGAAATATTTGCTTATTTCATATACAGCCATGTATTCCTCAACAATTTCTTGAAGTAAGAAAATTTGATTACTATTTTTGGAGACCATGCACAATATTGCTTACGACGCTCAACCCCTGAGCTCAAGCCTGATTGGTCTATCCTCTTCATACTTCAATGACTAGATGCTTAATTAGAGCTTCTCCATTTTTTATTCTTCAAAAGCTTGGGTAAAAAGAATAACATCAAAAACCCACCTTATATTCATAAAACATTTTCATTTTATTAGCATAAAATTTCTTTCCAAGGCCACGTTTCTTTTAATTTTTCCAATATGCTTCAACAATTGCAGTCTTAATGTCCTGTTGAACAAGACGATATTCTAGCCATGAATCAACTCATTGAGCTCCTAACTGGACCTTATCCTCCACTTTTTTTTACCCTTTATAACTAGACAAAGTACTTATGGTGCTTGAAATATAAGCATTAACTTCTCAACTATAGCCAGAATTCAGTACAAGAGCTACTATCACAGTCTGAAATTTTTACTTTCTATTCTACAACATCCTTGTGATTTTATGCTTTAAATAATAAATCGTTATAGGGAGAATGTGAAAAATGTTTGCATATATTAACTGAACCTCTTCCCTGAATAACCGTTCGGAATTTTCATGTCCCAGCAAAAAAAAATAGTTTTGGAAGCTTAAGAATAAAATCGAGTACTTAATCTCGGAATCTTAATCTAGATACCTAAATGGATATCTGCTAGACAATAAAAGGTAATCTGGCAAACGATCCGGATTGAATTTAACACCAATTTATTCGGGACCAACTTAGTAAAGCAAATTCAGAGCTGGCCAATTTATTACCTGACGAAGGCAAGTGGTATTCAAACGGCCAATAATTACAGAGGTAGGTGTAGTGAAGATCTTAATTTGTTCAGTTGATATCGAACTTCATTATCGCAGTTAATTTAAGTACAAATGTACAATGGTTAGATTCAAGTACCGGTTCAACTTTATCAGCATAAACTAAATTCTGGCCTTGAACTTCAATAAGTCCATTTCCATTTCCTAATGTAATTTGAGTTTCAAATCAGCTTTCTTTTGAAACATACTAATTAAATTTGCTATGCATAGAAAATGCAGTAGAGCTTCGGCTTAAGTTCGGACTCTAACTTAGGCTAAGTTTATAGATTTTATACAATATTCATAGGTTTCTCCGGGTTATCTCTGCTTTTTTCATGGAAACAATTTGAAAGTTAGATAGGAAAAGGTAACCTCTTTTCTTATATAAATACAATACAAAGAAAAGTCACTACAAAAAAACTAAAATTACAATGCAAAAAACAGTAATTACTAAAAAAATTAAGATAAAATCGGCATATGGAAGAGATAACCATTGGATCCTATTATATAAAAAGGAAAAATTCATTGGAAGAATATTTTCTCATCAAAGGGAGCACACGTTGCTACAGAAAATATAAAGCGGTTGCTGGACCATAAATTAATTATGTTGATGTTATTATAAATTATTCCTTGGGACCACCGATTTTATAAATAATAAATTATGTTTAAGCTTGATACTTTCACTCTACATTTTCTTTTGTTCTGCACAAGGATTTTAGTCTTTTGACAGAAAAATCAATCGAGAACTTATTTTAGATTGAGCTGTTTCAGCATTGAACATGAGTTAGTTGATCTGCATTTAATAAAATTGAATGTTTTGCATTAAGTTAGGTGCAGTACAGGTTTTCGGTACAATTTGACAATTGAAGGTAATAAGAATTTTTTTTTTTTAATTTGAATACGACGATTTTTCTAGGATGATAAAAAAAACGGACATTTGATTTTTTTTGTTTTTAAATGTATTAAGTGTCTATATATATATGATCTCTGATACTACATGTCAAATGTAGTTCGTATCAATACTTTAATTTAAATTCCAGGCAGTTTCTATACCAACTAGGAACATGTACTACTTTCTAGCAATGGTGACTGTTTAGGAAGTCTTTTTAGTAATGAACAAGAAACATTTCTAAAAACCCAAATCGTACCGAGAATAATTTTAAAGTCTTGTTCAAGTAGAAAACATATTTAGTACATTATAATCTACCTTTATAGTAGATATGCTGCACTTATTTGTGACGAGCAAACTAAAATTAAACGACTTGGAATAATGTAAGAAAAGTATGTAACCAATCTACTTGCACTTTAGGAAAATCTGTTCGGTAGATAGAGATAATGTGATGCCAATAAAGGTGATAGTATGATTTGGCAAATTGAAATCTGGCTAAACCTTAGAATTTGTTTACCTCCAGCCATCGCTGTCAGTCTGAGAACCTTTTTTTTTTAATTGTAAACAACTCAAACAGAAAAAAAAATTAATCAATTAATTATTATTTACTTAACTAAAGATATTTATCACGATGGCATCATACTGGCCAAGTAGTAATCACGGCTGATCGATCCCCAAAAAGGCTTTTTTGTGGTAGAATTGTTCAGGATTACTAACTCGCGAGTATATATGAGTAGCTATTTGAATACTGAAGTAGCTCATCCGGTTATCAAAATCCAAAATAAATGTTGAGAAGTCGCAGGATATTTTCCAAGTAGGCTAGCTACTGAGACAACTCTATCGGTCCAATCACACTTGCCACATAACGCGATCTGTTTATCATGTATATCTATGGTTCAGTATTTTCGATTTGAAAAAAAACAAAACAGGTATGTTATTGAAGTATGAAACCTTAATATCATTCAATTATTCCTGTGTCCGCTAAAAGATAAATTTATCGTTAGCCCTGGAGTGTTATTACTGAGAGGTATTTGTAGGCAATGTCGTATACAAAGGAGTCTGCTCGCTACTCCCTGTTTGAACTATGTTTGCCCTTTCACTCATCAAGAGGATTCTTGATTGATCATTATTTGGAACCAACCTATCATAAGCGAATAACTTGCGTTGTGAATCATAAAATAAATTCCACATCATCCAATTTAAAACATAATATTTTCTCGCAGTCAACTCTTGTGCACAACCTAGAAAAATGCCCTACATGACTGCTATCTTTGTAAAAACCTGGAAATTTCTCGAAATGCTTCCCACTCAAAACGTACATGTCCCATTCAGAGGCGGGTCCTCGAGAAATGTTATGGGCCTCTCATGTTGCCAACAATACGAAAGAACACTCAACAGCGGTTTGGGTTTTTAACCTCTGCCATGTCCACTCAAACCTGACAAGGGAACATTTGAATTGTAAAGTAAGTCTGCCCCTGTCTCCCACCGAATCCTGCTAAGCCCAGAATTAAAATCCCAAACAGCGCCGAGCTTTGCCAGAGTGAGTTTGTTGTTTCTGCCCCTTCTCTTGTTTCGCAATGAACTGTTGGTTTGTTGAGGGGGCACTGATTCCGTACGGCGTTTAATCGCCAACATAAGCTCCCTATGAAGTCCTAAAGTTACTTGTGCTCTCAAAGGGGAGGTTTATGTGACACATTTTTAAAAGTATTTCTTAAAATAAATTGAAATGTGTTAATGAAGAGGATTTTATATGTATGGTTCATGAATTAAGTATACCAGTAACCCCTTCAAAATATATCATATTTAATAACAAAAATAAATAATGATGAAAAGAAAAACACGTGGTCAGAAATAAACAAACCTAAAAATGGTGTGAAAATAATAGTTACATTAAAATGACAACCAAACGGTGAAAATGAAAGACGTTCAGGCAGATACAGAATAGTCACAGGAAACCTTCAGAGAGAGGGGTTGTGAGACGTTAACAAAGTTTGAAAATTAACTGCTTTTTCTGATGATACCGAACTACTCATCTACATATTAATGATTATTCAAGAGTTGCAGCTGCAATAGTGACGATCCACACTCGAATAAATATTGGTATGCGCGAGGTAAAAAATAAGAAGGTAATCTATTCGCAATACTCATAAAATTAATGCAGTGCATATCCCTATACATTAATCGGAAGTCAATTTAAATTTAAGATGGGGAAAATAGAACTAGCCCATACATCATCCCCAACTCATAGTACACGTGGAAGAAGAAGGCTTATAAAAATATTAAGTATTAACAATAAACTGTTTGGGCATCCTTCGCTTGACGTGCCGTCGGTGGGTAAGTTCATCAACCGAAGACATATAAAGGTTTTTGAGTCGTTGCAACAAACCCAGTGTTTAACACTATGACCCGTACACCATTCCCGCATCGATGTCAACAGACTGTTGGGGAAAGTTTCATGATTCATAAGCTAAGCCTCATCACATTTTAATCATGTATAGACAATGAATGTATAATGTACATTATACCTTTGCAACAATCGCAAAACAAAGTGCAAAATTGTATACAATGTAGCCAAGCTACAAGGCAGATAATATTGACCTATTTCCAGTAGATTTATTTATATAGAATCTATATTGAATTCCATTTCATGAATTGACTTTCGGGGAAAATTAGGCTAAGCTTTAGGTTAATATTTTGTTTGTTAGATATAGGTTTGTTTTAAGTCTTGAATCATAAGATGAGGCCCATTACTTATTAAGCATATGTAGGCAACTTATAATGTACTTTCTACATTCGTAACAAATGGCAAAGTAACATTACTACAAACTTTATAAAATGTAGCTAAGTCACAGGACTGTAAATATATTTGTTTATATATAATCTTTATTTCATTCAATAATTTGAATAACAAGGGGATATGGAAAAAAAAAATTCTTTATTCATTATATACAGTTGATATTTATTTACAGCCTTGTTAACTTCACCAAACGTGTTGTTGCATCTCAAACTGATGAAATGTTGGCCAACTCTAATGCACGGCTTATATACTCACTTAACTAGCAATACAGCGAGAAGTCTCAGCAACAATTGATGGAACAATTTCACAATGGTATGAGAAAAGTGATCAGACCAACTTCTCTACAGAGATTCATTCAGATCCACTTTGGGTTGGAGTACCGTCGGTAGGCGAGTTCATCCACCGGAGAGAGTTTTATGACTCGTTGCAAAACCTAACAAACCCAGTGTTCAACCCTATGGCTCCACCCCCATTCCCATATCTATGCCTACAGGCTGTCCGGGAAAACTAGGTTGTATCAGTTAGTTAGATTTAGGTTGGTATGAGCACAACTCAATCTTAAGGTGAGCCCTAGCACTGTCTATGTTCACACGCCTTGTATTCTGTATATCAGCTTCCAATAGAAAATTGTTGTAAACCTTACACATTATATAAAATGTAGCTACGCTACAGTAAAAACAATAAGCACAATGTGCATTTATGTAAAGATTCCATATTGTCGAATCTTTAACTTACTCCGTATATATTAATTAAATAAAGCGTTTTGAAACAAAAAAATAAAGTAAAAAATATTTTCTAAAGCCACTTATTACTAAAACTAAGGCAGTTTCATCTTATCTACTTTTTAAAATTGAAAATAGTAGTTTTTTTTACCAGTATATTAATATTTAAGTAGAAATTATGACAATAGATAGGTAGATTTCCTGAAGGAATGATTCCTGGTATTTCGGCAGCAGTTGGCCAAAGGTGGAAACCAAATGAGTTCTATCAGTTAAATGGTGCGAATTCTTCTGCCGACATTCCAGGTTTAATTCGTCTGATAAATGGTTATGGGAGAGATAGAAGAACACGAAATCCATTTGAAAACTCTACACCCGTACATACCCACCAATTAAAAAAAATCTGGAAAAATGGACTTTTTTCTGACAATTCTAAAATTTCGCTTATGCCTTGATGATTAATTCTTTATTGCAGAAAAAAAATAAAAGATAAAATAATGACATTATTTATTTATCAGAAAGTTATGTTGAGTGAACTTTTTGAGTAATTTAAATACCTAAACATATATTAAAAGGTTTTCGTAAATTTCCAGAAAAGTAACCAGTAGGTAACACAACCAATAAACAGAACTAAAACAATCAAAACTTTTTTAACTTAATTGTTTCAATTTACCACGGCTACCTGTTTAATCTACTCTATGTAAAGTATAAATATAAAACTAGAGGCAAACAGAATGACCAACCTCCAGCATTTGTACTGATTTTTAATCAATTTGTTATTAACTTGTCCACAAACGTTTAGAATAAATAAAATACCATGTGAAACATTTTAGGAATATTAAAAGTATAAATTGAATAAAAAACAGTAGTATTTAAAAAAATATATTAAGTAATTTGATATTATCAAAATCGTTTATTACGGCTTGCATTAACATTGGGGCATTGACCTGAAAGGCTTTGAATACGTTCCTGAGGGATATTCTTCCGTTAAGGATTTTTTTAACTCTTCAAGCGAATCTGGTAAAGCTGGAAATCTCATGATTCGTCTTGACAACTCATCCCATTGATTTCCAATAGGTTTTAGATCTGGACTACATGCTGGCCAATCTAAACATCGGCTTAAAGTGTTGTCCCGGTATTGTGACCCTTTACTATGTGGGGGAGTGCAATATTGCACAAAAATCTTCAGCGTATGGTGCAAATTGAAAGACACTGAAAGAATGTCCTCTATGTAGCCAACAGTTGTCAGAGACCCATCTATAAAAATTAATTGAGTCCGAGCTCCCAAATTAAACACATCCTAAATCATACTCATCGTACACCATAGATCCTTCTTTGTGAAAAGGTTGCAGCCGTTTCAAATAAATTACGATTTTCTATGCAACCACCTGAAGCCTGGGAGAGAGTTCGGGGAACAAGTATTGAGCGGTATACAGCTGTAACTTTTCCACGAAGAAAGAGCTATCCAGGAGGAGGAGGAGTATGTTTTGGACTTAGTAGAATTTAGCAAAATACGTTATGGGGTAAAAGTGTACCTCGCGTGCCTGAAGTTCTGACAAATAATCACTAACCAAGGGTTAATCAATAACTATTTTATATTATTAATTGCCAGCAAGATTAGATACCGCAACTGATAACTACTGAGATGTAACTCAAATAATTTGAGTTCCTCAATGGGTTAATTAAATTGCGTTATATTTTAGGGACCTGTTTCGTGACATGAAGATAGAAGTAGGAGTAGGAATCTCGTATGATTGTATGTTTTATTGTATATCTTGCCGCTCTATCAGCTTGAAGTAGGTTCCTACCCGATACTTAATATGTTGTAGTACACGAGGAGCGAATAAAAGAGAAAAGCAAAACGTTGGTTTGCTATCTAAAAGGGATACCTTAGCCCTCCCAATGCATGAAACATTCTTTAGTGTGATCCCTCGAGAAGGGTAGAGGTTGGGTGGAGAAGGTAGGTAAGAAATTGAAATTCTAGAGAAAATAACACTTGGCGGTTCGGTGGGAGAATAAATTTGGAAAGGGCTTATATTAAAGTTGAGGATATTCTGAAAACAATTCTATTTTCACCTGCGAGTTATATATAAAGCTTCCTGCTTGGCTTACTCCTGCTTAACTTTCGTCTGCAAGAGAATGTTGTGGTTTAAACCACATACTTAATTTTGTCTAGAAGAAGTCAGTATTAAATGTAAAGTTATACTGTATTGCATGTATATAGTGTTAATATATATATATCATTTTATAAAACTTTATATCCAGAGCGAGATGAAGGCAATATCCTTTACAGTGAAATGTACCAATATGGAGTTACTGTAATAACAGTAATACGAATTAAACTAGATGGGAACAATTATTTATTTTTATTTTTACCTTAGTCGTCGTTTCACCCATTCAGGAATCTAAGAGACTATGAATGATGATCAAAACACTGTAACCTTACTTAAACACCACTATCATATTTGGCTAGGTTTCGCCGATCCTTCACATGTTCACATTGTACACACCAGCCCTTTTAGGGATTCTGCTTATTATCCTTAGGGATTCTAGCTGCAACGTAAATTTTCAACAAAATAGTACACATGTGTGTCACCTGGTTCAAGGTTTAACCCTCGACAGTCTATCTACCAACGTGTCGAGTTGATCTTGCTTCCTTTGACCTTGGAATGGAAATTTGTTGACTCTTTATTATCTCAAAGTTAAGAAAAGTGCCCTTTTGAAAAAAAATTAATGTGTGTTGGTATCGCCATCTTTAATTCCATCTTTCAGGAGTTTATCGATTCATTTGCCACCGTGCGATTCCCAAACCCCTTTATTCTGACTATCTTAGGACTTATTGTGTAAGTGCTCAGGCTGAGTTGAAGTCTTTGTTTTATGATAAAAATAAAATGTTTGTGGATTTGCCTTAGATCATCAGTATAATTTTGTGTTTTTATATCCTTCAACGCCCCATTAAGTAGGATTATGAGAGAGAGAGCGGCACAATATGCTAAGCACTACCTGAAGAGGAACGTTGGCAGTCACATTGTAACTGTGGCACGGATTACTTCTCTCACCATCCATATTTAAGGTCTGATTAATTCTCGTCCATTGACTTTGACGTCATCAGATACTATAATTTCTGCACGTTTTATAGACGGGCGTCTCTTGATTGCACCACCTAACGAAGGTGGTTTAGGTACCTTGCTTCGGTCAATGCATGCAGTTGTAAACGAACAAAATGTCATTTTTCGGAGGTGGCCGCATTTTGAACTAGGTGATGCAATATTAAGGTAACATATTAAGATAAATTCATTTTTCATATCTGTGGTTGTTTGTTTTAAAACCACAACATACCAATGATATGGCCTTCAAAACAGAAGAAGCATTTCAGAAAACGAGTAAATTTTGAAAAATTATTTTTTGTTTTTTATCAATGACAATCAGTTTAGTAAAACTGTTTGGGTGTTTTTTTTTTATGAAATAATTTTATTTTAAATTTCTACTGGATACAAGAAATACAATGTCGGATTCCAGCCGTAAATCAAAGAGTCTATTGGAAAAGTTTGATTTGGAAATTAATTCTCGCCCTTAATGAAAAGCAGAGTTAGGTAGAAAGAGCTCACCACAATCAGTATGATATGAGGAAAGCGAAATTGTATTAATCCAATAGATAGGATCAATTATAAATTTAATAAGCCGCCACTGGAAATCCTTGTGTTACGGGAATTTACAATCACTTTCTCAGTTCAGTTCAGTAAAGACGGATAGTTGACTGTAGATGATATATCGTTGGTGTATCAAATTCTTCACCTCTTATAAATAGAAGTTCCCCTCATCTCGGCCTAGAAAGTATCCACCAAGGTTTCTATGTTTTAATTATAATAAAAAACCTTAGGCGTCAGTTAAGGAACTAGTCCATGACACAGCTGAAGCCCTCCGAGGGCGCGAGTCCAGCCTCTGACCTGCCGATGTAAGTCCGAGATTAGGGGCTTATATAGGCCCATCACCCGGAGGTGAGCCCCATCACCGAGTCCCTCTACAACGTACAATTTCTTTTAACCACAATCCGATGTTAGTTTTTTTAAACATGCACTCCTTAAAATGCATGCCATGCAGTACAGGAGAAACCCTCAGTTCATATTATATCCTGTTATAATTTTGAAGGAAAAAAAACAAAAACAAAACCTTTTCCCATTCTCTTGGAACCCGGCACCTGAAGTGGGATTCTCTGCCTTCGTCTCGCTAAAACTAGCACCTTCTTGGAAGAGATCTCTTCCTCACAGACAACGGTCTCAGGGCCCTACAAACATTACCTAGTAGCGTCTCCCAGCGATGCAGTCTGCCTCTCTCCGGTTCACACCCACCTTTGGGATCCGGACGGTTTTCGCCTACCGTTAGATACCGAATATAAATTCGTGGTCATTTCAATACCACATAAACCACCTATAATAACCTGTTCGGCTTCTCCTGAACATAGTCGGGGCACACCTTCTAAGATCTTATAGAGTCAGAGCAATACGAATAAAGCTGTCCACCGACTAGGCTACCAGCAAAGGTCAAAGACTACAGGTCCACCCATTTTATCTGTATCTTGACGACAGCCAGACAGTTGCCGGGTCATAGAGAACCTGGCCCGTGGCAGGCGTCCCACCACCGCTCTTGGGACGTCCCGACTAACGTCATTTAAAATAATGTTTTGGAAAGACCGGAAATGCTAAAATGGGTCAGACGATCAAATTTAATGTAAATTTAGGTACGATGGTACTTTTAATTGCAGAAAGCTGTAAATCGAAAATTCAAAGACCTTATACGAATTAATTTACTAGAGTTCACTCTGATGACTACAAGCGATAAAAGATTCTTTTTTACTATTAATATTATCTTATTCAATAATTTCTTTGTATATTATAATTATCGTTTAACCGTTCTGTCGATAACCTCATACCCTGAACCTTATACCAGCAATATTTATGTGATTAGTTTTTATATATTATTATTTTTCCATTTCCTTTTCTTTATTTTTTTTAATTTGATCGGCTGTTATATATTTTTTTTGTTTACCTGAGCTGTATTTATTGATTTGTTCATTGTTATTATTCCCAGAATAAAGATTTTCTCTATTCTATTCTATTCTGAACTAAGGATTAGCACTGTATGATACACTATCGTGACATCGTGAACTTTAGCGTTTAGTGAAACTCCTCAAAGTGCTGGCACAAATAGTTTACAAACTAAGCACGTGGGACCACCTGTGCTTACTGTCTGTACATAGCCAGGCTAAATTGCAGACGTACAATATTCTGAACTTACCCACAAGGCGAAACTTTCTATTAATTAAAGTTCAATTAATTTTAATCAGTTTCCGGGCCAGCCAGGTAACCAGACTGGCTGTCTGCCCTTAGTAGTTAAATTTGTAGGTTCTTAGTCCACAATCCTCCCAAATGATTTTCCTCGAATTAATTACTGCCTTACAATTAACGGACTGGTATTAAAGTCACAGTATTTAGCACTGCGGTGGTGTTCCCATTGTATTCTTCCTGTATGAAATATGTATTACTGATAATTTGAAAATCGTATAAACAATGATCATAATACGCTTATTTTAAAAATAAGTATCTCAATAATACATTAGCCTTAATCAATATTAGGCCGGCTGATGTGAAATTCAAAAGAAGTAAATAAATATATTTATAGTAAATTACTAATGCTAAAAATATAATTTCAACTTGGAGACATATTTGTATATAACTTTTACGCTTAGTAGTAATACCAATATATATATAAATACATGAGCAGTACTATCGAGTTGGATATTTATATGGTTAAATAACAACTTTGTTAGAGGTTGCTAAATTGGAGCAATGATTGCAACAATTTTACATTTAAATCTTTGGAGATATTATAATTTTCATCTACTTACAATCGATAGGAATAAACGATTTGTATCATAGGAAAATATCAAGAAAACGACTGAGCATTGAAAAATATTAATTTTAGAATCCAAAAATGCTGTTAATTGAACAATTGTTGAGACACACCTTCATCTTTTATTGACATAGAAATAAATAAACAATTAATCAAATCCTATACTATTTTATTTATTTACTCATTCAACTTTTTGGGAGGGCTAACCCATGTTATGTGGAAGAGTATTACATAGAATATAACGAAAATAATTCCGCACATGTTTTTGTGCTTTGATCCGAATACCTCAACACGATAGCTAAATAATTCTCTAAAGGAATGACATCATCATTTGAAGAATCATCATTGAAGTTGGTAGGAGCTTCAAATATTTATACCCCAATTAACATATATAAAACAAATACCTACACACTTTTATTTGGTGTGATTTGAGTTTTAAATAATTTCTGACATTCTCCCTAATCAAGGTTAAGGATAATTTTTTTTTATGGATTTCATTACGGATATATTTTGGAAGCATGCTGGATAGAGTTTGATAAAATATCCGCTACAGTCAAGGATACTCTGAAAGGCCGAATAAACGATAATTCCCTACTAAGAGGGCTGTAATTGTTTCAACTTGGAGGAGGGGAGTTTACAGTAAAAGTTAGCGGGGAAGAGAGGCACAAAGTTAGGGGCACAAATAACTAGCGCGCCAGGGCTTACCTCACATCGTAAAAACATCCCTGGCCGACGACCCTTGCCAAGGGAAGTCCCGGTGGCCTGCTGACGTATTGATGGTAATCAACCCTGCACTGATTGGATCCAACCCTTTCAATCTTGATGAGCTCGTCAGTTCTGCGGGCTTCCATTGAACTTAGATCCATAAGAATACAATACAACCGAAAAAAAAAAACCTTTATTCTTGGACCATGTACCCTATGAATGACAACAATACTCTGATAAATAATTGCAGCTCTGTCCAACAAAACATTAATACCCAATAAAATACTAAAAGGTATTTTTAAAATTAAAAGCAAATCATTAAATAATTAGTTTAGAATTAAAAAAAAAATGATAAAACACTAAAAAAATTGAAAGAAAATAAAAGGACAAATAATACCTAAATATTAGCTACATTTTTAAAAGATTGCAGCCATGGGTTTAAAAAAATACAGTTAAATTGTATTATTCGTATACCCAAAAATAATAAATCAAAATCATAATAATACTAAAATACAATACAAAGATAATAGGTTTTCATGCGTCTGTTTGATTGATAAAGAGGTGTTGGTATATGGAGGGTTTTAAAAATACGTAAGGATGAGGCAGGACGAAAAGGAAGTGAATTCAAAAGACTGGTGGAGCAAGCAAGAAAAACGCGGTTGAATACCGCAGTTCTGTCAGAAGTGGTATAGCGGTAAAATTACGGGGTCATGTGTTCTGTGAAAAGAATGAGGATTAACACTTTAGGACTTGTAAATACAATGGTGGCTGTTGTGTCAACCTCTTTATCACGAATAATTAGAAGTTTCCCTCTTCTTGGTCCAGAAAATATCTACCTATATTTCCATATTTTAATAATAAAACCCTTAAAGCGTCAGTTAAGAGAGGGGGAAACTATTGAAACAGACTCTCTCTCTCTCTCTTTCTGTACTGGCGCTTGCTGCTCTACTCGGACCATGGCTTTCTTATTTAATTACCTATGCGTCTCTCTCTCCTAACCTCGCTATGTTTTAGTCCATCGTTGTCAGACTCCACATCTTCCTAGTGGCAATCTCTGCCTACGTCTCGCTAAAACTACCACCTCCTTGGGAGAGACCTCTCCTTCGCGGATGACGGTTGCCGTGGCTCTACAAAATTTACCTAGTAGCGTCCTCCCATGGCGATCCAGTCTGCCTCTTTCCGGTTCACACTTGCCTTTGGAATCTGGACGGTTTTCGCCTACTCTTAGATGAAAAAGTCTATATCTACCCAAAAATATTCAATATTATTTCATTGGAACAATCAAAAATTATTTTTCAAAAAAAAATGCGTGTCTGCACTCAATAGAGTCAGACGGGTCATGTTTTCACTGAATATATTTCAGGCTTCAGAGAAAGTTCTCTCGGATGGGACGAAGGTTGCTGGAATGCATAAATACTTTTGAGCCATGGAACCTGCGGCTGAATGTTTCTGTTCGTTGTTTTACCCTTGTAACTATGTTCCTCTCACGCTCTTGGTCAGCATCCACCGGCTCGTATCCAGTGACAGGGTTAATGAAGAAGCGTGGGCCACTTCAAAAGACTCAGATAACATGAGTGTGTTAACCTGTTTTGGCAACACTACCCTTAACGTGCCTTAGGCAGTAATAAGGCTGTCTGCAGCTATAGTCTTGGTCATCAATACTACTTGTATTGGTAGAGATTGGCCAAGTTAAAATTTCGATGTTTGAGTCTCATTAAGAATAATAAATCATATGACCTGATTGCATATCAAACGGACAACTTAAGATCAAACTGGATGAAAATTCAACAACTGCTTATTTTTATAAATCTAAACTGATCCCAAGGTGTTATATTAAAATGAACGAATATGTTTTAATACATCCCTGATGTGTCAACATTTTTAAGAATCTAATAGTAGAATCTAATTTCAGCACTTTATAATTAATGAATATTAAAATCCTCATTCCCTATTGATTTCAATGCGTAGGTTATTTATACTAACCATTATGGCGTTGAGCCAACATTCACTATGATAAATATAGCCAAAAACAATTGTTTGTAAAAATAAAAAATATTGTATATTCATTCATGTCTCATAAATCACAACCTTTAAAATTGCTCCTTGATTCACTGTTATTAAATTCCATGGCTTAGTATCTAGAATTACTTTAAGAGTGGGATGTAAAGGTCATGCAATTAAAAGTATTAATATACATTTTTGGCTCAGAAATATCTGGAGTCAAGGTGGTGGGCAGTACACAGCTCAGCTCAACTTGAGGAAATGAAATTCCTTTCTGTAATAAACGGTTGTACGAAATAAACTGAGACGATTCCTTCCAGTGTCCTCTTTATTATAGTTTAGAATTCACCCAGAATTATAATTTTTCCTGGTCGCATAGTCACAAGTAATCTACGTTATAGTCATAAAATCATTAAGAATCGGGAATGTGGAATGAAAGAACTGCTGGTTGCGTAGAAAAGCAGTTTTTTATAATTTAATACAAGATTTTTATTTAAAAAATTGTGATTTTCTAGGACTGCATTATCGATTAGGATGCACAAATACATTCAAACTGATGTACAATTTACCTTCGTAATATATATTCATTCATATTTTGCGCAGGAGGGGGTTCCCAAGGTAATTTCTCAGTAAGGAGGTGGAAGGATGGCAAGCAACAGAACTCCATTGACTTCCACCTGCCTTTCCAAGCAAGTCACTATGTGGTGAAGATCAGAGAGAGAGCAAGAGAGCCACAGAAGCACAGGACATGGGTGGGGGTGATGGTCAGTGGCAGGACCTCATAATATGAATCTCTATTTACAATAGATCGCACATATCACAGATCGCGTCATGGATAGAACGCAACACCCCTGTTTTAGGTGACGTTCTGTAAGGATACGTTTTAGGTGACGTACTGTAAGGATATGTTTTAGGTGACGTACTGTAAGGATATGTGTTTCTAAATAAGGAGTTGAGGAGGGAATTTGGTTGCACTCATAGGTTTCGTAATTGGGGGGAAAGCTTTGACTGCAGTTCTGAGGATATTGGATTGGAATGTTTTGATTCATTTGTGATTCCATTTTGATTATGTTACTTTTAGACTTTGCAAACCTAAATTAAGTTAAGAGGTTTTTATTCTGTAGGGTTCTTCATTGTTACTCATAACTTTAATAAAACAATTTCAATAGTATATTTCATTTATTACATTGTGTCAATTCATTAATACTTTGTATGAGAGTAAATTCGTCACTGAAAAAAAAAAATTAGGCCCGAGTCATCACCAGAACACGATCAAGTATTTTACTTAATATCAAAATAAACAACTAGTAAGTTACTCGTTAGTGCTACTAATTTATTAATTGTCAGAATGCTATATATAATCCTAATGTTCAGACAAGTTTTCACCTGAATTGTTCCAGATGATATAGTTTATCAATTTATTTTCATAAAATTTTATTTTTTCTCGTATAATCGGTAATTGACAATTAACGTTAAACATTAATCGTTGGTGATGCTTTTATTATAATGAGTACTGTTTTTCATAGAGAGTAATAACACTGGATACTTTAGGTGTACTATGTTTTTGGGGAGATTAAAGGAAACTTACCTTGTATTCTGCATACTCGTGTGAAAGATCCTTTGTCACTTCAACCATGCTTTAGATGAAACCAGTACAGAGGTTCATCTAGATCGAACTTGACCACTTAATTCAGCCCTTAAAATAATATAGAGATAACTCATCACACCCTTGCCCAGATAAATACAAACCACATTGACTTCGTATTTAATAAACACAAACTATTATAACAAACATTATGTATTGGGGCATTGTTGGAATTCAATTTCAAAAAGTCATTAAAACTATCAACAAAATTTTATTTCCCACACCAAAACCTTTCACTTTGTGATTCACCACTTAAAAAGTTATTAATACTGAAAAATGAACGATTGTTTTGGTACAATATAATGGAGTTGGTCAGTCAGTCGCTTGAATATTGAACAGATACGTATAATAATTATATGGCAATTGTCAATTGCGACCCACGTTGATTAATTGCTTACAACTGGATAGCTACATCATCTATCAAACGGTATGGGGTCTAACCAACATATCTTGAATCGCTCTTATTATGTAAGTGTTATTTAGATACCATCATTAAGTTATAAGGTTATTATTCATTAATTTTAGCATAAGTCATCTTGAACGTGTATGTAGAGACGGGCTGTTGGCTCAAGTTCAACGTTAAAAAAAGTAGATACTTTCAAAGGATTGGTCTTCTAAACTTTGTTTTCTTTTCTTTCAAAACCACTTTTGTTCAATGGTGAATAGAAAATAGAACTTAATTTTCTATATGGCACTAGAAATGTTCTCTTGCGTGGTTACGTTATTGATACAATTATTCAAATAAACGTTGAAAAATTCTTTGTTATAACTACGTGTTACGTGAGTATTGAAATAAAAAATAAAAAACATTTTTTTCTTAATAGCTGGCCAGGAATATAATCATTAAATTGAATTTTCATCGTGAATACCGGACGAAAATGAGTTTTTTAGCATTATCGTTTATTATTTATAAATGTTAGGTGCCTACGTTTTCATCTAGACAGCTGACTTAAAACCTCACATTTAAGACGACTTAGAAGACAACAATCCAACAACATTTACACAGTAATGCTTAACAGATACTCAAACCTAACACCAGAAAACAAATTCAGGTACGCAAACAGTTGCTAAAATGAAATTGGACTAGTACCAAGGATGATAGCCAACCATTTGAACATCAATTGAATCCATAGTTCTCAAAACTGAATTCAATGCACCCGTCTACATAATAAACTCATCCGTTCCGGTTAGCTCCTTGTGCCAATTGTGCTTGAATTTTTGCCACCAATTTTTTTTCTCTCACAAAAACCTATTCACTCATCCAAAACTCTCCTTAACTTCTTATCGAGTAACACCCAGCCTTACAATTTACTTACTTCCCGAAGACCGTAGTGGCTTCGCGGTCTATTGTCTAATAGAAATGTATGTCATGGTGTCATTGTACTGGGAATAATGTCCTGAGCGTCTGTGACTCTTTAGCTCTAGACTGCCCTTCATAGATAAATAGTTTACGAGGGAGGCTAGAAGAGCTTCGTGGCTCTCGGACGTTCTACTAGCTTTCTGGGGGGGGGGGCTAAAAGCTGGGAGTTGCCATGGATTTAATGTGAATGTATATGGTACGCAAGTATGAGTAAATGCTTACAGTCCAATTTATAGTGATATACGAGCAAATGAAGATCTTTATATCAATTATTAATGATAGACCATGAACTGACAACATATCATAAGCCAGCGATTCCGTTGAACTAATAATTAAATCAAATAATATTCTCAGTGATATTTTGTAAGCTGAGTTCTGTATAACGGGTTAGGCAAAGAGAAGTTTATTTTAGATGTGATTTGACTATAGAATATGCTGCGGTTATTGACTTAGTATAGAGAGGAGGTTAGCTCCCACTGGAGATTTATGCCTGGAGAGGAGAACTGGAGAAATATAGCCCTCGCATCATTTCTCTAGGGAGCAAACCCTGCTGGCCCTACTGGAAAACAGTAAAACCGGCCAAATAACTCTTTTCAATAACTAGGACCTATTAGCACCTTTACACATTTGTGGGGTTTTGGTTTTGAAAAGTGTCAAGCAGGAAAATCTCTCAAGTCAATACATTCCCACATTCACTATACATTCCCATATTCACCACATTGCCCGATCATCTACCATATAACCGAAGAACTTAAGACATCATGGTGTTATTGAGGGTATAAACAGTTAGCTGAAGGAGTGATTTTACAATATGAAATTAAGATATGCAACAATAAAAAAAGTTAAACAATGTAAAATTAATTCACTTAGCTTAGCGTCTAAGGATCTAGCCTAATATATCTGTGGTAAACACTGGATTATTTCGGTTGTTTAGGAAGAGGAAATGAAAATTTACAAAGAGGATAAGACGGGATTGTTGTCTAAAAACTAATCTAAAACAAACTAAGCAGCTATGATTAAAGTATTTTAAACCAAATAAAATAAATTCTTCAGTCTGTTCATATTTTTAGTTAATTTTAACATGAATTAAAATTTAACATGATCGACACAAGTGAATTATTACACTTCTTAACGGATTCTGCATGTGCTGTTTTTGAAGATGAAGTTTGCAGTAGGTTGCCAATTTTAAAAATATTTACTTTCAAGTCTCGGACTGTAGTTAGAGACCTGGACACCGTGGCCGTACCATCTAATTCCTTAATAAGTTTGTTGTAAGGATTTTTTTTGTAAGTGATTCGCCCTTAATTTCTAATAAACATTCCTGCAATGTCTAAAATAATTTTATCAAAAAAAAATATCATATACTGGATAAAAATTGTCAATAGCCTTTTTCTAGTTTTTAATAATTTTATTAATGATGAAATCTCCACCGGTTGTTGACTTATTGGCCTAAGACCTAAATTTCAATCAAACATACTTCAAAGAGGCACTAACGTGACCAGGACCTTTCCAAGGTAGGTAATATTGACTTCAGGCAACTAAGGCTTAGTTAATATTTGATCTTAACAGACCAGCTCATGCAAACTCTATTTGCCTATTATTACATCCTGAGGCTTATAGATTCCGAGGCAATAAGTTGCTCAGAATTTAATAAGCTTAGAAGATGTAAAGCTTAAGAATCTTTCTTTTTTGATGTTTCTGGTTTCTTCATTAGCGGCAAAGGAACACTCTATTTGCATATGTTTTCACATTCAGGAATCTGCCATTTATTGTACACTACAGAAGGAAACTTATCTATGATATTAGTACTTAATTTTTTTTTTTAAACTTAAGGAAAGTTTTTCCATCAATGGTGATCTAATGTATTTACTTTTTGTTTATGGATTCTATTTTATTTTTGAATTAATTTAATTCTTATTAAATATTTAAGTAACTGAAATATCCACAAATCAAAAAATAAGGGCGGAAAAGAATCATATCATTATGATTCAACCATTATTCCTATTTAAAAAAAATTTTCTCCTTAAAGCGTACAAGTTTTAGTATGAACAATATGATTAATTAGTCTATCTAAACTTTCGCTTAGACTATGCTTTTTTCATCTACACAGCTTATGAAATGTTTTTTCGAAAATCTATATCATCTTATGACTAAAACTATCACTAATGAAGTTACAAAAAAAAGGCTACTTATTTGTAATGACGAATGTTGACCCAACGTTCACCATCAAACTATCAATGAAAATTTCTTAAACAAAGAATGTTATATAAGTATAATATTGATGAAAAACATCTATTTAAAGGTAAAGTGTTTCTTTTTTATCTGGTGTTGTCTTTATTTTACCCACAATTCTGTGAAAGAATTTTATATCATTGAAGGTAAGGAACCCAATTTAGAATTATTTGTTTTGGAGGAGAGGTCGATAAAAATATTTGATGATAGAATTATTTTTCTTTATGAAATATAAATATTATTTTCAGCAGTCAGAAAGGAACTTCTAAAATAAATTTAATGTGTTATAACAGTTATAAAAACCGACTTCAGTGGAATCATGACCCCTTAAAGTCACAATAGGGTACAAATACAAAAAAAAAGAATTCAAAAACTGTAGGCTGTACCTACATGACAAAAAAGAAGTGTGTTAGAGCCCCCTCCCCTACAAAAAATAAACAAAAACGTCCCAGAAATCGATTTAAAAATACATAAATATATTACACAATTGTAAATAAAAGAGAGAGAGAGAGAGAGAGAGAGAGAGAGAGAGAGAGAGAGAGATCAAACAACTAGATATATAATATTTTTCTTATAATATCTTGCAAGTATGTGTATGAGATAATGAATGACCGAGTTTTAGATTAGAAGGGTGTTAAAGGCACATAAGGGTGGAGTATGTCAAATATTAGAAGAAGGTGGTGGAATACTCTAATGAAGTTTAAATTAGATTCTGTGGCCTTCCTCAAAATGAGAAAAAACTATAAATGTTTACTCTTGGCAGGATTTTATTTCCATATGATTGCCTGTTTCTGTTTAATTTTATCAACCCGCAGAACTCAGCTACCATTGGAACCTCTAGGTAGAAGTTGATGTATTATAGTCATGACGGGGCTAACAAATTTACAAATATCAAACAAACATTTTAAATGTTTTACATATTGCACACGATGAAATTTTCATATGGAAAACACTAATTAATATGATAGTTTGATTTACATGATGTTATACGCCCCACTACCGATATGAAATGCTTAGATTCTACCAATTCAGCTCATTTCGCCAATCCATATCTCATCGGAGTTAAGAGTAATGGACTACCCGCAGTAGTTTCCACGAGTTAACTACTTCCATCATTTACCAGTCAAACAAGATTTGTTTGTTCATACATTTCTTAATTTGGTATCAAGTATTGGATTGCACTGCAATAGTATTATTTACAATTCCTAAATGCGTTGAGGAAAAATTATGTTTTATTTTGAAAACAATGGTTAAAATTGGTTGAAAAGAGTTCAATGTGTGATTGTATGTAAGGAATGATTTCTACTTATCTTAGGCATCAAGTGGAGAACATTTTTCGTTTCCTGCTTGGCTAATTTAGAACTACATTATATTTCTGTCTCAATGAAAGACTTAGGAAAACGAAAAAGCAGACGGAGCTGAAAAGTAGTGCACATATCTCCTGCAGGTGCGTGATCGACTTTAAAGACACGACGAAGAAATAATCATAGAGAATAATTCAAGGCAAAATGATATGCTTGGTACAAACCAGAACGATGAACCACATCACACAGGAATAATAAAAGATATTGTCATCTTTTTGGGGCATACTAATAAAACGTTTTTTATTTAAATCTTGGGGAATGTTGTACCACTCATCCACCAGCATTTGAAGTATAGTAAGATGAAATTCCCGCGACCGAACCATCCTTTTAAGGCTGTCCCAAACTTATGCGGTCAGGTTCTGGACTTGTCCGAACTTCTTGATAGCCGCTCTAAGCTACCTGTTGTGTTCAGGTACTTATAAAACGTGTGTTGCCTTATGAAGCCGGGCATTATCATGCATAAGCTATGATTGCTGCCAATGAATGGCATGTAAGGCACTAAATGATCTTTTAAATTAAACTCTACATACCTTAAGCATTAAAGGCCTCCTTGGCTCGGCACCTCCCAGAATGCCACGCCAGAAGATGATAGAGCTCCCTCCAAACGCCACAGTTTCTGAACCGCAGCACTGACTATACCGTTATCCAGGTATTAGACTATTTCACGGTAATCTGGACTGCTAAAGGGCAGCCTTGTCTCATCAGCGAATAGATATTATTTCAATTCTTCTTCAGCGTGTTCTCTTGCAAATCTTAGTCTCAGTGTTCTGCAGTTAGAAGGGGCATTTCACAGGACTTTTTGAGCTAAGGTTTGACTCTCTCCGGTTTTTCTAACGGGTAACTTTGAGATTTTTATCCCCCAAATACCAGCAAACAATGGCAGAAGCTGTTGAATTGCTCCTGGATTGGAATGAAGTGGACGTCAATAAGATCGGTAACTTCCGCTACTCTTTATGAAGCTTGATACTGTAGAGCGTTGCAAACCAACACGATTAGCGATGTTACCCAAATATTATATCCTTCTTCGATAAGACTAATTATTCTTACTAAACCACCGTGGCTTAAAAGACTCATTATAACAGGAATACAACACAGAATCAAGTGGTACGAGAGAAATCGATGTTCGGGGCAAACAAAAGGTAAAAAAGTCTGAAAAGGGAATAAAAATGAAAAAAAAAAAAATCCTCCGTTTATTGACAAATAGTGTGTAGCAGTGATATGAATAATCCCTAATGCCTCCTATATAACTAATCTTAATAAATAAAGTACAATATGGGTTAGGCTCCAAAACTAAAACAATCTCGTGTTTTGTAAGCGACGTTTTTGACGGGGAGTGCATTTGCTCGTATTGCTGTCAAGTATACTTTGTATTGTAATCGAAAATGTTACAACTATCCAGCGATCAAATGATTACATCCTATATCACCATACCACCAATCCCCTGAACCTGTTTGGCGGAGAGCCTTCAAGCGTGAATTCCCCTCCAGTGGCATTGTGTCATAAATCTCCCATGGAGTCATAAGACCATAAAAGCTACAATATAAGTTAGAGCGGGCTAACGAGGCTGTGGTTTTATCGCCGAGGTGTGATGGCACTCGGCTCTCATTAACCTAAACCGTTGCCTTGGTCACCGCTGGGCTGTTTAAACCGGTTTGGACCGCTTTAACCCTAAATGTGGTCTCTGCCCCTGGATGGCTTTAGTTAGTTGGTCAAACTCTAAGTGGAATGTTAATCCTACCGTTACAAGGGTAACACCCTTGTTAATTGGAAAAAATTTAATTTTCTCCTCGAAAAAAAGCCTTTTATTAATTTTGGTCATTGTTCCCGAAACGCTGAATGCTGCTAATTTCGTTTAGCAACGGTTGGACTATTGGAACCTATGGAAGTGGCATTACCCGTTTTTTCCTTTTTACAAGTTTATAGTGTAGTTTAAAATGATGGTGTCCATTCAAAGCTAAAACGAAGAAGTAAGGAGAAAAACCACTTTGCGAACAATAACAAAAATATCAACGATATAAAGCACATGCTGTTTTACAAAAAATCATACATAAGTTATCTTTTCGTGGCTTCAGATGCGTCATCAGCATATCGCCTCCATTCAGGAAGTGGTTCAGTTCTCTCCTGCAAATCTTTACGGATCAGAAATCGTTTTTCTCTCGTCTTGGCTCGTAATTGCTTGAAGTTTCATCCACGCCATAGTATTAGCGTGAGCGGCTGCCATAGTTGTCTGAGGCAGCTGTGGTATGCTCCTGCGCTGAGTACCCCTGGTCTTAGCACTTCCTCCGGCATATTCCCGCAATAGAAGAGAAATCAAGGAGAGAAAAATTATATGCGAGAGAAAACAAAAGATCGCTTTCCACACTGCCGTACGACTTTCCGGGTTTCAGCACCAGTTATTCACCGTCGGGTAAGATCTGATAAAAAAAGTAGAGAAAGAAAAGAGGAACAAACGACTAACTCAAGTTCTCAAAATAGACTGCTTTATTTCTATCAGTAATCCGACATATGTGGGATCATGGAATGTTTACATCGTATTAATTTTCAATATAAGGATATAATAATAATAGTAAGGAAAATAATAAGCTAAATGGGTGCAAATAATTAACTCTCTAGCCAAGAGTTAAATTGAAGCATAAAATAGTCATAAATAAAAAAAAAAAAATTCAACACAAAAATAAAAACAACAAATCCATTTTGAAAAATTAAACAAGTACTGGTAATTATAAAATGTAATGTTTTATTCATTGGATCATTTGCTTTTCAAATTTTTTTCTGTACAAATTTCTTTCTTTCAGTTTACTACAGACTATTTTTTATACGTTTACTACTAAAATGTAATTAAAAATGTTACCTTCTAAAATATCGTCCAGAAATTAAATCGAAATCGACCCTTCTATTATCATATTATTTAGAAAAAAACTACTGTCCTTCCATAGATTTGAACCTTTCAGCCCTTCAGAGCCCTCAACACTTTCATATTTATAAAGCTGTTAACTATTACACCCTTCTTTTCTTTAAAGTTAAGGTGATTAGTGGTTGAAAGTGCAATACTAGTGCTTATTTATGACAATAAATAGTACTAGTACAAATAAAGTAAAAAATATGACATGTTATTTTGGTCAATTTTTTATTATTTACTGTAATGCAGTATCAATATATCATATTAATGGGCAGATACCTTTGCCTAGGTAGCCTACTCCTTCAGACCCAGAGAGTGAATAGTTAGTCGTGGGGTGGAGCAGAGTGTGCATCAGCCGAATCCCTGGGCGCAACACGTCTCAGTCGTAAAAATAAACTTTAGCCATTGGTCAGACCGGACCTCTAGTTCCTCCAATATTTTGGATCATGTGGCATTCCAGCAGTTGAATCTAGCTTTTAAATTTGCACTAGTATGTGTCTTACCATAATTTTTAAATCTAACTTGTATACATATCAGTCTCTCCACAAGATCGTTTATTGTGAATTGTTCACTGTAAAGTTACTATGATGATTGATGATATATGATATTGAGCTTGTATTTGGAGACAAAGTTAAAACGCAATAACAATAAATAAAACATGCATAACAATATTGCTAGGAAACATGGCGTTCACTTAAACCCTCCGACCAGCCTTTGTGTTGTTAAAATGAGAACAGTTATCCTGCCTGCCATACAAGTCGGGCTGAGGTGTCGCCTGCGCCTCGGTCGGCTTCTAGGATGTCTGGGGGTTTATCCTCACTAACAAGCTAACTGGGATCCGGATAGGATATATATTTGCTGGTTTTAATGGTATAAAAACTGCAAGAGCCGTGAACAAATATATTTTCAAGTGGTTTAAAATAATAATAAAAGATGAAATAATCGCTGCTGCAAAACCAAAATCAAGGAAATGGTCCTTTCTATGAGGGCATTAATGCCGCTTGTGGTTAACATTTTACTTAAAAAAAAAAATCACCCGACTTCACATGCCATTCATTAAATTAATAATCAAAAATTCTCTATTTCACGTAGAGTAAAATAAAGAAAATGAGTAATAAATTAAACACGATGTATATTAAACACCCAACAAATGGTATACAATTTTAATCTCATGTAATCTATATGAATAATAATACAAAATCGTAATTGTGATAAAATTACAATCTGCCTCACTGGGGAATAATTAATTGTGTTCAATGTTCTCATTCATGCCATATTTACAATGCTTTATTCACTCGCTCGTTCATGCAGTATTTATAAACAGCCCAGAGACCTCAGTGTGTTCCTAAAAAATGTCCTGAAATTTTCCGCGATTGAGCCTTTTGTTGATAGAGACAACCAATGGTTTTCGGACAGAAGACAACTTCAATTCCTTGGAACCAAGCACTTGAATGATGCAGTGATATTTTAGAAAAGGTCTTTTCAAATAGTTTTCCAATAATGCAATACAACCTTTGTTTTTACCGACCATCAGCACGAAAGCTGTATAATTTGTGCCGGTCGTAGTTTTTTTGTTCAACAAAGATTTTCACTTCTTCAAACACATCTTCTCCTGTAGTTATTTTTCCTAGTTCACGAAGGTCAAGGAGGTCTTAAGATGTTTCAAGATTCTCAATGACCTTACCAACATTAATATCAAGCTGAGCAAATGGTTCGGAGCAACAATCGTCCTGATCCAAAGAAAAACTTTTCAAAATTCCCTGTGAGCTCACATCTTCGTCCATTTCATCAATCTGGCACACTACCGTATTGTGAGACAGAGCTATTTCATTAACTAGTTAAGAAAGTTTTGGATCATTTGTCAAGTTTTTCGAAGATTTTTACGCTGGCTTTGATAACTTGCTCTCCATTCCCGTATGGTTTCGTTTATTGTCCCAGTATTAAAGAGGTTTCATAGCAAGCTGCTTTGGAGGTGAGCCCCATCACCTAGATTTGTATTCATAGTATTTTCCTATTAACCACAATCTGTATTGTTGAGTAACACGAACTCCTTCAAATGCATCTGTGCATAGCAGGATGAGGAGAAATTTGCAAAGTTTCTTTTAATATTTTCATTGTATAACTTCCTGGGGTTTAGGGAAAAAAAAAAAAAATTGCTACTTCTTTTTTTTTTTTCTTTTTTTTTTTTTTTTTTTTCTAAGCTCTCAAAATTATAAAAAATAGGAATGTGGGAAAAATAAGGAAAATTATTTTTGGCTGGAAAGTGCCTTTCACTAAGGGGAGACCCCTATTTGAAGGATGTGTGAGAAGGATATGGGGTGTGGAATGCCTAGAAAGGCGGATGGAGTCAGGAAGGTAGTGAGAGTCTACCAAGGATTAAGCCTAGGGGTGCCTAGGCGATGGTTTGTTGTAGGCCAGGCGAAGCCTGGCCGGCCGCCCCGCCAGGGGCCTGAGTGAGTCGGCCTAATCGGCCGGAAGATCAACCCTGCTTACACAGGTAGATGGGGTAATGTGGCGTTGGTTGAGTCGGGCGGGAGATCGGCCTCGATCTCTCGGCTGGGTGTAGGTCCGTCAGTCCTCTGGTTCTATGATGTCTTTCATTCGCCAAGCTTCGGCGGTCCAGCAGTGTTTCCATCTGACGGGCATTGGTGGTGGCTGAAGGTCGGAGAATAGTGGGTTGTGGCTATGTCTTAGGGAGTCAAAACATTTGATGTGCCTTCTCTTGATAAAATCTTGGATAGTGAGCACTTCGAATTTTTTGTGGATTTCTTCGGCCTTCATTTGGTCGAAAGGGGTGTGTTTGAGGGAGGTGCGGAGAACTCTATTCTGAAATTGCTGGAGCTTTAGGAGAGTGTTGGGAGTCAAATACTTGTAGAGAGGGGTTCCATACATCAATGCAGGTCTTAGGACGCTCTGGTATATCAGCAGCTTGAGGCGTACTGATAGAGCCGGGCTGTGAAGTAGGTGTCCGAGGCTGAAGAATTTCTTCCTAACACTCTTTAACTTCTTTCCGAGGTGCGTTGTGAACGACAAGTGCCTACCGAGGGTAATTCCGAGGTAGCACAGCTTGTTGCTTACAGGGCATTCTTTGCCGTCTAACACGAAGGATTTCGGGAGCTTCTTTTTTCCGGATTTGTAACTAAATATTATTCCTTGCGTCTTAGCCGGATTGACTTTAATGTAGACGGCATCGAGTTTCTCGGCGATTTGTTGACTGGCACTCTCAGCGAATTTCAGGGCTCTGGATGGATTGATGCTAGTGCTGTAGACACCTATATCGTCCGCGTACGCGGATACCTCGCAGTTGGAGTACGAGGCTCCTACGATGTGGGCGGTGTAAATGTTGAACAGCAACGGGCCTAGCACCGATCCTTGGGGGACACCGGCAGAATAGTTTCTTCGGGTCGTGGTCGTAGTGCCTATACGAACCGAAAATGTTCTGCCTGTAAGGTAGGATCTAATCAGGTTCTGCAGCTGATCCGAGAATTCGTATTCCCTCAGACGTTGGAGTAGGATGTAATGATCCACAGAGTCGAAGGCTTTCGAACAGTCCAGAGAAATCATTGCGGTAGCTCTGTTGCTTCGAATGTTCGATGCGACGTGGTGTTGCATCACGGCGCTTGGCCCACCAACAGCAAACCTCTAACGGGCACCCACCATTTCTATCCGACTAACTAAGACTGCACTACATGCCTAGAGGGACTCTAGGCCCAGCCACCAGTGGACTCTCACCTCTGAATGAGCTTGCACTACATGCCTAGAGGGTTTCTAGGCGCAGCCACCAATGGACTCTCACCACTGTACCGCAACTACAGCCTCTACCGAGGCTTCCCACACTCCTTAATTCCATCACACCACCTTCAAGCAGGTACTCCTAGTAAAAGGATCCACTCAACCCAAATATCCCTTTATTTTTCACTCATCCTTAATCTTATAATTAGAGAGCTAAAAAAAAAAAAAAAAAAAAAAAACTGCTACCAATTGAAGGTGAGCCCCATCACCTATTATTACGAGTATATTCATTGCATTGTAATTTTAACGACAACCTGTATTGTTATGTAACCCAAATTCCTTCGAATGCATCAGTGCATTGCAAAAAGAGGAGAAATTGTAAATAGAAATTTGTAAAATGTTAATAAATTCAGGGGTTTAGGGTAAAAAAAAAATAAAAATAAAATAAACACTGTTATTACCCAAATTTTTAAATAGAAGGTGAGCCCCAACCCCTAGTAATGTATATATGTGAAAGACTTTTTAACTTTAGATTATCTGATTATTTTGTAACCCAACCTCCTTCGGATGCATAAGTGCATCGCAGAAAGAGGAGAAAATTGTTAGTTCTTTGTTCATTGATTTGGTTCATATTTTCACATATTGTATAATGATAAAAAGTGCTTAGAGGAAAAAAAAAAAAAAAAAAAAGCAGTTACCATTGGTTACATGGAATGCAGTGCCGACAGCTTTGCGACTGGGAATGCCTAGAACAGCTGTACACCATGTTGCTTTCCTTCTTGATGAACAGATCGGTGAGGGTACGGGTGGGTGATTGCCTCTCTAACCCATTCCCTCTGACGCTCAAGGAGCGGTTCTGTCTCCGGTTCTTTCCAGCAAATACACATCTGAGGAATGTATGAAATTGTTGGAACAAACTATAAGAAAGCTACGGTAATCGCTTTCGCCGACGACATTGTGGTTTACAGCAGCAACATGAGTGCACAAAGAGCTCTTACACACGCCGGGTCAGTTTGTAACGTTATCAGTGACAGACTGGGCAAGTTAAACATCAGCGTAAACGCCGGGAAGACCGCCTGCGTAATCTTCTCCCTCCAAAAGGGTAAAAAATCCTTGCCAAAATCGTATAGTATAGGAGGGCAAGAGAACTCACCAGCTTTCTCAATGCACTATCTGGGTATAAAAATGGATAGGCATCTCCATTTCTCTACTCATTTTGGTAATAAAATAGAAAAAGTACGACACAGGTCTTACTGGCTTTCGCACTTGCTAACTTAACCCGACATGTCGCTTCGTCTCAAACTTATGATATATAAATATGTCCTCCGGCCAGCTCCGCTGTTCGTTGCCCCACTATTTACCCACTTGCCTATACAGGCAAATGTCTTCAACATTTCCAAAATGGGATCATGCGAAAAGTGGTCCGACATTCCTCTCTCGAGAGGTTGAAGAACGCTGGCATGCACCCGTTGGTTCATCCGCCGGAGACACATTAAGGTTTTGGCTCGTTGCAGCACCTGACAAACCCAATATTTAACACTATGACAACACTACCCCTCCCGCATCGATGGTTACAGACTGTCAGGAAAAAAATAGGTTAAGAATTAGTATGCAACTTAGTTTTAAGTTTGATCAAAGATGGGAGCCCCATCACCTTTATTAGTCAGTTTAGTCCAGTCACGTATAATGTGTATCATTATACTTGTTTATTAAATATATAATATTTATAAAATAAAAAAACCTGTATGTAATGTAGCCATGCTACATGCAATACAAGAATAATTTGTAAATAGATTCGCCTGAGAATCTATAATTGTATATAATTACCTGTAAATTTAAAGGGGCTATGAAAGGAAAAAAAAAATCCTAAATGAGGACATCAAGTTTAATTGTACCTTAATTTAGAAGGGTCGTTTGGCACATCAATCTTGAACTTAATCAAGCAGGCTATGTTGTTCCCTTGTTTCCTTGATAATTAAGAGCCCAAAGAGTAGTTAAAAAGCAAATTTGCATATGTTGACTTCCAACACATGCCACTTTAATTAAATTAATCTTTACTGTCCCAATGGGACTTTATTTTATCATATTGGATAACTATTTAAAATATTAATCCAAACAATTAGTCAATATTAAATCTAGTCATCGATTTGCCATCGAATGATTTATGGTAATCATTGCATAGATTTTTTCGAGTTCTAATACATTGGTTTGGAGTACTTAATGTTTTAAAATAGATCATTAAAGATGTAAGAATTAATTATAAGAATAAACCATAAACGTTATGAAAACTATATTAGTTTGACCAAGCTGTTGGCAACTTAGGATATTCTGGAAATTACCTGATTTAGCAATAGCAAATCCTGTTGCACATGTTAGCTCTTTTTTTTTTATCTAAACATTATATTATTAGACTATACGTATAAAGCCTCAGACATCTTTATTTATGTTCCTTCCTAATTGTTGTAAATATTTTTGTAAATGGATGCATGTATAGAGAACTTACTTGCATATTGCTTAAACATACAGCCATGCCTCCCTTAGATTTGGAGTAAGCTTACATTATCTGACTTGGAGCTCAACAAAAACAACGAATCACACTTTCAAAAGTCCTAATCAAAAAAAAATATGAATGTCTGTTATTGCCATAGTTATTGTAAACTAAATCATTCTGTGGATTTAGTTCCAGTTAATAATGGATACCAACAAACTGTTAAGGTCTAAATATGTCACCCAGCAAGATGCAGAATTTATGATGTTATTTAATTAAGTAACTTAAAAAAAAACAAGTTAACGTCTAAAAAAACTATCAATAGTGAGTTATTTGTGAAATTGAGTGTTTTTTTTGTTCTCCACTATACTTCTACCAGGAAAGGTTAAAATAAATATATATTATTCACGTAAGAGTTGTAGTATTCGTAGTATAATTTAACACCTTGTAAATTTAACGATTTAAAGACCTAAGAAATAATTAAAATTAAATCGTGACGTTAATTTCCAGTTTGCCTCTGTCCCAAGAACCTACGTACAAAAGTCTGGTGACCCGTCAAGAGTTCTTTTAGAAATCCATGTGGCTCATGGTGAGAAGTGTTTTAAGAGTATCCTGCATTTACAATTTGTCGCATTAGAATGACATCTCCAATAGAAAACTTTTAAATTTAACTTGAACCAACAACAAGGAAACAATCAATATTGGCCAACTTTCAACAGATGCCGAGAGTAGCGATAATAAAACATAATAGTTTATTTTATCTTGAGTTACCAACAAGGTACACTTCTTTTCTTTCCTTTGCTAGGTCGTCGTGTTTGTGAAAACGCTGTGGGATCTCTGGCATTCTACCAGCTTCTTTTGTGAGTGCAAAAGGATTTCTTTCCACATCTCTCACCTTAACAATAGATCTGATATATTGCACTTGAAAACATAGTATTTGTATGGGGGAAAAAGAAGATTTTACCACTAGATTGACTGTCGAGGATGGTCATTATTGTCTATCATAATTATAAAAAAAAAAAAACCGCTTGAAGGAAAAAGTCGTTACTTACTAAGTATAAATTTTTTTTTAGAGCCTGTCAACATCAAGGGTAATTGGTGCCTGAAAACAATTGATGAATTTTTTTTTTTTTTTTTTTTTTTTTTTTTTCATAGCCCCTTTAAATTTACAGATAATTATATATAATTATAGATCCTCTGGCGAATCTATTTACAAATTATTTTGTATTTCCTGTAGCATCACTACATTATATACAGGTTTTGTTATTTTATAGAAATTATATAATGAATAAACAAGTATAATGATATACATTCTACATGACTTGACTGAACTGACTAATAAGGTGATGGGGCTCACCTTTTTGATCAACCTTAAAACTAACTTACATACTAATTCTTATCCTAATTTTTCCCCGACAGTCTGTTGCCATCGATGCGGGAGGGGTGGTGGGGTCATAGTGTTAAACACTGGATTTGTCAGGTGCTGCAACGAGTCAAAAAACTTAATGTGTCTCCGGCGGATGAACTCACCCACCGACGGCACACCAAGCAACGGGTGCAGGTCAGCGTTCTTCAACCTCTCGAAAGAGGTATGTCGGACCACTTTTCGCATGATTCCATTCTGGAAGTGTTGGAGACATTTGGCTGTATTGTCAGTCAAGTGGGTAAATAGCGGGGCACCGTACAGCAGAGCTGGCCGGAGGACACATTTATATATCATCAATTTGAGACGAAGCGACAGGTTAGGTGAAGTTAGCAAGTGCGATAGCCGGTAAGACCTTTGTCGTACTTTTTCTATTTTATTACTAAAATGAGTAGAGAAATGGAGATGCCTATCCATTTTTATACCCAAATAGTGCATTGAGAGATGAATTGAAAACTGGATGAGTTTTGAATGTAAACATGAGGAAGAATTCAATAGCTTCGAGATGAAAGCGAAAAAATAAAAACACAAATTACATATTTTTGATCCGGATTTAGATTGATTGATTACCCTACTCAAAATCCAATATCACTCAAATATTAATACAACCCAGTAATCTCTCACACTCTTGCCCTTCTTGCATTGATTCCTTCATTCTCATTACTTTCTTAGTTCCAATTTAGCTCTGCCCATTTATATTATTTCGTTTCAACGCATATCTTCATAGGCATATTAAAATTTGTAACCTTATCACATTTGTGTAATAATATATTTATTTTTTCATGTTTGTTATTTTAACGGTAACAATATCCTAGGAATTTTTTCCCCCTCATTTCAGATAAAGGCACTTCTGCTGTAATTAATAAACGGATACTTCAAAGTAGGCTATCTAGTTTATTAAAAAAAAAAAAAAGGATGGAAGAACGAAACCAACAGAAGTGAGCACGGTTAAAAAAAACTAACATGAAAAAATAATGCAAAATGCATTTCTTTTTATTGTCTACACCTTGATGAGATCGAGTATTAGTGCAACTAATGGCCAATCTAGGTCAATAAAGCAAAATGTTCCCACATAACCTTTACCCTCTGCCGCAAGTCCTGTCCGCTAGTCATTTTCAATTCGATTCCTCTCCCCGTGTCTGAGACAGTAAGGTATTTAGGCTTCCATCTCGACAAACGACTGACATGGAACCCACACACGAGGCTAAAAAGACAAGAACTAAACAGACGCTTTCGAAAACTGTACAGACTACTTCAAAGGACATCCCATTTCTCAATAGAAAATAAACTACTTATTTACAAAGTTATACTTAAGCCAATATGGACATACGGAATAGAGCTATGGGGGACAGAAAAAAAGTCAAACATCAAGCGTATCCAATCCTCTCAATCAAAAGTCCTGAGAACAATAGTAAATGCCCCTTATTACGTCAGCAACTAACCCCTTCATAATGATCTGAATATACCCTACATTCTTGAACTCATCCCTTCCAAATTCATGGAATTCCATAGTAACCTATCCAACCACCCTAATCTTGTAGCACAGTCATTGTACTGCTCCACTCATCCCTATAATCCTCCTCGGAGACTGAAACGGCAGTGGCCTCGTGACCTGCTATAATCGCGTGACAGTGGGAGTCCTGGCAATGGCCAGTCTCTCCAATCATGTCCTGAGCGTCTGTGGCTCTCGCGCTCTTGGTCAGCATCCACGGCTAGTATCCGGTGACGCGGCTGACGGAGGAGCGTGGGGGACTTTCCAAGACTCCACTTCCTCTTTCGCATGCGAGGGAGGCAACAACCGTGTGGACTTGGGGGGCCCCTGGCTGTTTGTAAATATTGTATAAATGTGCGAGCGAATGATGAATAGTAAATATGGTATGAATGAAAACATTTATCTCAATTATTTATTGCCTATTAAGTATTAAGGCAGATTGTAATTTCATCATAATAAAGTTGTTTAAATTGTTTATTGTGAAACATTATCATGTTACCGAGTTGTGGTGAAGGTCGAAAAGGAATACTGAGAAAAACAGCTCGTTCTTTCTTGGAATAGAAATAAAAAAAAAAAATCCAAACATATTACCTAGTCTATAATAATTTACTAACGATGTGTTATCAATTATTATATCTACGGCCAATGAAATCAAGGTTCATTAATTATCCTTAAATGTACCAAAGTGATCTGTGTCGTTAATATTCGCATTGACATCAGGGTCAATCGTTGTAAGAAACCAGAAGAAGGTTAAATAAAAATATGTCCTTTCAAAGATTGATATCTATGGGTCTCTACATTGTAAAAATGCTAGACAACATTACACAGTATTTCTCTACCTCGCACAATCTACTACCAAAAGTAAACTTATGTTTTGTGGATTACATATGAAATTATTTTTGCAAAATTTTCTCTAATGAGCAAAGGCCAGTCTGCTGAGTGGTGCACCACTATGTAACCACCTGATTGACAATACAGCAATAAGTATACAGCCATTTATAAATTCTTTCTGGGGATACAAATCCATAAACATCTTCATTTCTCTCCACACTTTCAGAATAAAATATAAAATTGTACTCCTTAAGTCTCACAGGCCTTTTCCAGTTATTAATTGTCACTACGTCCCAAATAGGTGTTATATAAATGAGTCCTCTGGGCAGCTGTTGTGTACGGTGGCTCACTAGATTAACAACACAGCTCAATGTTTCCAACAATTTTGGAATACCTAACGAGACATCCGGTCGGACAAACCTCTCTTAGTAGGCTAAAAAATGCCTTCCTGCAGCCGTTGCTTGGTATGCCGACCGGGTGAGTTCATTCGCCGGATACACCAGACCTCCTGTAGTGGTCACAAGGCCAAATAAATAGCTTAAGAATAAAAAAATGCTCATTTCTTTTGGGTGGTCCGTGGGTATTAACAGAATTTTACAAACATATCATGATGTCGCAGCATGCTAAACTATTACCTATGCCATGTTTAAAAGAAAATATTAATCACCGGACTCTATAAATCAATTGCTGTAAAAATTAATTAAAACGAACTTGCCTGACTCCGGCCCACTGTCATAAAAAGATCTTCTATTGTATTGTAACGACCAAAATTAATATAACTTCTTAGTTAATATAGCATGCAATTGGATCATTACCATGTGCAGATTAAGTTTTCTCGTTAGTAATAACATATAAAAAATGTTTGTTCGTTGAATTTTAGAAAATGTATATAACTTCTATATAAGTTTATAATTTTGCAAAAAACTTACTACGTAGGAAAAAAATTGACAAATGTTCCCTTGCATTTGCTAAAACAAACAATTGTGATCTGTAGATAACATTATAAGATAAAAAGAAGTCTTAAGAAAAGGAAAAAAAAGTCATCTAATTATTGCTGTGCGAATGTTGGCTTTCAATGTAGCGGGGGGGGGGTGTAAAAGGGGTGCTGGGAGAGCACAGATCGTCGAGTTCCTTCAACCCAGTTTCAGCATGTAATGAATGAAGTAGGGGTTTATTAACCCGGTTGAAGTACCGACTCTAAGTTATTAACTTCAAGACTTCACTAGTCCCCACAGGCTTGGATCGTCTGTGGCCTTTTCAAGAACACTCATAAATAAGGCTGGCTTGTGAGCCCTTGCCGAGTTAACCAGTGTATTGTGAACAATCCGATATACTTTTAAGCAGAGTTTCCTCAAGGAAAACTTTTGAGAGGATTCCCAAGTCTCCAAATTGTTTAACAAGTTTATTTCATTCTGCTTACTTCCTATTAACTAAAATTTAAAGCACTTACTTAATCATATGTGAATTAAAACTCAGCCTCCTGATAAAACGAAATCCAATTGCTGTTAAATTATGAGTCTCATTAAATAATTGATAAGTACGCCATTATACTTTTGTACAAACGAGATCACTATTAGTAGAAAACAGAATTTGTATAAAATGTAGCCAAGTTCAGGAAATATAATGAAGCAATTGTAAATAGATTCGTTTATAGATCCATACTTTGTTACAAGGGGATATGAAATTAAAACAATAACAACATTAGTTGTTATACTTCATGTACTCACATACTAAGAAACAACCACACTACCTAACAAACCCAATTTTTAACACTATGACCCCACTACCCTTCCCACATTTATGGCCACAGACTGTCGGGGAAAATTAGGTTAAGATTTTAAGTTAGTTTTAAGTCTATACTTCATAAGGTTAGACCCATCACTTTTAAACATGTTTAGACAATGCATATATACTGTGCATTATAGTTTTGTAATAATCGCCAATCGCAATGTAGAATTATTAAAAATTGTATAAAATGTAACCAAGCTAAACGGCATATAATGACCTACTTTAAATAGATTCATTTATGTAGAATATATACTGAATTGCATAATTTATAATAACAAGGAAATATGAAAAAAATTGATTAATTGAATTAAAGTTTGATAATTTCAAGGAATGACAATTCAATTTAAAAATAGTGTAAAACTATTAATTTTTTATGACCGTAGCAACAAATTACATAAATGAAACATTTACTAAGCCACTTAATCCTTCGTAGAATTATTTAATTCAAAGAGCCAATTTCAGATGTGTATTGTAAAAATTTATTATTTTAAAAACTTATTTACTAATAATAATGTTTTTTGGTCACACTAAATTAAACAAGCAACCAGATTTACGGAAGCTTAACGAAAAAAATACAAGCTCAATTTATTTAAATTACATCTTATCTTTTATTTAGTACTATTACTGGTTGTGGCTTAATATTAGGTAAATAATGTGAAATTTAGTCTTCTGCTGCTTAAGCAAGTAGTAAGTACTCAGCAGTACATGGAAAATTTAAGTGAAATTTGACCACCTGATAATGATAATATAACAATAAAAATAAAAAGTTGTTAGAAGAAAAAAATTCACGTTATTTAATTATATTATTAACATCATCATAGTCGTTATTAACAACTCGAATTTTTCAGCCAAGTAAACCAAAATCATATCTGTATTGTATTTAGACTTGTATCCATTGTTCGTGGGTGTTTAGTTTTTCCATATGAAGGCAAGGTATGTGTACGGATTAGTCCCAAGATCTTAACAGGTCGAGTTAATAGTTCACACATTTGCTCTCAGTTAAAAAAATGTTAATTTCTGTTATTTTTAGTTGGCCCATAGATATTGGCAGCATTTAAGGAACACGCCAGGATTTGAGGAAATGGAAATTCATAGAACATTGGTAGTAAAAAATGAATATGACATTATCCTCATGATTGCTCCTGCTTTTAATCTCGAGGCTTTATAACTATAGTGCTGCATAAAAAGCAAAAAAAAAAACAGGGACGAATAGATATTTGTGGGTTACGAGTACCATAAAAACACTCAGTAATAAACAGAGCCTGTAAAAGTTTATCGATTAAAATCTATATAAGACGTTTTGATAGCGTGCGATCGGACCATAACATTGCGCAGCTAAAGTGTTGCTTTACTTAAGGCCATTATCAATAAAAGTTGTTTGTTCGTCGATGTTTCCAAAAGGGAAATAACTGCTCAAGTTAATAATTTTCCACATAAACTTACTATGTGTGAAATAACAATCACGATCATGAAATAAAATTGATAAGAAGAACGACAACTGAAAATAAGGAGCATTAAAAATAATATATATCTTAATGAGATATTTCATTCAAATGGAAAATATAAAAATTTGTTATGAGCAAAACGATCTTTCGGATCATATTCATCAATCATCATTCTTCAAGGAGCTATGGACAAACAAGATTTTTCCCCTATGATCTTTTTACGGTTTCGTTGCCTCGTCAAAAACCAGAAACCCACTTTTTTTCAAGCCTGCATTTGTCTCTTCCGTTCATTGGTAGTTTCCTGTATATATAGAAGTATAGATATAAATAGAATATAAAAGTGTAATTAATTGCCTCGTGTTTACTGAGAGTGAGCTGGTTGGCAGTGCCTAATCCACTTTGGAAACACAGCTTCTTTCATATTTTTTTGATATTGTTTATTTTGAACAACAGCTTTGAATTTCTTTCAATCTAACATAACGTCGCGAATGTCTTCATATTTTCCCTGTTTTTAAATAATTTTGTTTCTTCATACCTCCTTGTTATTAAAAAAATCGACATAAATGAACCTATTTACAATAAGTCAATATTATATGACCTGTAACTTGGCAACATTTTATACAAATTTACAGTGTGATTCCCGATTGTTACAAAGGTATAATATACATTATACAGCCATGGTCTATACACGTTTAAAAGTTGTCTGTAAGTTTAAAGGGGCTATGAAGAACAAACAAAAAAAAAAAAAAAAACGTTTAAAAGGCTGAGACTACACTATTTCCCCCAGACGTGGAAGCACGCCGTCGTCGTCCCACTTCTGTAGCCGGCCAAAAGTGGATATGAGCCAGCTCACTACAGGCCCATCAGTCTGCTGACCCTATTGTCAAAGATTTACGAGAGGATTCTGTACAACCATCTCACTAGACACTGTGACTCACAAGACATTATCCCACCTCAACAGACCGGGTTCAGTAAAGGACTCAGTTCAGCCTACAATCTAGTGAAACTACAGCAGCACGTTACAACGATCTCCCTTGATTGCTCGAAAGCATTCGACTCAGTAAATCATCACAAACTCCTTCGACGCCTGAACGAGCACAAATTTTCTGTGCAACTACAGAACATAATGGCTTCCTATCACTAGCCTCAACCCAGCGAAAGCACTAAAAGCTGCAGAGGGCGCCAGTCAGTTAATCACCGACAGGCTACGAGTTGTCCACATTCAGGTAAACCCAGCCAAGACGCAATGGATCGTTTTCTCGTTCCACCTCAGGAAAAGAAAGCTTCAACATAGACGGGACTGATTGCAAACTTGCCAATAGCATATGCATACCTAGGCATCAACCTGAGCCGACACATGATGTTCGGCACACACCTGCAGAAGAAGCTGAAAAGAGTGCGTAGGACTTACTACGCTCTCCAGCATCTCATAACAAGCCCGGCTATATCCCTGCGGCTGAAACTGTTCATATATCAGAGCGTCCTGAGGCCAGCACAACTTTTTGGAACTCCGCTTTTCCATTTTCTACACACCAGCACCATAACTAGACTCCAGAGCTGCCAGAACAACATCCTGCGCACGGCACTATGCCCCTTTTTCTTAAATGAAGGATCCTGACATCCACGAAAAGTTCGAGGTCCCCACCATCATCGAAGCCATCAGAAGAAGACACATCAAATTCTGTGACTCAATGAAACATTGCCAAAACTCCCTATTCCAAGACCTGACACACCCACCACTACCGGCAAGATGACAAATCTCTAGATCTGGGAAAGCAGACCAAATGGTGGACATTACGGTTCTTGGCCAACCAACAACAAGCCTCTGATGGGCACCCATCACTGCTTTCCAACGGAATGAGCTTCCACTACATGCCTAGAGAGACTCTAGGCTCAGCCTTTAGTGGACTCTCACCACTGCACCGCAACATTTCAACCTCTACCGAGGCTTCCCACACTCCTTAATTCCCTCAATCCACCTTCAAACAGGTACTCTTAGTAAAAGGATCCGCTCACCCCAAAAAATTCCCTTTATTTTTCTCTTATCTATAATCTTAAAAATTTGAGAGCTAAGGGGAAAAAAAACGTTTGAAAGGTGATGATCCTCACCTTATGAATCATGGACTTAAAACTATCTTACATCATACAAAAAAATGTTAACCTAATTTTCCCTGACAGTTGCCATCGATGTGGGAAATATGGTGGGGCTGTGTTAATATCCGCTTAGGAATAAATAAGTTATAAAAACTGCCAATGTAAATCAACGGAAGTGATAATGGACATGGTTACTGAAGCGTTAGCCAATAGGCGCGTGAAGACGCTTCATTCAACACCACTAGTGCAGTCCTTATCTTTTAGTTTATTTCGTATATGCCAATTAAGCGAGTTAGGTCTACAAACGAAACACCTAAAGTTCCTAACAAAATTTATAATGGAATTGATGTGCAAAGAGATAGTTGTTCTATGAAACATTCATTCCTTAAAATGTTGGCTAATTAGCCAAACAGATGATTAGTCCACCCTTAAAAGAGATGACCTAGTTAAATCCAGTATAAACAGTTGTTATTCTATTCAAATAACAGGTGAATGTGGAAAAGGAATGAGAATTCGCAAAACAAGGAGAAAATTAGAAATTCAGGTATATATCTTGTTGAATAGAATATATAATACTTCCAGCTTCTCTCATTAGTTATGGTCTGTTAATTCAATGAACTCCGCACTCAACTTTGTTAAAGTTAGCAACCTTCAGATAACACTAGCGATCGCAGTCTGAAATCCGGAAATAATAACTGTTCTACTTCCAGGTAACAGAAATTCACTGTTTGAATAAACTTCTCAGAATCATTTTTGATTCATTCTTAGATTCAATGAAAACCTAATACAAATTTATTACCCACAAATAAAAATTAATCTGTTTCTCTTAGAAGTCTAGTTTATTTCATGTGGAATGGAAGCGATTTGTTATATCTGTGCATTGTTGTCCTCTGTAATTCAATATTCAACTTAATACTTCTCCAGGTATAATGCGGTACGAAAAATGTATGTTTATTTTGATTTAATTTCCAAAAATATTTATGCCCATTTATTCGGAAGCTATTTAGAAACGGACCTCTTAAAACTGCGAAAAACGTATAATGTAAAAAAAAATAATTTCTATATTTTGTTGTAAGAAGTAGTTTAATACAAATGGAATCTACTTTGCAATTTCAGCTACCTTCGATCGGCCTCAGGCAGTAATTTTCCTTCAATCACAGGCCGTTTCTCATTAATTACCCTTTCACGCTAAACGAGATGTAATTGGATAAAGGTTGTCTTTTAACGGAAAAAAAAAATTAGTAGGCTTGAGCCTGTTTTAAATCTCAAATTATCCGATATTGAAAAAAACTCACAGCATGACTTTTAACCTTTCACATCTTAGTTTGCTTGATAGCTATTATAAATTCATCATATTGTTCTATGCATCAAACAATTCATATGTTCTCTATTAAAGTAAATTTCATAGTGAAAAACACAATATTTCTATGAGAGTGGGTTTCCACCCTTAAATTCCATTTTAGTTCCCAACATAAGAGATTTCAGGAAAGTCAAGGAGGTTTGTCGTGTGAATTGTTCTTTAAAAAAGTTTATAACAATGTTCCATTCACAAAGTATAAATATATGGCATATTTTAAAACTTCATGCGTAAATGGTTCCCTTTATGGCATTTCGGGAGTAATGAGATCGAGGTGATTTGGAACAAAGGTAGTAGCATTCTTTAGTCGTCCTTTTGCCATATTCTGACGCAGGTGTTTCTTCATTTTCAGCCCTATACTTCACGTCGAAGATCTCTTATTGATTCATATGAGCTGACTTTTACAATTGATTTAACAAGTGTAACCATCTCTACGAAACGGAATGATTTAATCGCTGTGTTATGTTATGTAAAATTTAATTTTAATTTCCTAAAAGACTGACAGCATAAACTTCTTTTACTTAAAAGGGAAAAAGGCTTTTCGAAAGTTCTATACAGTAAGATGGAGTGAAGTGAACTGCCTGGCTTTCTCAATGTGCTAACTAGGCATATGTCGGGTCATCACTGGGGAGGTGCCTGATCACCCTAGCCCTGGGGACGACCCGAAATATGCCTAGTTAAGTAAGGATGGTTCGTGTTTATAACATGGAACATCGTTACTATCTGAGTCCATTTATGATAGGTATGTGCCCCGACAATGCACTATGTTCAAGAGAAGAGGTACAGAGGTTTCATAAAGAATAAGTCAAGTTCAAGCGGAAACCAAGCAAGCGTCACCGAGTGAAGGTCCCAAAAGAGTCTGCGAGGAGACTAAGAGCCTAACTTCCAGGGCCAGGAGCCCTGGCTTAAAGCGTCACCGAGTAAAGGTTGCGAGAGACTCAGAGGCTGATGCGGAGACTGACTAACAGGGCCAGTAGCCCTGCCTTAAGTACCCTGCTGAGAGGCTGCGAGGGTCTCATCCGGGTTGGGGGCTGTGGATACCTGTGGTGCTTTTCCTACGCTTAATTACCAGACCGCTCGCCCCCTAAAGGACTGTTTATGACTGCCAGCTGGTGACCCTATCATGTTTATGACTGCTAGCTGGTGACCCTTTCTCGTTTATGACTGTTTATGACCCGTTGTACCCTTGCCCACCTGGCTCTTAGGCCGGTGGGTACCTGGCTGTTTATGACTGCCAGCTGCTGACCCTTCTCAGGCTACTTGCTTGGTCCCCGTCTTTTATTGCTTAACACATTCGCAATGATTTATATTTGATTATAATACATTTAGTTCATGTTATTTCACTTTTGCTTACAATATATATGCAATAGAGTATAGGGTGATTTAACGTATGTAGTTAGCGGTCACAACAGCATACAAATCGAATGACATCTGGATTCCTCTTTACACTTCAGAATAAAATCTAAAAATTACTCCTTAAGTCTCAAAGGCTTTTATTAATAGTTATTTCCTTACTGATTGTCCTGCAGTAGCTCAACACTGTCTGTTTGGGAAACATAGTTAAAACATTGAAACAGTTGTACAACTAAATCAACTAAATTGTCACTACGTCTCAAATAGATGATCTATAAAAGTGTTTTCTGTACGGTGTCTCATCAGACGGACAACACAGCTGAATGTCTCCAACAATTTTGGAACGCTAAAATCCGAGATGTGGTCGGAGGTTGGTTAAAAAAATACCAACGTGCATCAGTTGCTTGTCGTGCTGAACATTTGTGGTTTCAATCACCGGTTACCCATTAATTTTTAAGACTCGTACCACCTCTCAAAACCGGCGTTGAACATGGCTATATCTCCCTTCCCATCAAAGAGGGCAACTGACTGTACGGGAAACATAGCTTTAGTTAGTTTTAGTATTTAATATCTCTGAATGACGAGCCCTATCCTCATCACGTTCAAATTTTAAAATGCAATAAATAAGTTAGTAACTCAAATAACTTCATATAGTTTTTGAAATATCTCATAGTTTCTGAAAATGTGGAAACGACTGGTATAATTCTAGTTTATTTCCTTACTGATTGTCCAGCAGTAGCTCAACACTGTCTGTTTGGGAAACATAGTTAAAACATTAAATCAGTTGTAAACTTCATAAGATGTATGAAATATAGCATAGCTGCCAAAAATGTGAGCCGCACCAGGCAAAGTTTCAGTTTATTTAGCATCTTACAGATTCTGAATGAAAGTATATTGAAATAATGTGGTTTCGAAACAAAAATAAAATATCTTTTGAGCTCAATTTCTGTATAATTCACTATCTCCAGAACCTTATAGAAAATTATGCCCGGTTTATTTTAAATAACTCCGGTGTCATTTTAACGTAGACTATAAAAGTTTTTTTTTTTATTCTGTAAATTTAAACACTAACCGGAAGGACATTTAAAGCTGCATTATAGAGGAAGTAGGTCTTCTATCTTACCTATAGCATTCATTATCTCTCTGAAATAAAAAAGTGACAATCTGCTCTCTTTTCAAATGGGTACCATTTTCTTAGCCAGGTACCATCCGCTAACGACATCGTGGAAACTTTTCTTATCACCATTGTGAAGCTTTGCAGGCATTACGAGAGATAGCATATTGTTACAGCTGAGAGTGTCACTATCGCGGACTTTACACAATAGCAGTATATTTATTTTTTCTAAGTAATAAACAGGAATAAATTAAAATGGATCCTTTCATCCCACTGAGAACATTAAGTCGAAACCTGTTAAAAGCTATGTCATATTCATGATTTTCAAGGGTAACCTATGTCTAGAATATTTTTTTGAACTTGTTTGATTATAAAAAATCAAGAAAAAAGCAATATCTCCGATCCAACGAAGGATTCACAACTTAAACAAAATAGTGATTATTAAATTGGTACTCCGACAAGTGACCAGGGGTGCAGATTTTGGCACTAAATTAGACCTCCCTAGAGCTCTCCAACCATTTTATAATACCAAAACAACTCGTGGTGTACTTCTAGTATAAGATAGATTTTAGTGTTTTATTCAAGAGTGATTTTTCGACATCCAAAGCGTCTAATCCTCTTTGAATGCTGCTTGCTTGTTTGACATCCTTTTTACCAAATAGTTATCACAGGTACAGATAAGATTAAGCTAATGCATCAGAAACTAAAGGGAGCAAATTAATTTTGAAATACCCAACTTTGTTAGGGTTGCATAGTTTTTATTTATGTTGTATTTATATATTCACTAGGGAACACATTTTTTTTACAACCCCTTTCAATGTCATTCACAGCTTATAATTCAACTAATAAATCAATACAAATATTTCCACTAATTGGTATGATGTAAATTTTACCTGGGTAAGGTTGTTTGGCGCGCTATTAGGTAGATACAACAAGGGAACTATGGTAAATAATAGTATCTATGTAGAATCTGAATGAGCTCTCAAAATGTCGAAAATAGGCAAGGGGACTGTTTCAATACTATGCTTTGCTTATATCCTTACTAACCACGTATGTAATATGGTAAGGATATCCACAGACCTCACATCAGTAAATGACGTGTAGAATGTAGGGAAGTTGCTGGTCATCATTCACTTTGTGCGAATAGTGCATTGATTTGAATGCTAAGGAATAACCAGGTACATAATATCTAGGTAAAATTATAGATAATGAATGCTGACGATCTAAATTGTGACGTGTAGTAAATGAATAAAAATATCATATATCACAGTGAAAATTTAATGACTTACATAAATGACAACATTTCTAGATAACAATGAATAGCAAATATTTATCATGTTAGAAATACTGACTATTTTAATGAAATAAATAATTTCTCTTTATGAAGTTATGCGTATCTTTTTCATTTATCGACAAGAACGTTGCCTTTTAATTAATATGTAAAAAATAATTGATTCAGTACAGATTTGAAGAAAATATAATAATGGCATATCCTTAAAAATATATTTTTATTTGACACAGGAAAGCAATTACATTTCGACTTTTGAAGCTTCTTTTTATACAATTAAAAATATACTTTTTAAATACATTTGCGGTTTTTTTTTCTCTGTACAACAATGTGTACGTTTATTCGCAATTCCATCCAATTTGAATATTTGTAACCCTTTCCAAGCCTGCCAACATGTTGTATTAAAAAGTGACAATAGTGATTACAGTGAACCTGTGGCATCACTGATTTTTGTAAATAAACTGCAACAAACTTAAACCTAATGCGACATGTTGATTATAGGTATCAGGATGATGTTGATAGTAGGTATCAGGAGAAGCGCAATGGCTACATCTTTTTTCCTGCTTTGTCATTCTCCTATAATGAGTGAGTAAGGGAACAAAGCAGGCAAAGGCAAACATTTTTAGAAGAAATGGGTTGGCCAGAAATTAACAATAGAAACTGCAACAACGTACACCACAAATCGAAGCAAGTTCTGCTTAGAATTTAAACTGTCATTTTGAACAATTTTGTTAATGTCAGTTTTATAGTATTATCTTGTATTTTTTTATTTATTATAGTGTCAAGTTATTCCCGTATTGCCATGCGTATGTATGTAATTAATCTAAAGCCCAACACAATTGACGGTGTTTATTCTTAGGGGACTTATTATTATGTCCCAGAATAAAGTTGATTTTCCGTTTTATTTCAGGTATTGTTTTCATATTTGTAGGAGTTGCAAATACACGATAAAAATGTACAGTTTAACTACGTTTATTTAAATATACATACCTATTAATATATATGATGTCTGTACGCAGATTGCAACATCTAATTTTGCTACTTTCAAATCAGTCCTATTGTATCCTTTTAATTGTAAAAGATGCCAAAGATGTATTATGATTTTATTATCGTTATTCCAAAAGCCAAAAACAATACAGTGACACTTTAGGAGTTGAAGAAACATTTATTATTATTAGGAATAAGTTATTCCAAAACTGACAGATTTTTATGATGTTGACATTTCCATTAATTGATTAATAATATGACTGTAATAGTTTATTATAGGGTCAATATTGTTTATAGTGTCAGTGTTAAATTCCTTTGACTTAGTATACCATACTTTAGCACAGTCACTGCACAGTACCACTTATCCCTATAATCCTCCTCGGAGACTAAAACGGCAGTGGCCACGAGGCCCTGCTATAAATAGGGTGTCCTGGCGATGTATGTCTGTGGGTCTGGCGCTTTTGGTCAGCCTCATTGACGCTGCTGACGGAGGGCCGTGGGGGGTTGGTAAGTAGGTTGAGAAACATGTGGATTTGAGAGGTCTCTGGGCTGTTTTTAAATACTGTGTGCATGCGTAAATCATAATTTTATCCTTAAACCCACGCAAGACTAAAATCAGTTTTCTAGGCCAGATTGTGTATTTATTAACTCCTTATTGTCCAAAATGGCTGAGTAGACCTTACTTCTAAGCCTTTCCATGTCTACCTTTAGATAGTTTTGAAACATAGCCATTCTTTACTCCATTTTGACGCACTCTGTCTGCTTTAAAAACCAATTTTCTTGAATTAAAAATAAACATAGAAAGGCGAACTTGATTGTTATTACATTTAATACGTTCTTAATCGTATTGGTTTTAAGTAAATTATCAATTTGTGAGTCAGTGAGTGAACAGTTGCAGAAATGTCAAGATGGGTTGTTTGAAATGGAAATTAGGAAATTGGCCTGGTCTTTAACTACAGATCACTTGTTAACTTAAAATAAATGTTGGAATCGTACAACCAGAAACTCACATAAAATCATTAAAAAAACTATGGATCTCACAGTTTCAGTGTAAAACTGGCGGCTAAAGGGCAATGAAATTAGATTCACACATCCCACTCATTAACATTAACACTAGTCCCCTGTGCTGACGAGAAAAAAAGCCTCATATAAACAAATTTACCACCCAAGCCACCCAATTGAGAATAGTCCCTCAAAAGAAAACACTAAACAAATCATAAATCAAAGGGTGGTTCTGCTCAAAGAAGTTTATTCATTTTGTCCGCACTCCTCACAAGATGACGCTTGTGAGCCCAGCAAAAGTAGCAAGTGGAAGCTTAAAGGGCAACTTGCTGTGACACTCATAAAAAATAAAGCTTTGTTGATAGTCCAAAATCTCTTGATGTTTTCGAGCCTAAGGAGCGTAAAGGGATTCTCTTGTGCTGAGGAATATCCCCAGACTCAAAGTGGTCTGTTAAATATTAAGGGAATTCCATTTGTCCTTTACCTTTGAGGTAAATTGCTAGAAGCACTCTCGTAAGTAATTGAATTTTTCCCGGAGTTGGAGAAAGCTTTAGGAGAAAAAATAATTAATTCTGTAATGAATGATTGTTGTAATTGGCTTTTAAAATTGCTTGCATTTACAATAATACAAGAATGAGGATATGTCAAGTAATACCCCGATGTCTGCGGACCTGCCACAGTGATCGATTGTCATTTAGTTTGTATTGAATACCTTGTCTCACCTGACCTAGTGGATTTGTGTATGTTCGCTAAAAATATGGCGATGGTTTCATCTTACTGTCATTGTGACGGATCCATCCCAAAGCACGGAAAATCCATAATTAGTGTTAGTAAGTTCTTTAGCCCGTCGAAAAAAAAATTGAAAAAACGGAAGCAATTCACATCACTAAACATCTACCCAAATTAATTTAGGAAAAAGTGAAGTGGTCCCAGATTGTTAACAGTTTACGAGTAATTTTCGATACTTTTACAACTTACGTGCGTTCTTTTAAAGCTAAAGCCAATGCTACTATCTCATTTTTATTTACATTCAACATCTAAAGTAACGATAAAATATAGGCATTATTTTATAAAATATATTACAGACCTCGAGTAACCTATTCATCGCCATAAGGGACTATGACTAGTACTAATCCATTCTTTAAACTGCAGATAATTCAAAATAAATTCACAAACTGATGAACCACGCATAACGCAAACTACAGAAGTATGATTATGCATTACCTTTTTGATTTGTTACTATTAAATGCGGTATTATGTAATATTATCCTCTTGAAAATAAAGACAAAACGACTGATTACTCAAAACAATAATACATAAAACAACCACAAAAAGTAAACTACGAAGTGTAAAGGCCATCACTATGCATAAATACATATTAATGGGGCCACCAATCACATTAGAATCACGATAATAGTTATTTACACTCAATTAGAACCTATACACCGCAGATGTAGCTTCAGGCAACCCTTAAAGCCTATTTGATTTTATAAGTCAAAGACTCTCCAGTAGTCTAAAGTCAAAATTTGAGTGATGGTATGCATCGGTATCTTGAGTATTGATGATCTGACATGTCTCAGCTTCAAGCATTGTACGTAGGTATAAATCTGTATATTTTTGTCCCTCCATGATTACTCAAAGTCGTGTTAGCGTGTAATTTAGCATACTCGTAGGTCTTCCTTTTCTCGAAATTAAGCTAATTTGTGATTTTGGTTTGTTGGTGAGTTTTATTCAAATCTTCCTATAATGTTTACTAGTAATTTAATTGCTTAAATTAAGTTCAGTCTTCCATAATTCAATATAAAGATGTATATATTTTTTATTTGTGAGGCTGCATTGTCGGAATTTAGACCATAAACTAGGGAAAAATATAAAATTGTACTGTCAAATCAAGACAATGTTATTTACAAGATTTATGAATCCCCTCTTGACGGCCAAGCCCATCCAATAGACAGATCCTCTCTATACAAGGCCCCAGGCCGGACCGAAAAAAAAATGGTCTGACTATTCAGGAGGTGCCCAGCGAGCGGTATGAAAAGCAATATCCGGCCTGCAGGGAAGGGACATTTGTTGGCGGGGTTCATAAGTTGGCAGCCTTGATATGACAGTGACTTATTGCAGGCCATGCGAGCGAGGCCCGGCCCATGTCCAAATGTCAACACCCATTTTCTTACGGCCCCTACCCATGAGCCAAATATTGCTCTTGCTATGGGTGCATAAAGGTTACTGATGCTTTCCTTATTTATAACCGGGGATAATCAACGGAAGGTTGTAGACTTCCCTGCTAACAAGAAACATTTCTGAACAATACATGTAAATCAAATTCGTTTATTATTTCGTCATAAAGGATTTTGTGGGCAAAAACTAACCCCCTTAACTAATTCTACCCACCTTGTTAACAGTCTTGCAAATCATCCAAAGCATAATCTTTGGTTTCCCCGAATATATCAATCCTTTTATTTTTATTAGGAACCCTAGTTTTACACTATTTTTTGTATTTTTAGTTGAAATCTTAAAATGGAAATAAAGTTACTATATAAAGACAAAGTAATTCTTTAATTTAAAATTTTGTCGCGATCTGAGCAGAAAAAGTAATGACCAATTTACACAGCTAATAGAATCATGTGTAGTATGAAAGTTTATTAAAAGTTAAATAATAAAATTGTTAAAAGAAATAAATTAAAAGGAATATTAAAGAATAAACATGGTTTCTTTGTTTAAGAGTAGGTGCTTGGGTAAATAGTGATAACCACTATAAATAGGACTTATAACTAATGAAATAAAACTTTTGTTTCAGAGCAAGACAACATAATTAGTTGTCAATCCTGATAAATAAAAGAAACATATTTAACTTTATATGTACATATAACTATATGTATATAATATAAGGTATATTATACTTTCTGATGTATGTTTGTATATTGTACATGTAGTATCAATGAGATAGTCAACGCAATAACGATCCACTTAGATAATTTATTACAATCATGTGCGTTTGTTTAGTTCTAACTCCATTTTGTGAAGTTCTAAATCACATGCACAAAGATTGGTTCCTGTATATTTGTCCTATTGTCCGTTTGCTGTCTAGTTAGTTCCACTATATATTTATAAACGACCAGTATAAGTATATATAAACAGCCTTTTATTAGAACGACAGAAAATAATCTTTCTTCCACCACATATAAAGCTGAGCCTTATAAAGCAGTTTGTAAAGGCTCTTGATAAGAACGGATTATGATTTGTGTATGTAGGTGGAAAAATGTCCCAGTTGAGTACAAAAATAATTAATGCAGGAATATTTGACAGCCCACAGATAAATAAAAACGTTAAGAATCCTGCCTTCGTAAATTCAATTAATGGGGATGAGCAAAAAGTCAGGAATTCATTCGCAACATTTGTCGGGAATTTTCTTGTCAAACTAAAAGCTGAAAACTGTTAAACGAGATGTTTAACAGTTTCAAATCCCATGTTTTTAACATGAATATTAAGGTGCGCTATTCACACAGTCAATAAAACCATTCCTTGAAATTTAGGAGTCACCATTGAGGAACAAGGTGAAAGATTTCACCAGGATATTAAAGCTACGGAGGCCCAGTACCAAGGAAAATAGGATACGCAAATGATGGCAGATTACTCCTGGAGATTAAATAGGGATTGTTACAAAATCCATTCAAGAATGTCCCGGAAAAGAAACGTCCGAATGTTTCATCAATGACTTTTTCCTCTATTTTTGTCTATAGTAATAAAAAATTGGAGTTAAGTTTTTTTATTTGATCCGTGAATTTAACTTAAAATAGCGTGTAACGTTTACTTCATTAAAATGTTATATCTTAGAAATTTGAGCTCATATCCAAATTTATTTTAATAAAGTGAACTTCACTAAAGAGGTCTATACCAATTCGTTTTATAATTTTATTTTAGTTTAGTTTACACTATATATTTCTTTGTGTGTTTTTTAAGGCGGTTCACTTCACTAACCCAAATCCCTCTCCAGTAACTGATAGGATAAGTCTACATTAAATGGAAAAAAGAGTCGGGGGGGGGGGGACTTATTCAACAAGCCCCTGGTAATTCATGAATTTAAAGCTCTTAATCCTCTTCTGAGACCGGCGGTCCGCCTCCCAAAGTCAATATATCATACTCAATATCTACATTATTTATGCGGTCTTCAATGCAGGGAGTTTAATACTTGGGCGGAGAGCTTATGCCCTTTATGTAGCAGTCAAACAGCCTTAGCCCTTTTTTTATTCTTTTCTTTACGTTTGGAAATTGAATAACTCTTTGGAGATTGCACGAGACATTATTCTCTCCTCTAAGTACTGCATAATGAAGAGTTATATTACGGTCTTCTACTGGTCGCTTTTTCAGACAGAATAATAAAACTGGTTTATAGGGTAAAACCAGAACATGTACCAGAGACTTTTAGGAAGCTGCAAGTACTCTGTGATATATATATATATATATGAGTTATATGTGTAAATCGATTTCGGTTTTATCCATGCTTTGGAGGGTCTTATTATTCCAGCAGATCATTTATATCCCATGTTATGGATTAATAATTAAAAAATATCCAGTTTCATATTTATACGTGACATACCAAATTGTGAATTTAAGGCGATATTTTATTTTTATTTTTCTAGCAAGTTCTTATAAAATTTAATAGCAAATAAAATTGTCTTTATTTTTTTTAACATTTATTTAAATTTATATTTTTAATTCCTGAAGATTACATGGCTCATATTGTTGTATGCACATTTCATATTTTATCATTTCTTTCTTCATTTAATTTTTATGCATATTAAAATACTACGAAGGACTGTTGCTTGCTGTAAATATCCTACTTTATTTTTAATAATTGTTAGTTTATAAAATACATAGTCCCATTTGGATACTAAAAATATTATTCTTTCTTTGAAGATGATCCCATATACAATAATGTAAGTATATTATCTAAATAATAAAAAATAATGTTTCTTTGTGACAGTAGCAATTTGATTGTCCATGCATCTTCTTTTAGGAACTCACTCTGTCTTTATGAAGTGCTGTTTTGTTTTCATTTCGTAGCGCACACAATTAACAGTATCGTTTTTGCATAGGTAATGAATTTAATAGATGTTTTAATGACCTTTTTTATTGTCTTCAAAAACTTCTTCACAAGATATACTGGGACAGGTTCTTTCATAACTTGAAAAAATACTCAAAAGTAAAGGATAATATTTCTTTTCCATTGCCAATAATTGGGTTATTAATGACCCTTGACTATTTTAAATATGATTATATATATATTTCTGGCGTCTTTTAGGCTTCAAATAAAACTTGTATACATAAAACAAACAAGTAACAATGTGAAAATTCAATTATCTTGTGATAACAGCTTAGAAAGAATACAAATTATGTTTCGTTATGTAGAAATTCTTATCTTAAATTTATCATCCAGCTCAAGCTGATAGAAAAACCAAGTATTTTAATTGCTAGGTACAAAATTCATTAATAACGATTAACTGTTTTTTGTAGAGAGAATTTCCCATGATGCTTTGAGTTTAAAGATTGAACAAAGAAAAGCCTCCTGAACAGACAGACAAGTAATATTTTCATATGTTCTTGCTAAATCTCTTCACTATTTTTATATATAAGTTTTGAATTCAGAAACTTAAAGGAGGTGGAGGTTCTCAGGTTATAAATCAAACATAATAAGCAATTAAATAGTAAAATACTAATTTTCATAATAATTCAATAATACTAAAATGAAATATGAATTATAATTAGAGAGTCATGTTGCAGTGCTACATCCCGCAATCATATAGCGTATTAATTACCCAACTGCACTACTTAACTGAAAAAAAAATTATTTTTAAACCGAAGGTGAGCTCTATTAGACGGGTCAATCACATAATTTTCTGTAATGAATTTTTTTTCAGCTTTAAGGATGTCTTAATATTCAGCTCTGACGCAGTACCAGATAAATTATTGCATATATTTCTTGATAAATATATAACTAGGAGTATCAAATCCAACAAAAATGAACTGTCTTCTTAACCTGAACATGCAGCTGGTTGTGTCATTTTTCTTAACCCCACAACAAAACAGAAGTTACTTTATTCAGTCTCTCAATTCTTTTGTACTAAATATGATTCAGTGTTCAACGTCACTTACTAATTTGTGATTATTTTCAATGTTTCCTCGAAAATTTCACTTTTTCTTGTTAATTTCATCTTACTGTAATTGAACAGAGTTACTTTATTATGTTCAGGCGATGTCCTAATATGTATCATAAAAATCGCTCAGTAATGGCAAAGGCATAATTGCGCTTGAGCGTAATGAAACGTTCTTATTGTAGAAATGACTTCATGGAGTATCTTAAGAACAACAAATCATTATAGAGGAAATAACATAAACCATAAAGACTGTCGGGTCGTCACGAAGGGGGTGCTAGGTTACCCTAGCCCTGGTGACAAGTGAGGGTTGTTTGAGTTTATAACCTGGACAATAGTTTCATGATGGCTTTACTATCTGACTCCATTTTTGATGTGCCCCGACAATGCACTATGTTCAGGAGAAGAGGTATAGGGTAGGTAGGTAGGTAGTTTGTGTGGTCTTGGAATGACCACGAATTCACACTCGGTATCTGAGGGTAGGCAAAATCCGTCCTGATCCCAAAGGCGAGTGTGAACCAGTGAAAGGCAGAATGAATTGTCGTGGGAGACACTGCTAGGTAATTTTGCATGGTCACGACAACCGTTGTCCACTAGGGAGAGGTCTCTCCCTAGGAGGTGCTATATTTAGCGAGACGAAGGCAGAGATTCCCACTAGGAAGGTGTGGGGTCTGACAACACCGGACTAAAACGTAGCGTAGAGGAGAGAAGAGATGCAAAGGTTTTTCAAAAAGAAGCTGTCAAGTTTCAGAGTTCCAAGCAGGAGCCACGAGCCAGTGTAGTTGTCAGGAGAATGATTTACAGGTCCCGAATCGCCGGCTTAAATACCCAGCTGGCCTTGTCCGCAGCCAATCATCATCGGGATTGTTGTGGCCAATGATGTGGCTTTCCTTTGTTCCCTAGCAGAGCCTGGAAGGGAAGGGGGGGTTTGGGCCTTATACCTGACTGACAGCTGGTTACCCAGCTCATATAACTAATTGGCCCTGGCAGCATGTTATATTGTTTAACATATTTACAATGATTTATATTTGGGTAATGTTATCTACATTTGTTTACAATATATATACAATAGAGTATAGGGTGATTTCTCTTATGTAGTTAGCGGTCGCTACAAAGACTATTCCAGCCAATCTGTATTATTGAACTAAAGAAATTTACATTTTCAGGTTATTTTCCATGTGTGTTTACGTAGTGGCCATTTTTGAAGAGTATGACAAGACGTTACGATATTATAAACAAAATTTGAAGAGAGGTGGAAGGGAAGATGCAAATGAGCCACGTAGGTTCGAGACCCAAGAGGCAGTCCTGGCGCAGGGCCCTTTTTGCATATCTAACGGGTCCATCTGAGACAGAGAATATATATCCCTTCGCTGGAATGTGGCAGCCGATTCGGACAGGCATTCCGTACTCTTGTGAAAGAAATAGTTTCCCTTTAATGTCCCCTTCGACGTTTTATACAATTGAATGAAATTTGATATACTTTAACCGTTTAGCTGTATAACTATTGTTTGGTTTTTGTAAAATTTATTCAAATTGCATTGCTTGAATAAATTAAAAAAATGAAATGTTAAGAGCCTTTCATATTTCATATATGAATAACAGTGTAGATTGTTGATGCATACATTTTTGGATAATGGAAAGTTTAATGTCTTTCTGAGGATGTAATTACCTGCACTTCTTGACCTTTAACTTAGAACTGTGCTCCAACAGCATAACGAATTGTACCAGTTGATTCATGAATCAAATTATTTAAAGCACCAATAATGAAAATAAAAAAGGACAATTTATGAATTAAAAAATAAATATTTTTGCATCATGCTAAGCAGAGGGTAAAATTTAAGTTCACAACGATGTTATAGATAACATGTATTGAAGTAGGAGAATCAATTAACAAAAACTCATCAAATATTAATGAAGGTGGTTTCCCGAGCCACCTGCACCCCTTCGGTCTCAAGAGTGTTGGGGTTTGGTCCTCATTATCGTGCTCTCTTGAATCGATAAGATATATACATTGCTGAACAACAAGTGGGGCTCACATCGATAAATTCAAATATCTGCTTCTTAATAGAATTTTTTTGGTTTTCAATTCTTTTTTAATGAATACTAAACTTTTCAGTGATAGGGGGCTATAATTATGAATGAAAACTAAATAAATATTTAAAAAAATAATTTAAAGAACTATATAGCAATTGCTATTTGGATACCTTGTGTAATTGAGCTCTACAAATTAGCCAAAAGTAGGATTTTTTAAGTGTTTTTTTTCAATTTTAATTTAAAACATGAGTTCGACGCTCGAGCAAGTAGCCCTTATTGTTGCTTTAGTGGAAGGCAGTCGAATCCAAAGGAATGGAACCCGTGCATTGGTTTTTCTGAAACTACTCTTCTAAGAGCAATCACAGGTTACTGTCAAACAGTTTTGTGTATTCATTGGCCCAAATAAGGTCGGCCAGAAGTGACAGGTTTATTATATCGTAGATATCGTATGGAATTCGCTTGGAACACTTTATGCGGACTGAAAATGAATGGAGCAACGAGCAGTTTTCAGATGAGACACGCTTCTCTCTTTATACGCCGAATGGACGGATAACAATTTACTTACAAGACTCTTACTCTTTATTGGGCTATAATTACAATCTACCTTTTATAAGGCAATAAATAATTAAGATAAACGCTCTCATTCATACCATATTTACAATTCATCATTCACTCGCTCATTCATACAATATTTACAAACAGCCCAGAGACCTCCCAAATCCACATGCGAAGAGAAAACGGAGCCTTGGGAAGTCCCCCACGCTTCTCCGTCAGTCGCGTCACCGGATACTAGCCAGTGGAGATTGACCAAGAGCGCGAGAGCCACAGACGCTCAGGACATGATTGAAGTAACTGGCCATTGCCAGGACCACCGCTGTCACGCGTTTATAGCAGGTCACGAGGCCACTGCCGTTTCAGTCTCCGAGGAGGATTATAGGGATGAGTGGCGCAGTGCAATGACTGTGCTACAGGATTAGGGTGGTTGGAAAGGCTACTGTGGAATTTCATAAACTTGGAAGGGATGAGTTCTAGAATGTAGGGTATATTAAGGTCGTTATGAAGGGTTTTGTTGCTGACATAATAAGGGGCACTTACTATTGTTCTCAGGACTTTTGATTGAAAGGATTGGATGCGCTTGATGTTCGACTTTTTTGCTGTCCCCCATAGCTCTATTCCGTATGTCCAGATTAGCTTAAGTATAACTTTGTAAATAAGTAGTTTATTTTCTATTAAGAGATGGGATGTCCTTCGAAGTAGTCTGTACAGTAGTCCAAAGCGTCTGTTTAGTTCTTGTCTTTTTAGCCTCGTGTGTGGGTTCCATGTAAGTCTTTTGTCGAGATGGAAGCCTAAATACCTTACTGTCTCAGACACGGGGAAAGGAATCGAATTGAAAAATACTAGCGGACAGGACTTCAAACTTATTAAAGTAGCAAGTGTGCTGGGAAGGAAGAAAAAAATTAACGTTATATATTCAATCATAACCAACAACCAAACAATTAAAAAAAATCCTAAGTTATGTAAACAAATGAAGGAACAGGAGGATCTAAATAAGACATCATAACGACAGTGTGATTTACTGAATGCAGTTGTTTTACATTCAAAATTCTTTCTTTATTATTTCCTTTGCTAATATGGTCGATTTGGGGTAGAATTTTAAATTAAAAGTGAGATATTTTTCATCAATGTTATACATAATATAAACACATCGAATTTGATGACATTTCAACCACAAGGTGTGGGTTGGATAAGACCTGTGAGGGAAAAAGGTTTCTTTGTCAACCCCACTCTTCACTTTAGGAGACCGTGTCAAGGAGTACCCTCCTTCTACTAGTCATCAAGAAAAAGCCTGAACAAAGGAAGAAAAAATGAGATTTAATAGTTAAAGATATTAAAAATTAAAGATTAGTAAAAAGATCCTGTCGGGTGTTTGGGGGAATTCGATTGTGGAGATAAGGAATATAACAATGTTGTCACTGGCTTTCTTGGAAAAGAGAAGGGAATGATGAAGAGATTGAACCTGAACACCGGTAGTTTCCAAGTTTTGAAGAACCCCATCTTGTAACATCGTTATCCACATACTTGGTTCAAAGGGGGAGTCACCTGGAGCCACGTATTATAATAATTATTGTTAAGGTAATTCGCCTTTTGGTTGGATGTTTAAAATCTTGACGCCCTAATTTATAATATGTGTTGTGACTGCGGTGGACTTATATATATTTTAACCTCTTTTTCTTGTTTTTCATTGGTAGTCGGTATGTCTAATAATTCTTTAGTTACAGTTCTTTTTCTTGAAGAGGCCCCCACCACTGTATTAATAGTGGAAATATTCATTATTTTGTAGTATAATTATTTTTCAATAATTTAAAAATAATCAATCACTATGAACTTTTTTCTCGAGGAACTTCCCTCTTCAATGCCACCTGGCTCACTCTCATTGGTGACTATGTGGTACCGTGTTTTGAATTTACATTAATCAAAACTAAAATTACAGCTGGCAAATTCTGGAAAATAAAAAATCCAGGACATCTTAATATTAATACATATGTAATATAATGTATAATGTAATAAATATACTCTCAACCAGAGACCTTTACAAAAAAGCTAACAAAACCACAGTGTAATCCCCCCCCCACGATAAGGCTTTGTCAATGACCCACTTCGAATACCGAGAGGTCGATAGCACTGGTCCAAGACGTGAGTGAGTTACAAGTGACCAAGATTTATGTGACCACTGTCCATGTCCGATCCTTGCCACCAGAACTATAATCCCATCTGCTGTGTTAGTTCTGTCCGGCTACAAGCTGGGTCCTTGGGCGTTTGTTAGATCTCTTGAGTCATGGTCCGTTGCCTTTGATAAGACCTCTCCACTTTACAATCCAAAGTGTTATTTTAATTGGTATAGGGGGTATAGGGACCTGTCTGCATACAGACTTTATTACACTACGTCATGTAAACGGTTGAAAATATGACTTCAGATTAAATAGCTACAATAAAAACATTCATAATAAGCGGCAAGGTTTCTGAACAATACATAAATTATGCTATTTGTATTGCTTCATGTAGAATATCGGGTCAGATGAAAGTATAGAAACATATCTATACTAATAAAAAATAATCTCATTACTGTCACTATAAATTTGTGCTTATAGTCTGGAAACAAAATTAACAATTGAGGATCAATTGGCTCTAAATCAGATTTTTTTTTTAAATAGAATAATTAATTTTTATGACTTCTTAGAACTGATAGAACACTAACGTGCAAGTAGACATCCTTATATACAGATAGGCATACAAAGCCTCGTATCTCAATGAAAGAAATGAATGATTGCTTGAATCCAGAATATAAACAACCTCTCCAACTCTCTGGCGTTACTTAACGACCTAGGTTTTATGTAATATTCTGTTTTCGACTGGCCAAATTGTAATCAATAAAGGAGTGCCTAAACAATAGGTAAAATAATGACTGTTATGTTGTCAGTATAGAAGATGTCCTTCCAGGCTCCTTTATAATTTCGGCGCCACTTTCAAATTATACTTATTTCCATAGCATAATAAGTTGGTAAACGATTCGATTAACTTTTGTCTTTAAACGTTGCTACTCAGGCCGAAGAATTCATTAGTGGGTTTTTTGCTGGATATCGACATTAAAAATTTTGACAAGGGCTCATTCTTGTAGGCGTATCATTTGTTGAATATTTGTAGCTATTTAAGTGGAGATTCACCTGCTTAATATAGTTGTGTCCTTGTCGGGTTTTGTATAGCACAAGTCGCCATCCTTAGCTAAGTCACTGCATATTTTTAGTGAGTCTGATATTAATCTACACTCCTAAGAGACAAAACCCCTCTCCAGCTAACAGGACCAACCTGGCCCCAAACATGGTTTTTGTTGAATCATTTAAGAAGTAAATTAAAAACGTTATACTGTTGTAATTTTTGGTCCTAAGGTTAAACGTCTACATACGGAATAGAGCTATGGGGGACAGCAAAAACGTCCATCTTCAAGCGCATCCAAACCTTTCAATCAAAAGTCCTAAGAAGAATAGTAAATGCCCCTTATTACGTCAGCAACAAACCCTTCATAAGGGCCTTAATATAACCTACATTTTTGAACTCATCCCTTCCAAATTCATGAAATTCCGTAGTAACCTATCCAACCACCCTAATCCCGTAGCGCAGCCAGGGCCCCTGGGCTGTTTGTAAATACTGTATGAATGTGCAAGTGAATGATGAATTGTAAATATGGTATAAATGAGAACATTTATCCTAATTATTTATTGCCTATCAAGTATTAAGGCAGATTGTAATTTCATCATAATAAAGTTGTTTTATATATAAAAAAAATATATGTTCGTACCGAAGAAAATACGTCCCAAACGCAAACAAACAAAACTGAAACACAACCTGTTTCAATCGAAAAGACCACCGAACACGGAAGGCTCATAATATTAATTAATAAAGTTCAGTTCACAAGAGCACAGGCTCTCACTATGGAATGTTTGGCTGCACTGTTCTTGACCACAAGGCAACATAAAAATATAAGTCTACTACGACTTGTAAAAGGACGAGCCTAATGAGTTGAGAAATACCAGTATAGCTTGTCTTATACCGACTTGACCACAATAAAAACTTCACGTCAACCACGAAATACCTAACTAGCATAAGCCTGAGCAGGCTCGCAACAGACTTGCGTTTCCGCCAACTGTAGGGGAAACATTACATGACGCGCCCTAAACGGAGCAATTATCGAAGCGGTGGTAGAAAAATCAGTTACAAATTTGTAAATAATTGTCCCTAAACAGTTAGTTATACCAAACATTATTTGTTCCTAAAATAACATGTGCGGGGTCATCACGAGGGGGGGAGCCTAGTTACCCTAGCCCTAGTGACGAAGTGAGGATCGATTAGGCTATAACCTGGACAATTGCTTCATGTCGGGTCTTACTACCGTACTATCTGACTCCATATTTGATAGGTATGTGCCCCGACAATGCACTATGTTCAGGAGAACAGATATAGAGTAGGTTTATAGGTAGTTTATGTGGTCTTGGAATGACCACGCATTCACACTCGGTATCTGAGGGTAGGTGAAAACCGTCCGGATCCCAAAGGTGAGTGTGAACCGGAGAGAGGCAGACTGGATTGCCGTGGGAGACACTACTAGGTAAAGTTTGTAGGGCCACGACAACTGTTGTCCGCGAGGAAGAGGTCTCTCCCAAGGAGCTGCTAGTTTTAGCGAGACGAACGCAGAGAATACCACTAAGAAGGTGTGGGGTTTGACAATGCCGGACTAAAACATAGCGAGGTTAGGAAGAGAGATCCAGAGGTTTTCATAAATGAGAAGGCCGAATCTTCGGTGCGAACATCAGTGCAGCTACAGGTACCACCAGTCAAAGAGCTGTAGTTATAATGATTTACAGGCCTTTCCAATTCGTTATTCTTTCCAACCACACCGCAGGGTTGCGGTGACGTTTGCTTGTTCTAGGCTGCGACCCACCCAGGGCTGGGTCGCTACCTGACTCTCCCTTCAAGGGCCTCTGACTTGTTTTTGCAGCTTTCATGTCTTTTATTGTTTACAATATTTACACTGGTATGACTTATGGTTTGGTAATGTTAGTTACATTGCTACAATTACATTACAACATATTATAACCAATTTACAATATATTGTAACATTCATGACATTTGAGAATATCATGGCCTGCAACCCTTCCAGCTGGTCAGCATCATCCCTTTGTGCTCTTAGGAGTGGGGATGAGATGAAGGGCGAGTCTTTGTCAGTCTTAGCCTAACAGCCAGAGAGCCAAGCAGAGCAAGCTCCCGTTCCGTTGACGGTCAACAACACAAGAAGAGGAGAAGAAGAAGAAGAAGAGGTCAAAAGTAACGTTGATTGGATTACACGGATATCATCGATTGGGTGATATTGATATTGTTTTTTTACTATGGATCCATTAAAAGGGATTGAGCTCATTTTTCAATTTTCATGTATTTTTTTATGTAATTAGTAGTAGTAACTATCCTTGTTCAAAAGGAATTGAATATATTTTTTTTATATAATTAATGTCAGCACTCTATATAATTATAATTATTTGTTATAACCATTTATTTGTATACATATATTTCACAATTCCCAGTTTATAAATTTATTAATAACTACGACATTAGCCTTGAGATCGGGCGATTCAATCGGGATAATTTCCTATGTCGAAGACATAAAAACAATTTGAATTAAAGATCTCATGACGCACCTACCAAATTAGTTAAGGTAAATTGATCAAATAAATTAGAAAAATAAATGGTAAAAAATAAGGTAGGTTTCAATATATATATACAATAGAGTATAGGGTGATTTATGTTATGTAGTTAGCGGTCGCTATAATATGTTCAAGCCTTGGGAAGACCCAAGCCCTACATTTATTCCCTGCAATCAAGAAACCACCCCAAGACAGCCAATGATCCCTTCTAAATCAACATTCTCTTCTCCGATCTCAAGATTTCATTCATTCAAGATCTAGTCACCTACCCCTACTAAAACTTCCATTCCACCTCCCTGGTCATCTTAATCCGTTGGCTAATGCTTTGTACCTCTATCTCATCAACAGCAACTCTGAGTGACACATTAGGTGGAAGTTTGGGACCACTTCCAAACCTGCCAGCATTTTGTCAATGGCGAGTTTCATAGAGTGATGACTACTAAAGACTTTGGCTAATGAGGCTTTTCCCCCAAAAATGTAAAAAGGCGTTACTAAAGTTGCATGTAATCATTTCAACAGAGTTATTGCTAAATTTATGACTATCAATAATGGTTCTAAAGAAGACAGTAATTTGTATACAGTCTGATGAATCTGAACTTCTATGTAACATTTTTAGATCAAATAAGGGATTTTCAAACTTAAAAAAAAGAAATCATCAAAAAACTAAAAACGTTCAGACATTTGAATCGATGAGTTGTAATAACCTTTCGACTGTTACTGAAAATATCTTTCGTGTTATGTAGAAGCACAATGGAGTGGTTTAATTGGAATAAGCAGAAAGCCGTTATGCAAACTTGCTCAACAGCTAATAAAAGTGTCTAAAGTTGGAATAGGGTGCTGCTGACTGAGTAGCCGGAAGTTTCGGGAAAGATACCCTCGGAAATGCTAACTGGCTATAAGCTGACTAGTCAAGTGCTGAGCTGATAGTTATTGATCAATAGGCTATCTCAAAGGGGTCTCCCTTCTCCGGAGTAAACAAGAAACTTTCAATTGGCCCCGGCGTATCCACCGGGCGTGTTTTAGACCTACAGCAGTTGGCTCAAATAATTTGCTTCTACCGTTAAAAAATAACTCTCTAAGAGTATATCTCAGAGTCGTTCCGGTGATGCTCTGTTTGCATTAGTAACACTTTTTTTAGGTTGGGAAAGAAAAAAATCAATATTCAGTCACCAAGACCCCTATGAATAATAATAATAATTATAATTCACCAATAGATTAATATAACTCTGACGAAAAACAACACATTGCATAGGGGGAGAACCAAAGGCTAAAACTGATAAACGCCTTTACTTGCCTCTTCACACAAAATTGAAGACATACACTACCCTACGCAGTTTGGCATATCAAACCCAGGATTATGGAGCAACGAACAAATGAAATCTAGCAACAATAAAACAGTTTCAATCAAGACTTCTTCAACTTAGCGTTAGTTCACATCAACAGAGATATGACCCTACACAGATACAATTACAAATTTAACAGGTACACAACTACATCAATACTCTGTACACATAAATTCCATGAAACAATTTCGTGACGCCCGACACGCCAAAGATTTAGTTATCAACATCACTCAAGAGGAACTGGAGTAAGAATATTAATGTTATTAAACAACCATCAACATAACCCGTTCATGTCTATTTGTCACTATTACCCACTCACCATCTCATTCAATGGTTGTATAATTAATTATTTTATGAATAAAGTTTTGAATTGGTCACCAATTCACACAAAGAGATGTTACACAGGCCGAGTAAGTTGGTAACGTAATCAGTGACAGACTGGGCATGTTAAACATCAGTGTGAACGCCAGGAAGACCGACTGCGTAATCTTCTCCCTCCAAAAGGGGAAAAAGCCTTGCCAAAATCATACAGTAAAGGAGGGTAAGAGAACTCACTAGCTTTCTCAATGCAATATGTGGGTATAAAAATGGATAGGCATCTCTATTTCTCTACTCATTTTAGTAATAAAATAGAAAAAGTACGACACAGGTCTTACCGGCTTTTGCACATGCTAACGTCACCCAACCTGTCGCTTCGTCTAAAACTGATGATCTACAAATGTGCCCTTCGGCCAGCTCTGCTGTACGGTGCACTGTTATTTACCCACTTGACTGACAATGCAGCTAAATGTCTCCAACATGTCCAGAATGGGATCATGCGAAAAAAATTCATATTAATATGACCAAAAAAAAAACATGGGTTCATATGTAACGTAAAAAAAATTAGTAACCCAAAATCTAATATAAAAATGGGAAAAATAATCGCCCATGGATCATCTAGTAACTATTGAACAGTACTATTTAACACATGGTCTCCGTAGCACGGGGAAATAGGGCTTCTATCCAAAACTTAATAAAGTACTTTCTTCCATAAAAAAAAGTCCTCTGCGGTGAAGTATTCTATTGAATGTGTGACAAGTTTTCCAAACGATTCGGCAGCGAGTAAGCTAAAAGCATTAGCCTGTGTTTTTGCTGCACACCATCGCTGGGGAGAAGTGATAAATTGCCTGCCAAGGAGCCAGGGATGGAGGCAACTTATAAGTGGCTCTCGCGCTGATTTTCTGCGCCGTTCAATGGCCCCATATAATGTACCGTTCCTTTTGTCCCTTCTTACCCTTTTCTTTTTTTTTTAAAAGCATTTTCCACTAGTAGGGTGGAGGGATGAGGAGGGTTGTCAGTGCAAGAATGAGGACTTGGTACGTTTCAAGCAACATTCATTTGAAGTTACCGATTTGTTAATAAAATATTCGGTATAATACTCAGCTCAAAGATATTTATCCTAACTAAACCTGCTAGGTACACAAGCAATGGTAAAAAATATTAAAAGTGGAAAGCATCTATAGATATTTAAAAAAAAAATATATATATATATATATATATATATATATATAAACGATGTTTGATGAAAAAGTAACGAGAATTCTAAAATTTCGTGGGCGTTATGATTCCGATGGTAAACATTCTTTTTTTTTCATGGGACATGTATGTCTCTGAAATACGTTAAAATTGTCAGCTGTTTTCAAGGTTTACTTTTTTAGTAGTAGTTACATAGTACGCAAATATACGTGTTTTGGTGTTCTCAGCGATTTATAGTTTGGAAAAAAATGGATCAAAGAATTTGTCAAATAAATACAATTAAGTGCATTAAATTTTTTAAAATGTTGACAGTGGCACCCGTCAGGGACATGCCGTTGGGCCAGGGGCCTTGGTGTTGACCTTACCGTCTGCACCTACAGGGTCTGGAGAGCTGCCATCTTGCTGTGATGGAGTCGGCCGGGGTTGAGTGGTCTTCAGTGGGTTGGAATGTGATTGGTTAGTAAACGGTATACTGATGAAAGTGGTCAGAGGTACTTCATTGCGAACAGTGAGCTGCATGAGATATTTGAGCGGCCTACGGTGGATGAATTCATCCAGTACTTTTCAACGTGTATACGTCTGAAATTGTTGGAGCCCAGTACAAAAACAGTCACTGCTTTCGCTGACGATATCGCGGTGTACAGTAGCAGCATGAGTGCCAACTTGGCTCTTAGACAGGCTGAAGTAGCCTGTAACCAGATCAATCAGAGATTGGGAAAACTCAATATCTCTGTAAACGTGGGTAAGACTGACTGCGTGATTTTCTCATTCCAAAAGGGAAAACGTCCACTGCCTACTAGTTACACCGTAGAAACGCAGAAAAACTCCCCAGCAAACAGCCTCGTATATCTGGGTGTTAAAATGTACCGTTACCTCCGTTTTAGCGGCTATTTTGCCAGGAAACTAAAGTAAACACGCACGAAGTCTTACCGGCTCACGCATATGTTAACATCACCCAATCTATCATTACGCCTTAAGCTAATAATATATAAGAGTGTACTCAGGCCTGCTCTGCTGTACGGTGTACCGCTTTTTCACCCTTTGCCTGAAGTGACAACGAGACGACTCAAACAATTTCAGCGCTGAATCCTCATGAGTGGTCAGACATACTACATTCAAGCAGCGGAGAAACAGTGAACTACACGAGAACTTTGAGCTGCCTACGGTGGATGAATTCATTCGCCGTAGACATATCAAATTTTTTGACTCCCTACAACACATGACACACCCTGTGTTCAACACTATTACTCCCGCCCCATTCCCCCATCGATGGCAGCATGCAGTCGAGGCAGGAACGTTATAGTTTCTAAGTTTAGTTTATTCCTTACTGTCACCCTATGGTGAGCCCCATCACCTAGTCCAGTCTACTGTTATAGTTTTAACTATAAAACAAAAAATGTTTGTAATTCTACCCTCCTTCAAATGCACGTTATGCTATGCCGGAAAAGGAGCCATAAATCTGTAAATTTGTTCATGTTATGGTTTGTAAATTTTTTTTGAATAAAGGGGTTTTGAAAGAAAAAAAAGAAAAGAAAAAATTCCTAACAAATTTCTTCCACTCTATATGCTATAAACATACATATTGGGTAAAGGCATCTCAACCGCATTAAGTTTAAAAGGTAAATCTGTGGGTAGCAAGTTAAGCTTGTAGACAAACGCATAATTACGTGGAGCCTTGTACCATTTACAGTTATGAAACACGGTCCACGAAGCTGCGCCAAGTTTTCAAAGCCATAAACAATTAACGGCGAAAAATCGTTTGGACACAGTACCAGCTTGGCTGCAGCTAGTGGCGAGCCGAGGGCGGAATTGATGGGGAGAAATGCGACGACATAAAACAATTATACAGTAAAACACTGCGCGGTCCCCCAATTTGGGGGGGGGGTAACTGTTGGCATAAAAACCTTAAGTTATATTTCTGGAAGTTTCATTTTCTACTTACACTACACCTTACCAGGAGGCTGACTATCCGGGTCTACCTCTTCGTGTAGATATAACCAGCTGACCGACATAAAAAATACTGAAGACACCACCGAGTTCAACATTACGTAAATAAGAAATTTGAGCTGATTGAAGCTCCATTGTCTCGATTCACGTTAATTGTACGAAAGGTCAATTCATCAGTTATTAATCTTAATAAAATTTCATCTCTCATGAAAAATTTGGTTCCTTTAAAAGCTATCGTTTCGTTACTGAACAGATTTCTGGCTTATTGGTATAAATTCACAACCAGGTATTTCCTCCAAGCAATTCATTATCATTAATTGATGGTAGCTACGTCAAATTCGCTTTCCATAAAATGCTTTTATATTTTATCCCACTGATGGAGGAACGTGGGGGACTTCCCAAGAATCCGCTTCCTCTTTCGCATGCAAGGGAGATGAGAACCATGTGGATTTGGGAGGTCTCTGGACTGTTAGTAAATTCTCTCATTCCTACAAGAGCGAGTGAATGAAGAATTGTACAGATTGTATGAATGAGAACATTGATCGCAATTACTTATTACCTAATTAGGCAGATTGTTATTTTATCACAATACACATTTTTTTATTGATATTTTATTAAAAATACATTTCTTTACAATAATTAGACGCTTGTATAAGTAGAAAGTATCCTCTTTTGTGAAAGAATGAGGTAGGAAGTAATTCTTTTATGGCAACAACGGACCCTTATCCTCAAGTAACCTTTATTTTAAGTATTTTTTAAGTTCATAGTTTAGTTCATGTCATGTATTTTTAAGTTTAAGTTCCTATAATAGTCAATTAATAGATTAGAGAAACTTAATTTGATAAAGTAACAATGTTCAAAATAGTTTTATTTGTTTATTTCATTTGGCTCAACTGATTAATTATTTTTATCCTTTCCAAATGATTATTAATAATTTTATTCATGCCTAATAATTTTATTAGTGCTACTAACACACTACTGTTTGGATCAGAGAAATTTTGATTAACAACTCTACCTAATTGCATTACATTTTCGCCGTTATAAGAATAACGTTACAAGGGTCACAGGTCATCATGCGTAATCTTATCTTATCTATTTCTTGAGGAAGTTCGGAGAGTCTAAAATTGACAAAAACGAGAATTAAAGGACGATAATTATGTTTTTGGGGAACAGGCTTTGACTTGATTTGGCTGAAATATGAACCTGACGTGTGAATTCAAGGGTTCATTCTGTAAAATTCATTTAATTAATTAGGATTTTCTGTTACGTTTAAATAGACAGGCGTATTTTTTTTTTTTTTATAATAATGTGTTATGAGGAATGGGGGAAAAAAAATAACATGGAATCTACTTAGACGTAATAAGGCGGGACATAGTTACGCAGACATTTTTAGTAATGGAGAATAAAATCGTACCAACAATAAAATAAAAACTCTGGGATAGGCGCGTGACATTTAGTCCTGTAGACGCGAGGGGTACGGTACGCCTGTTGCCATAATGTATCTATAAGCAACAACAGTCACATGCTGTGTTGTATTCAGCTGGGGTACTGTACCCCACGCGCCTAATTGATCGTTATATGGGCTTTTCACGTACTTCAATATCATCGGCCATCCCATATATGATTAATGATGCGTAACATACGTTCAATTAGCACCTAGATTTTTATTTCTGTGAAAAACCGCGAAATTTGTTATAAGTTAATAACTTAATTAATTAATTTAAAAAAATTCCTTTTACATTTCATTTTTTTTTTTCAAGTATTGTCATTTCATTGATGTTTCAATATTTCAATTAAAATTGGGCAGTCTCTCCATATTAAAAAAAGTAATAAAGTGTTGTCCTTTAAAAAATACAATTAAGTTTATCATTGACGTAGCTGTCTGGTGTAATAAGAGGAAAAATGTGAGGCCGGGAGGGCGAAGGTCAACAACCATCAAAAGTAAGGGAAAATCGTTTTTCTTCTCTCTGTGTACGTGAAAGCACACCTCTACGAAAGTCCTCGTAAAAATTATATGAGGGATCTCAAATTTTATATTAGTATCTTACACTCGACTATAATACTCACTTGTATGTTCAAAATAGAAAATAGGAGAAGTGGCCCTGTATTACTGAAATAACTTGTTTTTATGTGGATTGTAAAGTAAGCAAACCCTTACAAGGAATCAACAGATCGCTATTTAATCCATGAGCTTGATAGGATGAAAATTTAATGATTTCCCTTAATTTATTTATTTATTTTTACGTCATCCGGAGCTCTCCGTCTATTACCCATCTATTATAATACATTAAATTAGTTCATTATTTAAAATTTAAGAATTAAAAAATAATAATTTGTTGTAACAACCGGAAAATTTCAAGGATTTAAATTCTTTATATTGACACTGAGCGTTGCAATGAATGGAGGTATCAGGACGAAATGCCACATCTCCAATACCTGGGACTTTGTGACATTCATATTGTCCACATGTGACATCTGCGTGACATGCCTTGCCCTGCCCCAAAACTCTAAATAATATTGAATGCGTTTTATATGAAAACAATCCACATTAATATTTATTATTTAATATTTGATCACCCATACAATTTTAAGCCATTTGTGAATGCAATGTCACGATTATTACACTCAATGTTAATGGAAAAAAAAAAACTATTTGAGCCCCATCACCTTCAAATTTCGGAATACTTGAATTATATAAATGTTTTGAATACATTCAAGTTATGTAACTTCATAAACTGTAATCAACGGTAAAAAGCTACAAAAACAACAACAAAGAACAGGAGCACCGGGTGCAATTTTAGTTTATTTAGTTTCATACGGATCCTAATTACTGCAAATCAAAATATTTCAAAAGAACAGATTTTTTATAAATAAAAAATGCTAACTGAGCATTTTTTGCAATTTATATTGTGTTTTTTTAGAATGTCCGCTAAATATTGCCCGCTAAAGATTATTCTGATTGGTTCCTGTGCTATTAATGTTTTTTCATTCCCGTTGCTCTGCCATACGCGCTATACAAGCAGTGGTTCACTTATAAATTTGGCACCATTTCAGCTGAGCCTAGTTACCAGATTGACTGCTATTTGAGTTGAACCACAATTTTCTAGCTCTCATTTAAAAAAATAAAATTACTTTCTTGTCAGGGTAACCTCGAAGATAAAACATTGGAATGAGGTGCTTACCTTTGTGGCAGTGTGTTTGCCTAACACAAAAAAATATGCATTTATAGCACTCACTGTATTTGAATAGTAGAAGTTTTGGAACGTATATCATAAATCACTTCCAAAATAAAAGTTTTCAACGGGAAGGTGGGATGATCAGTTTAATTTTGTTTCTGTGTTTATTTTTAATCTATATACTCCCTTTCAGCTGTCCATTTACTATTAACGCAATTCATGCCCACAGTGATATAGTTACAAATAAACAGGCTGGGTTAAAATGGATTCAGTTCCCATATAAGCAACAACTTCAGATTATCGGAAAATTGTTGGCACCCAATTGGAGAATTTGATCAGCTGGTATTACGTAGCTACCTAATTATACTTTATTTGAGGGAAAGCTTCATCCTGCCAAATTCTTTATAAAATTATAGATCTCCTATAAGGTGTATCTCTTATAGATCGCTTATTTAAGTGACGAGGCCTTTTAAGTGAGTTAAATATATTAATATATATATATATATACATAATTAAAATGATGAATTTATAATAAAATAGTAGAGGGACCAGAAAGTAATGTTGTTTTTTGACAATAAATTCAAACAGGTAAATTTTTAACAAGTTTTAGTTTTTAATCAATAATATAATCACCCTCGTTATCAACAGCCTTTTGCCATCTAATGTGCAAATATCAATGCCGAATCGATTGGTTTTTGAGCAAAATGGCATCAATTTTGGACATCATCCACTTTTTTTAATTTTGCCATTTAGAAAATTTTGTAGCAATTGAAATAATTGGAAATCCAATGGCGCAATATCGGGCGAGTATGGTGGGTATACTTTCCGCCCGCTCCGCCTTACTTAATCGATTTTGATTGATTTGGATGCGATTTAATTATTCGGTGGGCTAGTTATTTTAAATATTGTAATGAAGGCTTACTTAGGTGAGTTCTTAACGTCTCTCACTTACGTGGTGTAATAGTTTGACAAATACCTAATTTTATAGCCGTTAGTAAGCGTGTGAGAAAAATATGTGACCTTAAAAGAGTTAAATGCTTATTGGAATGTAATAGATTGATACGTAATAATAAGTAGTCATCATTTTGGATTTCCAGCTTTGTGCTGTCTGTCGGGGGCGCCACTAGGGGAGTGCCTAATCACTCTAGCCCTGGTGACAAGTGCGGATTGTTGTAGTTTATAACATGGACCAGGTTTCATGTCGGCGTTAATACCTGACTTCATTAGCGGCGTGATACTACAAGTCGTCAGAGGGTCTGCTAGAGGCTGTGAGACAGGATGCCGGTGCAGAGGTGTGGCAGAGAAAGTGTAGACCAGTGGAAGACTGAGTGGACTTACTTTCAGGGCCCCGGGGCCCTGGCGTATCGTGACCGAATGATAGCGGCTGTCTAGATGAGGAGACTGGGAATGGGTGTCTCTACAGGGCAAAACTTCCTGATTTAAATATAATTTCCCCTTCCTAGTGGAAGGCGGAGTCAGCAGAAAGGGGTATGTTTCATGATGCCCAGGTGGCCAATCCCCCTTAAGTTTATGACTGTTGGTCTAACAGGGTGTGTTTTATAGCTGCTAGGGACTCACCTACTTAGGTTTTATGACCGCCGGAAGGTGACCAAAGGTCTACCGTGTTGGTTTTATTAGGGGCGGTGGCTTACCCTCTCAGGTTTTATTGCAGGACCTTCGACCCTCTGTTACTTGTTTCACGACTACCGGCCTCTCCATGATTTATTACTAGAAAACCATGTTTTACATCTAATTACAATACATTAGTTGCACCAGAGTATAGGGTAATTTACATATATGGTTGGTGCTCGCTAAACTGTCCTTTTCATTTAAAATTATATCAAACTGTCTTAAATAATTCGCACCTAATACCTAAACTGGGCGATTGGTTATAAGTATTGTAGCATTTACTAAATTTAATTATAGTACTTCTTTGTGGTTTTGCCTTTATATTTTGTTGTATGTCGGTATTAATTTTAAATGTAGAAATTATATGAGCGAAATTGTATGTTATGTAAATAAACTGTTACGTAATGATTTTGAAAGCAAATTGTGATTGTCTAAGTTAAAGAGTTTTTTAAATAGAAACAGGAGTTCGACATAATGAATTTCTGACCGAGAATTTAAAAGAAAAGTTAGATTTGAGAATCTGCAAGAGAATTAAAAATTTAATTTTTTTCATAACGGGTGTTTTAGGTAACTCGGCCCAAATAAACATAAAACGGCAGCTGCAAATTGTAGATATGTGCAAATGCCGTTTTATACTCATGCATGCATGTGTTCACTGTAAACTTGTTGTTATGACTGATGATGGATAGAAGTTTGTGTACATGTAAAAAATAAAAATAATTTTATACATTTTTGATACAAAAAATAATTAGCAACTACTTTATAATGTAAAACACCACCAGACGACCATGTAAGAAAATGACATTCCCTGAAGATCAGGCAATAGTTATGGTTAGGGATATCATAAATTTATTACTTTTATGGAATATTGATTTATAGGTGAATAAAAACTTTTCCATACGATCACATCATATTACATCATATATTGAGAAAAATATGTGACCTTAAAAGAGTTAAATGCTTATTGGAATGTAATAGATTGATACGTAATAATAAGTAGTCATCATTTTGTAATATAATAATAAGTAATAATAAGTACTAAATAATAATAATAATAAGTACTATCATATTATGGCATCTATACTTGGAATATGTTTCAATTATAAATAGCACCATGTCTCTGTTTTCCCACAAGTAAGATATTTCTCATTCAGAAGCGGTTTATGCAGCCTGTACTGTCATTCTTCAGTGCTCAGAATGTCATCAATGTTACTTAAGCTCAGAGTGAGTATCATAAAGCCAACCACTATTTTTAATAAAATTTATAGCCCTTGAGAAATATTGCATGTATATACTGCTGAAAGCGCTTTTGAATAAATAATTTGTTGGAAAAAATAGATATGAAGTCATTTACTTAATCCGCAACCAACAAGTAAAATGAAATTCAGGGACATCGTCCCCTAAGAATAACAAGTACGCCATCTTATATCTCAGGTAGTTTCATCGCATATACTAAGGAGATACGTTCCGTTTTAGAGAACATATTTTGCTCGTTGATTTTTCTAAGGGACCCTTGATTTCACCTACTCATAAAGAATATTATAGGATAGCCAACGGTTCAGCCAAATATAATAGGCCATAAAAAAATAGTAATAAAATGCCATGGCGCTTCAAACTATATTTATGTTTATGTAAGTTATAATGACAACCGCAAATATCGGGGTACAAATACATTCATGAACATTTCAAAATATGAAAGTCCTTTTTTTTTTCTTTTACACAAAACCAATTCTGTACAATCGTAAGATTATGTATATTGTAACATTCACGATATTTGAGAATATCATGGCCAAGAACCCTCACATCTGGTAAGCTTCTTCCCTTATGCTCCTAGGAGTGGGGATGAGATAAACGGGCAGTCTTAGCACAACCGTCGAGAATAACGGACTTAGCAAGCTCCCGAATTGGCGGTCAGCAACAGGAAGAGAGGAGAAGAACCAACTGCAGAAAAAAACTTCGATTGGATTACAGGAAGATCATCGATTGGGTGATATTAATACTGTTTTTATTATGGATCCATTAAAAGAAATTGAGCTCAAATTCATGTTTGTAATTAGTAGTAATTATCCTTATTTGAAAGGAATTAAATATTATTTTATACTTTTGTCAATAATCTATGTTAATTATAATTATTTGTTATAATCAGTTTATTTGAATATATTTCACAATTCCTAGTTTCTCAATTTATTAATAACTACAACATTAGCCTTGAGATCGGGCGATTCAATCGGAATAAATTCCTATGTCAAAGACATAAAACAATTTGAATTAAAGATCTCATGACGGACCTGCCAAATTAGTTAAGGTAAATTGATCAAATAAAGTAAAAAGGGAAATGGTGAAAAATGAGGTGAAAAATATATATATAAACAGAGGTAATTAACACTTGTTGTAGCCTTGATACCAATCAAATATTTGAACTAGATTGGAGGAAGAAGGAGGACAGTTAAACATTTAATATTACGTAGGTGGGAAAAATCGTTTCAGATTATAGGCAAACACTCCACACGTCCCCTCGCTTTTACCAATCGGATCCCTGTTGGAATACTGATTTTCTACCGGGAAAAAGTTATAACGTTTTGCATATTTATTTTATGCAATTCTATACTTCAATTACCACTTGTTTTTCAGTAACATGAATAAAACCCTTCGTCAATTGTGATGATGCCTTCAGTTGTAAATCTCCTACTAACAGATGGGAGAATTTTTATTTATTGAATTAATGACACCTAATTATTTCTTATAGCCAGTCTCCTTATTGGTTAAAAGAATATTAATTAGTAACTGATGGACGTCTGTTACATTTTATCAACAAATGTTATATTTTTTTTGACCAGAATATTAAGACTTTCAGTCATAAGGGTTGTTTGTTTAGATTTATTTCAGCATGGAATCCTTAAGCCATCAAATTCGTTGTTTACATAGAGGGATCCCTCCAATGGGAGGCTGAGACAGCACAATGACGTGAAGAGAGCCGAGTCATCACTCGGGACCAGCTGGGGCCCAGGAGGCACCACAGCTCCACATGTCAGGTGGTCGTCAGGTAAATTGTTTTATACGACAGGTGGTAGTATCTCAGGATGGAGAAAATTTGGATACACATGGAAATGTTCAAAAGCTCCCAGTACCTTCGATAACTAATCGGGAATCCTGGGTCTATGGAATAGAAACTTTAATGTTTCTGCATCAAACTATGGGTCACGAAAAATGATTGATCACTATATTGATGAATTATGACGAATTCTACCCCTACACACATTACATAAAATAATTACACACTCCTTTTGCGTTATCTGTGATGCTGATAACATAACACGTATTCGTGTTAGAATTCGTCAAACTCCAGGAACATCTAAACCACTGGGACATGAACTGTGTTACCTGACTAGGTAGGTAGCACAAGAGTCAAGAATAATTTTTCAAAAGTTCCTTTGAATTTTCAAAAGCTTGGAATAAATAAATATAAAACAAATATCAGTAATTTTGTGTTCTGTCAAGACATAATTTCTGAACAATAATATTTAATCTGATTAGACTCTTGGGTACAGATTTTCTTTTCACCCGGATGATTCTGACAGCTTAATCTCCAGACTACTTTCAAAGAGTCACTGATTTGAATAAGAAAGACCCACCGCCATAATGGAATACTTATTCATGTACTTATTGACTTAGCTCTTTGCTGGAAAGGCATTGAATAGGACAACTGTTACGATGAGACTAATCTCAGACAAGTTTATTCTAACAATAATAAAAAATAAAACTACTGACTACTGCAAACGTTGGTGAAATAACAATAGAAAAATATGTTTGACCAAACTCTGTTTCGATATCTCATATTAAGATTTCTCAGTCTCAATATTTTATAAATATTTGGTCAAAATGGTGATAAGCTCCATCGCAATAGTCTCCCATATATATTACAACATAGAAAATTCAGGGAGCAAACAAAAGAATGGTATATTTAATGGTGAAACAGCTGACATAAAAATATTTTAGGTATAGCCTTATTTAAGTTATTGATAATTATTTGTACTCATTAAAAAGGCTACTTTAACTTACGAGAATGGTTTAACAAATGAATTATTGTTAATAGTTGTTTTAAGGTTTTGTTATTAAGTATTGTACTGGCTATATTATTATGTATGGTTGTACTATTGAACTGGCTCGTATCCCGTAACGTGGCTGATGGAGGAGCGTACGGGACTTCCTAAACGGTGTCTTCGCATCTCTACGTCACCTACGCACTCGAAGGAGGTGACAACCATTTGTATTCGGGAGGTCTCCAGGCTCTTTGTAAATACTGTAAGAACGAGAGAGTGAGTGAATAATTTTAAATATGGTATCATTGAGAACATTTGAGAACTTATTCCCCAATGAGGCATAGTGTAATTTTATCACAATATAGATTTTGAATAATTATTGTAAACCAACTTTTAGTCGTTATGAATTTTTAAAGCAATTAAATTAAATAAATATTATTGGCTTATTTTAGGCTACTATAAAATAATTATTTATAACATTTTATCAGTAGAGGCATTTTATTATATTATCAGTTCACATGGGTCTAAACAGCTTATAAAGTCGTTACTAAATAAAAACTAAAGTTAAAATCAATTCAGAAATGTGTGTTTTTTTGTTCGCTATAAGAAAGTTATTTTAGTGAAAACAGTTTTATGCCATTAATAACACTTTGAGGAGTAAGTGAGTGGGTCCCCTTTCCTCCCCAGAGGTTACTTCCTTCTTAAGTTTGGAACTCTTTAAGAAGTAGGGTAGAGCGATTTATGAAGAAATAGTTTTAAGTAAAGATAATCTGGGTTGTTTTCTCCGTAGCTATTCACTACTACCCTCTTTGACTGCTTCATCTTTGCCCCCAACCATTTTCCTTTTCAACTCCAATATTTTTTTTTACTGAAGAACGTAGGCTCTTGCTTGTTGGATGTCGTGTGATACTTGTTATTCGCGAGCTCATGATTATCTAATTCTCTATCAAATTAACACTATGTGGAAAATAAATTATTCAAAAGTGGTTTTAGAGTCTCTTCAAAAATGTATTAAATTTATTTTTACATCCAACGATTCGAATATTCAGGCATCTTTGGGAGTATAACTGATTTTATGTTTTCATTTATTCTCTTAAAATTATTAATGGCCATGTACAATTCTGTTAGTACCTAGGTTTTCGCCTAGACAAAGGCTGACATGGAACCCTCACAATATATTGTAAATAGATACGTAAGTCGTGTGTTCCTGCCACTGGCCATCATCTCCACAGATGTCCTGAGTGTCTGGGGTTTCCTTGATTGGCTTCACTTCATGGCGAAACGATCGGATAGGGGTCCGGACCAGCTCACAACCGGACACAACAGAAGACACGGGTGTAGCCCGGCCTCTGACCTATATATGCCGAAATCTGGGAGTAAGTTTTTCCATTCATTCGGAACCCGGTACCTGGCATGAAGACTGTTATCTCTCCCTGCACTAGTGCTTGATCCTGTACTCAAACCATGGCTTTGTTATTCAACTACATCTGAACCTCTCATTCCTAACCTCGCTATGTTTTTGTCCGGGGTTGTGAGACCTCACATCTTCCTAGTGGGATTCTCTGCCTTCGTCTCGCTAAAAATAGCACACCCTTGGAAGGCATCCCTTCCTTGTGGACGACGGTTTCTAGAGCCCTACAAACTTTACCTAGTAATGTCTCCTTCAGCGATCCAGTCTTCCTCTCTCTGGTTCAAACTTGCCTTTGGGATCCGGATGGATTTTACCTACCCTTAGATACAGAGTGTGAATTTGCGGTCATTCTAACACCACATAAACTACCTATAATACTTACCCTGTTCCTTTCCTTCTAAATATAGTGCGCTGTCAGGGCATACCTTCTAAGATCTTAAGGAGTCAGATCAATTCGAGTAAAGCTGCCCACCGACTAGGCCACCAGCCCAGGTCAAAGACTACAGTTTGACCCATTTTATCTCTTTCTCGACGCCTGTCGGACAGCGGCCGGGTCGTAGAGACCCTACCCCGGTGTTGGCGTTTTCCTAAGTATCTTTTATTCCCTTTGATACCTCCCTCCATAAAATTTTAACAACACATAATCATCATATTCATATTTAAAAAGAATTTGACCACTTTTTATGATCGTTATAAAATAACAATATACAATTCCGCTCAAGATGGTAAGGATAATTACACCTTTTTTAATTTGAATAATTAATGATAGCAAATTAGAAGCATAGTTTGTAAGTTAAGTTGGTTTAACCTTTTTTTTTACATTTAATCATCATACTTAATCATATCGTAAGGTTTTGAGGATTATACCTCTTATAACGCAAGAAGATAAGATAATTTTGGCAATCACACCTCTTGCGATTGCAATAATTAATTGTAACACAGCTAATGCATATTTTTCAAGTTACCTTTGTCTTTTTCTTAGTCCAATAAAAATATACAGTTCTTTTTTTGTCCTGGGTACATTTCGAAAGCTGTAAAGTTTTGTAACAGAGCTCTTTGATATTTAGGTAGTTATCGTGGTGCGGGGAAAAGAAAGATTCGCTTTAAGAGAAAAAATGACAATGCGGAAAGCACTTCAATCTACCTTTCAGACAGACTTTCCGGGTAACAGCTACTCTTCAATTATCCAAGGTAGCAACTTGATATTGAACCTCTCCCCTCACTTGTTTCTAGAAAAACCGTTCTATAGATGCATTAACGAAATCGACAACAAGTAGATCAGTTTCCTCAAACATTTTTTCTCATCAATCATAACATTAATAACATTTCCATTAATTTTGGATTGAGGATTTTGAAAGTGTAGGAACAAAATTAGGAGATGTCCGAGTTCGGGCTGGATCCTATCCGCCATTTTCTCAAATGCTATTTAATAATTGTAAAAAAATGTATCCGGAAATATCCTACAAAAAACTCAACATTTTATCCGTTAAATAATGCTGATTATAGAAAGTAGCAGTAAAATATAATAAACTCATAAATACCTGAAACAATAAGTGCAACTCTATGGAACCATACTAATTTTTACTGTTATTATACTTGCTTTCCAAAATTTTAACATTAGAATATCTTTTTCATGTGACAGTTAGCAGTTATCCTTGCAACATACAGAAACTCTAAAACTACTTTAATTTACCTATATCATATTCTATCTGTGGTAAGCACTAAGTAGCAAGAATGTGTAGGAAGCACTCCCTTCTGTAGTATTAAAGAAAAACCTCTAATACCAGATAACCGCACTTTATTTGTTATTATTCAATAATAATTTAATTTACACGAAGAGTTCACCAAATGTTGGTTTGATTATGAACAGTTCTAAGCTAAGGAGAGAGACTAACACATTACAAAAATTGTCTCAAGTCATTTAGGCAGACTACCCTTACAATTATCTTATATATATAATATTATATCAAGTCAATGTGTATGATAATAAGGTAGGGTAAAAGATAAGTATAATATTTAATAGATTCTGAGATGTGAAGAGCGAACTTTGGAGAGAAGTGGATCAGCCATTAGATATTACTATGCCTTTGTTTTGATTAAATCGTTTTTCCTATACCTCAGGTCGGCCACGAGTGACAGAGCGAAACAATGATATTGTAATAATATTATAGTAACAATCGTCAACACATTTTGGAGATGTGTAACTAACGTGTGAGGGGTAAATTGGCAGATTGTATTTTGCGCACACTCCTTCGTTTTTTTTTTATTTCTCCATGGGCTATAGAAAACACTAACATTCTCTCACACAACCACTTTTCGGACACTGGCTCATATTTAAATCCACATATTCTTTTGGCGGTCATATTCATTCGGGAGATTTGGTATTAAGGAACGTATATAACTTATTGTAAAATGATATTGTAAAACCGAGGTATTACAATTGTATCAAACAAATGAAATGAATGAAAATTCAAATTGCGGCACGGTCTTTTCCCCCAAAGATTCTCTTATGCTATGGCAAAGGACGACGAAACATAGACTAACGGCGATAAAACATAATATGTAAACACAGCTGAACGGAAAACTTATCTCCCAACAAACACTAATTCTGAATTACTAGTGAATTTATTTAAACGTGAGAAAAAACTTCATGGTGAAAGTTCTTCCAGGTTGCTCGAACTTACGAAATGATGTAATAAAATTACTTTTAAGTTTCTTTCATCTGCTTTCCAAAGAGAATCTGGAACTACATGGTACATGGTACATCAAAATAACAAAACAGAAATAAAAGATATTAATTTATTCAGGTAGTTCATAATACTAATGGTAATATTGTATAAACTCAAAGAGTAGGAATCAAAAAATAAATAGAGGACACAATTTAGTGTGTCAATTACAATATTATTTCTCATTTCTGAGATTCTTAATTATAACATTCCTTTATTACATGCAGTAATACTTAGCTGTTAATTATTTACTACTTCTTAATTATTTACTTTAATTACACTCCTATTTTTATGTGTGCTATAACTAACTTCGTGTCTATTATTGGTTATATCCAACAGTTGATATAAATTGGGTAAGAGCCGACATGTTGGATAGTCACTAGGCAGATGCAACTTGGATCGGTAATTGATTGTGTTTGGTCTGGTAAATTACTGGCCTAATAATTACCATCCTTGTAAGATGGATGCTCTATCAATACCAGACTCCATGGCTGAGGGCTTACAGGTGGTGCTCTAAATTCAATACCACTTTCAAACCATTTACATTCTGATCAGGATAATATTAAATTGACATGAATTAAATTTGATCATAGTAGACAATTTCGGTTCAACATTAATTGAATCGCTTTTATTTTTATTTTGGACTTAATTGTCCAATACCTAGAAAATTCGTTAAGTTAGGTACATAAATGTTCTTTAGAAAGACATTGAGTCAATTTTTAGTACACTCAGAAAAGACTTTAAGGAAAGGATCATTCTTGATGAAGCAGAAAGTAACGTTGATTGGATTACAGGAAGATCATCGATTGGGTGATATTAATATTGTTTCTTATTATGGATCCATTAAAAGAAATTGAGCTTATTATTATCCTAATTATCCTAATTTAAAAAGGAATTGAATATTTTTTTTATACTTTTGTCAGTACTCTATGTTAATTATAATTATTTGTTATAACCATTATTTAAATATATTTCACAATTCCTAGTTTCTCAATTTATTAATAACTACAACATTAGCCTTGAGATCGGGTGATTCAATCGGGATAAATTCCTATGTCAAAGACATAAAACAATTTGAGTTAAAGATCTAATGACGGACCTGCCAAATTAGTTCAGTTAAATAGATCAAATAAAATAAAAAAAAAAAAAATGGTAAAAAATGAGGTAGGTCCCAATATATATATAATAATGGCATGGGTTAAATGAAAAGACCACTACAAGCAAAAGACGGGCACATATATTCGCCACATAAGCAGTAAAAATGTTTTTTTGGGTCATTTAAGCTGATAGTTTCACGTACAGTGCTAAATTTGTCACAGTATCTAAATAGCACAAATGTTAAAATGATTTTAAAATAACAATCTGTATTTTTTTGGAGAGCAAACTGCAGGCGAAAATTCCACTTTTAGTTTTTGCGTACATTTCCACCTAACTTTTGATGTGAAAAGTTGCAATTTTCTTTTCAAGACTGTTTTTTTTAATGATGAAACCCCAGATATCTTTACCAGCTGGTTTTGTTTTAATGGTTTTACTTTTGCCTTTTTTAATTAAAGCTCGTTGCCCAAACGACAGAGGGTCATGCGCGAAAGGTGCGTACAATTATAAAACGTACTGATCGCGTGTAAATGTTCTGTAAGCCGAGTATTGCCTGTTCCCTGACCCAGTAGCGAAAATGTCTGAGCTGTGCTGGGGGGAGTGAAGGCATTAGGGTCAGATATAAATCCTGCACTGGTGCCGCGCCCCCTAAGGGGAAATAATGAGGATTTAATAGCGATAAATTTTCGATTTGGGACAGCGCTAGTGAATAAACATTTAGTACCGTCGGTTACCAATGGTTCCAATGCCAGCCTCAACATTTCTTTAGAACGTCTTTAGTTTTTTCTATTACAACATACTTTTAATGATATGAGACGTAATGTAGTAAATTTAAAAAAAAGAGAAGTGACAATCATGGGTTTAATTTATCTTTTGAATGTCGAGCGACAGTTTTTCGTGCATTAGTCAGTTATATAATGCTTATTATAGCTTACATTTTCAGTAGAAACATGTGCCACTGTTGAGACTTATGGTCCCCTTTTGTTTGTAAGTAACCATTTCCCAAAAATCCTACCCTTTGGGCTACCTGCTCCCTCACCCTACAAGACATTCCTACCTTAGCCATAGCCAAAGAATGTTGTAACGGATTAATATTTGTATATATACCAGTGCTTTGATTGTTATTCATAATAAAGTTTTTCAAAAGACTCTCCTCTACAAGATTATTCAACTAGTCTATATTATGTACATTAATAATGTATATGTATAATGTAACAAAACCCATCCTCGCTGCACCTTCCTAGCGATCGGTACAGGGCTACAGGGAAGCACAACATGCTGTGTCCCCTTCTCCGCTGTGCTGGAAGTTTGGTCTTACTGACATCTGTACTGTTAGCATTTGTGAACTCCACATTCGGGAAAGACCCAACCCCAGGTTGGCCAGGTTTGGCCGGCCTTACTCTTTTTTTTAGAAATGTCTTTTTTTCTTTTTTGACGTGCTGATTATTAATTATTACAATGTACCAATAAAATGGCTGTTTAACTCTAAATCATCAATGTTCTTGGCAAGCTATATAACATGTTATTTTTTGGAAATACATATACGAGAATTTGAATTTTTTGCACCGGCAAAAATCACGGCTGCTCATCCTGTACCACCCTTCTCGAGATGGTTAAGTAATCAGGGAAGCTCCTAAGACTTCTGAACGAAGTAAAACAAGGCCACGTAGTTTTCTTCTGTATTGGCCAGTGACGCACTCGTCCAAGCTGCACCTTCCTAGCGATCGGGGCAGTGCTACAGGAAAGCACAACATGCTGTGTCCTCTTCTCCGCAGAGTTGGAAGTTTGGGTCTTCCTCGCAATCTGCAGTGTACTGATAGCATTTGTGAACTCCACTATTCGGGGAAGACTCATCACATCACACTCTGCCTGTCCAGGTTTGGCCACCCTTGGTCTTTTTTTTGGAAATGTCTTTTTTCTTTTTTGACGTGCTGACTGGAAACAGTGTTTTTAAGTTATGCAACCAACTTTTACCAGTTTATAATTCTTTTAGAATTCCTCAACTCCTTCTAATAGCTGCATTCCAGCCATTTCTCCATCTTCTTTCAAGATAAGATTAATTGTTATTATTAATTTTCATCATTCCAATTATCAATTCATGCCTACCAAAAACTAGTGACTTATTTTAGTTCCCCATTTTTTGTCCGTTTGTTTGTAAATACCTATCTCTAAGTTGTAGGTGCAGGTTTGAAAACTATTTTAATACTAATGTATATATATTTTATTTGTAGTGGCATAATTAATTTAGTGAGATAAGTGATGTTTATTCATATTTTTTTTTTTTCAAAAATATCGATTTTAAGGATTAGTCTTTGCGATAGTAAACATTTCTTTTGGGTTTTTAACTAAAGAAAAAACTTGCTTAGCGCATAATCAATACAACTGAATTTCTATTACACTGTTGAAAGCCTACTCCTTAACTTCCTCTTCGTTCCGGCAATACTAAAGTATAAAATTTAATTTTTACGCTGTCAATTGTTTTTTACTTTATTGGCTATCCAATGCTTTTTTAACAGTATTTTATTTTATAGGTATGGGCCTAACCTTTTGATCAATCTTCTAGATTTACTATCCTGTAAGTACAAATAGACTGGTTAAGCCTAACATTCGATTGCTTGAAATGAAGATATAACAGTTTATTATTGTCATAAATACAATTACCTCATTGGGTTTGGTTTCACTATTAAATAATATTCAATAAAACTGGTTTAACCTAATTTGGTAATCAAATTTGATTTGGAGACTGAATTATTAAAAAATATATTTCATGGTGACTGTTAAGAAACTTATGTTATGAATTTAGTCGTCATTGCACTTTGATAATTACGAGAACTATTTTTATGGCAAAAATAATAGTTCATAGATTTTTTTTTTCAGTGGAAAAAACAACCATGTTTCCGCCCGGGTTCGAACCGGGGACATTGTGCGTGTGAAGCACATGTGATAACCACTACACTACGGAAACTTATTATGAAATGATTGAATGTTTATATTTAAATAACACCATGTGTTTTTGACAAATACTTAAATCGACTACATATCAGATATTTCATACATTTTTTTTTGTATCAGATTAACCAAAAAAAATTAAATATCAACAGCTAAGATGTACAATCCAAATTGCATGCTATAAAAAATTGTTTGCTTACATTATTTCACAATGTTTTAAAATTACCCTTACAATCAACAAACCCTGACTTTCTGATTGCAAGGGTTGCTTTAGTAGCAAGTACCTTGTGGTCCTGGGGGGTATGTTCTGCGGAGGGTGAGCAGTAATTCGCGGGGTTAATGTTGTATGAAACATAGCATGAGCCACCCCCAACCCCCTAGTCGGGCGGGAGCGGTCTTGGAAAAGTGCCTGCTCAGAGGCTCCCGGCCCCAGGGAGGTCCGCCCAAGCGGCCACCTTAATTAAAGCAAGTTTATAATTGGCCGATTCCTTACTCGATCAGGGCAGGCAACTTCGCCCCGGGACTCGGTGCCAACTGAAAAATCTTCGCTCAGAGTGTACTCTGGCGCGGGGCAAAGTTTGCTTTACGCCAGATTAGCAGGTGGGAAATATTCGTAGGTGAAAACTTGGGATGGTATTATAGATAGATTTAGATAACTTTGTAATAGATTTTTTTCTTAGCCTAGATATTAGCAGTTAATTATAGAACAGCAGGGAAAAGACGCGGGGTTGGCTTTTACCCATTTAAAAAAAGGAAGATCTCGGTTAGAGGCAGGGACAATAAAGGTAATTAGGGTAATCAGCTTGCCTGCAGGCAAACACTTAGATTGAAATTAACAGCAATTACAGTGTTGCCTCCAAACAGGGTTAGGAATAACTTTTGGTATAAAACCTCCAGACTGTTTATCTGTTTATTCCTACGATTTGTTTTTGACTTTCCAATTGTCTCCATGTTGGGCTCTTATGGGTTTGGCCAGCAGACCAACTTTTAGTAAATGGAAGTCGTCACTTATTGCAACAATAAGTAAATAACATCTTTAAACTCATCATAATTTACCATTTAACTACAGTATAATATTATTTAACGCCGTTTCATTGGTTATTAATTATATTTCGATTTAAATTAACCATACAAGTTCATTCCCTGGTAAAACTAATTAAGCATCCTATTATATTGAGGTTGACAAGAAAGTGATTTTGGTTTTTTGGTGCGGAATAAAACTAAATTTTTTCTATTCAAAATCACAATGAATAAAATAAATAAATAATTAATGATTTACATATTTCTCCTCTTTCTGCATCCACGGATGCATTTGAAAGAGTGCATTATATAATACATTATTTTTGAAGTTAAAAGTCTGTATTACATACACACACTAGGTGATGAGGCTCACCTTCAGCTTACAATTCAAAAAATGAACTTTAATCAGTCAAGTATCTTCCATTCTGTTCGATACCCTTTCCTAGTTACCCTGGTAACTTCATGATCCAGAGTTCATATAACTTCTGGTCCTTATCAGCAAACAACTCAGCCAAGTGCGAATTGAGGTCATCGCTATTACTGAATTTTTTACCATATAAGAAATAAATAATAATCTAATGGTGCAAGGGCGGAGCTGTATGGGGGATGCGACATCACTTCCCAAATAACAAACATTTTCTACAAAAATAAATTGTAAACAGATTCGCCCGAGGATCTATAATTGTATATAATTATATGTGAATTTAAAAAGGCTAGGAAGGAAAAAAAAATAAAGATGTCATCACTTAAAACAAATAGACAAAATATCCTACAAATGGATATGGAAAAAATCTGGAAATTAGCCAAAATTTACGTAATTTAGTCATATTAGTTATATAATAAGCAACACGAATAAGTAAACAATAAATTTATGTTATGAATAGCAGAGAAGTATTACTATTAGTCTCACAACCACAATATAATGTATTATTAGGGTGATTTGGGGAAATAAGTATCATATTATTCATTTAATAAAATATATTTGAAAAAATCCCTTGTAAATATCATTTTGAATTCCCAATATCGGGACAACGTTGATGCCTGTTTTTGAGCAAACTACTATACATGATGTGTAAATATTATATAAATTTACTGAGTAATCACATTTCAAATAAATTTTTGTGCATCAATTTACAGGAAAATTGTATAAATGTTGTGTACAGTTCAGTGATGTTTCGCTTGTTCCCATTCACAACAGGGGAGTATTTGGCTAGGGTTTGGATGGTTAACACGGTCGCCAGTCAATCTATTATTGAATATACTCAAACATTGGTAAAGCGGGCCGATTAGTCTATATGATTACGGAATACCAATATATCAGTATCTTTAGGTTTATAGGTAAATTAACTGTGAACCTGTATCAAGATAATAGTTTGATTTCTTGAAGTAAGCTGTCATCATCGTGTTGTCATTCAAAAAGGGACTAAGCCTTGACGATTGCCGACTGACTAACATTGACCAATCATCTGCATACAACAACGATACCATAAAATTCTCGAAAATTCAAAGCTCAGTCGAATTTTAGTGTTCATTTCAAAACTATACACGATAAATAACACATTTTTATCTACGGTTGTTATTAATTAATTACATAATTTTGATAATTGAGTTTATTCAGTGAAATTTAAAATTTAATCAATAGTAGTAGTTTGTAAAAATGTATATCTTAACTATTTCCTTTTTAATTGGCATAATTTAAGGAATAACCTAAAATAGTCCATTACATATCATGTGCTCTATTTATATATTATTATTTTTAAATAAACCAGAGTTGATACTCTGATATTAGGTATTAGCTTAAAGCGGAGTTATTTTTATTGGTAAATTCAATGAATCTTAAACATTCTTCTTTTTTTTGAGGGATATTTTTGTTTCATCTCTCTACAACAAAATGTGACGAATTTCTAAAACCAGCGATGGTTCCGAAAAGGAATAAGTTCTACGAAAACCCCTCTACCTGTTAAAAAAGCGGAAGGGTTGAAGGAGTGCTAAAGGTGTTGGCTAAGCCCTAAAGTAGGGCTACATTTCTGCCACAGTGGAGGGTGAACCGAAGGGACAAGTTTTTCAATAACGAGAGAAATTTCTGGAAAGGCTCCAGCCTGAAGGAAAACCCTACAAGATTCCAGTAGCTCTTTCACCCTCACCTTAACCAAGAGACCCGGTCTATTGACATACATTGTTTTCGACACAGTTTGTATGTCTTCTCAAATGAGTAAATAACGTCTTGGTACTCTGGAAAATAGATTTTATTGATTGGTGCTCCGCTGCTTCGTAATTCCTGTTTCAACTTTATGTGTTTTCTACAGTAGTGAACGTGTTCTGAGACCCAATTGTTGGGTAACAAATTTTTTATTGAATTGGCTCCATCGAGTGTTTATTACCGTACCCTTGTAGAACATCGTTATGACTGTATATTGTTTTACAACTTTATCCTATTAGTTTATATATCAACCTAGATCCTAGGACTGCTCAGCTTCACATTTTATACATCTAGTTGTTTAAAAAGTTACTTTAGTTTGTACTGAAAAGTTTTCTTGTTCAGAGTAGGATAAGAGTTGTCACATGGAACATTGTCAACTTTTCTGAAGTGGCTTTGAACTTCAAGTTTTTTGACTAGAAAGAAAATCGGAATGTATATATATATATATATTTTATATTATATATTTACAAATATAATTAATTGAGATGTTCAAACACCAAATCATGTTAACCTGAGAAGCTAAATTTAATATAAAGTGAAATATTAAGTACTTTTTCAGAAATTCAATTTGAGTTTGACATAGCTGCCATTAGTTAATTTAATATAATGGATGTTCATTGACTTCACCCGGTATTATTATTCATGTGACCGGAGGAATACCTGGTTTAAACAATAAACCATAAGCGATAAATTGGTATTATTGATTAATGATTTATTAGTGTTATTTAGTGATTCATCTGTTAAGTGATATTAAAATATGATTAGCAACTAATGCATTTGTGTTATATGATACATAAGATACTAATACTATCAATATACATGATATACTATTGGATTTTACGACAGGTATCCTAATGGTGTGGGATACCATTTTTCATCAGTCGCTGGAGTCCAATCGGTTTTTTAACTTGGCTTTTTTTCTATGAAGTACCTGTTTAACATTGGCTTCCGTTGGTCACAGCGGCAAGCAGTTTTTTTCATCTGTCAGCTTTCCAACTTACTTTAAAATTTATGTTAATTGCCGCAATTAATGTTAAAGATGTAAACAAAATTTTAATATAAGGCGGTGTAGACGTGGATTTATATATTGTAGCATATTTACGAGTAATTATTTAAACACTTCCCAATAACCATTCCCTTAACCGAACAAAATTTCAATTCTGAATGCTAGCACATACCAGTTTTATTATTCTCATTTAAAGGAATGTTATTGAAGACTCAAATCTTTTTCCTGAAAATTACGTTAATTAAACATGAACAAATCCAATTTAACTATTAAATGTCAATATTTAGACCTGTATTAGAAAGCCAATTTTGAGGTTAACATAAATTAACTTAATAATATTAAATGCTTATCTATTTTGCCGGTATTGTTTGAAGGAAATACCTAGTTGATAAACAATAACAATCAGCCGTAAATAAGTGTTATAATGGAATTATTTATTGCTTTTTTATGGGCAATGAAACTGAAATATGATAACTAATGAATTGGTCTTATATCATACTACAGTTTAATGGCTAATTTCATGAGCGCAAAGATCTTATTCACCTAAATAGTGTACTGGAGATGTCTTCGGTATCCTGGATGTTGATCTAATAATTTCCTTCAACAGGGAGAGGTGGGCCTGGCAAGCACTGGTTAGGTTGTTTCCTGAGTAAAAGTCATCAGACCGAGGAGATCGTAGCGCAGGAACAGAATAGTATTATTTCTCGAGTAGTCGAAGTTAGGGTTTAATACTAAAGTTATCCCCACCCTGTTTTAGGTAGTATTCCATTGAGTAATCAGGATCATCTATGCCTTCATGTATCTCCCAGTGTAGCTCTGAACTGTGGTTCTCTGGATAATTTGTTGGATATCGGCTCCATAAGACCACCTTGCAGTAATCGCCAATGTGTTCATTACGTGAGGTATACCCGTTTTCGAATAGGTTAGAACTAATCTGAGCCTTTGCCATGTTTTTTTTATATTTTTGGTTCCGTTATTTGCCATTTAGAAAATATCCCATTTATAGTTGTCTGGTTATTGCTTTGATTGAATTTCTGGGACTTTTTGTTGGATTTCGTTAACGTATTATTTTATGCCATTTGTTGGGTGCCTAGTTACCCTAGCCCTAATGACGAAGTAAGGGTTGATCAGGCTTTGACCTGGACAATTGCTTCATGACGGGTCTTACTACTGTACTATCTGACTTCATATCTGATAGGTATGTGCCCCGACAGTACACTATGGTCAGGAGAATAGGAACATGGTAGGCATTATAGGTAGTTTATGTGGTCTTGGAATGACCACAAAATCACACTCGGTGTCTAAGGGTAGACGAAAAGCGTCAGGATCCCAAAGGTGAGTGTGAACCGGAGAGGGGCAGACTGGATCTCCGTGGGAGACGCTACTAGATAAACTTTGTAGGGCCCCGACGACCGTCGTCCACGAGGAAGAGGTTTCTCCCAAGAAGGTGCTAGTTTTAGCGAGGCGAAAGCAGATAATCCCACTAGGAAGGTGTGGGGTCTGCCAACGCCGGACTAAAACATAGCGAGGTTAGGAGAGAAAGATGGAGAGGTAGTTCAATAGGAAAGCCATATTTCGATTATAGCAGCAAGTGCCAGTGCAGAGAAAGAGAGAGAGAGAGAGAGAGCGAGAGAGAGAGAGAGCGAGAGAGCGAGAGAGAGAGAGAGAGAGAGAGAGAGAGAGAGAGAGAGAGAGAGAGAGAGAGAGAGAGAGAGAGAGAGCAATGTTCACTTTAGGTGCCAGGTTCCGAGTGTCTGTCGCAAGCCCCAAATCTGGCCCTTTATATAGGCGGTCAGAGCCTCACCCACGCGCCCTAGTGGACTTCAGTTGTTTCATGCACTAGTGTCCCCCTCTCTTAACTGACGCTTTAAGGTTTTTATTATTAAAATATGGAAACAGGTAGATATTTTCTGAACCGAGAAGAGGGGAACTTCTATTTATTTGTGGTGAAGAAGTTGTCACTACACCGTTCTTTGTTTAATATGAGATGTCTAGCTCAAACATATTTATACAGCATATAGTAAATATATATATTTATAATTTTCCATATAAAAGGCCACATTTAGTTATGTGAAACAATTGCACTACAATTATACGCTACTCTTCACTTGGGCTCATTTAAATGGTATTTAGTGAACAGAGATAATTTGTCGTTTATATAAATGAGGAAAACAATCCGAAAATTATAAGCTGGTGAAACACGCTATAGTGCACTGAACATTAATGAGCGTATTCGAAATCGTTTTCGAGATCTATCCAGGTTGAAACCGTCCGTGCGGATATCTGTCAAAAACATGCTCGTGTGTTCATCACGATGATAACGTCCACATAATGTTTGGAAATCTGTCCTACTACTAATACACAAAAGTTGCTGCATCTTAATCTAACTTAATCAAATTCTTGTTTTTTCGACAGCTGTAATGTGATACCTATTGTAATAGAGATTTTGTATCCTAAGCTAATTATATATTTAAATTACTCTTCCTTTACATATTTAATTGTAATAAGCTATTTTTATTATTGCTATATAGTATTTCAGTCTAATCCAATTTTTTTAGCGAACAATATTGGATTATTTATAACCATACATTTAATTATCATTGAAAATATTTTTATCTACAAATCGCTTTTTACGATATTACTAATAACCTAATTTTAATTACTTTTTAAATACAATGGTGGCTTAATGGTGGTGGCTTACCATCAATAAACCGTTCACCATTACATTAATAAGCAGTTTACCTACAAAATTTTCTATGTTTGGTAAATTTACGAAAATAAAATTGAAGAACAAAATAATGCTTATGATATACATATAAGGCGAATGATCTATGTTAGAATAATTTATTAAACTAAGTAAGATTATCTAAATTTGGCTTCTATTATTGTACTATTTCAATAAATTATGTTTGGTTCTCATTTAGATGTAACGTTTGCACGTTAATATAGTATAATTACTTATTTCTTTAATTAATGGATGTGTGTCGTTCAGGCGGTTATCAAGTAAAAAATAGTTCGAATGCACAGGAATTGTTCAATGAATAAAATATTTAAGTCGTCAAGCAGTTTTTTAATTCTGTCGCAGTAAGGGTATCTACTTTTTTATTCGGATACATTTATTTTAATGATTTGAATTTTGTAATTGGCGGTGCTCCAATGCCCTATGATTATGCCCTTATGCAAGTGATTCTAGACTACCCTATGTTTATTGAAATATGGGTACATCATTGCTTGTGTTTTTTTTAGATTTTAATTTGGCATGCTGGGTTTAGATTAATTTTTTGTCTAGGTGTACCTTTACGTATCGTAAAATAGCTATATGTATTTGATAATAATATATCTGAAAAGTATTAATTTTCTTACTTATTTGTTATGACATATTACAACGGGTAACGAACACAATCATTCAAGAATTAACAATATCCATTATTTTATACTTGTCATGCTGATTTTAATGTTTTTTATTGTTTAACTTTTATTCTCATTTATTTCAATTAGTTTAAATGGTTGCTATTCTCAGTGAACTAGATGTTTTTATATATTAATTTATTTATTTTATTTCGTAGCCCTGAGATGTGAGCTAGTTCAATTTTATTTTAAATTAATTAATTAAATAACTGCTCATATATGATTTTAACCGTTACCCTATTATTATTATTTTTGTTCCGGCATTTGTGCTCCGCGGCCTCACTGAGACCTATTGTGCGCCGTCCATGTCTCTGTCCTAAATATGTGACAGCCCCACGGCCTTTGCAAATCTGCGGATACTGAATGGATCGATCAGTTCACATAGTTTGGGGTCTACAATGCGATCACTACCAAAGTGAAGGTATCGCCTTCTAGCTAAGTTATCACAGTCACATATTATATGACGTGCCGTTTCTCCCTCTTTCTTGCAGAATCTGCAGATTGGTGATCCCACTATCCCCAAATTAAAGAGGTGTTTATTTAACCGACAGTGACCTGTATAGAGTCCTGTCACACTTTTGAGTGTCCACCTGTCCATTGATAGAAGTGCTGAGCTTCTTCTCTTACAGGGTCCATTAAGAAACAGTTTCGAGTGTTCCTGTTTCTTAGTTTCTCTCCAAGAGAGTCTTGCCTTGTCCTCTATAGCTAATTTTATAAACCGTTACCCTAACTTCAATTGATTATTCGAACACTTAGTATTTGCATTATTTAATTTTCAGAAAATAAAAATTCCCTAGAAATATAAATTTTTTTTGTAGTAAAAATGTATAAGGCATAATTTAATTTTCTTAATTAAGAAATATAAGTAACTTTCCTGCCTTGGAGTTGTTGGTTTTTATACACATAAGGGATGGCAGGGAGGGAAGATAAGGGTGTACTTGTGTTTAGAGTGTGAACTAAATATATTATGGATTTGTGATGAGTGAGCTGTCAGTGGACATGTAATTCATCGCTATTGGTCCAACCAAGCTGCCTGTGCGCGCTGTGCACCTTAATCAAAATGAGTTGAAAGTATTTAAGTATTCTTGACAACAAATAATATAGACACTCCAAAAAGAGGGACTTATATTCAGAAATATAAACTTTCAATGAAACCAACGATCTCTCAGTTTGTCTTAATGTAGTTTCGAGTTCTTGATGTAGTCTTCAATCAGTTTCGATTGTTCAGACATCGACAAAACTTATTAAAAGTTACAAGTATAAATAACAATAACCTTCCAAATCTAGTGTTTAATCGACTTATTCTAAATTTGATGTCAAGGGTTTCTGTGAGGTGTATTTAGATAAACAATTTTCTTTCCCCTCATTTCATGGATCGAGGGATGGTGTGCCCTTCTAGGTACCTTCATAACTTTCACAACGCTCTTGGTTACTGTCCTACTGAATCCGTTGTGCGGGCCTTATTTGACTGGTAGGGTGCACACCATTTCATCTGTAAATAATACCTTTTGATGTAATCAATGATGTGGCACTGTGCACCGATGTACAGTTTACAGAACGAAATATTGCAATGGTCTAATGGTTTTTCGTTCGAAACCTGATAAATTTACATAGTCTATGTTTATCTCGTTGCTCTGATAAATGAGTTCTATTAGCTCGTGGTTTTTTAAAGGCTGATGATGCAATCGTTTCCCGCTGACGATTGGAGAAGCAGACAAATAAAATACATCATAGCACCATTTTTTTTTATTCTCAAATCAAATCTTTAATGTGATGAAATTACAATCTGCGTTATCAAGCAATAAGTAATTGTGTTAAATGTTCTCATTCATACCATATTTACAATTTTTATTTACTCGCTCATTTATACAGTATTTACAGCCCCAAGTCCGCACGGTTGTCACCTCCCTGGCATGCGAAAGAGGAAGCGTAGTATCTTAAAAGCTCTGCTTATTTTTGTTCAATTTAAAAAAAAAATAATACTTATCACAATGAGTATAACGTTTTATTTTAACGTTCTTTAAAATGATGTTGCATAATAAGTTATCATTGTTAATTGTTGTTATTTATTTTAAAAAAAAATTACACCCTAGTAAAACATCTGAAAAAATACAGAAAATATAAGTATTTCTTGGAAAACATACGCAATTACTATATGGTTGATAAGTCCTTGATCTCCTCAAAAAATCATGCAGAACGGTGATGATCCCATCTATTCCTCTGGCCCAAGGCCAGGCGTTAACTAGAACAGACAACGTAATAATACAAGTAGACAGGTCGGATAGAGCTGAGGACAGAGTTACAACCACCGTCTGACGAAACTGACAAATGATGGTCTCGGAGCTTTAGAGAAGGACAAGTTGATAACAGGCAGCCAGCTTGCAGGACAGCGTTTAGCCGAATCAGATGTTTTCGATGTTCACCGCTGCGGAAAAGTTGGTGAAAGTTTCGTTCAGCCGTCACACCATCGGACCGTGGCCCACCTATTCCTAGGCAACGTACATCCCATGTGGTGACTTTACCACTCTACTGACTTGAAAGTTATCCTAGACTTTTGAAAGTAGCGGAGCTAGATATTTTAATATATGCCCGTTTTGATAGAAAAAGTGGAACACTTTCCTTCAACCAGTGTTTTTGGGTAAAACAAGGATTTGAAGGCATGCAGGACTTTTATCGGCAAAGTTTCACTTAAAATATAAGTAAACTAGTGTCTAAAATGAGTCATCATCACTATTTAGCACTAGATGGCCTAAAATATTAATAACTCTTACAAACAATAAATTTATAGGATATACATCAATAAACTTACAATAGCATGTTGGCTTACCTCCATTCACTGTTAAATTAATGAGCGGTTTCATGTTGGAAAAACTAATAAATCTCAAGAGAATAACACACAAGTAACTAAAAGTGAAAGAATAATAAATTGAAATGAGTAAGGTTATCAATAATTTTAACTTGACATTTTGCAATAATGTTTAGTTATTTCAATTTTTTTTTTTTTCTAGAAATTGAAAATTGTTGTAAATATACAAAACAGATACCTGTACACAAAAATATGAAAGGGTCTACCATGTAATGCCAACACAATATATAATTCAAGAGGAATCGTATGTTACAACGTAAATAAAGTTTTTTTTATCTTATCTATCCACTTGGTTTTCATATAGATGAAAATTCACAGTAATTTCCTCTATATTCAATTAGTGGGTTTACGGAGCTAGGGATATTGCCAAATGGCCTATAACAATTAAAGATGTAGAACAGAGTATTAATGCCGGTTGTCAATTCTCCAGTAGGCCAGTAACCATTAAAATTGAAAGGATCACCAGATTTCTACAATTCGATGTCTACAATACGCCTAACAGTGACGAACACCAGGCAGTCTGTCTGTCCAGATGGCCCAAATGATGATTATTAAATTTCTGAAGCACAGAGTCAAATTCAAAAGAAACAAAAAGGGGCAGTGTCTCCTGTATCGACTTTGGCAGTTTCTATGCTACCAGAGAATTGGTTTACCTTTCACTATATTCACGGTAAAGAACCATAAAATGGTTCACCCTTAATTTCCCTGAGGTATCACAGAATATACGCCAAAAATATGATACGGTATTGGATGTTACGTGGAAATGTTCAGCAAAGACCTAAGGTGATGTTCGGTGACGAATAGTACCTATTTACTCCACCTAAGACGTTTGAAGATGTTACCTTATATATATGGCTGTAAAAGGGCAAGATATTTTAAGGGCGATAAAGATTTAATAATCTTGTACATAACTATTGTACGAACAATCGAAGGGTGGTTGGAAAGGCTTCGGCGGTACATATACTAAACCTGTTAAATTAAGTAAATATTTAAAAAAACCTTTTAACAAGTATTGAATATGCTTATCTTTTAAAAATTCACTAAATATATCATACATATAATAAATTGTCTATTCATAAAAATTCTTCTCAATGGAAGCGAGCTAATCCTCCTCATGAACATAATGTTGGTGATAACAAGTGAATAAATAAATATATACTTTATTATCACTATCTCAATACAATCAGAATATTTCCCTTTTTAAGAGAAATTTTGCTGAGTCAGCTGAAAATCGCTTGCTAAATGATTCTGTCAAATGCTATATGAAAACGTACGTGGGATTGACAATAAAAGAACTCCAATAGTATATATTCGGTCCGATCTAATCATATTTGTTCATTCCTTTGAAGGGGGGGGGGAGGAGGGAGAGGGGGAAAAAAAGGCTTTCATTCAAATCAAAGCTTCGATCCTTGCTTACAAAAACTCAATAGGTTCCTAAATATAGGGCGGGTAGAATCGCTGATTACGGTCTTTTTGAATAAATCACATCAGAATCATCAGAATAAATCAAGGCGACAATTTTTTACTCGTTTCGTCCTTCGAACCCATTGGCTGCTTCCCTTTTTGATTCACACTAATATTTTTCCGATACCCTTTGTTTTGTAGTGGAAGACAATTTGTTGGCCGTTGGTTATCAGAGGGCTTACGCACGCCCAATTACATTAAAAGCTCCAACTCAGCACTCAAATTACTTCCCGATGTCAAGAAAATTTTTTTATAAACAATTTTTTTTTTATTGATGTTGTTTAAACAGTTATCAATATAATGGCCCATAATGGTGTTTGGTTGGAAACCCATGAGGGGTGTCCACTGTCTGGAAGATTACTGGAACGAGAGCAGAACCAAAGCCCTAGGGTCCGGCCAGAACCCTGAGCCCCATGTCAAGCAGTGGCTGTACTCACTACATTTCACTAATCAACACAGAACTGTGAAGGTGTACTTCCAAATTATGGTTTTTCTTCTATTAGCACTTTTTTTGGTCTTTGTGTTTGTCGTGGAGTGTTTTTTATGATGAATGGAAACAAATGACGTTTTTACATCTTGTAAAGTGGACCCCAGAACCGTCCCCATTAGCATGAACCATTGAAGATTTTAGAGGCAATCAAATAATTTCGTTGCTATGGAGAGAGAAAATCTTTATAATTATCAAACCATCATTAGTCTTTCGTAGGAAAACCCCAGTAACGATAGGTAAAACTCCAGTTACCAGGAAAAGAAACTAGTAAAATCCCTAGCAGCCCACGCGAGATTCTTCATTACTTACGGGTATTGCAAAATAAGGAGACTTGGAATAAGCTCCGATAGTAGTACCATCGAACCATTCAAGGATCATCGAAATTTCAATATTGACGGCCTTCTTAGGTTTAACTGAACTCGAATAAAATTAATTCCTGCATAAAATAAATTTTAAAAACAGTAGGCTTGAGTCGAATGGTATTGGATAATATTAACCATCTTAAATCAGCCATCAATCCTGTGCCATATGTGGATATATATTTGGCATGATTGTCTCCAAAGATTGACTCCAAAGTCAAATATAAGTCGATCCGCCCGACCGACCGAGTAGGTTTTATTTCGCCATGACACCGTCATCGACACCGTTGTTTTGTGAATTCGAACCGATTTTGACACAACTACCACTGTGAGTCCGATGGAGCACTGCCGGGGCCCAGGAGGCATAGTGCTTTAACAAGACACGTGTTCAGATTGGAGGCCGTGGATAAACACTAGGTAAAACACCTTATTTAGATAGCTTAGCGCATTTCATTAATGTTTACATTTCATAATCATTGAGAATTCAAAATACCTCCAAATACCTGGGAGTTCACACATTCTGTATGATCAGTGATGTTCCCATGATCACAGGACGTCTGATGATCTGATGACGCACTGACCATACCAAGCATAGAAGACAATCAGACTAAATTAACAGTTACCCTAAGATAAAACAATGAATAGGCTACTTATCTTTGTAACTACAGCTGTAATAGAAAAAAAAAAGTTAAGCAGACCAAGGACTAAGTCACCTATGAATAACATCACCGTTCAGATGACCAATTCACATCAAATATAATTTACTATAGTTTCTTTATTAAAAATAAAATAAAACGTACTAGTAATAAAAGTGCAAAATAAAGTGTAGAATTCTATAGAAATGATAATAATCGTTATAAAATAAAAACTGTTTAACTGCTTTTAGTGAATAAAGTCCATGGCATCCTATAAGAAAAAAACAATATAAAAACAAAAAAATTTCTGTACAGTAATAAATTTGTAAAAAAACAATTAAATTTACACAAAAGAACACAAGAAACACTATACATCCCATCATTTTTTAGGCCGTCCTTGACTCAAACCGGAAGGGCTAGACCACTCCTGGGCACTTAAGCCCTAGACGATAAGGCCCTGAGAGGGCCAGGTGCTACTCCCTGAATGGCTTTAAAAATTACGATCAATCTAGCCGGCCGTTTCTTCTGAATGCATTACGAGGTAGCAGTCTGCTTGACGAACCCCGCCAAAACACACATAAACAGCTCCTTCCGCACTAGTGAACTTTTTCCATTTATTTTCGTTTTCACTAACCTCCTTTATCCCGACTCTCACCTGATCCCCCACCTACCTCATATGGTTTTTCGTTTTGACCATGTACCACAAATAATCCTTCCTAAATTCTCAATGATTGCAAAATACATTACAAGCTTCAAGTTTCAAAACATTTGGAATTATTTACATAACTCACATTATGGCGATGGTATTCATATTAGCTGAATAAGTTTATAAAGTCTTACTACAAAGTTTAAGTCTTGTTCCTATGGTTTGCCATTACAAACCTTGACGTGCAAGGGTACTTGCGGTCGGTCGAATTTCCCTTTCATCGCCGTTGCCGAGAAGGGGACTCACTAGGGTTCGCGGCTTTGTCTCGCTAACACTAGAAAACAGCACATCCTTGGAAGGGATCGCTTCCATGCAGACGACGGACTTTAGGGCCCTACAAAATGTACCAAGTAGCGTCTCCCCCAGTGATCCAGTCTGCCTCTCTCCGGTTCACACTCGCCTTTGGGATCCGAACGGTCTTCCCCTACCCTCAGATACCGAGTGTGAATTCCAAGACCACGTAAATAGCCTATAGTACCTATCCTGTGCCTCTTCTGCTGAAAATAGTGCACTGTCAGGGCACACCTTATAAGATCTTATGGAGTCAGATCAATTCTAGTAAAGCTCGATCAATCATCGAAGATCAATAAACAAAGCCGAATAAAGCTGCCTGCTCACTAGGCCACCAGCAAAGGCCAAATACCACAGGTTTACCCATTTAACCCATTTTTGACGCCCGCCGGGTCGACGAGACCCTAACCCCCGGTGGTTGGCACCCTTTCCGACACTCTTGTTAATGGGTTTTTGTACATGGATGTTAGAAAAAATAAATTCTCTGTCAGGGCGTGTACATACATCTGGGTTTTAAGCCATTGGAGATTTGATAGCATGGAGCTAATTTTGATGTATCGAGTGTAATTGTTAATTATGCACACAGTAATATTGTATCCAATTTCCTGGAATTTGAAGCTCATGTGTAACTCCAAACTGGTTAATTAGTTTGTAGACCCACTAATTGTGATTGGATAATTATTTTGTAATTAATTATTAAGTTAGAATTTAATTATTTACTTCTCCATATTTGTCTTAGTGAACGAGTCATCACAATCTACCTGAAGACAACATTTCAACTGAATTCGATAAGTAACTAGCCTGAAGTTTTAGTGAACATAAGGACTGTAGAACAAAAAAAAGTTTGATTTTCAAAAAACAGCATTTTCAGAAAAAACTTATTATGGCTATCGAAGAAAATCAAGTAACCTAATCAACGAAGTATTTTTTTAAAGTTCTTTCAAAGAACATTCCATACTAATATTATTTTAAATTCGTTTTCAAGCATTGCACACCTGACTCTAATTTACGTCTTCCTACGTGTTCCTATGGCTTTTATTATTGTGGGGATTCCATATTCCGATCCATATCCATATCCCTCATGCTATTCCAAAAACTACCTTATAACATCATTATTCCACATTACGAACTATTTGAAAATTACTTCTACAAAACTATACAGGTCGTGAGAACTAGTGCACGATCCAGCACAAGCTGGAATGCTGATCATGGCTAAACAATTTAATTTCTAATTAATAAGCCACTATAATTCTAATCGGTCCTCACTGACTAAAAATCATCAGTTATTTAATACGTTAAGCACGCGAGTAAAAGGCAAGTTCTTCTTTACAATAGCTGTGGCTAAGGTATACCCCAAAACGTCTTCAGTTATGTAATATGTATAATCGTATTACTAACAAATGATACGCTTATCATTAACATCCTAATAACTATATCTCTTAAACTTATCAGCTCAACCAAGTAGCGTCTCCCCCAGTGATCCAGTCTGCCTCTCTCCGGTTCACACTCGCCTTTGGGATCCGAACGGTCTTCCCCTACCCTCAGATACCGAGTGTGAATTCCAAGACCACGTAAATAGCCTATAGTACCTATCCTGTGCCTCTTCTGCTGAAAATAGTGCACTGTCAGGGCACACCTTATAAGATCTTATGGAGTCAGATCAATTCTAGTAAAGCTCGATCAATCATCGAAGATCAATAAACAAAGCCGAATAAAGCTGCCTGCTCACTAGGCCACCAGCAAAGGCCAAATACCACAGGTTTACCCATTTAACCCATTTTTGACGCCCGCCGGGTCGACGAGACCCTAACCCCCGGTGGTTGGCACCCTTTCCGACACTCTTGTTAATGGGTTTTTGTACATGGATGTTAGAAAAAATAAATTCTCTGTCAGGGCGTGTACATACATCTGGGTTTTAAGCCATTGGAGATTTGATAGCATGGAGCTAATTTTGATGTATCGAGTGTAATTGTTAATTATGCACACAGTAATATTGTATCCAATTTCCTGGAATTTGAAGCTCATGTGTAACTCCAAACTGGTTAATTAGTTTGTAGACCCACTAATTGTGATTGGATAATTATTTTGTAATTAATTATTAAGTTAGAATTTAATTATTTACTTCTCCATATTTGTCTTAGTGAACGAGTCATCACAATCTACCTGAAGACAACATTTCAACTGAATTCGATAAGTAACTAGCCTGAAGTTTTAGTGAACATAAGGACTGTAGAACAAAAAAAAGTTTGATTTTCAAAAAACAGCATTTTCAGAAAAAACTTATTATGGCTATCGAAGAAAATCAAGTAACCTAATCAACGAAGTATTTTTTTAAAGTTCTTTCAAAGAACATTCCATACTAATATTATTTTAAATTCGTTTTCAAGCATTGCACACCTGACTCTAATTTACGTCTTCCTACGTGTTCCTATGGCTTTTATTATTGTGGGGATTCCATATTCCGATCCATATCCATATCCCTCATGCTATTCCAAAAACTACCTTATAACATCATTATTCCACATTACGAACTATTTGAAAATTACTTCTACAAAACTATACAGGTCGTGAGAACTAGTGCACGATCCAGCACAAGCTGGAATGCTGATCATGGCTAAACAATTTAATTTCTAATTAATAAGCCACTATAATTCTAATCGGTCCTCACTGACTAAAAATCATCAGTTATTTAATACGTTAAGCACGCGAGTAAAAGGCAAGTTCTTCTTTACAATAGCTGTGGCTAAGGTATACCCCAAAACGTCTTCAGTTATGTAATATGTATAATCGTATTACTAACAAATGATACGCTTATCATTAACATCCTAATAACTATATCTCTTAAACTTATCAGCTCTATTGTAGCCCTAGTCAGTCCTAGTCTTAAGAACTTTGTAGATCCCTTCACGTAGTCAGTAATCCCTCAGCTGTAACCATATATATAATTGTACATACTGTGACTTATAACAAATAAAAGTTTTTTTTAGAAGTCTTGATTAGCAAAGTTATAATTGCCGAAATAAGAAAACTGCAGTCTTGACTACACAAAAAAAAATGGCGATCTTAAACATAAATGTATATTAGTGTATTCGTATAGCGAGAAATTGAAAAAAAAAATAAACAGAGCTTTAAAGATACTCTGCTTCCTCTTTCGCATGCGAGGGTGGTGACAACAATGTGGACTTGGGAGATCTCTGGGCTGTTTGTAAATACTGTATATGAATTAGCGACTGAAAGAAAATTGTAAATATAGAATGTATGAGATCATTTGTCACAATTACTAATAATAATTAATCACAATTACCTACTGCCTAATAAGGTAGATTGTAATTTTACCATAGTAAAGCTATTGTTTTGTTTTTTTTAGCTTTAAAGATCTCAATCGATAAATTAATTTTTTCAATCAATAAATTAAAAATGTCTCAATAAATTACAAAAGGTTTTTAATTTGTCATTTTATTTATTTGTCATTAAAGTTAAAGGTGTAAGTTTTGAAAAAAATCTATTTTATTGCAGAAGCAGATTTTATAAAATTATTGGAGGTCATAATAATGTTCTGAAGTAATTTATTAGTATCAAAAATGAATTTTTCGTAAAGAGATGATTAGTGATTAAGTATTGATACTGAACAAAGATAAACTGTAGAAATTGTTCACAAGAACTAAACAGGCGCTTTGGACAACTGTACAGACTACTTCAAAGGACATCCCATCTCTTAATAGAAAATAAACTACTAATCTACAAAGTTATACTTAAGCCAATCTGGACATACGGAATAGAGCTATGGGGGACAGCAAAAAAGTCGAACATCAAGCGTATCCAATCCTTTCAATCAAAAGTCCTGAGAACAATAGTAAATGCCCCTTATTATGTCAGCAACAAAACCCTTCATCACGACCTTAATATACCCTACATTCTAGAACTCATCCCTTCTAAGTTTATGAAATTCCACAGTAGCCTTTCCAACCACCCTAATCCTGTAGCACAGTCATTGCACTGCGCCACTCATCCCTATAATCCTCCTCGGAGACTAAAACGGCAGTGGCCTCGTGACCTGCTATAAACGCGTGACAGCGGGGGTCCTGGCAATGGCCAGTTACTCCAATTATGTCTTGAGCCTCTGTGGCTCTCGCGCTCTTGGTCAGCCTCCACTGGCTAGTATCCGGTGACGCGGCTGACGGAGGAGCGTGGGGGACTTCCCAAGGCTCCACTTTCTCTTCGCAGTGGATTTGGGAGGTCTCTGGGCTGTCTGTAAATATTGTATGAATGAGAGCGTTTATCGCAATTACTGATTGCCTTATAAAAGGCAGATTGTAATTATAGCCCAATAAAGAGTATATATATAGAAATTGTTCAAATGGTTAATTCCATGAGTTCCTAATAGGCCTATATATAATCTGAAAGAAAGTCCTCTTTATTACTCAAATATTCATGAATTCATTATTATGAGTAAATAGATTTATGTTTTTATTATTCGATGAGATTCTACCAGAAAATGTGATTATTTAAAAGAAATTATCTGTGTAGTAATTTCTTTACAGGTAACTTTATACTTTTTTTTAAATGAAATTCTTATAAAAGGAAAATATTGTTGAAACAACACATAACATCTTCTTTGATTATCATTGATAGGCTTCAGACTATATTTTTATTGAAATTTTTGCAGAAAGGAAATTATATTGAAAGTGAGAGAGAGTAAATTTTTTCCGCTCATATCTCCCCTCAAAAAGACTTCAAATCAATCGTGAAAGGATGGACTTGCTTCACCCCTACCTTCGACCGCTTTATCCCCTATCCAGTTACGCATTCCCGCAGTCGTGCCATACGCACCCGGAAGAAAGAAAGAAGCCTGACAGGATCGGATTAGACGGTGTCCGTACTGCCCCTAATATGCAAATGAACGGAGGATGGAAATGAGGCAGAGGCACAAGAAGCGGGCGGTTCCCCGCGACCCCACAAAAAGATGCCCTTATCTACATACTGTCGTGTAAAAACACAAACGGTAGCGTTTGAGTTAGTGCTCATGGAAAGAGGTCTGCTCACTGGGGTAACTCACTTACCTGCCTCTTCCGTTCCATTGCACAAGGGTAGTTTTTATCGGATGTCAAACCATTCGACCTGCCCCCAAGGCATACGGACATTTCCAGGTTGACGAAGCCTCTGGCAATAATCCTTATTCCTCCACTTTCTCTATATTTCTCTTCAAAGGTATTGAATACTATTTGGCAATCAATTACTGAATCTAATTCTTGGAAGTTATATTAACAAATCATTCAGATATATCCGAGTTAGCCGGCAAATGAAACAGACAAAGAGTTTCTTAAAAACGTATTAAGTCCTTTACCAGAGATTTTTCCACAAATATTTTATTTTATTTAAGTGTGAATAGCTACAATACACCCAGGTGAGGATTATAATACACGTTTAACTAGTACACGTAATGTAACCTCTGACCTTAAGAGAAATACTGGTAATGAGAAAATAAATGGTGGGCTAATAGTTAATTGGTATAATCATAAAATATTTCGCTTTTCAAAACCGAAACACTTAGCAATATAATGTAGTCGCCTAATAATAAACTTCAAATCGATTCCTGACATAAGCCTAGATTTAATTCATCAATTATTACAAACTATTCACATTTGTCTTATCAATAATAACTCTAAAATGCCGGGAGAAATATAAACTAATCTTGATACATCGCGTACAATCTGGAACGGATAGACACTCCCAGGAAGGGTAGCGAATAATACTCGTAAACAGCTAAATCAGTGTCAAGTCTTTCGGAGTGTTCAGCTGATTGGTGTCTCGATGGCATTTAATAAAGTTTAGACGAATAGTACTCTGTATAATCTCCTAGAAAAGTTGTGAAAACCGACAAAACTCGTGGTCGGTAAAGCCTTCTGGAAGTTTGGAGAAATGAAAAAGAACTCTGAAGAAGACTTCTGGATTTGATCGGATTGTTATCAGATTATCTTTATCATTTTTTTTGGGAAGCACGACCAGCCATAACTTTGCAAGGATACAAGGCTGTTATAGTTGACTGTAACAGGAATAGGAGACAGTGAAATCGTTTTTATCCCAAGGGTCACCCATTAAAATACACAACCTTAAAATATTTCAATTTTTACTGAGAGATAAAGTATTTATTACGATCAGTAACTCACGGTGGAATTGTATAATGCAATATAAGTACTGCGGAGCTGATTTGGGATTGCCATGTTATCCAATGGATAAGTTTATGTGGGTTGCTCAAGAGTGTTCTAAGATTACTTTCTTTCTTGTTCCAGTAGGTGAAACTAGGTGTTTTATAATATAAAGCATTTATGACTATCTTTAAATAATTAGCTAGCTTTTTTCTACAATATGGTAAAATTATAAATAAAATAAAATTACTTTAATTTTATACTATAAATGCGATTCATCTATTTGCCTCTATAATAGAAAATAGGGATAAATTACATGAAATACTTTTGATTGTTTGTACGATCTGCTAAATGCATTTTGAAATAAATATTCCTTTGACTCCATTAACATATAAGCTACGTATATTGGCAATAATTGACTAGAGACTGGCCATTGAACTTAAACATTGAAGTTAAGCCCAATAAAACAGTGTCATCGTTTTTATTTCCACTAATAATAACAAACTAAACGTAGTGGGCTAATGGCTCCACAAAGTACCGCGGGCTCTTCCTACCCCCGAAGGATTAGTTAGTGATTCTCGGTTGGAGAAGACAGTGCAGTTAACCCCACCCCCCATACAAAAATTTACATATATATTGTAACCTACCTCATTTTTTACCATTTCTTTTCCTAATTTATTAGATCAATTGACCTTAACTGATTTGGCAGGTCCGTCATGAGATCTTTAATTCAACTTGTTTTTATGTCTTCGACATAGGAAATTATCCCGATTGAATCGCCCGATCTCAAGGCTAATGTTATAGTTATTAATATATTGAGAAACTGGTAATTGTGAAATATATGTATATAAATAAAATGGTTATAACAAATAATTATCATTATAAATAGTGCTGACAAAAAGTATATAAAAATATTCAATTCCTTTTGAACAAGGATAGTTACTACTAATTACAAAAAAAACATGAAAATTGAGCTCAATCTCTTTTAATCGATCCATAATAAAAAAACAATATCAATATCACCCAATCGATGATCTCCGTATAATCCAATCAATGTTACTTTTAATCTCTTCTTCTTCTTCTTCTCCTCTTCTTCTGTTGGTGACCACCAAATCGGGAGCTTGCTCTGGTTCGCTCTCTGGCTGTTTGGCTAAGACTGACCCTTTATCTCATCCCCTCTCCTAAGAGAACAAGGGACGATGCTGACCAGATGGAAGGGTCGCTGGTCATGATATTCTCAAACATCATGAATGTTACAATATATGTATTTATTTTAAAAATAAAGTGACGCATATTAATTCAATGAATACCTTTACCGAATTTCAGTGGTATATTATTAAATATTCAGAAGGTCTTCTATTTTATTCTTACCTCTAAATGCAGATTTATTTTTTTGTAGTTTTTTTTAGTGTTTTGGAGTTATTAATAGTGTTTTTGAGAGGGCGTTTAATCTATTGACAAATATAATATAATGGTTGTTGAAGTTCCTAACAATTGTTCAACATAGAAATGAACTTGTCTATCTCAATTTTAACCTATTCTTCTGGCGTCTGACTCAATTTAGGCCCATTTGGTTAGTTTTAAAGTATAAATAATCCACTTAGGACTGCCTCATGAATAACCCCGGATGGAGTTCGACTTAATCACTCCAAATTCTTAACACTAGAGATAGTTTTCGGTCGGAAAGTGACAAAAGGGGAACAAATTGAAGCCAATCATGGAGTAACTGATCGGATCATACAGGAGAATATGAAAGAAGAATTTGCATAATTGAGGAGGCTGAGGGCGTCGCCCATCGGGTTATCGGGTATATGGCAATTATATCCATAACCATTGATATCGCTCTCACCGGCTCAGCTGTTTTATTAACAGGCCATGCAAATGAAGAGATTTGAATACCCAACCATCACACCGGTATCTCTTCATTTGCGTTGGAATTTTCAGCTGTCCTACGCGTCGTCAGAGGTGAATCAAACTTGCTTCGCTCTTTTTTCTATTAAATCTAGACTTTTTGTGGTGACTAGAATTTTTTTCACTTTTAAACTAGACCTTACTTTAAAAAAAAAAAAAACATAAACGAATTGAGGGAGTAGTGTTTGAAGGGGCGATTTCTAGGCTATAGTTCCGGCGTCTCTGGATCAGGTTTTTGAAGATTTGGTTAATCGAAATGCTTTATTTTATATGTGAAGTGACTGAACCTACTCATCAAATAAACCGGGTATCACTTCATATTAACATGTACACTAATCACTACCAACTTGGAACGGTTTGAGATATCAGTGAGTTTGTGAAATAGGCACTTATTAGTGAAATTATTTTATTATTAGTCATTATTAATGAAATAGGAAATTTACACTTATAAATATTATCAAACAATTCAAATTTAAATGATCGTTGAATTTTTTACCTTCCCGAAAACCTTTTTGACTTTTTGTTTTTTGCTCATATTGATGAATATACTTTGTGAAAAATGGTGTGGCGATTCTAACCCAGTGGGTCCAAAGGCTTAACCCAATCGTAGTTACCTAACAAGATCACATTTGTGATAATTTAGGGAAAATGAAGGGATAACCATTTTTAGTAACTTTTCTAGGTAACTCAAGTGAAGTCAAAGTGTATTGATGGACGTCAAACTACTTCCTCTTTCTGGGTGGAGTGCATATTTATGGCTTGCTGCAGGCCACCTTGACATTCTATTTAGAAAAACATCAAGATATATGTTATGTAACTAGGATAGTTATAATTAGGAGAGCAAATGACTTAAAGATATAAGGCCTTGTTGTATCAGGTAGATGTGAAAGGGTTGAAATGCGTCGTTTAGAAGTAATTGAGACATACAGAAGAAGGGTAATGTCGGCATATCTAAAAAAAAATATGTTACATAAGAGAAGATCCAGACTTTTTCTTGGTAGGTCTCACCTGGAGTCTTGGAGAAGAAGTGGGGTAAAAAGACAGCCAATCAGAACTAATGCCACGCACAAATTAATATTATTAAAAGGTTCCATGATAGCTGGCACGAAACATTCAATTTCAGAATCTTTCAAGAAATAAACAGAAAACGTGACCAATCTTTTTTAGAGTGTTAGAATTCTGTTGGCGAACAAAGGCGCTCCAATCAATCATTTAGGAATCGAGGGAGATTCTTGAAATAATAATGATTATTTATATGTTCTTTAAAAATCAGAAAACTGTATAAGACGTACAGTTTTTTTTACTATTTTTGAAGCTCGCTGATTTTCAATTCTTACTTCAGTGTATACACGACAATGCACTATATGATTTTTCTGAAGGTCAAATAAAATAAAATCGTTATTGTTGGTGGCGTGCGGGGTTGCAGTTAACATGATTTTTCTCTCAATCAGTGGTACAATGATGCTTTCAGCCGCTGTCGGCGAGACAGAACGTGCGGACCCCGCCATATTGGCTACGTGCCTGTCTCCTTGCCAACAACAACCGGCCGAATATCCGCTGGTCTCTCTCATTAGAGCCACAGAGGAACTGTGTCACCCTTCCCTCCTAAGGGGCTCTGATTAATCTGCTATGAAGCTGATTACGGGGAGGGCGTGCCAAAATTTCATCAAAATGCCTTCAAATAGCACATGTCATAGTGTTAAGAAGCCAGAAACGTAGGGTTATTTGGGATTGAAGTCCGCATCTGGTCTTTATAACAAGAAAATAAAAGTAGATACGCTGTGTTAAACTTATTTTTGCCTCTTTTTGCTAATAACATAGGTGGTGGTGTATTGGTAATAACATCTATAAGAATCAGGACGAATACCAGACAAACGGGCGATAACATAATTACTGCTGGATTTTGGACGCTTGGGTAAAAAGAATCAGTTAACTAATTCTTACTCTTGATTTATACATTATGCTTTTTATTTTCGTTTTATTGTGATTTCTACCCCAGTGAAACCCGATCAGCGTATTTACCGCATTACAATTGTCTTTTCACACTTATTTCTTGGTCTAAAACTGAATATTTTATTGCAACTCCAGCAAGCTCTACTAATATGTCAGTATAAGCCACGTTAATAGTTATATATATTACAATGTATCTTTCTACGGTTATTATTGTTAGCCCGTGAACAGCTAAGCAGTGACCAACAGCTGTACACCTGTACTGTTTCCGTGCGCAGGAATCAAAACTTCTCCGTACTTCTCTAATGTGATTCTTGAAATCTTGTGATATGTTCTCATTGACATATAACAGTTCTCTCTGAAAAACAGTCAAGCGATATTAGTCATCCATTTTCATCATCTGTTAAAACAGTTTTATTCGATAATCGCTAAATCATTTATTGGAGTTTTCCCACTTCATTGTATATTAGGGCCAGTGAATCCGTTGGCGTTGTTGTATGTTCATTCAGGATCAGAACACGGAGATTTTCTTTAAATGTCATAAGGAACACCGTTATTTTTTTCCTTCCTCGACTTCCTCAGCTTCTAGGTAAGTACAATGTAAGTTTTTGTTAGGATGAAAACTCTTTTTCTCACAATATTATAACATTATTCAATGATTTGAACCGACCCAATCAACTTCTTAAATATAATTTGTACCTTCTTCTACTCTGTCTGGTTTTTCTTCTGTTTTCTTTGAGATTGATTTATTCATTCCAAAAATTTAATTGCCATATTGTTATGAAATGATATAGTAGTTCCATGTGAGTGGAGGTTGGGTTTTGGCTTTTGGTGTCATTTAGTTACGATTCTGAATTGTGGAATATGACAAGAAACGTAGGGATATTTGTAGACGACGTTCTGACTATGTAAGTCTGCATCAGGTCCTTCTAACTTTATGGTTATAACTGCACAACTCCCGTTTAATGATAAAGTAGAAAAGTTGTGTTACACTTTTATCTGCCACACTGCTTAATAACACTTGAACAAACAAGGCAGACAGACAAAGGTGGTGACAATATCATGATGTTTAGTTTTATACAAAGAAGGGAACACCTTACGTCGAAATAATGATGTTTATTTTGAACAAATCATAATAATAAATAGTTCGTACTATCTAAATTTTAAGTAATATGTATAACAGTTCACTCGAGCTGTTTTATTTACTATTAACGTTACAAGAATGGTCAAAGGAAACGTTTGGATTCACGTTCTTTTGAGGAAATTCTGGAAAAATAGAATGAGTGAAAGAGCAGCAGCCGAATAAATTTGATGGGTGAAAGGTGAAAGGAATATGCATTAAAATACAGTAGCGCTTTGGTTCGTACTTTTAAAGGCTAAAAATATCTGTCCTCAAGACGCGCATCGATCAGGCCTCCCTTTACCTGACAAGTAAAGGTAAAGTAAAGTCAAAGTTCTGGGGAGAGTAAGCCAGGATTTGAATTTGACCACGCAAGGATTAGCGATTTCTGATTCTACTATATTCGTTTTTGAAATTAACTAGTTTTGGTTTTATGATTATATTTTCATAATTTTAAGATGAATTGACACTGTACAAACTTATTTGGATGCTTATTTCCTCATGAAAATCTCAGGCAACGAACACCACTGTTTATAGATTTAAACGTATTTTGGGAAGCCCGATGATGGGAGCCCCAAGACAGTTCAAGGACGGGAGAATAGCTCTGGAGGCACCCCAGTCCCATGTATATGGTGGTAGGTACAGTGGCTCACCCAAAACCTTTCCCGCATGGGGTGGTTTGCCATCCTTTGTATGTTGATCGAAATCAAGAGTGGTGATTACTTTATAAAAAAAATTATTTATTTTTATTAAACAGATTGTACCTATTCATAATGATGAAATGTAAACAGCATATCTTTATGTGGCTATCGCTACTTCCAATTTACCACGGTGGACTCTCACCACTGTCCCTAGATCAGCCGCACCTCACCCGAGATCTCCCACACTCCTTATTTCCTACTTTCATCCTTCAAATAGGTCTCTCCTAGGGAAAATATCCACTCATCCCAAATAATTTCCATTTTTTCCCTTCATTCCTTAATTTTTTAAATTTGAGAGCTTTGAAAAAAAAAATTCCAATCTACGGTGCACGTGCTTTTTTTATTTTATTAACTCAAAAAATGTGGACATCGAGAATATCTGCTATGATCATTTATTCTCTTTATTAAAAAAATTATTATGCTGTTAGTAGTAGTTTAGACAAAAATATAAGGAAATTTCGCCCCTCCATGATATGTTCCTACTGGAACATAACTGTCGCTCACTAAACACCACGCTAATGTGTATATTTAGTATCTTATAAGACACGAGGTATCATCAAAGACTTGGTGGAAAATAACTATTATTTTATATATATATATTTACTCGTGTATCGATAATCAATCATCAGTGATGTAATTTTTTCAGAGGATTGATTTTTTGCATCGAAATGCTATTTGGTGACCTTAAACTATGATGATTTTGAATTGAAGAAATATTTTTTCCCCTAGCTCATTGTGTAATTTATCAAATATAAGATCTTTGAGGGTTCATTAGGAATTTTTATAAACCCCCCCATCATAACAATTATTAAAAAAAGTAATAAAGTTTTTATTTATTGTCGGGTTGTCAAGAGGGGGGGTGCCTAGTTACCCTAGCCCTGGTGACGAAGTGGGGGTTGATTAGGCTATGACCTGGACAATTGTTTCATGACGGGTCTTATTACTGTACTATCTGACTCCATATTTGATAGGCATGTGCCCCGACAATGCACTATGTTCAGGAGAAGAGGTATGGGTAGGTAGTTTGTGTGGTCTTGGAATGACCACGAATTCACACTCGGTATCTGAGGGTAGGCGAAATCCAATTTCTTGAACATCAGTGCAGCCGCAAGTCATCAGTAGGTAGTCGTCGGGAGAATGAATTACAGCCCGAGATTGTATATCTGCCCTTATTTATAGTTAGTGGTAGCTCGTTAGGCCCAATCATCTGTCTCGTTACTGTATCCAATGAGACCCCAGTATGCGGCGGGGCGCTGTCCTCGGCAGCCATAGGCTTGGCCTGGTAGGGTCGTTTTACTGCCTGATGTGGGTAGTGGGTTCCCAGCTCTTAACCTAATTGACTTGCAGCTGCGACTTTTTTATTGTTTACAACATTTAAAATGACTTATTTATATTATTTACATTTGTTTAAATTAATATACAATATATATATACAATAGAGTATTGGGTGATTTATCTTATGTAGTTAATGGTCGCTACATTTACATTAAGAGCCATGCTGATAAAGTACTATGCATAATATCACTTACTAATATGAACGCGAATGAAAATTATTCAGTAAAACGTAGTCTCTTTTTTATCATATTTATTTAGGTGTTGTCTAAAATTCAGGTGTTTTTTTTACGTTTAGGAGAAATTAAAGGAAAAAGTGACGTTATTTTACCAGCTTTGTCACCTTGTTTCAGTGAATCCTTCTTCCCTAGTGACGTGATAGTTGAAACAAAGGGTAAAAAGAAATATGCCTGGCAGTGGAAGGTAGAAGGTAAGCAGTAGTAGGGGATTGATGGATGCCGGCTGGCCAGGACATGGCTGGCAGCCTGCCGAGGACCTAATCGTTTCCAGTATACATCAGCCCTCGATACTTACAGAGTCAGCGATACTTACAGGTACAAGTGCCTCCGTCCAGCCAGGCACAGCTCTGAGAGAAACCCAATATTAGTGGTCTAGACGGAATTAATTTTAAATGTGTTGACGTGATTACACAATAAATAACTCTCCCATATTACCGGATGTGGATCTCTCGTAGCCTGAGTGTATATAGGCTCACACGCTCTTCGTCAGCCTCCACTGGCTCGAATCCGGCGACGCGGCTGACGGAGGAGCATGGGGGAGACTTCCCGCATTTCCCGCCGACTACTCCGCTTCCTCTTTCGCATGCGAGAGGGCTGTTTGTAAATACTGTATGAATGAACCAGTGCATAAAACTTGTAACTATGAATGAATGCTAGTAATGAATTTCAGGTATGAATCAGATAATCTACCACAATTACTAATAAGGCAGATTGTAATTTTAGCACAATAAAGAAGTTTTAATATATCTTTATCAGTGTCTGCTATATCTTAATATCCTGCCTGTGCTAATCATAGGTTGTTTAAGGAATCAATAAGGTGAGGATTAAGAACATCTGATATCTGAAAATCACATTCTAAAAACACAATAAACGTAGACTGAGGTGTACCATGACGAATAATGGAAAATTTGTGCTCAAAAAGCCTTAATATCGTCGAGAAGAGGGCTGAGAACGAGCAAAGAAATCTACCACTATTCCCTGACCCCAGGTAAATGTATATGTATGTACATCCACACGTGAAATGTAGTCCAGGAATCCCTCAGATTCACCTCCTGGAATGCCATTTACCCCGCTGAGTAGATAGAAGCAGCGATTAGGAAGATTAACATTGGGTATTTAAAGAGAGCGTGAGAGCCAGAGACACTCCGGACATGAAGGAAAATACAACTCTCAAAGGCAGGTATCTCATTTATACCATATTTACAGTTCTTCATTCATACAGTATTTACAAATAGCACAGAGACCTCCCAAATCCACATTGTCGGGTCGTCACGAGGGGGGTGCCTGGTTACCCTAGCCCTGATGACAAGTAAAGGTTGTTTGAGTTTATAACCTGGACAATGTTTAATGACGGCTTTACTATCTGACTCCATTTTTGATAGGTATGTGCCCCGACAATTCACTATGTTCAGGAGAAGAGGTATAGGGTAGGTAGGTAGGTAGTTTGTGTGGTCTTGAATGACCACGAATTCACACTCGGTATCTGAGGGTAGGCGAATTCCAACCGGATCCCAAAGGCGAGTGTGAACCGGAGACAGGCAGACTGAATTGTCCCGGGAAGCATTGCTTGGTAAGTTTGCAGGGCCACGACAACCGTTATCCACTAGGGAGAGGTCCCTCCCAAGGAGGTGCTAGATTCGGCGAGACGAAGGAAGAAGGGACAGGCACTAGGAAGGTGTAGGGTCTTAAACGCCGGACTAAAACATAGCGAGGTTAGGAGAGAAGAGATGCAGAGGTTTTTTATAAAGAAGCAGTCAAGTTTCAGAGTTTCAAGCTGGAGCCACGGGCCGGTAGTTGACAGGAAAATGATTTACAGGGGCTAAACCACCGGCTTAAATACCCAGCTAGCCTTGCCCGCAGCCAATAAGAATCATCATTGTTGTGGCCAATGATGTGGCTTTCCTTTGTTCCCTGGCAGAGGCTGGAAGGGTTTGCCAGCTGTTTGGGCCCATCCATATACTTGGCTACTGACAGCTGGTGTCCCATCTCATGTAACTAATTAGGCCCTGGCAGCATGTTTTATTGTTTAACATATTTACAATGATTTATATTTGGGTAATGTTATTTACATTTGTTTACAATATATATACAATAGAGTATAGGGTGATTTATCTTATGTAGTTAGAGGTCGCTACACACATCTTTGGCACCTTCCTAGCATGCAAAAGTGGGAGCGGAGCTACAGAAGTTCAGGACGTTTAGAGAAAAGGGCCATTTCCAGGACTCCGACTGTTAGTATTTATAGCAGGCCAAGAGGCTACTGCCGCTTTAGCCTCCGAGGAAGATTATAGGGATTTGTGACAGTGCCAGGGGATTAGGGTGGTGGGATTGATCATAACTATAGTTAAGAAATGAAGCCCGTAGGCTATTGTACATTTGTCAGGTAAATAATATGTGATAAAGATCTTCAGTTTCTTTCCTTTTATCAATAGGGGCATAATGCCTGTGGATCTATTGGTATATCCATGATCTGGGATGTCAATTCCGTGAATTTAAATGGAAACAGAATATTAAACTGAAATGTGACGGCATTAAATTAAACGCTATTATAGTGGTTTCTGTATGCAGATTGTGAGACAAGTTCTGTGTCAAGATTAACGCGATATGAACTGTATTAGTCTAGGATTATATTAATTATGGGCTTCACTCTCTTAGGATCCAGACAGAGCATTATATCTCCTACTATGGCATCAAGTAAGTTTGGTATTTCTATGAGTTCTTGGCGTTTAAGATAGACTCACTCACATCGGCCCACATGGTTATAGTTCTGAAGTGTTGCAGTGGTTAGCTGTTCCCAACGTCTGAGACCGTAAGCCCATATAGGTTTTAGGATACAGAAACGTTTGTTGATTTGAAGGATTTCTATCTTGAATATGGTATATTGAATATGGAAACAATGACAGAAATACATAGTTCTTACTGATGGAAGCAACCATAAAAAATATTTCGTTTTGTTATTCATTGATCATTTGACATTTTTATTATTTGTTACTTAATTTGAACACGAGATTTATTGCTTGATTATGTACTAAATGAGTATCTAACTTCGCATTCATTGTAAGAGATTATATTAAACATCTATTCAGAAGGATATTGTCCACAAGTGGTGATATTCAAGTTTTAGAACAGTTTTATAGAGGTGTATTTTTTTTATAGGAGTTTGTACAGTGGACTAAAACTTATATTAAGTTCTTATCCTTTAAGTCTCGTGTGTTTATTCCAAGTTACGTTTTGTTAGGATGGACTCGAAGGTGGCACAAGTCAGTATGCTAACGCAAATGACTGGTTGGCTGGATCTGCGTTGTGTTGCTGTGTATTGAAAGTAACATGAGTAAAGTTAACACCGTTGGCATATTATTACTTAGTGATGAGTCGATACATAAATAGAACAGTTTACAATTAAATTATACCGATAAAACTTCTCGAGCCGTATTCAATCAATTGCACACTTTGATGACTGGCTATTAAAAATTTATAGCAAAGCGAAAAGCTTGATTCTCACGGAACTAGTGTATTTATCATTCCATCACTAACAGTGAAAAATTATAATTTTGAACATTATAAGTGAGTTGTAGCATTGCAATTAACTGGACTCCATGCTTCCTGTATCATTTACATTATCGTGTTTTGAAGCGCAAGTATACAGTAAATATTTTGTAATGAGACTACTTAAGTATTTTTTTTTAAACTCTCTCTCAATAAGTTTAGTATTTGCACTAAATAAAATACACCAAAATGTTGGTTAAGCTAATTCGACAGGAGAGAAGGGAGAACACTCAGAGTCTGTGCCTATGCGAGGAGGCCAGAACGAGTCATAAAAACCAGGTGCCTCTGAAGTGCCTGGCTCGTTCGGCCACCCTAAAGGGCAGACCACGGGAGATGTTTCAAATATGCAATAGCACCAACGCTAACCGCAGTATTTGTAAATACAGCCGTTACTCCAAGAACCTTTTTATTTTATTGTTAATTTTTTTATTCACTTGATAGCTAGCCGTTTAATAGTACGGAGTTGTTAAGTTTGTGCTGGGAGCTCAGTGAACTTCCCTGACAAACTCAAATTACATTGCAAACTGCGAGGGTCCTCTTTACACCAAACATTTCCATAATTTGACGTGCGCGAAAATCACTCAGTGTGAGTAGATCATAACATCTCACAGGAATGGAACGTAATTAGGAGATGTTGAAGTCCTAACTCGATCTGTAAGTCGAATACTACAAAGTTTCCCGAAACATTCATAAATTCTGTTTAAGTTATCTTGGCCCACTTAAAAAACATCTCGTATATGCGCTATATTGATTAAAGTTTCATTTTAAGAACATCCATAAAATTTGGAAGAGCCGAAATTGTAGGTTTTAATGGATATGGATGGTTTGCTTCTTTTCAATAATTTACTTTATTTGCTAGCAATTTCCACAGCCCTTGTTTGTCATCCTTAGGCTACCACCATAATACAATAAAAAAAATATAACTACGAAAAGTTAAAACAATTTAAATTTAAAATATAAAAAAATGCCTGTTACGAAATTATCATTCAAACGGATAAAATTATAAGCTTAGTCAATACTTGAAACGTATTGCTTAATTGTTTTTGAAAATTTGACTAATGTTAAAAACAAAATAAAGCTACGCTCACAGCCAAATAATAACTTTAATAACGGCCACAGTTTAGTAAGTGAAGGTAAATCTGTAAAGTTATGTTACACACACTTACACGTTGAACGCAAGAGTATCGCACATTAAGAACAATGAAAGATATCATTGCGGCATCCTCTTCTTATTTTTTTCCGGGACACTGTCATCGAGGACTACATAATAATTATTAATTAGGTGTTGTGATTATAACTTTGATTCCCTACTCATTAGAATTGAAATAAGATTTGTTTTATAACTAATTTATTATTACAGAATTATAGGATCATCAATTGGAATTAACATGAAAATTACCATTGTAGTAATATTTTTAATTATTATACCAATAATTAATGGCACTTACCAAAATTATATGGATGTGGATCGTCTTTCTTAAATCACCTCCATATATACAATTGGAACTTCATGTACAAATTCGTTGATGTAGCATGAATAAGAATGAGAGAAGAGGCCTCATTAAGACTTGAACAAAAAGACAGCCAGGGTTAAGACAATTTTTAAAAAACTACTGAAATCTTTAAAAAAAAATCTATGAATTTATATATTTTCAAATTAAACAAAAACCTATCTGCTTATCAGAATCCTCTTGTCAAATAACGAGTGCACCCGTCGCCAAAAGCGGGGCTGTAATTCTCATGAAAGGTATGACATGGGGTCTTCGCACTGGCCATTCCCACTCATGACCTGAGCGTGTGTGGCTCTCTTGCACTTTCTTTGCTATGTGAAGGAGTGTCCCGCTGTTTTGGCTCTTCCACTCACTTTTGGGTGGAATTGGTTTGGGAGTGGAAAACTCCTTGGCAGAATGTAAACCTTCTACGAATAGGAATTTTGCATAAGCATGAATGAAATCGTGCATAATAATGAATTATACTGCACATTACTAATTGAACATTTTCAACAATTGATCTCTAAGAGAATATATATTCACAGGCAATTTCGGAAATGTAATTTAAATATATTCTTTTAAGAAGACCCAGATTTTGGGGGCTTGGCCTAACTTGAGGCAATCCTATGGGCAACTAGATGGGGCGGAAAGTCCAATACCGTGACTATTAGAGGAACAGGAGCGGTATTAATTCCGCACGGCCGGGGCAGTGAAAGAGGGCCGAGCGATCCTCGGAATTGGAGGCCATAATCGAAGTAATTGGACACTCCAGCTGGACTCGGACCCGAAATGAAAACACCAGAGCACATGTTCTTGCCGAGCATCTGTGTCGCAATACAAACCGTATTAGCCTAAGTACAGTTTAATACAGATCCGAATACTAAGCACTATGGCCGTTTTCCTCATTTTCATTTGTACCTTTTTTTATGCATCTTTAACTGGGAAATTGTCTTTGCACAATTTTATAATTTATTAAGAGTCTTTGTAGTGGTTAACTGATCTTCATTAGAAATGGCCTGTACTATCATGAATGGCGTCTATTATAGTTCAGGAATGTCATCCGTGATCACGAAACCAGTTAGACTGTATTTGGGCATTAAAGGAAGTACACCTCAATTCCAGATGACTCAAGCTTGTTTCTAGGTAAAAGCTGAGATGAGTTTTTTTTTTGTGAGTGAATAGCTGTAATGGTTATACGCCTCGCGGCTGAGGCCTCCCTTATGGTTACAAATCCATCAATAGAGCAATACCCACACTAACCTATTTTATTTATTGTTGCTGATTGGATATAATAATAATCCTCTAACTTACATGGTTATAATAATCATTTAAACAATAAAACGATTTTTCAAGGGTTTGAATCTTTTTTTCGTATGTTACATTTTTTATCACGCCTCAATTGTTTATTGAGTTGAAGAGTTGTACTATTTTTAAGTCAGTTTTGCCCCTCAATTTCATGTTAATTTATAAACACGATTTTATTAATAAAATATAAAAGCGATTTGAAGATTGAGAGGTGACGCGTAGATAACTAGCACCTCATTTTGACCAACGAACTATGGTTATAACGATCATACTTACCTCTATATGGATTTATTAATTTATGAATAAATTGAATAGAAAGAAATCTAGGTTCTTCCAGCACATATTATTTTCTTTTATTGTGTCATCTAACTCATCTAGCAATGGATGGGTCCATACAAACTATTTATGAACGGCGTGTATAGAACACGTATAACTTTGAAGCGCGCTTTGTGTCATACAACGAAATGGGTTTTATTTTATGCGAAAAGACTATCGTTCACTCCATGCCAATTTAGGGTATTCATTTACAATTTCAGCGTCGGTGTAGGGAAATATTTCATCATCACCTTTGCGTAATGTTCTTGGGGTAAACCCGAACCTACATAATGTGACTAATAGCCCAGAATAAATTCTATCCATATTACCACACAAACCATATTGTTTAACCTGCCTTTGAGATGTGGAGGATTGAATACACAAAGGCTTTGGAGATATGAAAGCTGTGGGAAATATAACATCACACGCGCACTGATTTATAAAGAGCTCCTCTATCCGATACAGAAGACCGACGTCAAAGGGAAATCCTAGCCCGAAAACGAAGTATCCCATAAAGTCATGCCTGATCAATTTTTCATTACAGTGGCGTGAGATGTTGATAGCTCTAGCAGGGTGAAGGTCTATGTGAAGTGAACAAAATGAGATACCTGGGTAAAATATTCAAGGGTGGATTGTACAGAAGCCTCCTCCTTTCTCAAAGGCATTATTCAATCCAGAACCGGCCAAGATTCATGTCAATGGATTATGTGGTTGGAGTACCAACCATCTGGTGAAAAAATCTTTGGACTTGGAGATCCAACAAATCACACCTTTATATAATCCTTTAACTATCCGACTACACACCGCTTAAAGGTCACACAGTGCGCTTGTGTGGGCTAAAAGCTATTAAAAAAAAAGTGTTTAATTTTGCCTCAAAGAATTTGATTTCTACATAGTTGATTGGTTGGGCTTTTTATTATGGTAGTCATTTTGATGTCTATAAACAAAATTTATTTTAATTTTTTTCCAATCTTTGATGCTGTCTATCGCAAAAGTACTATAGAGGCGTGTTTCTATAATAGTTTAAAGGTTGTGTTAGTATTAATGTAAATTTACATTATATTGAACATTGTTCATCCTATTATTTCATTTTTTGTTTTCTTTAGTTATATGCCGATTCACTTAAATTTAAAACTTTTAACACTTACGAGTCCCATTAAACAATATTGATTTGTATTTAATTTTTTCTTGTAGAAGTTATTACTTCATTTTAGTGTGTAATAGTTATTTTTATTTTCCAGAAATGACTCGGTCATCATATGTCACTTCATATGGGACTTATGATAATAATATCCATTAGAAATAGCTTTGTTGAATAAATTCTGAAATATATATAGTTATGACCTTCTTATAAACGTACCTTTTTTTGGTAAAGATGGAACTCATTTGATTAAGTTTGAATTTCCACGTTTTACCGCGTGATTCTAAAAAACACCTCTAAGCAATCTTCTGTTTTCAGCCCACCAGTGAAATATTTCTCATGGCATTCATTTTTCTAAATCACATCTTGAAATGTTATTGTTATTAGGTCTTGGAGCTACATTTCTATTTAACAGCAATGGAGGCACGGAAACTTGGTGGGAGCAACCAAGGTACTTCGGGGCTTACTGACTAGAGTATTTCATCACTAGCTAATACGACAAGAACAAAAAAAAAATTAATAAAAAAAAACACTGAATACAACTACTCAAATTTGAGATTGATTCATTAAGGAGGAGAATCTTATTTATTTATTTTCAGGACTATCGCTCTACACAAAGAAGTCTGGTTTCAGAAAATTACTTCACGTACAGTGTTACAGAATCCAATGAAATATATTCAACATATTATGAGGTTGACAAACCAAATATCATTTTGAGTTCGAAATTTTAACTCCGTATAACATTATATAACCCGTAATACTACATAAGACTGGACAAATTACTCCTAATTTAACATGAGACAACAGTGAAACGGCAAAAAAAAAAAAATAAATGAACAATGTATCTATAGTCTAGCTAATAAAAACACCAGTCATATAGATTTCTAAAACTTCTAGAGATTAGAAAATGACAGCATGTGAGACGTTCAATACGTCAAGGACGAAGTTCATATTATGCGAGTAAATTCTCTGAAGGATACCAATCTTATAAATTTTTTTTCTGCTCACATTATCATCAATTTATTTTAAATGGCCCTTGTAAACATTCTTCAGGCTCTGTAACTGATAAAGATGGTGTTTCTAACTTGGAACTCCTACGAAATTTATTGATTATGATCTCTTTGTAACATATGTTTCAGAGCGAAAGTAAACTTGATAAAGTATTGGAAAATATTTATTTTAAAAGATATTTTTAATTATGATCCGTAGAAATTTATGAATTCATTCGAACGATTTTTCAGTACCACACGACAGAAAGTCTTTTAGATCTCATTAAAAGTTTAATCAGGAAAGAGAGTTAATGAGAAACAAATGAGCAATTTCTAAAAAATTCAATATTTATTCCTCGATATAAATATATGCATGAATTTTTAAAGCTAAGCAATCAAGTCACGCCTCGTCGTATGCAAAGCGTAACGGATAATCCTACTATAAATTAGCAATGATGACTTTAATTGAAGTTGTGGAATGCTTTAGTTGGTAGTTTAGTAAACAATTAATTATTTAGTTTATACATTTAAATAATTCAGAAAAGACATTGAGGGTCGTTTGAGTAGTCCGTTATCAAGCGGAGGGGGGACGAAAACAATTTGAAAGTTAAATTAAAGCGGAGTGGATCAAAATCAACCAAGCGGCTAGATCTGAAGCCGTTTCAAAGGGACTTTAATTATGGGTATAAAATGCCAACAATATACATTTTATTGCTCTTTATAATAAAAAAGGCCCGTTACCTCTTTTCCGGCTCTACCAAGCTGATACTTTCTCAATTGGCTAGGTTATTAAAAACATCAAACGTTTAAAAGGGAAAGGTATGCCTGCTACAACATATTTTATTTTCATACTAACATACCCAAGTACAAAGAAGAACCTATTGATCTGGAATAATCATGACATTTCAGATCAATTTTATTAAGGTTGTATAAACCAGATGATTGGTATTTATTTTTCGTTCTCATAGATTATCTTAGGGTGGTGTTGATAGAAAAAGTACGACAATGCTCTTACCGGCTATCGCACTTGCTAACTTCACCTAACCTGTCGCTTCGTCTTAAATTGATGATCAATAAATGTGTCCTTCGGCCAGCTCTGGTGTACGGTGCCCAGCTATTTACCCACTTGACTGACAATACAGCCAAATATCTCCAAGATTTCCAGAATGGGATCATGCGAAAACTGGTCCGACATACCTCTCTCGAGAGGTTAAAGAACGCTGACATGCACCCGATGCTTGGTGTGCCGTCGGTATGTGAGTTCATCCGCCGGAGACACATTCAGTTTTTTGACTCGTTGCAGCACCTGACAAACCCAGTGTTTAATACTATGACCCACCACCCCTCCCGTATCGATGGCACCAGACTGTCGGGGAAAAATTAGGTTAAGAATTAGTATGTAAGTTAGTTTTAAGGTTGATCAAAAACGTGAGCCCTAATTATCTGTAAATTTAAAGGAACTATGAAAGAAAAAAAAATTAGTTTTCATTGAACGGTGACCAGCGCCCGTTGCTTGGTGTGCCGTCGGTAGGTGAGTTCATCCGCCGGAAAACACATAAGCCAACCCTAACCAAAACATAAACCCCTAACCAACCCAGTGTTTAACACTATGACCCCACCACCCCTTCCACATCGATGGCAACAGACTGTCGGGGAAAAATCAGGTTAAGAATTAGTATGTAAGCTTGATCAAAAAGGTGAGCCCCATCTCCTTTATTAGTCAGTTTACTTCAGTCACGTATAATGTGTATCATAGTACTTGTTTATTCATTATATAATTTTTATAAAATAACAAAACCTGTATATAATGTAGCGATGCTACAGAAAATACAAAAATAATCTGTAAATAGATTCATCTGAGGATCTATAATTGTATATAATTATCTGTAAATTTGAAGGGGCTATGAAAGGAGAAAAAAAAAAAAAAATTAGGTTTCATTAGTATGAACTCAACGAATGTTTCATATTAATTCAAATACTACCATTTCTAATTATGTTATCAGATTACTAATGGGTCAGTATTAACTTTTAAACTGAAGAAATAATTGAATAATAAATAAAATCTTAACTTAAAACTACAGCACGAGGAAATAAGTGCAAATCCTCACATCACGTATTATTTATACAAACTTACATACTTCTTTTCGAAACCAAAAACCCTTCAAGTTTCAAGGTTTTTTTGAAGGTAGACATATCAAAGTATTACTTATCAATTAGCAATTAATTCAGAAGTCATTAGTCAATTAATAATTAATCTATTTAGATCAAATTATATTTTTTTATGATTTTGACTAGAGCACAACTAAAAATCGTAACCTACTGATTGACAAAATGTATCATATCGCTACCTTAGAGGAACATTTTTCGGTGATTTTTCGGAAGAAGAATCTTAATACTAGAACAGTTTGAGGAATGTATTAAAAAATTTCTATATATAAGTTCTTTATTGCGCTAATATTACAATCTGCCTTATTAGGCAATAAGTAATTGAGATAAATGTTTTCATTCATACCATATTTACAGGTGTTAAAAAATAAAAATAAAATTGGTGAAACTATTTTTTCTGTATCATTTACTGATAATTTTAGTCAAAAAGTGTGCAAAAAATCAAGTTTGATTTTCTGAAAACTTGAGATTCCACAGTTGTTACACTGTGGCACTGGGTGGAGTATTATCTCAGAAAGGGTTGGATGGGTATTGGAGAAAAAGACGAGTATAGGAGCCCTTTCCTTCTCAAGCAAATCCTGGTGTCTTCACTACAACAAACACTAGAGTCAAACAACAGCTGAGGTAAGGCTCCTGCGAAGACTTGAGGAAGAAGAGATAAGGTAAGATACAACTATATACAACTATTCCAGAGAACCTCGAAATCAGGTCAGCCCAAACTAACATTTAGGGTAGCCGACCCAGATGGTTCGACAATATCGGAGATTGGACTGGACTGGCCAGAATGATGTTTGAGGAGCAAACAGGAGGAAGCTGCCTTCAGGGAAGAACTTGCAACAGGGAAGAGGGAAGAGAGGGGGGTGCATGAAGGAAGCAAATGGGTGCATTGGAGCAGAATAGAGTTGGTTTTTGACAGAGAACTATAGGTCCAGTTTTGTGACGATAAAACAGAGGAAAATTATAAAAATTTATTTTTTCAGAACAGGTCATGAAAGTTTTGTTAGTTACATCCGTTTTACAAACACGCGTGCACATATAATAGCTACACAATGTTTCATAATGTTAAAACAGAAGTAGCCCTATAAAAATTGATAAAAGGTGATACATTTATCAATTACTTGGTATTTTAAGTATAAATAGTTACCCTATGAAATTTTATAGGTTATGTAATCAGTAAAAAATGGTATGTGTTGGGAATCAAGATGGAGGAGGAGTCCGTACAATTTTTCGGTCCTGCAACTAGGCCTATAACCCTTTTGATCAGCTATAGACCCATAGTCGTAGTCAACTATAGACATCCCACGCTACTGCTCCTTCTAGAATATTCCTGTCTGAACAAAGCCCACAACTGACCTCCATTTGATGGATTTAAGGTCTTCTAGTAGGATGTTAACACAGCCTAAGGTGTAAAACCATACTATGCAGTTATCTGTTTTACCTACCTTTTTACAAGATATTGCCCTACGATGATTCAAGTCACATAAAAATAATAATATTCATCGAACAAAAGCAGAATGTTGTGCAGTCAATTTGAGAATTATGTCAACTAAATCCACAAGGAGTTACACAAAACCACTGAACGTGCAGTCTAGACGACATTAAATTTCATCTGGCTGTGAGGTATTTTGTTTAATAAAAAAAAAAAAAAAATTAACCATCATCTTGCCCCGACTGTCCGTCTCCTTTAAAACTTAACACCGGGTATAATAAGTGGGTTGAGAAAGTTTAAATTTGTGTTTGATGGTTTGAGGAGCTTTTTGGGCCATTAGAACCGGGTGGCTTTGCAATTATACTTAACCCCTTTAAAGCCGACTTTACAAACTTTAAAATCAAATGAAAGCAGGCCGGAAGAGGACCCTGATCCACTCACAGATCATTAGGTGCACCGTTCACTCGGTCAAACAATAATTAGCAAGAACCATTCATTCTTAAAGTTCACCAGAGGGCTTTTCTGAGGCTATGTTTGGTTATGGCCTTCACTCGATTAGGTTTATTACCGGCCCCAGACAGGACTTTAGAACCGATAAACCATAAGCTTCCTGACCCATTTCTCCTTAGTCTTCTCAGCAACGCAATATAACAATTATAAACATGTTATAATATCATACATTTGAATAAATTAATCAGACATCAAAGTAAATTACGATTTCATAAAGTACCCACGAGCAAAGTATTGTTATGTATTAAGTGACAACTTATATGAGGATTTGTGCGCTGGATCGAGCTAAAATAAGTCTATAACACTTTCAACCCACAGATTAGAATTTCCGGTATTTTTGGACAGAAATCGTTAATTGTGAAAAAAAAATTAATAAAGGGTGTTCTGCGCATGGCCTATTATCAGCGAACACCTCTCTATTTCGTTCTTCCTTTAAACACCTTATACTACTGTTTATAGGCCGTACTTCAGCTATAAAATTGTCTTAACACGCAACTTACGTGAGCTGGCCACGTAATTGTTTTAACCTTTGTACCACATTTGATAAAGTTATGTTCTGTTTCTATGATTGTAAGACAGTGTTGTTCTGCTCTAGGCTAGCAGGAAATTATTATGTCAGGACTGTATATAATTAGCATAAGTGTTAAGTTTCAGTTCCCGACGGATGGTCAGGAACTGCCAGGGTGGAGTTAAAGCCAGAGGCAAGTTTATGTTGTAAACAAATACAATCATGGGAGGTAAACAACCCATGATCCTATGTAGATCGGATTACTAAAGACAATAAAGCAGTCTCTTTACAGAAGTTCGAGAGTGTAGTTCGTTTCCCTCTTTCCTATTTTTTCTCTAAGCTTACCCGCCGACGATTAACTTATATAACATAGTATATTTAAACAAATACTCCTCGGTCTCTCCACATTTGTATAAGCTTATTTACACATGAACATTTTGGACAGCACTAAAGTAGAGGGTCCTATATTGTGCCGTTTGGTACTTATAATTTGTTACTAGATATTATAAGTTTCGTTCAGTGTATTGATATTACAGCTTAATTTTTTATGTTCCCAGATTGACGGTAAATATTTATTAACATGTGACTTTTTTATTTTAACAACAGAGGATGGCATATAAGAGCTGTCGAAAATATTCTTCAATAATAAACTGTATTTTGGAGAGACTCCCGGTATATATTTAAATATGTTTATCCACAACACGCACCGATCAATTAATGTCGTATATTTTTCGGGTAATATACAGAGGGGTCCAAAAAAATGTATCCACTGGTTAACAGTCCATAACTTGCAAACTAATTGACGGAGTTGTCTCATTTTTTGTGAAAGTGAAGCTTAAAGTCCAACTTAAAGATATCACTGCAGGTGTTCGAAATGGCCACCATTAACATCCACACACAAACGATGCCGCCGAACTGCAGCCCGAACTACTGACTGCAACGTGTTCAGTTGGATATTTGCACATGAATGTACGATGGATTCTCTAAGTTCATCCAATGTGCGTGGCTTTTGTCGATAAATGACGTCCTTCAGTGTTCCCCACAGGTAAAAGTCCAGAGGAGTTAAGTCTGGGGAACGTGGTGGATACTCTACAGCACCTCTACGGCCTATCCATCTTCCTGGTAGATTTTCGTCGAGATAAGCCCAACGATTGTGGTAGTGGGCTGGGGCACCATATTGTTGAAAGTATCTTCCGTCTCCGTACAATTCTTGGATGGCAGGTAAAATGGATGTTTGAAGCTTCTGAAGGTACACCTCACCGGTAACTGTGCCGTCAAAGAAGAAAGGCCCAATCAAGCCAATGTTTCGTACTTAAAATACCACTTTAAAACAGACTTCCTTTCATCAAATGTAAGCCTTACGCCAGCCATGTTTACTCGAGTAACAAGGTACAACTAAGAAACGCTAACTATCTGGCGACTGTCATCTGACAAAACAAAACAACGCAATAGAACGCTTGTATGGCGATTGCCGGAACTACAAACTTTTACACTACCCAAAATGAGACTCCGTCAATTAGTTTGCAAGTTATGGACTTTTAAACAGCGGATACATTTTTTTGGACCCCTCTGTATAATAGGGTGTTTAAATCCACCATGTGAATTATTTTATGAGAGAAACAATAGTGAGGCCCCTATCATAACAGATCCTAGTTAGTCTGGGCATTGATTTTTGTTTTAACCAAAACTTATAATTGAATGTTTAAGTCCAGTTCCCAGAAGTTACTTCCCTAGAACCGTTTAAAAAGTTACCTGCAATAAATCACCAGCAAACCGAACAGAAGCGAGACTGTAGCAACAAGGGAGGTAGAGGATGAAATAGCCTTCTTTATAGAGGCAGATGTGGGCGAGGATGACAACGTAGTAAAGTCTTCTTATGGTGAAGATTGTATTAGAGCCTCCAGCTGGCTCAGTCTGATTTATGCACTATGAACTTCCAATTGGGGGAAGTGTTTCTTATCTGAGCCCCTTACCTGGAGGGAGCTCCCAGAGATTAATTCTATGGAATCCAGTTTCATTGTCGGTTTTTTATAAGCTTTGTATAAATCTGTTACTGTGTTTTTTAATATATATCTTCTGTGGATTTTATGATAAATAACAATGCAGACGATGATATATTACATTACTTTTTTTTTTCTTGCATATTTTAGTAATATTGGTTTATATTCTTATAACATTAGATAAATTTTTCGGCCAAGCTACGATGGTACGTTCTAAAAAATGCCAAAGTAGAAAAGTGCAGCAAAGTGAAATCAAAACAATTGTATTTTGAATTGTGTGGATGTGGTAAAAACTAGGCACATTAACAAAAATAAGTATATCATCTGACAATGTTAAACTGATTAGTTTCGGGGCCATGGACATTAGAATTAGTTTGTAAGTCGTTATACCTTAGAAATTCGGTATAAATGTTTACTAAGTAACAAGTTTCTGCGCATGCGCTACTATTAACAACCACGTACAACTATCGCTCTCCAAATCAATACCGATAACTACCGTTATAGACCCTTTTTCGTCTTTGGGATTGTGTCAACTGGCAACTTAAGTGAGGTGGACTCGAGGGAGCCCTCAATAAGTGAGTAGATCGCTAGTACATTGGTGTAAAGTGTAAATAATAGTGACATCGGAGAGAGTAGTCGGCCATCTTGACTGAGGCATCAGTCGTCGTTCACGATACATAGCCGTTCTGAGCCAGACCTGATAGGTGGCTCAGAGCCAGACCTGATAGGTGGCTCAGAGCCAAGACCGGTGACTCGCCACTGGAATCCCACCGGCACTACGTATTTTATTTATTATTTTCTTTTTTTTTAACTAACAAAAATCTTAGCTAATGACAAAATGAGATTTTATCAGCAGATAATATCACAAAATAAAAAGAAATATCGAGGTCCTTAGGCCCAACTCCACCAACGTCGCCAGTAAAGCGAAAACCCAGACGCTCAAATAGGAACATCCCTACAAACTCATCTGCTGCCAGCTCTATGGAAGATCTACCACCACTTGCCAGCACTTCAAAAGAAGAAACTGTAGCAGAATCTCCATTCTTCACACCGAATAGCTTCGAGGTACTGAGAAATAGTCAACCTGACGACATGGAAGTTATTCAAACACCAACACAGCCCAAGCCGCCTGCTATATTCGTAAGGAATATTAGCAATTTCAAACTATTGTGCTCACAAATGAGCAAAGTTGTAGGTACCGGAAAATATACGTGCCTCAATCACTCTCGGGATACAAAAATTTCCCCAGACGCTCCGGATACTTATCGAGCGATCATTAAGTATTTGGAAGAAACCAATGCAGACTTCCATACATACCAGTTGAAACAAGAACGATCGCTTCGAGTAGTGATAAGAAATCTGCACCCGACCACACCAGCTGATGAAATTGAAGAAGAACTATCAGCTCTGGGGTTCAAAGTTCGGCAAATAACCAACGTTTTACGTGAGGACAGACAACAAAACCAATCCACCAACACGGCATTACCGTTATTTTTTGTAGATCTCGAGCGGACACCTGGCGTGGAGAAAATTTATGAATTAACAACCCTGTATTACACAAGAATACAGGTCGAAAAACCTTACCCCAATAGAGACATCGTCCAATGCCATAATTGCCAGGCATATGGGCACACAAAATCGTATTGCCACCACCCTCCTAGGTGTGTAAAGTGTAGAGGGCAGCACAAAAGCGAATTGTGCAAAAAGCCCCTAAAATCGCCTGCTGTATGCGTGCTCTGCCAGCAAGACCATCCGGCCAACTACAAGGGCTGTGAGGCCTATAGAATCCTCAAGTCCAGGAGCGAGCAACGTCACCGGCCAGAAGAAGAGAAGCCAGTAACAGGTAGCTTAAGAAGCGCCCCCACCAGAAATTTGAGGCCTTCTGTCTCTTTTGCTGATGCCGTTCGGAACAGAGAGCAGTCACAGGCACTGCCCACTTCTCGTCCGCAAGTATCTCTTCCCCAGCATTCCGCTCATCCCGCCAACCAGCAAACCCAATCCCATCCTCAACCACACATCTCGCATATTCCTTCACCACCAAGCTCTTCAGATCTCACTAGCCTATTAACATCATTCCTTACAGAATTCAGAACCCTAATTACCCCTCTCATTTCCCTTCTTACAAATCTTGTCTCCTACCTTATCCCCGTTAAACAAAATCCATAAGTGGATCCTTCTGACTCCTTATCCATTCTCCTTTGGAATGCGAATGGTGTTCGCACCCACACTAACGAACTGACAGCACTACTCCATGACAAGAAGATCGACGTAGCTCTTATTACTGAAACAAGACTTACTCCATAACTCCATATCCCACCACATAGTTCCTTTGGTATCACATGATTTCCGTCAATCACCACCTTCACTTTTCCTCTTACACTTGCATCAACGTACTGCCCTCCCAATAAATCCATTTCCGACTCCCAATTCATCTCCTTTCTAGACTCCATCGGACATCGTTTCCTTGTGGGTGGGGACTTTAATGCGAAGCACCAACACTGGGGGTCAAGATCCACAAATACACGAGGACGTGCTTTGCTGTCTGCACTCACACGGAAACATTGCTCCACTATCACTCCTGACACAGCCACCTATTGGCCATCAGATCCCAACCGAAATCCTGATCTCCTTGACTTCTTTTTTTACAATAGTTTAGGAACACTAAACTATTCACTCAAGCGCCTCGATGACCTTTCCTCCGATCATAGCCCTTTATTATTAACCATTTCCTTAAGACCAATTCACAAACTGCCTCCTCCTTCATTTATTAGGGGCCCAGTTGACTGGGACCACTTCCGTCAGCTTCTTACAGAGTCCGTAAACCTCAAATTATCCCTGAAAACATCCCAAGACCTAGACGATGCAGTGCATTATTTCACTACTCTGGTCCAGAGGTCGGCTTGGGAGGCATCGTCACCCCATCGTCACACAAAAATCCACAATCATAATCGTTTACCTCAGCATCTCAAAGATCTAATCCAATCCAAACGCCGCTCCAGAACAGTGTGGCAAAGATCCCGGCATCCTATTGATCGTCGCACGTACAATCAGTACTGCCGATTGGTAAAGCGGCGATTGGCATCCTTCCGTTCCGATTCTTTCAATTCCTACCTCTCCTCTCTGTCCACCAGGGATAACTCCTTGTGGAACGTAACCAAAAAAAATCCTAAAGTATCAACCTGTTTCACACCCACTCCGTCGTGATGATGGGTCCTGGGCGGCTTCGGATGGGGATAGGTCGGAGGAATTTGCTCTGCATCTTACCCATACTTTCACACCTCACCTTTCTCATCAAAGCCATACTCACAGCACAACTGTGGAAGATTTCCTCACTTCACCTATTCCTCTCTCTCTTCCACCAAAAGCCGTTAACCCCACTGAGGTTAAATACCTTCTGAAAAACTTACCTTACCGAAAATCCCCTGGATATGATCTCCTTACTCCTCAAATTCTCAAACAACTTCCTCCTAAAGCCATAATCTTCCTAACCTACATATATAATTGCATAATCCGAACGACGCACTTTCCTCTCCTCTGGAAACACTCCATTATTGTCCTATTCGCCAAACCCGGTAAACCACCCAATGACGCCTCATCTTATCGTCCAATTAGCCTACTCCCTATCATCTCAAAAATATTTGAGAAACTCCTACTAAAACGTCTACTTCCCATTGTTGAATCCAAAAACCTTTTTCCCACACACCAGTTTGGCTTCCGCCAACGACATTCCACTGCTCAACAAGGCCTTCGCGTTGTTGATCACATCTCCTCAGCCCTTGAAACCAAACAGTATTGCACTGCTGCCTTTCTCGATATAGCTCAAGCTTTTGACAGGGTTCGGCACGCAGGTTTGCTCTACAAGCTCAAAAGATATTTACCACAGACCCTTTTCCTAATCCTACAGTCCTACCTTTCAAACCGCTTCTTCCAAGTCCGCTGTGGTTTAGAATACTCTAACTACTATCCCATAAGTGCAGGAGTTCCACAGGGCAGTGTTTTGGGCCCCATCCTTTATAACCTATACACCGCTGATGTCCCCTCTACTCCCAATACCTTCTTGGCCACATTTGCAGATGACACTGCAGTCTTGTCATCCCATCCAGACCCCGACATAGCATCCCTTAACTTTCAAAAACACCTTGACGAGATCGAGTATTGGTGCAATCAATGGCGGATCAAAGTTAATGAAGCAAAATGCTCCCACATTACCTTCACCCTTTGTCGCAAGTCTGGTCCACTAGTTTATTTTAATTCTATTCCTCTCCCTGTATCCGAGACAGTACGGTACTTAGGCTTCCATCTTGACAAACAACTGACCTGGAACCCACATACGAGACTAAAAAGACAAGAACTAAACAGACGCTTTGGACAACTGTACAGACTACTTCAAAGGACATCCCATCTCTCAATAGAAAATAAACTACTAATCTACAAAGTTATACTTAAACCAATCTGGACATACGGAATAGAGCTATGGGGGACAGCAAAAAAGTCGAACATCAAGCGTATCCAATCCTTTCAATCAAAAGTCCTGAGAACAATAGTAAATGCCCCTTATTATGTCAGCAACAAAACCCTTCATAACGACCTTAATATACCCTACATTCTAGAACTCATCCCTTCCAAGTTTACGAAATTCCACAGTAGCCTTTCCAACCACCCTAATCCTGTAGCACAGTCAATGCACTGCGCCACTCATCCCTATAATCCTCCTCGGAGACTGAAACGGCAGTGGCCTCGTGACCTGCTATAAACGCGTGACAGTGGGAGTCCTGGCAATGGCCAGTCTCTCCAATCATGTCCTGAGCGTCTGTGGCTCTCGCGCTCTTGGTCACCATCCACTGGCTAGTATCCGGTGACGCGGCTGACGGAGGAGCGTGGGGGACTTCCCAAGACTCCGCTTTCTCTTTGCGGTGGATTTGGGGGGTCTCTGGGCTGTCTGTAAATATTGTATGAATGAGCGAGTGAATGATGAACTGTAAATATTGTATGAATGAGAGCATATATCTTAATTACTTATTGCCTTACAAAAGGCAGATTGTAAATATTGCACAATAAAGGAATTACTAAGTAACAAATGGAAAATATGAGGAAAATTAAAAAAGGGTGAGAGATAAGATTTACTGTATAAAACGGGTACATCACTGGTACAGAATCCGTTGCTTTTATAATCCCTTTACTCCCTTGAACTATTCTAATGCCATCAAAAGAAGACGCATCAACTTCTTTGACTCAATGAAACATAGCCAAAACCCTCTATTCCGAGACATGACCGGCAAGATGGCAACTCACTAGATCTAGTAAAGCAGACGAAATAGTGGACATTACGGCCCTTGGCCAAGCAACAACAAGCCTCTAACGGGCACCCATCACTGCTATCCAACTAAATAAGACTGCACTACATGCCTAGAGAGACTCTAGGTCCAGCCACCAGTGGACTCTCACCACTGTACCGCAACTATCAACCTCTACCGAGGCTTCCCACACTCCTTAATTCCCTTACACCACCTTCAAGCAGGTACTCCTAGTACAAGGATCCACTCAACCCAAATATCCCTTTATTTTTCCCTCATCCTTAATCTTATAATTAGAGAGCTAAGAAAAAAAAAAAAAAAAACTATTCTGATGCGACAGCACCGTGGACCTAGACGGTCTGTTGGAAGGGCTAGTGGGTGCATTCTGTTGTGGACACTGGTAGTGTTCAGACATTGTCAAGGGAACCCCGCCTTCTTTCTATCGTACTATACTGCTTATAATTCATTAAGCAGCTAGTCAAAACAGTCTGTTTCTATTATGAATCCCGATGTGGTTATTTCTAATACTTCCTCTCCAAGTTGTTCATGTCTCATGTTAATTATCATAACTGATCGATAATTCTTTAGTATATGCAAAAGAATAAAAAGAATAAAATTGTTTGCTGTTATGATATAAGTAAGTGTTAATTATGCTTTCATTATTTACGACTTAAAAATTAGCGTAAAATGTTGTAAAATTACTTTTTGTACGGATTAAAGGATAGTAAAATCAAATATAAAGCCAGATGAACTTAACTGTTATATAATCTAATGCCTGCCTTTGTAGAGCGATATATTTGAGTTTCATTTGATTTACCCAGCGATTCTGGGAAATTTATGATCAGAAATGTTATTTTCCACGTTAATGTTTCTTACTTTGTCTATGTCTACAAAACCTGCAAAAAACATTTTGGGAACAACTCATAAAAGGGTCATGACTTGAGAGGAGTGGTAGCTAATACCTCGATATAAAAACTGGCTGGGGAAGATTATGGGATGATATTGTCTTGCCCTCCTGAAAACAAAGTGTTCACGCCAGTTGCCTTCAACAGACCGTCACATTATCAAACAAATGGCATTTGGGCCAGGTGTAGCTCTTTGGTTAAGCCCTTTCCGCCTTTGCATTCGTTATTTCTCATTATTCATATCCACTGAGTGTTATATATCTTAGAATAAAGTAAATAGAGTACATTTGAATAATGAATGTTGTAAGCAGTTTTCTATTTCATTCATAAATATTATAATAATTTTAGTAAACGGCAACAACTTAAAGTAATATTAATGAATATGTAAACAATAGTTCAGTGCGTCAGTAAGTCAGGAGTCATTTCCGACTCTGGAAAAAAAAAAAAAACTTGTTAATACGTAAATCATCAGGTGATTAGCAATGTTGAAATGATCACGTAAGGTGCTGAATATAGTAATCGACTGGGCCGTAAACCTATTGGTGACAAACTGTTGTTATGTCGGGAGGCTGATGACGGAGGATGCTGACGATATGATTGGTTAATTACTCTATAATTTGGAATAGGGCATCAAAATAATGAAGGTGAATTTCTGATTCAAAATATGTTTCGTATTTTATAAGGGGTATCTATTAGTACTTTCTAATTGTTATGTATGTCACCTGAATGTTGGGTTTAGCCCCATTATAAAAAAAAGGTAAGCGAGTCCTTTTAAGGAGCCTCTTCCACCGTCTGTCCTTGGTCCGGCAGTCAGTTGTATGCTGTGATCCATGATTAGATCATTAACTAGGTTTCAGTATTGAGTCTTTTCTATATACAGTCTTTGATTTGATTTTTGTGTACTCCTTATGGTCAAGGTAATCTTTGAATCTGCCGTCAGAATAAAGAGAGTGGTCTTGTTTTCTAGTCGAGTGACTAGTAGGTTGTTTAATCACCTAAAGTTCTAGGCACTCCTGGTATGACGCTAACGATCTCAGTTTTCGGTCTTATCTGTGGCGTGAACAAAGTACTCCTGATTAGGAATTCATATGATTCAGTGTTTCATTAAATAACTCCTTATAAATGAAAACCCCTGGAACATTTTCATCTGTCTCGTTACACATACGTGTTTGCTGTCTGCAATCAAGAAGGTAAGAGCAGCATTGTTATACAACTCAGTTATATACAACTTGTTATACAACTTTCATCGTGCTCACTAGATATTTCCCACTTATGTATTTAACTTGTTGTTATGCTTGTTATTTGTATGTATGTTCTTAGTTTTGTGTAATTGCCGGTTATCTTGTCTATTTTAATATAAGTTTATTTATAGCATGTAATAGAAAAATGAAAATTTTTTTGTTAATAGTTTTTTAGTTAGTAAACGTTTTCAGGTTGTAATGAAAACACTTATTGTGTAATACATCTCAAAATATTTGATTATTTTTTATTTCGATTTTATTTACTTAAAAAAACATATTTTATTTTCGAGGAAAAAATTCCTGTGAAAATTACTGACCATTAACACTTGACTTTATGAAAGCATTTGTGGATAAGTTTTATGGGCAAATAACCCAATAATGTGTGGCTTAGGATATGGCGTATTTCTCTGGCCAGCTGAGTTTATTCCTATCAACTGGTCGAACGGCCATCAGTTCATCCTGGGCATCAGAGTTGGTCCAGGCCGGTAAATACTTTGCCTACAAGAAAAGCCAACTGGCCCGAAGACCAGGAGGCAATCAGTAACCGCCGAACCCAGGGCACCTGTAATTGGCCTCTTCCTCTGTCATGTGTCCACTACAGGGTCCTCCTCTGCCTACTCAGGGTGCATGCAACGCGTTTGATCTCCGTTGCTCCTTGAAGGACACTGCATTATAGTCTGTTATTCATGGTATGCTACAAGAATGAAACTGTGAATTAATCGTTACAAGCAATCTTAGAGTTGAGTAAATTAAATTTAAGTAATATTGCTATATGCATTCCTCTATGGGAAATTGGAGTAGTAATTTTGTAGTTATGGTCCAAGCATATGCTGATATTATTACATAATATTAATCAAGACCGATCTAATTTGGTACAATGCTAACCACAAGAGGAAAATATTTTAGTATTAATTACAATTAACTTGGAAAGTGCTAGATTAGAGGCCACTATCTTCTTAGATTGTTGTCATTTCAATGAAATCAATTTCATCTCATTTAATATCCGCCTTTCTCCGAATCACCCATCCTTTTCATTGACGTACGTATCCAATCCCGAACTGAGTAAATTTTGCATACCGTTTTTGAGCCCGCAACACATCATAAAATAAATACAAATTATAAGGAACAATTGAAATTTTACTTGACATGCTGGTGATGCAAAGTATTACTCACCAAGGGAATGGAGTCTTAAAAAAGGTCTGTTGCATAAAACCTTCAGACACCATATGCGGAAACAAGTAGACGACCCTTAAAAAATACGGAAGGGTTGGAGTGTGCGTCAGTTAAATAATCTTCGTAGAGGAAAGTCTTTTTAAAAACAGAGTAACAACATACTGGTTTTGAATGTCAATGAACAAGTGAAGTGTCTGCGACTGAGAAAGCAAAGACATAACTATATATATGTAAGAAAAGGATAATATTCTGGGAAGCAGGGAGGTCTGGAAAGGAAGTGAATGTTTACTTAACAATAATAAGGAACTATCAGGGACTTCTATGAAGACACAAGCAAGGTATACAGTTCTGCTGAAGACATTTCCATTGTTCACAGCATCACACAACTGTCGTCAACTATCTCCCATGTTGCTAGCAGACTAAATATTAGCCATGCTCGCGTTTCAAGGTTAATTTATTTATGAACTGTCATAATTTTAGTGCTTTTTAGGGCAGTGCGGGTATTAAATAAAACCGCAATACATAACATCGTGATTCTCTACGAAAACAAAACAGGGGTGAATTTTGGATACTTAAAGTGGCAAAAACCACATTAATGACTGATTCATGACCAAATGACTTGCAAATGTAAACATATGCTTAAAGTGACTCAATAAATACAAAAAAAATAAGAGTGTACCTCGTACGTTACGAAAAGTGCTTAATTACCACACAATAAATGGGTTTAGTATCGCATAGAAATCAAATTTGAGTGCCATGGCTTGTGTCAGTTCAAACAGGTATTATGTAAATTTCCAGGAATGTACCTGGAAAAGTTTATACCGAATTGTATATAGCCAAAGTATTTTATGGGGGAAAATAAATAATAATTTTTTGTAATTATATAGTTAATGACCACGAACAATTCAGGTTCATTGATGATTTAATTTAACAAGAATATTAAATGTAATTGAGCTGTGTAGCCGGTTGGCAGGCTGACAATAGGAGGAAATCCCCGATTACACCATTATGTTTCGGCCAAGACTTGGCCTTGGCCCTTACAAATAATATTGGGTTTCTTAAATTTTTAAGATGAATATAACAGAAAGGTTTATCACCCTTTGTCTGTACTTAGGTTGAACAGAGAGGCCGTTTCCATTTTTTGTTTTAAGTTTGCAAACATATAAATGAAATTTATAAACATATAAACGTATTCATAATTTGATCACCTCATGTCAATAATCTACAAGCCCTAGTGTTATACAGTACGAACCCCCTGATGTGCTAACTTCACCCATTCCAATGCCATCAGAAGTTACTCATTCCTCTAGTATCAACAGTTAAATAATGTTTTTAGAGGAGAGCATTTTAAAAGAAATGAAAGAAAAGCTTTATTATGAAGTACAAGCAAAACACTGGTATATACAAGTATTAAGAGTTATGTTACTACATACTGGGTTGGGTGTTGGGGAACGAGTTTGGTCTGGGGCTAAAGCTGAGATACATATGTATAAGGGAAGGATAGTTCCAGGAAGAGGGAGCTAGGCCTAGGAAGAATGCGGTCGCTTACTTAAAAATATTAGTGACTTCCATGAAGCCACGAGGCAGGTATGCACTTGTAGGGGCTTTTAGTATTATATATATAATATTAGGATCACAATATTCTTAGCATTATATAATTAACAAACCGATGTTATAACCTGAAAAAGTAAAGTACTACAGTACTCGTTGTAACTAATTTATGTGCTAACCCCATTATTGTGTACACGTGAGTTAGTAGTACTACGGTACCGACTGTAAACAATTTCTGTTCAAAAGCAATTGTCGTATGTAGGCAAAATTAATAACAATTATGAAAGCATGTGTTGGCTGCCAGATGTTGTTGATATTTCCCTGAAATTATAGGAATAATTTTTCGTATAATTTTAGAAGAGGTTTCATAATAAAAAAAAAAGCGATCTCCGTATTACAAGGATCTTTAACTAATGATTTAGCTGGTCAGGATGTTAAATACAATCCATGTTTTTAATACCAAATACAAAATCCATGAATTTAAAGACATTTATGATTGGGACAATGATTAACAGAACAATTGACCTTTTAATTTTAAACTCCTCTCTTTTCTGTCTTTTAACATGCTTGAACCTCAAACCAATAACCAACTGTCTATACCACCAGGCATAGACTATGCTGATTAAGTCTGAAATTTTATCACGTTAATGTGTTCTCACATGTATGTGGATGTATGAATATAAACCACTTTTCTTGGAACAAAAAGTTTTTTTCAAGTGGACCTTGCATTTTAAGTTTTATTTGCTTTCGTTCTTTTTCATTCCGGAGGCATCTTTCACTCCATTTCTCCTACAGTCCCACCTTCGGTTTATCAATCATTGTTCCTATAACTTCCATTTTGATTCAGTTGGCGTCCTTGGTAATTCTTTGTTATGACGTAACAGAGTTGGTATATAGGACGCTTACTTACTTTCAACGTTGTTTAAATGTGTTTCACAGTTGGTAAACCGTTTTTACTGTTTTACTTGTGGTTTATTATTATAATTTATTAATAATAGTGCTAATTATTGTAAACGATCTTCTATTTCTCTGCCTCCCTTAGCATTCAATCAATGACTTGTGGAGCTTTATGACATAATACATTTTTAGCCCTATTTTCTGCTCATAATTTTGTTGGTGTTAGGTAGAACATCTCGAGTTCAAACGTTAGGAAAGGTGTCTCATTCCTTACCGTGTACTAAGGAATTTGCTCACTATAGACAAAAGACTGATGATAGATGAGAATCGTATTGGGTTGCAATGTACTGACGAATTGTCTTGAAAATAGGAACCAACACATTTAGGTCCAAAATATGTTTGGTTCAATACCACCAAGGTTATTCACATCTTCTGTAGAGTATATTTTTATGAAACGAAGATGGTCCTTATCGCATGCATTTACGAGGTTTTTATTTTTTTTTTGCTGTAAAGTCTATCGCTTCTACTATCTAGCAGTAATTCCAAAAAGGAGCTGCATGGAAGATCTCTCTTTTTGGTGACATTTTCGCAGAATAGTTAGGAGTACTCCAAGGTGTGGTATTCACTTCATGGTGTATTCAATGCATTATTATATATATATAGTAAGAATGAGATCACTTATAGCAATTAACCATTGTCCTACTTGGACAAATTGAAATTGGTTTTTTAATATAGGTTTTGACCAAAAGAAAAAAAATGCAAACAGTGATTCTTTTGAGGTAACTAGCAGTTATTCACCTTCTATATTAAGCAACTGTTTAACTTCTAATGGGCGCACAGATTTGTTTTTTATACTTTATTATACTTACTAGCAGTAATCCATTTGCAAAAAAAAATCTTTGTAATACCACTGCAGAGAGGAGAAACAGGTGGTGATAGACTTGTAAGCCTTGAGAGAGACGTTAGGCATTATACTGCAGACAGAGCCATTAGGGACGTGGCAGTGATTTAGGGCTCTGCCCTCCTGGGCCCCCTGAGTTAGTGCCCCCGAGGATTATAAGAAAGAATGGCCGGTGGCCGTCGGTGGTGGCCTGGTAATAGAATTATGGGCCTCTCACTTAGCTCCGACGCCTTTGGGGGAATGCTTAAATTGGCTGGTTTATGGCAGACACCTCCTGTTTGTATTAGCTTATCAACGATTGAGACAGTTTGGAAACGTTCATATGGGATTTAAGATAACACTAATCCTGTGTAACTTTCTTGTACGGAAAACATTTTGTTGCTGGACCGTGTAATTAGACTGTATAAGGATGGGATAATTTACTTAATTAACCGAAGGATGTTTAATATTTTATACTCATATAATGTACGAAATTTTATTTGATTTTCCTAATAATCAGCGGTCTGGAAATTAAATTAAAACCCACACGTGTCTAACATAAGACTCTATAAACGACCTTTTTAATCTATTCTTGATGGTACATTCCAATAATCAGCGAAAAGTTATTGTTATGATTATGCTGTCAATGTATTATTATTAACCTAACTGCTCTAAATCTATAGGAAAATTTAAAAATAGGAAGGAATAGGAATATTGGTTTGGTAAACGTAAGAGCATTTTAAAATGTCATTAGGCCATCATTGAAAGGGAAAAACCAGCACGCATTTTAATTTTATAAATAGTTAATTTAAAAACACAAGATAAAAGATAATATTTGTACCCAACAGTTACTTAATAAATCAATGGTTTAGCCAACAACATCATCAGTTTTATTTAACAACTTCAATAACACGCATTGCAGGAAATATTTTATTTTTATCCTTCTCTTGATCACCACGTCAATCAGATTCCCTTTGATTAGAGACGATCGGGACAATATCAATATACAAAGGTGGTCTGAAAAGTTTTCGACCTCAACATGAAGGGGATAATAAAATAAATAAAAGCTAGTGAAATAAAAGCTAAAATAAAAGCTTTGTCGTATTGGTTACATTAATGTATTGGTGTTTGGGTAAGTATCAAGAATTCAATAAACCCGCGGACATAGCAGATGAAGAATAAATAGGTAATGCATGATTGAATAGCTATTTTTGTAAGATAGACGAAACCAATAATATTAGAAAACACCCCAATTAGTTAACTTTCTTATGCTACGGTATCGTAAGGGTATAAATATTGTTTATAAGAGAAGAAGCAATGAAAGCAAAGTTTCTATTTATATTAATGAATAACGTAAATAAAATACCATTTAATCAGTAAAAGTAACTGAACTGTTTTAAAAGCTAGAGAAGTAAGAAGTAGATTTATAAAAACCACATTAAATACTTATTGTATTTTTTTTCTGTTTCAGGTGAGTAGCCTACAATATCTGAAGTGGTGAGTGGTGCAATATTTATCTTAAAATTCTCAGCCAATGATGATGATATTCAGTATGTTGATGATATTCAGTATATTGATGATATTCAGTATGTTGGTGATATTCAGTATGTTCAGAGTACTTTAAAGGAGATTAAAGCTTTATGTACAAAAATATTTCGGCTTCTTAAGGGTACATTAAGGGAGACTAAGGCTTCTTAATATAAATGTCTATATGATCTGTTTTTAGAAAATATTTGTAATAATATTTTTAACCATTGTATATTGAACGTAAAGTTTTTGGCCCGTGCCTGCAAGGCGTGGAAAGGTTCCGGTTAGTTGAATACTGGATATCGGATGCACTTAGCTCCTCGATAAAAAGAACGACTACGCCAGGCAGGAACGCCGGCTGTCCTGAGACTTAGACAAAGCTGACGAAAACGCCGACTACGCCGTTCCTCCAACGGCAGGAATTACTCTTGATCCTGGCCATACTGAGGGTGCCCTATAGATCGGCTATCAGCCCTTGGTTGTGATCAATCAGCCCTATCTCCTCTGCTCTGGTTCCACAATGGCTTCCTCCTCCTACTCCTCATCGTGTCCTCTCAACCATGTTGGCTCCAATAAATTAAATTTAGAAAATTTAGCTGAGCTTGCGCTTGGAGTAAAGGCATTCTAAAAAATGCCTATCTAAGAAATAAATCGTCAATGAAAAGTTTTATATTTTGTTAATTCGCTTTCAATATCAATGAGCCACCTTTAGCGCTGCAAATGACGATAATTTGATAAGTAATGAAATTAAATTCATATAAAAGTAATTTTCTTATAATTCTAAAGACAAAAGTTTCCCTGAACTGATGTTTTTGAATAGACTACAACACTAAAATCACAAATATACCTAACAAATTACAAACGACAAACATAGATGCATATTTTTTTTTTTTACTAACAACAACTTTATTATGATAAAATTACAATCTGCCTGATTAGGCTATAAGTAAATTGTGATATATGATCTCATTCATACCAATTTACATTTTTCATTCACTCGCTCATTCATACTATATATACAAACAGTCCCCCAAGTCCACATGGTTGTCACCTTCCGCGGGTGCGAAGGAGGAAGCGGAGTCTTGAGAAGTCCCCCACGCTCCTCCGTCAGCCGCGTCACCGGATAAGAGCCAGCGGAGGCTGACCAATAGCGCGAGAACCACAAACGCTCAGGACATGATTGGAGAAAATGGCTGTTGGAAAGCTTCTTGTACAGGTCGAGGGTCACCAATTGTCGGAAAAGGGGTGAACAATTGTCGGAGGTCAACAATTGTCGGCGGGGGGGGGCGTCACTAGGGGAGTGCCTGATCACTCTAGCCTTGGTGACGAGTGCGGATTGTTGTAGTTAATAACATGGACCATGTTCCATGTAGGCGTTAATATCTGACTCCATTTATTGATAGGGATGTGTCCCGACAAGACACTGTGTTCAGGATGAGGTTCAGAGTTTCATAAAGAATAAGACCAGTTTTCAGAGTTCGAGCGAGAGATCGGCAGTGTAATAGGTACAAGTCGTCAGAGGTCTGCTAGAGGCTGTGAGGCAAAGTGCCGTCGTAGAGGTGTGGCATAGAGAGAGTAGACTAGCGGAAGGCTGAGTGGGCTTACTCCCAGGGCCCCGGGGCCCTGGCGTATCGCGAGGTAATGCGGCTGTGGAGACTAAGAAACAGAGTGACTCTCAGGGCGAAAACTTACTGATATAAATATTGTACCCCCCTCTCTCGTGGAAGGCGGAGTCTGTCTGCAGGTGGTCTGTTTTATTATCCCGTTGGTCCAAAAGGGTGTGCTTTATGATGTCCCACCTCCCGAGCTACGTGATCTAAACTGTTTCTGGCATGATTTTATGACCACGGGACGTGACTGCAGGTCTATTTTAAGGGGCGGTGAGGCCTACCCTAGGTTTTATTGCCGTACCCTCGATGTTACTTGTTTACATCTGCCGATCCCTCTATGATTTATTACCAGAAGTTTACACAGATTCGCATTTCTATTATAATACATTATGAACCAGAGTGTAGGGTAATTTACATATATTTAGCACTTCACTACACTGGCCTTTGCCAGGACTCCCACTGTCACGTATTTATAGCAGGTCACGAGGCCGCTGCCGTTTTAGTCTCTAAGGGGATTAAAGGGATGAGTGGTGCAATGACTGTGCTAGGGAATTGGTGGGAAGGGTGGTTGGATAGGTTACTATGGAATTTTATGAACTTGGAAGGGATGAGTTCAAGAATGTAGAGTATATTCATATCATTATGAAGGGTTTTGTTGCTGACGTAATAAGGGGCATTTACTATTGTTCTCAGGACTTTTGATTGAAACTGATATTTTTGAATTGACTACTACACTAAAATTACAAATATACCTAATGAATTACAAATGACAATCATAGATGCATATTTGTATCATATGCTATATATTATATTTTATATATAGATTTGCATCATTTATATTAATGATTACAAAAATGAAAGATAATATATATATAATTATATGATACGAACATATTAATGAAAAAAATCAGGAAACCCTCTAATAAACCTATATGACAAAACAATAAAGATATATGAAAACGATATGTACACAAAAGGAAATTGTAAATATATTATGCCTTATGTCGATATTTATTACAAACTAACTCCGTGTTTAAATACTGTTGTATTCAAAATGTTCTTATTAACGTACGTAAGTGTATTTAACTAAATTACAATAAATATCTTTCTCTCTGCCTCTCACTAAAAGATGAAAAATTTTAATATTTAAAAAATACTATAAGAATAATAAAAATAATGATAGACAAAAACAGCCTATTAAAATTAATGAAACCTATACATAAAAATTAAAACCTATATAGAGTGGATTTACTCAACATTGCCGTATTAACTATCTCTTAGTTTTGGTACTGGTTTTTGGAAATCCAGCTTTATTTTGACGGTTTTTATTTTATTGTTAAGAGTGTTGTTTGTTAAAACGTTTAAAAAGCTACCTTGTGTGGTGCACATTCCTGCCCTACTTCTTCTAAATGTTGGCAAAATTGGCTAGGATTTTGCCCGAGAAGTACCAAACGTCTCACGTGTTTTCTGTTGATATTTAATGGTATTTCAAATACTTCATGTTAAGCTGCATGGCTTTAGATCGAATATGGGCTGCACTAATATGGCAGTAGTAAGTAATATTTTAATAACAATCGATGAGTTCCCTCGTTTGATAATAATTTATTGGGTAATTATTTCTATAATCATTATCAATCTTTACAAATGATTGGATAAATAAATATTCTAATGAAATAAACCTTTTTCTTGTAGTGATATTTTCCTGTTGAAAGCATAATTTACCAAAGCTTAGAATAATCCTAAGATGATAAATCATACAAAAAACAAGTAATTCTCAAAAGCCTCCATTATTCAGGGAGGTCCATAATTAATGAATTTTACATGCTCTAACCAACAAGATGATTTATAAGCTACTAGTACTTTATCTTTATCTTTTAATGAAAATAATTAAGTTTTAGTTTCTTTATTTCTTTTTTCTATCAGTAAGTAAAGTGAATTGTATTACACAAATAATACAAAAATATATTTTTTTAATTATTAAAATTGAGTACCATAGTCCAAAGTATTTGTTTTTAATCAGGAGGCTTAGAAATTTACCACAAAACAACCGTAAAAGAGGTTAAAATATTTTATTAAGCTTGGGATAATCATGTTTTGTAACTAAGGCTACACTACATTAATAATGACACATTTTAGGAGGAAATTAACATTTATACAGATGGAAGTTTGCTATAAAAGATCTTTAATGCATAGTGATCACACAAAAAGTACCATGGTTCATGTAAAGTCTGGACGTCATATTGACTGTAGATCGTAAAAGGAAACAATAATATGAAATCGTAAGCTAGGTTACCTCTGATATAGTCCCTAAGGTTGAGTGCCAAACATTGCTTATTCACAGATCTCTACTGTTAACAGATAATGGTATTTATTTAATTATATCTAAAACCGTTTTCATATCCAATGCTCAAAAACAAATTTTTGGAAGAGCTCAGTTTGACCTCAAGTATTTATAGAAACACAACCAGTTTTGTAACGGAGCTTGAGTAGAAATAAAATAAAACATTCATTTTCCAACTGGTGATTTACAGCTTGTGCAAGCGTGGACTTTTAAAAAGCGTATTAAATGCCGTAAATAAATTATTTACTAAAAAATATTTTATTCGTTATATAATTTTTGTAACTAAAGATAGCCTTTTTAACTTAAATAAATCAGAAAAGAAAATTTTAGCTATTGTGAAATTTTGTGATCTCGGATGTTGACTCACAAAACTTCACTTCTTTTAAATCTGTTTCCTTGCTCTTTGAAAATATGGAATGAATTAAACACTATGTTTTCTTATCTGTGGACTGAAAAATCTTTTCTGTAATCAAAACTTTGGTAGTTTAAGTAAATCAGCATATTCTGTGTCTTTAGTAGTATATCTAAAACAATTGTTTGAAAGAAATTTTTCACGAAAACTAGGTCAGAACATACACACGACTGATGATCAAACCCAATTAAAATTAGATCCTTTTCATTATTTCTCATAAGTACAGTGAAATTATAATAAAAGTTCCTTGGCATCGCTTCCGACTAGTTGTCCATGTACTTAACAATATTTCAATACAACGACAACCTTTACTGCCTTATTGGACAATTAGTAATTGTGATCAATGTTCTCATTCACATGTATTTACCTGCTCAGTCATACAGTATTTACAAACAGTCCCGAGATCCCCTAAATCCATATGGTTGTCACATCCACCATATGCGAAAGAGGAAGCGGAGTCTTGTTTAGTGCTCCTAAACGATTGTAGAAGAATAAGTCAAGGACATCAGGATTTCGAATGGGATCAGAAAGGCCAATAGGTAGCTCAGGAGAGATAGTGGCAATGTTTCCGTGTGAGTGGAGACAGTAAAGCACACTGATGTATTTGTGGATCTTGAACGCCAATGCCAGTGCTTTGAATTGAAGTCCCTACCCACAAGGAAATGATGTTTAATGGAGTCTAGGAAGGACAAAAATCGTGGATCGGAAACGGATTTACTAGCAGGACAATTCATCGATGCAAGGGAGAGGGGGAATGTGAAGGTTATGATTGTCACTGCGGACTTGTGGTTGGTGCTCGAGAGGTGGGCTCACAACTTCAATTTTGGTTTTAAAACCCGATAAGAGGCTTTCATTGTTGAAGTAGGTACTGATTTCACCTGACAACGCTATGAAGTCCCCGGCCATATCCCAAGCAAAATCCTTGAGGAATTTCTACTCAATAGAAACGGTAAAAAATTATTATATAGTGATTTTTTCATATTAAATAAAACGATTCAACAATAAAACAGTAAGTATAAAATTAAAGCAAAGAAAAAAAGCACATCAGTATGTGATGCTCTACCTTAATCTCACAACAGTCGAAATCATTGAGTAGAAAGAATGTTTTAGGATGCAAGGTGATGAGCATGTAAGGAGGATTGTAAATTGAGGATTGCACTGCTAATATCTGAATACTAATGCTTCCACCGAGAGTACACCGAGTGTTGCTTTGACTAGGATCTGAACAGCTCCTTCTTTTTTCCTCCAATCTTTTTATACACCATCTACAATAAAAGTGTTTTTTCCTAAAGGCCAAGTGGGTACCACCAGTTCTAAATACTCTAAGCAGATATCAACTGAAGACTAGCTCTCCAGAAAACAAATAAAGAAATAAAATTAAATCCTTCAATTAATTCACAACCGGTACAATAATATGCAGTGCCAAAGATCGCAATGAGTTGGATATTTATTGGTTTTCTATCGGTTATCTAAAATTTTTATATCTTGTAAAATTGTATATTTAGTAATAAATAATTATATCTTTACTTAACAATATTTTAATATAACAACAACAAAGAAATAAAAAAATATTTTTAGTTTATATGAGGCAATACCTTGGTTAATAGGGCCGCTGAGCAGTCGTCCCAATCTAGTGGAAATGAGAGGGTGTAGAGAGAGAAGAGGAGACGCTGAGTTTCTGCTCTGTCGTCCCGGGTTTTTCTCCTGCCATTTATACACTTAACTGACCGGCTCAGTGTAAAAACGGCCCCTTCCATAAAGGTCGGCCTGTACCGGGAAAAAAGCCTAAAGACCCGGCGCTGCTGTCAGGGGCCGAACGTGATTTCATTTTTTATGCCTACTTTTACAAATAGAAAAAAAAAAAACCTCTGTTGGAAAAATATCCTTTCAGGTCCTGTACGGCCGCTCTTATATCATGCTGTAAGTATTCTTTACCACCCCCATGGTCATCTCTCTGTGCGTCAAGATAGTAAAAGGAGCAGTCTTCGTCTCGCTTTGTCATTTGAATTCTGTCGGTAAATCTTGAAACCTTAGTTATTTTTAAATACTTAAAAGTTTAATTTTGGAGAACTTTTTCCAATCATTAATGTCAGTAATATCACCGTTGTATAAAATTGATTTTGCTATCTGAATTATCGAACATTCCTATAACACCCATTCAATCCATAATAATGGAAAATCACTTTTTTCTAAGTGATTAATTATTCTGATAAAAGTTTCATCGCCAAAGCCAAACTATAAATAATTCGACATTCTTGCTTTAAACTCGAATACGCTTGAATAGGGGACACCAACCCTGTACCGATCGACACTACCCTTTTACGAGTGCTCATAAAAATATTTTGATTTTATTTTTACAATTAATCATTAATATAAATTAAATTTATATACACGTATTTTTTTTTATCTTGTAAAATTGTTTATGTAGTAATAAATAATTATATGTTTACTTAACAGTTAAGTCCAGGCACCGCTAGTGCCCAGCCTTAATCCCCAAACATATGTTATCTGTATATATGTTTACATGTAATACCGATAGATAGAGGTATCTTGGAATAAATAAAGCAATCTTGTAACAACGTTCTACGTGTTCTTATTACCAACCTTTCTTAGATTGTAATTCAATAAACATTAACTTAACAATATTTTAATATAACAACAACGGCCTTTACTGCCTTATTGGGCAATCAGTAATTGTGAATATGTTCTTATTCATACCATATTTATAGGTATGTATATACTTGCTTATTTACACAGTATTTACAAACAGCTAGATCTCCTAAATACACAAGGTTGTCACCTCCATAAGCGAAAGAGGAAGCGGAGTCTTGTTTAGTGTTCCTAATCTATTCTAGAAGAAGGAGCCAATAAGATCAGGTTTTCGGTTGGCATAAAATGGCAATAGGATGCAGACAGCAAAGCACACTCTGGTGTATTTGTGGATCTTGAACGCCAATGTTAGTGCTTTGCATTTAAGTTCCCACTCACAAAGAAACGATCTTCGATGGAGTCTTGAAAGGAACATGAATGGGATCGGAAATGGATTTGCTAGCAGGACAGTTCTTGCATCGATGCAAGGGAGAGAGGGAAAGTGAAGGTGCTGATGGTCATTGAGGACTTGTGGTAGGTGCTCGAGATGATGCCTCACAACCTCAATTTTGGCTTTCATTGTTGAAGTAGGTACTGATTTCACCTGACAACGCTATAAGTCCCCGGCCATATCCCGAGAAAAATCCTTGAGGGATTTCTACTCAATAGAAACGGTGAAAAAATATTATATAGTGATTTTTTCATATTAAATAAAACGATTCAACAATAAAACAGTAAGTATAAAATTAAAGCAAAAAAAAAAAAAAGCACATCAGTATGTGATGCTCTAGCTTAATCTCCCAACAGTTGAATCATTGAGTAGAAAGAATGTTTTAGGATGCAAGGTGATGAGCATGTAAGGACTGAAGAAAATCTATTGGTGTGCTACCAAAAAAACTGTGTAATGGGAAATGTAGTTATGACAGCGGTACCTGCATGAGCTCTTCCATCAGGAATCTACTGTGCCTGGAATCTTCCATAAGTCTGCTACTGTCTAACTGCAAATGGTCGTTTTCTCCTAAGTCTTTTTTTGAGTGATGAGAGCTACGTCGATATTCTTGTCGTGGAATATTCTTTTACCTTTTAAATTGGACAAGCGGTTTGAAAGGTAGTATTAGGAAAAGGGTCTGTGGTAAATATCTTTTGAGCGTGTAAACCTGCGTGCCAAACCCTGTCAAGAGCTTGAGCTATGTCCAGAAAGGCAGCAGTGCAATACTTTTTGGTTTCAAGGACTGAGGAAATGTGATCAAAAACGCGAAGGCCTTGTTGAGCAGTGGAAGGTCGGTGACGGAAACAAACTGGTTTGTAGAAAAAAGGTTTTAGGATTCATCAGTTGGAAGTAGACATTTTAATAGGAGTTTTTCAAATATTTTTGATAGGATAGGTAGTAGGCTAATTGGACGATAAGGTGAGGCGTCATTGGGTGGTTTACCGGGTTTGTGAATAGGACTATAATGGAATGTTTCCAGAGGCGAGGAAAGTGAGTCGTTCGGATAATGCAATTATATATGTAGGCTAGGAAGATTATGGCTTTAGGAGGAAGTTGTTTGAGAATGTGAGAAGTAAGAAGATCTTATCCAGAAGATTTTCGGAAGGTAATTTTTTTAGAAGGTATTTGACCTTAGAGAAGTTAACGGCTTTTGGTGGAAGTGAGAGAGGGATAGGTGAAGTGAGGAAATATTTAACAGTTGTGCTGTGAGTATGGTTTTGATGACAAAGTTGAGGTGTGAAAGTATAAGAAAGATGCAGAGTGAATTATTTCGACCTATCTTTATCCAAAGAGGCCCAGGACCCATCATCACGACCGAGTGAGTGTAAAACAATATGATACACTATAATTTTTTTAGTTACATTGCACAGGGTCTGTAGCTTTTCCTGGTAGTCAGAGGAGAGAGGTGGGAATCGAAAGATTCTGAACAGAAGGACGCCACTTGCCGCTTTATCAATCTGCAGTACTGATTGTACGAGGGACGATCAGCAGGCTGCTGGAATCTTAGCCACACTGTTCTGGAGTGGCGTTTGGATTGGATTTGGTATCTCAAAGACCTAAGGTAAACGATTTTGATTGTGAATTTTCGGATAACGGTGGGGCGACGATTGCCTCCCAAGCCGAACTCTGGATCAGAGAAGCGAAAGAATGCCCTTCTTCGTTTAGGCCTTTGGATGTTTTCAGGTGTACGGAATCTGTTAGAAGAAGAGTTCGGAGAGCAATGTTTCCGTGTGAGTGCAGACAGCAAAGCTCGTCCTCGTGGATGTTGACCCCCAATGTTGGTGCTTCGCATTAAAGTTGCCACCCACAAGGAAACGATGCCCGATGGAGTCTAGAAAGGAGATGAATTGGAAATCGGAAATGGATTTATTGGAAGGGCAGTACACTGCTACTAGAGGAAGGGAGGAAGTGGAGGTTCTGATTGACACTGCAGTGGACTGAAGGAAATCAGGTGCTACCAAAGTAACTACATGATAATAAATGGAGTTATTGACCACGACAGTGGTACCTGCATGAGTTCTTCCATCTGGGTGATCAGTTCGGTAAGTCTGCTACTGTTGAACAGTAAACGGTCGTTTACTCGTAAATCTTGTTTCAGTAATAAAAGCTACCTGTTCTTCTCGTGGAGTAGGGCTGTCAGTTCGTTAATGTGGGTGCGAACACCATTCGCATTCCAAAAGTGAATGTATAAGGAGATGGAAGGATGGATTTTTGAATTCCCGAATTACGGGGATATAGTAGGAGACAAGATTTGCAGGAAAGGATAAAAGAGGAGTAATTAGGGTTCTGAACTCAATAAGGAACGAAGTAAAAATAATAGTGAGTTCTGATTGTGCTTGAAGGTGGAGGGATATGAGAAATTTGAGGTTGAGAATGAGATTGGGTTTGATGAAACATTGTCTGGTTAATTCTGACTGGCTCTCAGTCCTAGTCGTTCATCGGCACCTACTCTAGATGCCCTGAATTGTGCTTTAAATCACTCCTACATTACAATTACTACATAATTCCTCAACATTCCCGTTAGGCCTTTCCTATCTATACTATTCTTCCCTCTTTGTAAGTAGATCAGTATCCGGAAAAGACAATGTAGCAGTAAGATGTTTCACAGTTTGTGGACTCATACTTTGTGGGAAGCGTTTTTTTTTTATCCTTTGACATTTCCAATATACGGGGCTCTGAGAGATTATTCTAAAGATCTAATCATGTGTAACAAAGATCTGAAATGCCCTGAGCTTGAAAAAGTAATCCCCTGGGGTTAATAACGAAGTATAAATAATTTGTGAAATACCTGAATAGTAGCATAATTCCTAAAGGAAGAGGCTCCAATTTCATTCAGGTATGAGACGATTCTCTTTTTTCAGCTTTCATGTCTTTATGAACATACATGTGATAGTGGCAAGGAAATACTCAATTAATGTAAAACTTAAAAGGTATATCTCGAAATTTTATATTCAGTATTTAGTTAAAACAAATGGCTAGTGAAAAAGGCAATTTTCAATATCTCAGCGTCTCACATGTAAAATAAAGTGTTTTTAATCGAGAAAAAAAAAAACTTTTTTTACAATAACAACTGCACAATTCCAGTATTCCTTGATGTGATTTCACTATTTCCACAGTCTTTATCTGAATCATAATATTTGTGTATATATAATGCAATTTTGATAATGTAAGACAATGTTAGTCAGAAAATTTCAGATAATCAGGAGTGGACCGTGCAGGGGACTGGTGGACTCTTTCGACCCCTAGCCCATGGCGTTGGTGGGATGAGAATATTTTACATGTCATTGTATTGTATATAGGTAAATTGACAAATTCTACAAAATTTATTATAAATTCGTCTCATCCTGGCTCTATTACTTATTTTTAACTTAGGGCTGGTGATAATTGTGGTCATTCCCTCTGCTAAATAATCTTTAAAACTCACTTCTCACTTGATAAAGAAGTTTCAGAACACTTATTACCCCTTTTCCTGATCTTAAAACCCTTGTTAAAACCCTCCCTGATCAAACAGACCCTTGTGCACGGTTCTATAATAGATTTTGCCAATTGCCTAAGCAGAGTATAATATACACAGCAGATGACAATAAAGGCATCTAAAATACCAAGGGCGCTCTAATTATCGCATTAGGCCGAACAAAAGAGGAGTAACTACGCCCTGATGGCAGAGGCTATAGCCGTGCCGACCATTGTCCACAGGCTGCCGACATAGCTGAATTAATTCCATCCTTTGTCGTATAGGAAGCGGTCGTTCTAGCTCAGGGAAGAGATCCTGTGTCGCTCGGGTCTTCAGCTATGCCCTTGGCTAGAGCCTCAAAATGAACTATTTAACTAACCTTCTTAACTGCACTAGATTCTGACTAACTCGTATGAATATATTTAGTTGATGGCAAGAAGCAAAGTTCTGCATCTACCTGGGTGACATATTTAGTCCTAGTATTTAGTTGGTATCCAATATTAACTGGAACTAAATCCACAGAATGATTCAGTTTACAATAACTATGGAAATAACGGACATTCATATTTTTTTGTGATTAGGACTTTTGAAAGTGTGATTCGTTGTTTTTGTTGAGCTCCAAGTCGGATAATGTAAGCTTACTGCAAATCTAAGGTAGGCGTGGCTGTATCTTTAAGCAATATGCAAGTAAGTTCTCTATACATGCATCCATTTACAAAAATATTTACAACAATTAGGAAGGAACATAAATAAAGATGTCTGAGGCTGTATACGTATAGTCTAATAATAAAATGTTTAGATAAAAATAAAAGAGCTAACATGTGCAACAGGATTTGCTAATGCTAAATCAGGTAATTTCCAGAGTATCCTAACTTGCCAACAGCTTGGTCAAACTAATATAGTTTTTATAACGTTTATGGTTTATTCTTATAATAAACTCTTACATCTTTAATGATCTATTTTAAAACATTAAGTACTCCAAACCAATTTATTATAACTCGAAAAAATCTATGCAATGATTACCATAAATCAATCGATGGCAAATCGATGACTAGATCTAATATTGACTAATTGTTTGGATTAATATTTTAAATAATTATCCAATATGATAAAACAGAGCCCCATTGTGACAGTAAAGATTAATTTAACTAAATTGGCATGTGTTGGAAGTCAACATATGCAAATTTGCTTTTTAACTACTCTTTATTATCAAGGAAACAAGGGAACAACATAGCCTGCTTGATTAAGTTCAAGATTGATATGCCAAACGACCCTTCTAAATTAAGGTACAATTAAACTTGATGTCCTCATTTAGGATTTTTTTTTCCTTTCATAGCCCCTTTAAATTTACAGGTAATTATATACAATTATAGATCCTCAGGCGAATCTATTTACAAATCATTCTTGTATTTCCTGTAGCATGGCTACATTATATACAGGTTTTGTTATTTTATTTTATTTTTTCTAAGCTCTCAAACTTATAATAATAGGAATGTGGGAAAAATAAGAAAAATTATTTTTGGCTGGAAAGTGCCTTTCACTAAGGGGAGACCCCTATTTGAAGGATGTATGAGAAGGATATGGGGTGTGGAATGCCTAGAAAGGCGGATGGAGTCAGGAAGGTAGTGAGAGTCTACCAAGTTGTTATTTTATAAAAATTATATATTTAATAAACAAGTACAATGATACACATTATACGTGACTGGACTAAACTGACTAATAATGGTGATGGGGCTCACCTTTTTGATTAAACTTAAAACTATGTTGCATACTAATTCTTAACCTATTTTTTCCCTGACAGTCTGTAGCCATCGATGCGGGAGGGGTGGTGTTGTAATAGTGTTAAACACTGCTGCAACGAGTCAAAAAACTGAATGTGTCTCTGGCGGATGAACTCACCCACCGACGGCCAAGCAACGGGTGCAGGTCAGCGTTCCTTAACCTCTAGAGGTATGTCGGACCACTTTTCACATGATCCCATTCTGGAAATATTGGAGTAATTTAGCTGTATTGTCAGGCAAGTGGGTTAATAGTCGGGCACCGTACAGCAGAGCTGCCGGAGGACACATTTATAAAATTATCAATTTGAGACGAAATGACAGGTTAGGCAAAGTTAGCAAATGCGATAGCCGGTAAGACCTTTTATTTTTATCATTTAGGATATTTTTCTTTTTTTCCAGTAGCTCTCAAATTTTCAAGGTTATGGATAAGGGAAAAATAAAGGAATGTATTTGGGGTGAGCGGATCCTTTTACTAGGTTCCTGTTTGAAGGTGGAGTGAGGGAATTAAGGAGTGTGGGAAGCCTTGGTAAAGGTGGAAATGTTGCGGTGCAGTGGTGAGAGTCCACTGAAGGCTGAGCCTAGAGTCTCTCTAGGCATGTCAAAGATCATTTAGGATAGCATAATGAGTAATAATAAAATAAATATAACTGTATTACATTCAAAAAGAGTGAATATCAATTAATTGAAGACTTTTGTTAGATAGATTTCTAACCATCTGAGGTTTAATTTTTTCCTTTTTTGACATGAACCAGAATTGATCATAGAATAAAAATATTTGACCTTGTTGGGAGACAATCACTTCTAATACCCAAAATAATAAATTTTATTGATTCGTAACATTTTTTTTTAATATTAAACAGCTTTATTATGATAAAATTGCATTCTGCCTCATTGGGCAATAAGTAATTGTGATAAATGTTTTTATACATATCTTAATGCTGGAAGAAGTATTTCTGTTACACTCTTCTATGGATCCCTGTATTATTGTTTAAGAACAAACATTTATTTAAAATAAAGCTAGTTCCTTGAGAGTATGAATCCCTCTTAAAATTTACAATGTACACAGATTAAAATAATAAAAAAACATAAAATAAAAAAATATACAATTACAAATGTAAATACGCAAATGAAAGACAAATTATTTAAGAATTCAAAATATAAAACGAAATTAGTATAAACCAAAACAATAAGAAAAAAATAAAACAAGTACTTGCTAAAAACATACATATGAAATATGTAGACACATTCACAGCTGGGTTATATAACAAGAAATATTCTTGTTCCCAACCATTTTAATGAAGGTGATGGAGGGCAGAAGGGAGTTCCAGAAGAATATTGGGAATATCACAAAGGAATTATATTATTATTATTATAGGAAAGGTAGTATTGTAGTTCTATTGCGCAACATTTTGAAAAATTACTATCCAGCGTCAACCATCCCCTAAAAGTCTCCTTGGAGGTTGAAGTGGAAGTGACATCAAGATAACTTTTAACATTGTGTCACATTTAGTTCTTTCAGTGGTTATTGCACCCCATCCTGGTCTTGGGCGTCTTAGACTCTTTCGCTTTCTGTGAGCACCCACTGCCTCTACATAGCAATAATACAGCACTATAGCTGGGGAAGTAATCATGGGAAATTAGGGACATGATAAGCTGTGTCATACAGGCTTATTTTGTATGTATGTCTGGTGTCAGAGATAAATTTATAACACAAACAGGATTCACTTGAGAACTTTAGTCTTTTTCCAAATCTCACAAATTTAAAATTATAGGAAACACGAGTGGAAATATTGGTATGTAGGTCTTTATACGATATTACTATTTGAAAGTTAGAAGAAGGAGTTAAAGTATGAAAGAAACCTCTTAGAAGGTGTAAGTGGTTTCCTAATAGAACCCAGTGAGCGTCTTGTTTTACTGATTATTTTGCTGAGAATAACATGCTAAAGGTAGTTAAATAGGTACATTAACGGTGTATATTTCATGTTTAAAAAGCTTGCATTACGTAAGAATATAGCAAGAAGAAGCTTGGACAAATTTTAACCATCTTTGAAGCTAGATAGCGCTATCCAGTGTGGAGTGCTGTTTCCAGATAGCACTAGGTACCCTTATACACATGTACACGGTCAACAATATGTATGATATTTTAAATGGCATCAAGCAGATTACAATTGACTCTTATTGCGGTTTGTAATGTCCCATGAATAAACTACTAAAAAAATTAAATCGTAGTAACCTATCTTATTATCTTGAAGGAACTTAAATTTTCTTCATCAAATCCAAATCTTTCTCAGAATTTGGTAGAAGTGAATACTAATAAGGACTGGTTGAGCGTGGCAAACGAATATTTTGTGAATAATTGAGCGGCAACGAAAAAGTGGGGCCTTGTGTTTTGACTGAAACACCGAGAATAAATTTAAGTCGGAGCAGGCGCAAGGGGGAGGGTCTGGGGTAGGGCTTATCAAATATTTATATTGTGTTGCTAAAGGAAGAGCCCTCTTCTTGAAGAGTCACCCGTTCCTCTCTGGCTGATTAAAATTCCAAGTCCCTTCCGCCAAGTAGGGTCTAAGGAGGATCGTCTAACCACTTACGACTAACGACAATAATTAGCCCAAATGTGAACTTTCTCATCGCATAATCAGCCTTTTTGGAAGGCCTCTGGGCTCCTTCTCTTTCCCTTACTCTGTATCTCTCTCGTCTTCATTCAAATCGTATGCAACTGAAAAAAAATTCCCCACCTCATTATTGTTTTCTGTGTGATAAGGTAGTCATATAATTCTAATGAGTAGTTATTCAACATATAAGAATACTTTTAATAAATACCTACTCCACATATATTCTGATAATTCTTATTATTCGCAAATTTTTTTTACAATTATTTAACCTGAATAAAATAAAAAATGAACTTTCCTTCAGAGGGTTATAGAATTAGAAAGTGTTGAACTTATCCAAGGCAATGTACCGAGGCTCTAAAACAGACATAACTTTGTTTGATGAGTCCTGTTAGTAGTGTTTGTTAATTAATTCCAATGGCAAGAGTTCTGGAGCTACGCCAGTTACGTTTTCAGACTTTTATCGAAGAAAGCATTCTCATAGATTGTGATCCAAGTTGGCTTAACCAGAAACTATAAAGAAGAACATTATACTCTCACATAACAGCGCAGAAAGTAATATTTTTATTACTTATTTAAAATATTTGTATTAAGTTTTAATCGTGAAACATTTACTGAGTAGTTTATGTATGCACTGAAAATCATTCCAAATCCAGAGACATATTCTAATTTAAAATAAACTGCTATTTGTTACGAAGTTTCCTTCTTTACCTCCCAATAAATATAATAATAAAAAATGAATCATGAATATTACAGATACCTTCAATAATTACCTAATTATTTTTTATTACACTACTTGCCATTTTTAAATTAAAAAAAAACAGCAGACGACTACCGTGTATAATGATGAGGAGGCAATCTTGATTGAGTACTCCATAGACGGGATACCAAGTACACTTTACACTGGATGCTAGTCACATTTTGGGAATCCAAATATTCTCAAAAGTAAAACTCCAAAAAAGAGACACCTGCATACTATAAATACAAAACAATTTTAATTTTTAAACCTTCCAATTTTTTTAATTTCACAGAAAGATTTCTCAGGGGCATAGGGGCTGATTTCCTGGGTAAATGTGTACATTGAGTGAATGGAATTGTATGTAAGGTATGAATGAGCTCTTTAATGGCAATAGTTCATGCTGGATAATCAAATTGTAATTTTAACTTCCTATAAATAAAACCTAACTGTAAAATCTCTCTGTGTTGCATTAGTCTTTATTTATAACATTACTATTTGTTGACCTTTTGACTAGTCAAAGTTGACTCATTATAAAAACTGAGATTGATTAACTTATTATACCCATTATATTTATAATTCAAATTAGAAACTTTAAATTTATAAACAAAAAGAAAAATAAACTCATAAAACAAAATTCTTAAAATCCATCGCACATTAAAATTATTCTTTTCAATACTGACCTGAAAAAAATATATAATAATTATTACTTGTCTCCATTGCTCCTGTAATCACAACCATGTCCTCCCTACTGTCTATCAATGATGTTATGAAATTATCAAGGGCTCCACCCACTTCCAACTCTACATCGTTCACCAATTACTGTCCTTTGACTTATAAAAGAGCCAAGTTAGGCTAAAGAAGAGATAATCCATCTCCCTGCCATTAGTCAATAGAAAAGGTTCGGATTGCGACCTTCATCAAAGATACACCTTTTAACTCCGCCATGGCCCTAATGAGGCTCTCAGGAATCCCGAACGAACAAGTCCCCGCAGGAGGTAATAAACCATTATTTAATATTTCGAAGTCTATTACTTCTACTAGGCAGATGCTCAAAGAGCCTTTGTAGTTAGTAATATGGCAGCTAATTGTGCGCTCATGGTATCATCGACACAAAGGAGCCAAGGGGACAAACAATGATTTATAATTCAGTTAGTTGGGTTAGTATGAAATTTAGGAAAGGAAATACCAGAAAAAAATGTACTCACGGCAGTTTTGTTTGGGAGACCTTGGAGTTTAGTCTACATGCTTGAACTTGCAATGAGAAAAAAATTGTTTTTATTTCTAATGGAATAATTATGATCTTTATATTGCAAAGTTTCAATAGCTGTTTTGGAAATTTTCTCTTATCTTTTTTGTTTTTGTGGTTTGAAATGTATGACAAATTTAGAGAGCATTGAATTGAGTACCAAGTTAAATGTTTAAAGTTAAAAACAAATAAAACTTGTTTAGGTCCTGCTGTTCTTAAGATAAGGTGCTCTTCTGACTGACCCATTCATAGCCCCCTGGCTTAAGCAATTTCAAATAACTCAAACGAATTACAATTTGGATGGAAAGTCTTTCAAAGAAGTCTGTACGAGAATGACTTTTGTTTCAAGCACGTTGAAGTCAAAGAAATCTAGTGGTCGGTAGAAGAAAACGAATGGCTTCTGTGTTTTAAACCACACGAGGAATTGCGGATCGGGAGGGGAGATGGATGGTGTCATATTCATCATATTGTATATATGAGTTTTGCAATTATTATTTATTGGCTTACATATCGCATATATACTATAAAGAAATTGGAAACACTGTGAATTATTTGTTGGTTGTGTAGTTGTTCTTGTTTTAAACCTAATTTTAATTTAAATTGTTTTTGTTACTGCTTATTATTTTATTCAGTTTATGTTTCATAAAGGTAGGACTGTCATTTGTTTTCTCTAACAACAAATGTTTGCCCGTAGACTGTATTTCCTTGTTACAAAAAGTGTAAACAATTGAATTAAATTTTAACTGGTTATATTTTATAACTTCTATTTTATTAATAATGTGCATTTATGGGATGTTTTTGTATCCCAGTTTCAGTTATTATTATTGTTGAATTGAGTACTTAAGGGCTAAAATGTACAGCGGAGGTAAGTGGTAAAAGCGACATAACGCGTTTTACCTTAATAAGCTGAAAACATGTTTCTCTTAACTGGCATGGAATATCGCGCACTAATAACCTGTAGGTAAAAAAACAAAATACAGGTATTTTTCCTTCAAATCGTAATCTTAAAAAAATATATGGCAAATGAAAATCTGATTTATAAATGATATAAAGTAACAAACAAAACGCGGAGATGATATTGGTCATGATTATATAAATGAGAGGGAGAGGTTGTTGGGTAATCACCTTATTTTGATGAAATTAACAAGAGTACAAGTGAAATAAATAAACTAGATTTAATGGTATGAATTAAAAATATTTCATCGTTAGCCAATATCCCAACAAATTCTTCTACTTTAAAAACAAAAAAAAGCACGAGTACTTGATAACGATTGTTGAGCACAGATAACTGAGTATCCCCAAAGTGGGGAGGAGACGCCCGTCGTGGGCAAGGGTCACCACAACCTCTAGCCACCGTCCGGCGAGCGCCAAGAAAGAGATACGGTGGGTGGACCTGTGATCTTTCACCCTGGCTGCCGGCCTTGTCGGTGGGCAGCCTAATTCGTTTCGATCGAAATCCATACGATCTTTAGAAGGTGTGTGCCCTGACAGTGCAGGAGAAGAGGCATAGGGTAGGTTAATAGGTAGTGTATGTGGTCTTGGAATGACCACTAATTCACACTCGGTATCTCTGCCTTCGTAAGGGTAGGCGAAAATCGTCCGAACCCCAAAGGCGAGTGTGAACAGGAGAGAAGCAGACTAGATTGCCATGGGAGACGCCACTAGGTAAAATTTGCAGGGCCACGGCAACCGTCGTCCTCGAGGGAGAGGTCTTTCCCAAGGAGGTGCTAGTTTTAGCGAGACGAAGGCAGAGATTCCCACTACAAAGGTGTAGGGTCGGACAACGCCGGACTAAAACATAGCAAGGTTAGAAGAGAGAGATGAAGAGGTAGTTGAATGAGAAGACTATGGTTTCAGTAGAGCAGCAGGTGCCAGTGCAGAGAGAAAGAAAGAGAGAAGTGTTCAAGGTGCCGGTTTGTTTCTTTCTGATTTTCACCCTACGGGGCGCTTCTTATATAGGCAGCTAGTCGTGGTGGGGAGCCATCCCACTAGCGGCTGTTCTCCCCACTATCTCCCTTCTCCCCCACTCTGACTGACGCCATAAGCTTTAGTAAACATATGGAAACTGTGATAGATATGATCTGATTGAGAAGAGAGTGACTTATAATTATTTGTAATTAAGAGCCACAACAACGCATTTTATTTTATAAACGAATCACTTAATGCACATCCCCTCACGAAAGTTATGGTTTAATTACACGAGTATCATGAAGAGTCTCCCTATCACAGTGAACTCCGTTTTCTTGCAAAGTGGAAAACGTGTTGGTATATTAGTTAACTAAATTTAATGCACTGTTTATTGAAAATGGGATCACCTTCAAGGAGGTATTGTGTACAATATCATGGCCCAATAGAACTGCTGCATCTGTTGTTTATGAAGTGCCGAAGCCAAGAGCATGTGAGAAGCAACACAAATAACACCTCCAGTGGCCATTGGCCGCCGTACCACTACCATTGTAATATTCATGGCCATTAATCAGTAATTAACCGTTCCGTAAGCAAATATAAATAGTTTAGTTTCAGCACTTAATTGGAGAGCTCTGCTATTGATCAATTGACTCTGTAACATTGCCAACTTTTCACATTCTAGCTTCAATGAGTATCAATCATGCATATGTAGATGGTGGGAAATTGTCACCTTGAGTTGTGATAATAACAGTAATAAACTTTTTTTATGATATTATTTATGATTATCTTATCTTCATTAAATAGTTTGCACAGATTATGTCCAAAGAAATATATCTGTTTAGACTAAAGTAGAAATACAAAAATTGTATTTTTTACTAAGGGAGTCACAAACTGTACAACACAAATGCGTAGTTCTGCATGGATAGTGTAATTAAAATCATAGAACCAGGCAATTAAAATCATATTAATTTTGTGAGGGGATGTGCATTAAGTATTTAATAGGGGATATTATGATTTTCATATGGGTTTTCGAATAATAGAGCTGGATTATTTGAATGTTGGCCTAATAGTCTGTTCCCCAAAGTTTATTTCGTACGACTTGTTTCCTTAAAAGTTGTTTGTTATATTCCATAAGTTTCGTGTGTAATGGTAGGTTTGATCTGACATAATTAAACCTATTAAGTAACAAAATATATTTTTCCACTGAAAACGTTTTGTCCAAGAGGACTATATGATAGTTCCAATATAAGTAGTAATTAGTCTAGATTTTACATTTCCATAGTATTTCAAAGCTGCCTTAGTCCAATTGTTAAACAAAAAATATATTCGTTGCTCTTCACTGAAAATGCACTTGGAAAGCAATGTGAGGGAAGGACAAGCACTTCCAGGGAGTGTTTGAAATGAAACTTAAAGGCTTAATCATGAGAATGAAACCATCGTGAGTTTCTAAACACAATACATGTAGTTAAAAATTAAAAATGATCAAGGAGGCTCAAACAGATTTTTCACAATGAACCCCTGATCTTATAAAGCATAACATTCCAGTATCAATTAAATTTAGAGCTGCTTTGGCCAATGCCTCTATTTTTTTCGAATTTGAGGGGAATTGGGGAAAGATTATCCTCAAATACTTATTACAGTTAACCGTTTCAATGACGTCAGTCTCGTGCGGCCATTCCTCAACAGCAAACAGTTGCCCAATAGTTCCCTCTTTAAATTTTATTTCATTGGTTTAATACGCAAACGTCAGTGGTTTTTTATACAATAAAAACCTCATTAATGTAGCATGCATGCAACGATTTTCAATTGTATTCGACTATCATTGACTTTTGGGCTGCTTTTATATGACAACAAGAGGTTCTATGAAAACGGCATACATTTAGCTTTGAATTGCAAAACATTTTGACAATTGCATTAATGAATGTTTTTCGTTAAACTCCATTAAAATCCTAACATCCCATATGTATTATTAATCACTTAATCAAGTTCATTCATTTCATAATATAGAGACATTTTTATTTTTCAAATACAAACAATTTATTTATTGATGAATTTTTATAGGTAAGGCCATTAGTTTAATTAACCAAGAGGACTGAAATGGAACTGGTATAGAATAGAAAATATGGCTTCGAAAAAAACAAGGTGTAAGTCAACCACAAGCGTCCATTCATGCCCACTTAAATAAGATAGCTTGATTTTGATTTTGAAACAGCAAGTTTTTAATTATTGAAACTTTTTACAGTGCTTGGGGGATTATATTCTATTAAACACATCAATTATACACGGAATGAATCTAAGTAAGCACGATAGTAAGAATAATGCTGCAAGCATCACTGAGGCCTATGGGGCCCTAGAAACACCTCAGTTTTGCCTGTATGGATAGTCTCTTAAATTTATCTTAAAATTAGTCAAAAAACTCACACTGTGTATTGTTAAATAACTAATGAGGCATGATGTTCATGTTTAAAGGGAGTAGCTACAGTTCCCATGCCTCTACAATGCAAGAGGTTCCCAAGATCTTCTATGTTCGTCTCTTACTTTAACAGGATACTCACAATGATAAAAACTGAAAGACATGGGGGTTTGCGATTTTTAAAAACCAATGAAATGCTATAAAAAAAAATTGCATATACAAGAAATTGGAGTACATAGAGCATCGTGAATCTGCAAGATCTCCACATCAAAGTGAAAGAACTTGGATTAATTAATAAAGCGTAGCGATACTACGCGTTACAGGTGGCAGTGAAGTAAGGAAAGACCCTAAGGAAAGTAGAGGATAAGAATCCCCCCCTCCAGAAACGATGTTCCCCATTCGGGCTGGTCCTATTAGAACCACTTTGGACCCAAGGCTGGTCGGATCCATCAGTGTTTCCTGGCCGGCAGCGATGCGAAATAAATTGTGTTTGTTTAAAAAATGTTGCTCTAATGGAAGAGGGGAGACCGCGGAGCATTTGTCACGGCCTGTCGCACACCGTGGTCTTCTTTTTGTTCTTGCTGCTCCGGGCAACACATTGTCTTCGCAGTCACAATAACTGTTAGTTCTTCCGTTGTCTAACCCCTGGTCTGGGCAGTCTTACTTAGGGCCAGCGATTTATATTTTGCTGGATATATGTATTTGCCGAGAGTGGTCTGTTTTCTGGACACAACAAGGCTAATAATACTTGAGAACAATACTTATTATTCTCAAGTGTCCTTTAGACGATGAGTAATCATATCCTGCTTACATTTTTCTTCTTTTATTTCTGCACTATCTCCGAACAAATCCTATGGTAGAAGCGCACTATGATTTCTAAACAAACGAGATAAATAACATCAATTCATTAGAAAGACAAAATCCTTAATATAGAAATTGTTGATATAGACAGTGTGAAAATATATAAATATATAATATAAAAAGTTCAAATGAAAAACTTTTACTAAACTTAGTAAACAATAACAACTTAAAAAAAATAAAATAAAAAGGACATATAACCTGTCAATATACTGGTAATTTTTGTGAATTAGTGAAACAAATAAAACTGGGGTAGGTTCTCCTGTTCTTTGAGTGAAAATGTCCTCCATACTGTCTATCAATGATGTTATGAAATTTTCTAGGGCTCTCCCCACTTCCAACTCTACATCGTTCACCAATTACTGTCCTTTGACTTATAAAAGAGCCAAGTTAGGCAAAAGAAGAGATAATCCATCTCCCTTCTATTAGTCAATAGAAAAGGTTCGGTTTGCGACCTTCATCAAAGATACACCTTTTAACTCCACCATGTCCCTAATGAGGCTCTCAGGAATCCCGAACGAACGAGTCCCCGCAGGAGGTAATAAACCATTATTTAATATTTCGAAGTCTATTACTTCTACTAGGCAGATGCTCAAAGAGCCTTTGTAGTTAGCAATATAGCAGCTAATTGTGCGCTCATGCTATCATCGACACAAAGGAGCCAAGGGGACAAACAATGATATATAATTCAGTTAGTTGGGTTAGTATGAAATTAAGGAAAGTAAATACCAGAAAAAAATGTACTCACGGCAGTTTTGTTTGGAGACCTTGGAGTTTAGTCAACGTGCTTGAACTTGCAATGCGAAAAAAAAATTGTTTTGATTTCTAATGGAATAATTATGATCTTTATATTGCAGAGTTTCAATAGCTGTTTTGAAAATTTTCTCTTATCTTTTTTGTTTTTGTGGTTTGAAATGTATGACAAATTTAGAGAGCATTGAATTGAGTACTCAAGTTAAATGTTTAAAGTTAAAAACAAATAAAACTAGGTGAGGTCCTCCTGTTCTTAAGGTAAGGTGCTCTTCTAACTGACCCATCCATAGCCCCTGGCTTAAGCAATTTCAAATATTTCAAACGAATTACAATTTGGATGGAAAGTCTTTCAAAGAAGTCTGTACGAGAATGACTTTTGTTTCAAGCACGTTTAAGTCAAAGAAATCTAGTGGTCGGTAGAAGAAAACGAATGGCTTCTGTGTTTTAAACCACACGAGGAATTGCGGATTGGGAGGGGAGATGGAGTTTTCTAAAGGTAGGACTGTCATTAGCTTTCTTTAAAAACAAATGTTTGCTTGTAGACTGTAATTCCACTTGTAATAAAAAGTCTGAAGAATTAAATTAAATTTTAACTGCTTATATTTTATAACTTCTATTTTATTAATAATGTGCATTTATGGATTGTTTTTGTATCCCAGTTGCAGTTATTATTATTCTTGACGGGGATATGCAAATATTAAACAATATACCGGTTTGTGAGGTACCCTTTTAATTAAGCAGGCCGTTAAATGCTGAGCTCAGTTCTTTAGCTGCTAATGAATTAATTTTTATGTGTTGGTTTTTTTTACCTTGCTGCACTTGTTTTTTAATTACTAAGAATAAATTTTTAATAATTATAAAACGAATGCGTTGTAGAGACTTCTTCACTGCAAAACACTAGGAGTTACGCTCTCTACGAATCTAAAAACACCTATATTGCACGAAGAGCACACGCTACTCGAGTAGTCGAACCTGATTGGTCAGAATTACGGCTTTTCTGATTGGCTGGAATAAGATGGCCTCACCATCGACCGAATGCAGAAAGTAACCTTCCTATATACTATATCTCTCTCTCTGGCGTTTGTTGCTCTTCTCAAGCGATGGATCGCTTATTTAATTACCTCTTCCATTCCCTATCCTTTACCGGCTAGATCTACATTTGGTGCTGCATGTCTTCACAACTTTTCTATCGAAGAACTTGCCTTTGTGATTTCGACAGTTTTTTGCCTACACTGTTGGGTCACACCTTTTAAGATCGTATGGAATTAGAGCAGAAAAATAAGCTGGCCATCGACTAGGACGCCAGCAAAGGTTTATCTGTTTCTGTGACTGACTCAGGGTAAATTCAAGCACATGTAATAATTACTGATGTTAAAAATAATTATCGGCAAGAATCACGCTACTTCCTTTCACAAAACGCATTAAAACATCATGCAGATATTGTAACTGGACCAAATAGATATTATCTATGATCATAAAAGGGGGGGGGCGAAGGGTGGTTTTATGTCCCGATACTCTTTAGAGGCCATAAATAAGCTTACGTCCCGACCGGGTGTGGCTAAACCGGCTGTATTTAACCGTAGCATGCGAGGAACCAATTCGGTTTCTTCAGGATCTTGGCAGGCTTAAACCATTCACAGGATCAAACCGAGAGACCAGAGGACTTGAAAAGCTTAGGAAGCTGGAGCTCTTATCTTATTTCCTTTATCCTATTCCCTCCTCGAAGCGGGGTCGATCTTCTGAATATTTTCAGGCTGCTATTTACCCAAATACACTTTCCGGACCTACTGCGACTTATTTACCTGGCCTCCACTCAAATTTTTAAAAAATCCAGCTCATTGTTACCCGCACAGATTTGATTTAGATACTATTTTTACTTACGATTCAAAATATACATAAAATAATTTTATACAGCTAATATGAAAAAAAACAAACTATCAGCATATATTCAAAGGGCTCTTCATATATAGTTGCGAGACTGCAACTGAAGTAGTAATATTTCCATTAAATGGCCACAGCTAATTGACATGTAAGAAACATTTATTTAATATAATACTATTTGTATTCTTTTAATTTTTGAAATTTCAGTCCGGAAGATGGTATAATTGGCACAAAATTGACATAAATTTAGAAAGCCTAATTCAAACTTATTTTTCAACATTTTATATTCAAATTAAATGACAATTATTCGTTTTCGTGAGCCCTTATTAACAATTTAACACTTTAAATAATTATAATCAGATTAGTAGCATTATAATTGTTTTTCTGTTTATAGAGTAATAAAACATAGGGTACCCGTAAGAAAATCAGCTAGATGTTTGAAAACAAATTTACAAAGTATAGTTAATTTGTATCAGTATAGTTAATTTGTAGAACAATTACAACAAATGGCGTCTTTTATTCTTTCTATTTAAAGTGATCAATACTGAAATAGTATTATTTCAATTTTAGAATTATGAGGACAAAGAAAATATTTAATTTACCTAACAGGGTTTGGCACGCAGGTTTGCTCTACAAGCTCAAAAGATATTTACCACAGACCCTTTTCCTAATCCTACAGTCCTACCTTTCAAACCGCTTCTTCCAAGTCCGCTGTGGTTTAGAATACTCTAACTACTATCCCATAAGTGCAGGAATTCCACAGGGCAGTGTCCTGGGCCCCATCCTCTATAACCTATACACCGCTGATGTCCCCTCTACTCCCAATACCTTCTTGGCCACATTTTCAGATGACACTGCAATCTTGTCATCCCACCCAGACCCCGACATAGCATCCCATAACCTTCAAAAACACCTTGACGAGATCGAGTATTGGTGCAATCAATGGCGGATCAAAGTTAATGAAGCAAAATGCTCCCACATTACCTTCACCCTTTGTCGCAAGTCATGTCCACTAGTTTATTTTAATTCTATTCCTCTACCTGTAACGAGACAGTACGGTACTTAGGCTTCCATCTCGACAAACGGCTGACCTGGAACCCACATACGAGACTAAAAAGACAAGAACTAAACAGGACAATAAAGGAATTTAACTAAAAAAAAAAAATTTACCTAAACCTGGAGATGACGTAAAATTGTTTTTAAATTGAATCATGATTAATATTAAATAATAAGTATTAGAATTTTCTTTATGTTTTGGTAAAAAAAAAAATGAATCGAGCATGGAGGACACATGCATATGGGGGTGTTTTAAAAGAGCACATGCAACTAAAGTTTAAATCAGTCTGTAGTTGATTACGTTTTAGAAATTCATATTCTAATCTTTGAATTGCAAATTTTATAAAATAACGTGCTCAGCTCTTCTGCACCCTGAGTAATCCTGACGGAAGTATGTCACCGCAGAAATATCAAAACCGTGAGGGGAAACGACCTGGCGAACGTGGGACTAATTAGGAGAGTTGTACGGGAGACCAAATGGAATGAGGTGCGAGCGCCTAAATCACACCAGGGCGAGATTAGCAGAATCAGAGGTTCCGTATTAGGCCTGCTACTAATCTCTATAAGCCATTAGCTGTGATTCGGAGGTAGACCCCCCGCCGTTTCCTGCCCTAAGCTCAGCTCTCAAAAGTTGCAAGACACAGTCCCAACTTATCTAATAGCATCATTTTCATTTGAGCCGCTGAAATAGTGAAAGGATTACGTGCTAAGGGAGGAAATGTGTTTTCACTCGGCGTCCTCCTCCCTCCGAATATATATTTCTTATCTCCTGAACACAGTTCAATTGAATCTTCCTGATTTATAATGGGCGCTATTTGTTCGGTGTTTAAGTTTCTAATCGTTATAAATGAAAGATTCTTCTGGGCTGAGTTTGGAACGTGAACATTTTTTTGAGTACAGAGTGTAACTGTTTCCCTGAAACATCCATATTCCCTAAGTGAGCTGACAGTTCATAGTTGTGGAATCAGAGTTAATATAAGCTTAGATTAGTAAAAAAACAATGTCATAGTTACGTACATACAAAGGTATATCTGCTAAAATCATCTTGCAGAGGCACTATGATTCAGAGGGCATGCACCTAAGTGATCCAACCGTAAAATTAAAACCAATTAAAATACTTAACTAAAACTTGGTTTTGGAATCATTCTGTAAGTATACATCATTATTAAAATATTAGAAATCAATAGTACAAATAAGAGATTTTTTATAAATTAACAATCTTTGGAACACTGGTTTGTTATTTCTTCTGTTCTACCTGGCATGTGAATTGATTTATACAGAACCCCGATTATAGTATAGTACTACCTTAAAGATAGAAGGTATCAACTTATAACAAATCCGTATTAAAATTAACGTGAAATAAAACCATTTCGTTAATCCAAAACCATCTACTTAACATACCAAACTCTATACTTGATATTAATACGTTCACATATCATATACACAATATTTCAAACTCAACTTAACACTTTAAAACACATTCCAATTTCTCTCGCACTATCCATGTGCACGCGTGCTTTCCAACACAAATATTGTTTTGTCGGACCACCAATAAATGATGATGGTTTTTCAAAGTTTGATCTTTCCGTGGTAAAACCACATCGCAAAGGAAAAATAAATCAGAGAGTCGGGCTTTACGAGGGGGGTGCCTAGTTACCCTAGCCCTGGTGGCGAAGTGAGGGTTGATTAGGCTATGACCTGGAAAATTGATTCATGACTGGTCTTACTATCTGACTCCATATTTGATAGCTATGTGCCCCGAATATGCACTATGTTCAGGAATGACCACGAATTCACACTTGGTATCTGAGGGTAGGCGAAATCCGTCCGGATCCCAAAGCGAGTGTGAACCGGAGAGATGCAGACTGGATTACCGTGGAAGACACTACTAGGTAACTTGGTTAAGGCCACGACAACCGTTGTCCACGAGGGAGAGGTCTTTCCCAAGGAGCTGCTAGTTTTAGCGAGGCGAAGGCAGATACTCCTATTAAGTGAGTGTGGGGTCTGACAAGGCCGGACTAAAACATAGCGAGGTTAGGAAGAGTGGTCCAGTGGTTAATAAATAAGAAGGCCAAGTCTTGAACATCAATGCAGCCACAAGTCACCAGTTAGAGATCCGTCGTGAGAATGAATTACAGGCAAAAACCCGGGTCTATTTATAGTTGGTTAGTAACCAATCATTGGACTCGTTATTTTGGCTAATGACAGCCCAGTATGCGGTGGCCTTTGTTCTCGTAGTGATTCAGGCCTTGTCCGGGTTGCTACTACCTGCTCTTGGGTGGAGCGTGAGGGTTTCCAGTCTCTAACTAATTTACTTGCAGCTGCGTCTTTTATTGTTTACAACATTTACAATGACTTATGGTTTGATAATGTTATTTACATTTGTTTAAATTAATTTACAATATATATACAATAGAGTATAGGGTATTTATCTTATTTAGTTAGCGGTCGCTACACAGAGCATCAAAACTTAGGTTAATTAAACTATTGTCACGTCATGTATTTCTAAGAGGGTATAGTTTTGAGCTCACATTTCAGATTTTTCCTCTTGAATGATATTCAAACGTCGGTAAAAACAAATTTTGAAATCTCTACAACAAATTTTTTTTCAACATACATAAATAACGGGAAGCCTGGTTTGTGTATAAACATAAATTACGTGGGCCAACCCCAGCAGGTGGGTCCCAAAATAGTCTACGGTTGGCTGTCCACTAGCTGGGATATGTAAAGGCCTCGGACGGCCCTGACAGGGGTCGCTTTCATAAAATATATTTTTATTTTCTCCACTGGCTGGCACTGGCCCCGCAGGCCCTATGAATGAAACCCCTCTATTGAGAGCCCTTCCGCAGTCGTTCATTCAATAATATAACACTTCTGAGAACGACCGAGTGACCTGGACTACAAATCTGTACTGGAGGAGAACGGGAGGCACTTTTGTAAACAAGCACTTATCACAGCATCAAGCGATCAAAAATGTAACACTTGTAAAGCATTTAGTTAAGGTACTAATGTAATTTCATTGTGTCTAAAATGCACATCCAATTTCGAATCTGGATGTATAATTTATATTTATTTACTTGCTCAATGGTGTAAGCCATTTTCAGATTTTTAAAATATCGCAAAAATAGAATTTAGACTAATTTTGCTTCACTATTGCCTTTAATAAAACCTCATTTCAGTATTCAATTGGCACAAAATACAAATTTGTGACTAGGGAATTTATAACTTCATAACTTCAGTTAAACTTTTTTTCTGTTAAACTGAAAACGAAAATGTAACTCACACTACTTTGACTTGATATGAAAAGATGTGCTGAATCTGGTGGTCTATCGAGTGCGCCTTAAAGAAACTCCTTATATTGCGATTATAATTGCATTCCCCTGTTAAGAAATTTTAAGATTTAATATTCCAAAACTAAAGACGAAAATTCGTTTTACTTCTTTCTTATTGTAAGCACTAGTTGAGCTGAGAATTTTTTAATACAGGTGTGCTCAGATAACCGAGTATCCCCAAAGTAGGGAGGAGACGCCCGCCGTGGGCTAGGGTCGCTACAACCTCTTAGCCACCGTCCGGAGAGCGCTTAGAAAGAGATAAGGGGGCGGACCTGTGATCTTTCACCCTGGCTGCCAACCTAGTCGCCGGAGAGCCTAATTCGTTTTTATTTGACTCCAAAGATCTTTATAAGGTGTGTGCCCCGACAGTGCACTATGTTCAGGAGAAGAGGTACAGGGTACGTTTATAGGTAGTTTATGTGGTCTTGAAATGACCACGAATTCACACTCGGTATCTAAGAGTAAGCAAAAACCGTCCGGATCCCAAAGGCGAGTGTGAACCGGAGAGAAGCAGACTACTATACTAGATTTTAGATTAAAAGATTCCCACTAGGAAAGTGTGGGGTCTGTACGCCAGACTAAAACATAATGAGGTTAGGAGAGAGAGATGCAGAGTTGCATGAGAAGACCATGGTTTTGAGTAGAGCAGCAAGCGCCAGTGTAGAGAGAGAGAGGAGAGAGTAGTGTTCCAAATGACAGTCCGGTTCGTTACGCTAATTCTATCTGATACCGGGGCTTATATAGGAGGCCAGCCAGTAGGGTGGGGATAAGTTCCATCCTACGGATGTTTCCCCCACTAGTTCAGTTCCTCCCCCACTCTCACTGACGTCATAACCTTTATTAAACATAATGAAAAATAGATACATATTTTCTGATATTCATTTGATGACATAGATACAAGGTCTGATACGAGAATAGGGGAACTTATAATTATTCATAATTAAGAGGTGACCATAACACAGGATCAAACGAAGCAACAATAAATCGGTTAGACATTGTAACATGGATTCGCTTCCCTCAGTGACTGGGGCTCAAGGCTAATCTCGTACCTGAGGTAATCAATGGGCAGAAACAATGCTTAAGAAGGAAGCAGTATTAAAATAACTTAAGAAGCTTCTGAGCTCGTGAAAACCACGCTCACAACACAACCATAATACAATAAAATATAAGTGAGAGTAAGCCACGAGCAGCTTGGACGCTGATCTAAAATAATAAAATTGTTTTTTCCATTAGACAAAGGGTTCACCCATTTTACCAAAGGAACCTATTTCTGATAAATAAATTTGATCACATAAATATCATCACATCATAGCCTGTCCCCTGAATACTTTATCCTACTTACAACATGTTCAAAAGGGTTTCGATCTAATCAAATCAACTAGAAATAAAAAGTTCTAATTGTGTATGACTCAATCACTCAACGGGATGCACTTTTATGATTCAAGCAATAAAACCATCTAAAGAGAAAATATTATATACTATTTATCACAAAGCCATTTATATACTGCAAATATCAAAGAAAATTCAGACCTTTTAAATGTCATAGAAAGTCATTTAAGGGAAACTCAGTTTAAAAAAAAAAACTCTTGTCTGAGAAAACTTCTAATTCCCGTGCAATTGGTGACGGGACGGTGGCCAAATTGGAAAGGGCACCGAGGCTTGATTAAGAGAAATAAAAAATTGGTTTAAATGTTAGCGAGCCTGGGCAGTGGAAGAGCTAAAAAACCAACCGGGATGTACCAGCCAAAGAGCCGAGATTTAGTGAATCTTGTATTTAATGGCTTTTATTTTTCAAAGCTATAGCCTTCTCTCTCAAGCGTTTTATTTTTTTAGATTTGTTTTAATTTGTTTTTACGCCTCGGGTTCCAATCTCAAAAAAAAAAATACTTCCACAGTATTTTACTTTTTCTTTCTCCCTTTATTGTCCTGCATTGTAAAATTGCACTTAATCAACAATGTGGGCCGTTGTCGTACAGTTTGATGATTTACTGAAACTTTAAAGTGGTCATTGCTACTACTTATTTGCTTACACAAATAGTTCTAATTGTTTGTTTTATACAATGAGGTAATAGATTGGAATAACATGTTCTACACGAGTGCAGCAACTGTCGGCTGGGTAGCACCAGAGGATGAAGTGCTGTTGAAAGCGTTTGTCAATTAAAAAAAGCTATTAAGATATAACAAATTTTGATTTTTTTCATATGCCTACGTTTTGAAATATTTTTAAAAAGATATGAAATAGGCATCAACACGTACTTATCAATTTTGATCCACACCATTCAAAATATTAGTATCAACGATAAAATGAAACTTGACTGTTGACTACTGAGATTGAAACGTGGATATTTAAAATATAAAAATAAAATACATTGATTTCTTGAAATTTCTTTTTCACGTTAACTATAAAATTGAATAAAATAAAATAAAAATAAAATTTGTTTACAACATGTGCCTGAGACATCTTGAAATTGATGTGCTATGTAACAGGTGTATTCAACAATACAAGTGACTACCATGAATAGATAAAAAATAACATTTATAATAAGTAGTATTTTGTAATCATGCAAAGTTGTTGTTAGTAGTTGGATAATTATCATAAAAAAAATATTCTAATAGTGTGTTGCACATGTCATGGCGTATGTCATCAATTTTTTTAGGGGGGGGGGTGACAGAGCAAGCTTTATGAAAATCAGTTTTATGTGATTTTCGAAGTGATTGAGTTGTTATGTTTAAAATATTGTATATGAGATTTTAAATAATAAGCATACTGTTTGTTATGGTATTTACAAGGTGTGTATTGGTCATAATGTTGTTTTGGTATGTAATTTTTTGTTTCGAATCATATGCCAACGTAACTTCTAATGCAGATTGGTTCTATTACTGCTTATTAGTTCATTTAGTTTGTCTCTATAACAAGACTCTTAATACTGCCTGTAAAAGGGTAATGAGATGCTCAAAATCGGGCAAGATGATTGTAAATATAAATTATTAGTACCTCTTACTCACAATAGTACATATTTCTTTGTTAGAAAGTGTTTGTTATAATAATTTAGACAGTTTAACTGCATATATTTTCTTCATTTTAATTTTTTTAGTGATTAATACTTGCAGATTGTTTTTGGAACCAAGTTCCCAACATTAATATTAACTAGGAAAAAGTTTTTATTAAATACTATAGCTAGATTTTCCATGTTTATATTTTTTCCCTTCTAGTTTATTATAGATATTGTATTTATGAATTGTTCCAAAGCCTAGTTTTGATCATCATTTGAATCATCAGTACGTCGGGGTATACATATATATGGAAGATTCTAGGGTACCTTTTTATTAGCGATATAAAATATGGGTTTCAATGACCAACACCGTGTCGATTAAGTTGATTTGTTGTGTTCAGTTCCGTCTGCTGATCCTGTTTTTGGGGCCTTGGGCCCGTTACCTCTATAATTGTATTGTGCTGGTGCAGTACAATATCTGAACGAACACAATATGACATATTAGGGGAAAAATGGTTTTAGTTTCCTATCAAAAAAAAAATTTTCATTGAGTAAGAATTACATTGCATTATTGATAGTCATTTTTAACGGTCCGTTATAACTAAGTTATTAATTTTTTTTTTTCAAGCCGAAAGGAAAGGACTATAATTTTACAGAACATGCGCCTGTGATATCTCGCAATTGATTTGCTATGTAACAGAAGTATTCAACAACACCATTGACTACGGTGAACACATACAAAATGACAATAATAATAAGTAGTAATTAATAAGCTTCTTTTTATGCAAACATGTAGTTTTAATGCCATAAAAGTTTTATTGAATGTGTAAAGGCCACAATGGGTAGATTCGATTCAAGATTTTCTCCTTTTTTTAAGCAAATATCGCCTCTATTTTCTAATTCTGTCAGTTCATATTACTGAGCCAAATGGAGCAGGGCCTCTTTGATCCTATCCTATCTCCCAGGAACGGCGACACCGGCTAAACCGCTCAAATCCCGGCCATATTTTCAGCCAGGCCTATTCAGCCGTCGATACCCTAAGATTCTGAAGCCCTGGAGCTGTTTTCCAGCCATTAATTCCCTCAAGGGTAGTTTTATCTGCTCTGTTAGTGCCGTAAACACAGCGTCCAATAGCCAATCCTCCGGCCCTGCCCTATCATCGAATTCCCAACTCTTCCCGGACGGTCGTTATCCCGAGAGTCCCTGACGATATCAAACGTTACAGTTTCGTTGCCTTATCCCCTGGGATGGTTCGGCTAAGTAAGCATTAGTAGGATTCGCTTAGTGGTTATTTACCCCATTTTAAAACAATAGAGTTTTTAAACGGAGATTTCAAAATTGCGTTCTTGACATTTTATGTAAAATAGTGAACTATATTTTTAATTTGTTTTGTCTGTTTAACTACACACTACATACTAATACTAATGTACACACTAAGAACAAATAAAATGAAATACAAATATCTGCCCAAAGTTCATAAGAAATAATCATTATTTGTTTTTTTGTTTCTTAGCTTTCTACATTTTATAAAAAAGGTATTCTTGCGTCCTTTTTAGCTCTAATACACCATCTCTTCCATTATCGCACTATTTTGCTCATTTGCTGCGTCACCGTTGATCACAATTGAAACATTGGCTTCGTTCTCATCCACGGAGCGATTTCTTTGCAAAACACTAATTGAAAATTATCCTTGCCTGTGCTAAGGGGTTATATTAATATTAGTTATGAAATATTTTTTGTATTTTATTGTTATTTGTTGAATTAAATTTTGATCCATGGGCTGTAAGGGTGCTGTCTTGTTTGGAGGTATATATGAACTTGCATTTGCTTATATTCAGATTGTAGATCCTCTTCTTTAGGGTGTTAAGGAGAGTAACCTGGAAGTAGCAAAGCTTTAGCCGGTAAGTTGTGGAATTTTTTTCAAAAAGTTGAAAAAAACTCTCTTTAACCGTTTGGTAAAAAAATCATGGGTAACCAATCCTTAAGGTTTTCCATTGGCTTATTCTATAACCAACGAGGTATTAGCGATCAAGTGGAATTGACACAAGGCGTGAATTTCAGTCTGTATTTTGTGCTTTCCTCTGAACATTATACAAAGATCTTATGCAAAAACATCCTCTAGAATAAACCACTTTCATCCGCGGTGCACACTTGCTCTATGAGAAGATCTAAGTATTAGACTTTAGACTCAAATTTATTTTGAAAAGGGTACAAGGGAACATCACTAGATATTTTTTATTTTATTGTTATTTGTGAATTAAATTTTGATCCATGGGCTATAAGGGTGCTGTCTTGTTTGAGGTATGTACGAACTTGCATTTGCTTATATTCAGATTGTAGATCCTCTTCTTTAGGGTGTTAAGGAGAGTTACTAAGAAGTAGCAAAGCTTTAGCCGGTAAGTTGTGGAATTATTTTCAAAAAGTTGAATATATATATAACATAAGTTAATAAATTAAATTCAATTTCAGAGTTTAATTTCCTTTTAACGAATAAAATTAAAATAACATTTTTCGATACTTGACATTTCATTACCTTAATTATAATTCTTTGAAGTCCATTTTGATCATCAGTAAATACCGGGAATATTTTTTTGAAAGTACACTGGGCATTTTGATATTGACTACCATCGAATAGAAGCCATTTACCAGTAATTAATGTGTTAAGTAAGTCTTAGCTTACCACCTATTAGGTGGAAACGCTTCAAAGCAACAAATAAAAAAAAACGGGTTAAATTACATTAAAGTACTCGTCTAAAGGCCTCAATAGAAATTTCTGGTAAATTAATCAACAAAAGGGAATAATGGTTGTGATTATTCAACCCTCCCATCAACTTGTCATCTTATAGTGGCATGTGGATTTTCATGATCACCTCTGTGATACGTCTAAATTAAATTTAACGTCTCTTCTTGTTTTCCTTACTGATGATCTCATTTTTAAGTTGTTAACTGATATTATTCAAAATATCTTCGATAACTGCAGTAAATTCTTTAAGGATCGTGATACTGGATACCACATTTTTACGAGTATGATTCAACAAATCTATTCAAACCCAAGTAATAAATTGTATTTCATTTGTTCGATTTAACTGTGAGTCTCATTTGACATGTTATTTGTAGAGATCTGAGCAGATAAGGGTTTGCCTGTACTGATTGTCACCTGAGCATATCGCTTGGCACCACGCCACATATTTGCCTCCCACGGGACAGGAAGTCCTCCACTCAAATAGGATGTCTTAGGTTTCACTAGTCCGAAATAACACCCTAGCTGTCGTCCAGTGCATAATGTGACAGGGCTATTCACGGTACGGGAGGAAGTGGCCGCTGCCAGCTGGATCTATCTTTGGACGCAGCTAGATCTTAATGAAAGGGGATTCATTCACCGACCCGTCTGTCTAATGGGGACAACAGCTGGTCTAGTTTGCAGATAAATCTCAACCGTTGATTACACTGTCAAGCCTGCACCTAGGCCAGTTTAAATGGTTTTCACGGAAAATAAATTGGCTTGCCAATTTAAATGGAATATGTATGGACACTATGTGCCATGTGTACGAAATCAACAGAGGCTTTTTGAAGGGTATGCTGTAGGAGAAAACATAACGTGTTATATTATAACTGTATGAACCTGGAAAATCTGCTGGAGGCAACCTGCTTAATATTCTGAGTAGCGTGGCATTCTACAAAAAAAAAAAAAAAAAAGACAGAATAGAAAACATCTTTTTCCTAGAACTGCGCATGAATAGCAATAATGTGTATGTAAAAATGTATTGACCTACAAATTGTAATAGAGACGAGCTACTACAGGTAGTTTATGTTTATGGTCAGTATTACTATTAGAAGTAATAAATCGATCGTATCATAATTTTAATTTTTTTTTTAACCCCTTTATTGATTAATTTTAATAAGTTACTTGAAGACGTTTCAACACGTTTAGAACATCCGTACGCCACTGATGCCCTCCTCCGCGTTATGTTGGGTTTACAGGAAAGAAAAAAATAACAAAATCTATAATAGAGAAACATTACGTGACCCAAACAGTTAAAAATTTGGTTTTCTTAATTTCTTATTTACATTATTATTCTGCGAGTCCAAGAACGAACGAGTTACGGCAGTTTAGTTGAGTAAAAATAAACACTCTTACAAGTTTTTATTCATTATTTACTCTTAATAAGTAAAATTAAACTATTTTTTAAGTTATTAGTTCATGAATTTGAATTTTATTTTACTAAACATAAATGGTTGTTATTTCAGTTTTTTTTTGGGGTATTTTTGTTATAACATTTATCATCATATATATGTGACTATGATCATATATTTATGTACTCAGTTGAATTTAACTAATACTTTTAAGTCAGAGCTGTTTGTGAATTAGTTCAACAAAAAATAATCAAATATTATCAACAGCATACTCCCCAAATACACTCAATTATGAAAATTTTGAATTTCTATGCTGTACTATGAATTCCTTACGTGTTGCCTCAAATGTTAATAAGTCCATGTTATTCAAATGTATAATACTGCAACTCTCCGCTCAAGGCCTGATTTTCATGTTCAAGATGAAGAAGGAGTGTGGACGATGATATACAAGCAGTGAACTGAACGTAGCAGTGACACATCTGCGGTTAACACCTGTGCATGGAAAATATTTACGTGATGTGTAAATCGTGTGCTAAAAAAACACCTCTGATTCAGAAGTTTCAGGTTATCAATGCTAGGATATAAATGTTTACCTCGTATTTATGCTAAATTAATTGCTATGTTTTTGTGTTTTCTTTTATAAATACGACAAAGTATTATTACAAACTCGTTTGAATTATATTTCTGCTATTGTAGGAAAAAATTGTTAGAGACCAATACAGCCTTTGTAGAGTGACTAATAAATTATTTATCGTTTAGTATCCTTGTTTATTAAAAAAACAAGTTTCAACAGAGAGAGTCCTGGCAATGACCAGTTTTTCCAATCCTGTCCAGAGCATCTGTGGCTCTCACGCTGTTGGTCACCTCCACTGACTTGTATCCAGTGACGCAGTTGACGAAGGAGCTTGGGGGAGTTCCCAAGACTCCTCTTCTACTTTTGCCTGTGAGGGAGGTGACAACTATGTGGATTTGGGAGGTCTCAGGGCTGTTTGTAAATAATGTATAAATAAGCAAGTGAATGAAAATTGTAAATATGGTATAAATGAGAACATTTATAACAATTACTTATTGCCCAATAAGGCAGAATCTAATTTTATCACAACAAAAAAATTTCAATATAAAAAGAAACCCAGGAGAGATCCTGTAAAAAAAAAAACGGAAAAATTTGGTAAGCGTTTGTGGGGTGTGACATTCGAGTATTGGTGTTTGAATGGGACATGAGGTTAACGGAGGGCTAATCTTTGATGTACCTGGTTTAAATACTTTAAGTAAGTAGTTTAAATCTAGTTGTGAAAAAAATATGTAACCCCGGGAATTACTATTGTAACAGCCCAAGTGTTCGTGAGCTGGATGGTTGAATTTGTTTATAACTCCATTAAGCCAACCTCAGCAAGAACATTTATTATGCGGGCGTGATCTGTGGTTTGGAGTTGTGGTTATAGGAGACGCTATGAGGGGCCTTCAAAGTGAGAGTGATGGATGGTCGAGCTAAAGTGATGAATTGCACAAGAGTTTTTATTAACAGCTCAGGCACCATTAAAGCTAACAAGGCAACTAGCTGGGACGCTGCTCATAACTGCTGGCTCATTTATAGCCAGCTTCTTGGCCGCTCAAAGCGTAACGAGCGCTTGGCTCTCAGTCAACGCCCGAAACGGAAAAATAACGCTTATTGATGGTTGAACAATTCAATTATCAGCCCATGCTCAAGAAGATTCTGCTATAATTAGTGAGATATGCCTGAGATAATTAATACCTCTCATATTGATAGACATCAAGATAAATTGACCAGTGGCTGCGAACTCATCCGAAGGAGTTTCAAGCATCTACGTATTTAGAATTACAAGACGAATCTTAGAATACCTATTTTAAGGAGTTATATTTATGTGAAAAACGAAATTTTCCGTCAATGGATTTGTATCACAATCCTTCATCTGATGAATCACTTAACCCAAATACTGCAGTCCCTGTGTTCATCATCGGAAACTATCTATGTAGACCACTTGTTGCGAAATTGTAGTTTGACATACTTCAGACCATATGATTTTATGATATACTTATAAAATAGTAGAGTATATTTGTCTGCAGGAACAGTAATCCAATATTTTTTTTGATTTAGTAAAAATGTGCCTTTCAGTCTCATGTTGTAAACTTTTATGAAATATTCACGTCAGGTGAATATATGGATTTAATATCTGAAAATTATTACTATAAACAGTTCCTCACCAATTGTGCTTAATTTGGTCCGTAATATATATATATATATATATAACTATTGTGTTTAACAGCAATAAATCCCCAAACTATTCAGAAACTGTTCGGTTTTTGTCGTCACGAAACTTCTAGCAGTCTAATATGTAGCTAACTTCAGTCAGTCTCTTGCGAGTGCGCTCTCGTCAGATACTAGACACTTGAACGTAGATTGTCACGAAATTCCGACGAGACTGATTGTATTTTGTGTGTTTAGGATCATACTGAAAATGGAAAACCAAAACGAACATTATCGAAATCTTTTTATTTTAAAAAAGGCAAGAAAGTGGAAACTTGCAGGAAGATATGCGCTGTATACGGAGAGGATGCTGTTACAGAACGTGTGTGCCAGAAGTGATTTTCAAGATTTCGATCGGGAAATTTTTCAGTTCAAGACGCACCTCGCTCTGGCCGGCCAACTGAGATAAACAGCGACAAAGTAAAGGAATTAGTCAACACCAATCCCCGTTATACAACTAGGGAGATCGCAGTTATCCTCAAATATCCAAATCGACTGTTGAAAACCATCTGCATCAACTTGGCTATGTGAGCAGGCTTGATGTTTGGGTTCCCCATCAACTTAGTGAGGCTAACCTCGCCCAAAGGATTTCCATCTGCGATTCGTTGCGGAAACGTGAAGAAAACGATCCTTTTTTGATGAAAATGATGGCAGGGGACGAAAAGTGGATTGTCTATATCAATGTGGAGTGCAAACGCTCATGGGGGAAGCGCGGCCAATTAACACAAACAAACCCCAAAGCAGGACTTCACCCAAAGAAGGTTATGTTCTCGATTTGGTGGGATTGGAGGGTTGCTGTCTTTTACTTCTTCCCACGAACAGGACCATCAATTCGGATGTGTACTGTGACCAGCTGGACAAATTAAATGCAGCGATCCACCAGAACCGTCCAGAACTAGCCAACTGTAAGGGGATTGTCTTTCTTCACAACAATGCCAGACCGCACACTTCTTTGCAGAATATACTGGAGCTTGGCTGGGAAGTTTTACCGCACCCTCCATATTCGCCCGACCTTGCACCTTGAGGTTGCCACCTGTTTCGGTCTCTTCAAAATTCATTGAATGGACAGACCTTCAAATGTGAAGAAGATGTAAAAATCCACTTTACAAATTTTTTTTGCCAGTGAGGCAGGGAAATTCTTTAGGCATGGAATTATGAATCTGCCCATGAAATGGCAGAAGATACTGGAACAAAACGGCAACTATATCATTGATTGAATAAATCGCTTTGTGCTTAAAAGTTCTGTCTTATTTTCGCTTAAAAAACCAAACGGACTTTTTGCTACATGAACTATTAGTTGTTATAAAACTATAATTAATGTTAAAAAAAATTATCAAACACTATAATCAAAATTAAGAAAATGATCATACGGGATCCAATTTTTACGTAGTTTTTTTCAAACCCCATTATAAGACATATTGCGTCTCATTTGAATCAAATTTCGCCAAACAAAAAAAAAATACTTACTCTCTGAGGTCAAGAGGTCGGCTTGGGAGGCATCGTCACCCAAAAATCCACAATCATAATCGTTTACCTCAGCATCTCAAAGATCTAATCCAATCCAAACGCCGCTCCAGAACAGTGTGGCAATGATCCCGGCATCCTGTTGATCGCCGCACGTACAATCAGTACTGCCGATTGGTAAAGCGGCGATTGGCATCCTTCCGTTCCGATTCTTTCAATTCCTACCTCTCCTCTCTGTCCACTAGGGATAACTCCTTGTGGAATGTAACCAAAAAAATCCTAAAGTATCAACCTGTTTCACATCCACTCCGTCGTGATGATGGGTCCTGGGCGGCTTCGGATGGGGATAGGTCGGAGGAATTTGCTCTGCATCTTACCCATACTTTCACACCTCACCTTTCTCATCAAATCCATACTCACAGCATAACTGTGGAAGATTTCCTCACTTCACCTATTCCTCTCTCTCTTCCACCAAAAGCCGTTAACCCCTCTGAGGTTAAATACCTTCTGAAAAACTTACCTTACCGAAAATCCCCTGGATATGATCTCCTTCCTCCTCAAATTCTCAAACAACTTCTGCCTAAAGCCATAATCTTCCTAACCTACATATATAATTGCATAATCCGAACGTCGCACTTTCCTCTCCTCTGGAAACATTCCATTATTGTCCTATTCGCCAAACCCGGTAAACCACCCAATGATGCCTCATCTTATCGTCCAATTAGCCCACTCCTTATGCTCTCAAAAATATTTGAGAAACTCCTACTAAAACGTCTACTTCCCATTGTTGAATCCAAAAACCTTTTTCCCACACACCAGTTTGGTTTCCGCCAACGACATTCCACTGCTCAACAAGGCCTTCGCGTTGTTGATCACATCTCCTCAGCCCTTGAAACCAAACAGTATTACACTGCTGCCTTTCTCGATATAGCTCAAGCTTTTGACAGGGTTTGGCACGCAGGTTTGCTCTACAAGCTCAAAAGATATTTACCACATACCCTTTTCCTAATCCTACAGTCCTACTTTTCAAACCGCTTCTTCCAAGTCCGCTGTGGTTTAGAATACTCTAACTACTATCCCATAAGTGCAGGAGTTCCACAGGGCAGTGTCCTGGGCCCCATCCTCTATAACCTATACACCGCTGATGTCCTCTCTACTCCCAATACCTTCTTGGCCACATTTGCAGATGACACTGCAGTCTTGTCATCCCACCCAGACCCCGACATAGCATCCCATAACCTTCAAAAACACCTTGACGAGATCGAGTATTGGTGCAATCAATGGCGGATCAAAGTTAATGAAGCAAAATGCTCCCACATTACCTTCACCCTTTGTCGCAAGTCTTGTCCACTAGTTTATTTTAATTCTATTCCTCTCCCTGTATCCATGACAGTACGGTACTTAGGCTTCCATCTTGACAAACGACTGACCTGGAACCCACTTACGAGACTAAAAAGACAAGAACTAAACAGACGCTTTGGACAACTGTACAGACTACTTCAAAGGACATCCCATCTCTCAATAGAAAATAAACTACTAATCTACAAAGTTATACTTAAACCAATCTGGACATACGGAATAGAGCTATGGGGGACAGCAAAAAAGTTGAACATCAAGCGTATCCAATCCTTTCAATCTAAAGTCCTGAGAACAATAGTAAATGCCCCTTATTATGTCAGCAACAAAACCCTTCATAACGACCTTAATATACCCTACATTCTAGAACTCATCCCTTCCAAGTATACGAAATTCCACAGTAGCCTTTCCAACCACCCTAATCCTGTAGCACAGTCATTGCACTGCGCCACTCATCCCTATAAACCTCCTCGGAGACTGAAACGGAAGTGGCCTCGTGACCTGCTATAAACGTGTGACAGTGGGAGTCCTGGCAATGGCCAGTCTCTCCAATCATGTCCTGAGCGTCTGTGGCTCTCGCGGTCTTGCTCAGCCTCCACTGGCTAGTATCCGGTGACGCGGCTGACGGAGGAGCACGGGGGACTTCCCAAGACTCCGCTTTCTCTTCGCGGTGGATTTGGGGGGTCTCTGGGCTGTCTGTAAATATTGTATGAATGAGCGAGTGAAGGATGAACTGTAAATATTGTATGAATGAGAGCATATATCTGAATTACTTATTGCCTTATAAAAGGCAGATTGTAATTATTGCACAATAAAGGAATTTAACTAACTAACTACTCTCTGAAGTAAAATCCATCACAGCAATAGTAATATTCTTCACTTCAACTGCATATGACTTATCGCTCTGGATTTATTGACATAATTATTACATTGAATTGTGACCTGTGGGGTAGTGTTATTGTTGTTGTCATGGTGTTGTTGGTGTATGTTGTGTTGTTGTCATGGGATCATCAAATATTCGATTCTACGCATTGACTTTTGCCCACCTAGATTTTACTTGTCAAATCACTGGGTGCCCTATTCATTGTGCTGACCCCAACTCTCAGGGACATTTAGTTTGTTGTAGAAGATTATCTTCTTAACAACTCAAAAATCAGAAGTACGTGCACCACTTTTTTTTCTGATTATCAAATTTGGCGTTAGTTGCTTGGACTAACTCTTCACTAAACATGTATGGATGGCTTCTATCAGTAAATTCTTTGTGATAAAGTCACCATTCATCAGTGCTACATGGCCCATCTCAGTTTTCCAAGTTTCATCACTTTTGTGAATAACTCATATTTTTTCGAAACGTACTTCTTAAGAAATTATTCAAGAAATAAACAATTGTATTGCTTTGCAATGAAGTTATTTTTCTTTGGATTGGTTTCATGGTTTGCTATTTGAAAGTGTTAATATCTTTGGTTTTACTAAACCATTGTCCAACATTTTATTAATAAAGTTTAAAAAACAAAACAAGGATGTCGTGTCCAACCTGTTTGTCACAAATAGTTAGAATTTTCCCTCTTCTTGGTCCAGAAAATACACATCTATGTTCCTATATTGCAATAATAAAAACCTTAAAGCGTCCGTTAAGAGAGGGGGAAACTAGTGTACGAAATAGCCACCGGTGGGGAACCACTAACCACCGCTGGCCTGCCTATATAAGCAGCCAGATTTGAAGCATTGGACTCTTAGCACTCGGCACCTGGAACATTTCTCTCTCTCTCTCTCTCTCTCTCTCTCTCTCTCTCTCTCTCTCTCTCTCTCTCTCTCTCTCTCTCTCTGCACTGGCGCTTGCTGCTCTACTCGAACTATGAATTTCTTATTCAACTTCCTCTGCATCTCTATTTCCTAACCTCGCTATGTTTTAGTCCGGCGCTGTCAGACCCCACACTTTCCTAGTAGGATTCTCTGCCTTCGTCTCGCTAAAACTTGCACCTCCTTGGGAGACCTCTCTCGAGGACAACGGTTGCCGTGGCCCTACAAACTTTACCTAGTAGCGTCTCCTACGGCGATCCAGGCCGCCGGCAAAGGTCCACCCACTTTATCTCTTTCTTGACGCTTGCCGGACAGTGGCTAGGGTTGTAGTGACCCTCGGCGGGTGCTTTTCCCCCCTTGAGGACAATTCTGAACCCAACAAAGGATTATTACAGAACGCAGTTGAAAAATGTGGAAAGTACTGCAGTTTTTCTTCTATAAGTTTTAACCCCGCAGTGAAACCCGTGAGGCGGAACCATAAACGTACATTAATGAAAACGTTAAAAAGTTTTATACTATGTGCTGTGTGTAAAATGAGGAGTAACTCCGTTGCATAAGGGCGAAGGGTAGTATAATCTGATTATTAAAGTACTATACATTGATTATACAGAGTGCTTGGATAGTTGGTTATTTCACACTATGCTCCAGGTTTTTATTGCTTCATGTCCTCTAAAAGATAAAGTTGTACGAATAAAGAAAATTTATTACTATACATCATATAATATTTGTTATACTTTAACTTAATGTTTTTCTCATTTATTCTTTATGTGTTATTTTTATTGAGATTCATTACTATCAAACTATTGCATAAAGTTTAATGCGGTAGTTTCTCCTAGTTTTTTTTATCTTTTAGGGCTCCAAACAATTTTTATCTTTTCAGAAATTTTCTCTTTATAGAGTATTGATTTAATTGTTGAGCCTTACTGGCACTACTAATTTATTGGCTTTACACAATATAAAAATTAAATATGCAATTTTTATTCAAGAGAAGGTTTTTATTACCTAACCCCACTTTTAAGTATTTTTAATAATAATAAAGTTATACTTGAAACCAATAAAATTAAGCCCGTCTCCGTATCTTTCACCTGTCAACTTACTTGAAGTCCAGGTGTATCTATGCCTTCTAGATCTTCTATGCTTGTATATATTGCTATGAGATATAGATAATGACTAGCTACAATCCACAAAATTTAATATTGGGTAAGATACGTGAATGACGTACTGGCTTGCTTCGAGGGTGGTCATAAGGAATTAAATGAGTCTGAGTATTTAAAGAATAAATATGAGTACAAAGCTACTGCAGAAACGGAAAAAGAAAAATCAATACATTTTGCTTATCTGATAGTGGAAAAAAACATGAATTCAATATTTATAGGAAAGACACGACGACCAACATTGAGATCCACAATACGTCTTCCCACTATTACAGTCGTAAGATTGCCATGCTCCAATTCCTCTTAAGCGGGATAAGCAAAATCCTACTGGACAAAAACAGCTGGAAAAAAGCAGTGTAGCCATATACAGAACATAACAACAGCCAACGGGTACATTATAAACATAGTATAGGAAGTGAAAAGAAAATTGGAATGCAGATTGACGGAAAAGGTTTGGAAAAAAGTCGGATTTTAAAAAAATAGTCCACTATCCCCAATTTCGTAAGTATTTCCAAATTTGGCAAATATTATGAGCAAATCTGGCATTGTTGTAACATTTAATAATAAAGTAACTCTGCGAATCTCGGTTTTCCCCAGCTCAGGCCCGATTCAGTTAAAATATAGATCATGCGTATATAGAATATAGAGTGTGGGGAATACGTTAAACTTTATTTTGATAGAACAAGCAAATAGATGTTCTTTGCATCCAATCAATAAGATGCAGCGAACATCTTAAACTGAAAACAAGACAGTTCTGCAAGCATCTACAGGAGGAAAGAAATCATGATTCACCCCATAGAGATGGATACCTTGCTACGCCATGCGAATAATTAAAAATTAACCAACCGCCATAAAAATTTAATTAGATTCCTTAACGACGTACAAACACGATAAGATACCCACCGCCTTTATGCTTACTAAATAGAGTCAGTCGTAGAGTAAACAAGTGGAAATACCCCAAATCGTTTAAAAGTATGATACAGCACAGCATAATAATAACAGGTTAATTTTTCATACCAAAATTTGGGTTAAGTTAATTAATGTATTATTACGTTTTTATTTATTTAAGTGCTATAGATCAATAAATTTAATCTATAGAAGAAAATTTCTAATTTTGTGCAGTTCAGCACTTCTAGATTGTTTAAATTTTTAAATAGGTCTTATTTATTGATTTTTCGCCTTCAATATTTCAATTTGTTTGTCTCTACAGGCCGAGTCTATGTTTTTATCATATGACTAGTATTGCAAGATGAAAGTATATATCAGTTGTCATGAAATGACAGTAAACGTATTTGTTTGAATAAATTATATTGTAGATAGACTGAAAATTTGTTTCTTTATTTTCATCTTTCTACGACCAGAAAAATGTATAAAATACCAAGTAATATTTTTATTATCCTGGACGGTGCCCTCTAACATTTACTATGTGCACAGAAATAAAATAAACATAAAAAAATGAAATAAAATTTGATACTTACAAATAAAAGAAAAGATACAAATTATTCAAGAATAAAAACATAAACTCAAAGAAATGTAAATGGAACAATATAATGAAAATAAAACAAGATTTAGCTAGAAGATAAAACATGTAAACAAATACCTACACAAATTCACGATTTGCCATTTGCATTTATACACCTAGATTTATCGATTAACAGTTAAAAAATAAATAAATATGTAAAGAAAGTATTCTCTCTTTAATTTGAATATTTTAATTTGCCGCGCTGCTTCTACAGGCCCCCACCAGATGGAGCAGCTATCAGATAGAGAAGGGTATGTTAAGTAACAAAACTTGTAAATAGAGTGTGAATATAGAAGTGATAGTTATAAACTGTAATTGTCGTTTCTTTGTTTACAGGTAAGATTGTGTAAATCAATATTAATAATTGTTATAATATAATATATAGTGAATAAAATTGCTAACTTTGGTTACAGAGAAACTGATTTCAGTTTATTCACCCCGCCTTCAATAATTGTCTTACAAATATTTTCAACATAATAGTAACTATTTAACTACAATGTTCTCAAAAACAACATTGTTTTATTAGTTAGCACTATATTCAATTACTCCTTTGTTTGTGATAGGAAATAACTAAATAATCTTGATTTGAATACATTTAATGAAGAAAATTGGCCAATGGAGGGGTAAGGATGTGACGATTATGACGAAGAAATATTTTAGGATGGATTTCAGCCGGAAAAACCTGAACTAGAAGTCACAGTGAATCAGAAGATGCTTGTGAAAAAAAATAAAGGCAAATTTATAATACTGATTTTTTATTGTTCAAAAGAATAATTTACAATACATCGTTGCTATTGTTGATTTTTTTATTACTGGCCTTAGTATTGTTTGTATTGTATTTCTCAATATCTTCAAAGCAAAATTTGGTATATTATTTAGTGTGTTATACTGTTTAGAAATAAAACACTTTGTGTCTCTCCACAAGCTTTATTGATTTTTATCTGAATTATGGCATAATTTCCAAGATTTCAAGCTCAAACCTTTGAGAATAACGGCATAGTCTGTTAAAAACGATCGGGTATGAATCAATAAAGCTGTGGACAGACGGAGGTATTTTATTTCCTAATATACTCACTTCAGATTATCAACAATAATATCATGCTCTATTCTTAGTAAAAAGTTATCTAGTTTTTCTGCTCTAAATATAATTTTTATTTTATTTTATAGAACTACGAACTGTCCTAAGCACTTTTATATGTTTTTAACAGTTTTTATATATATTTACCATCTTGATCAGTTGTATGATGAAAACTGGTGGATGACTATGTACCTATAGAAGAGCCGTTGTCCTACAATCGACTAAGAGGGGGTGTTCTGTCAGAAGTTTAGCCCTTGTGGAGATAAGGGCTCTGTTTTCCGTGGTACCTCCAAGGCCCTTATTCAGGTCATGTGCTGTGCAGATTAGACGTATTACCTCGTCTTTTGAATGAGGTTTACCCCGGCTTAAGTCTCATTAACCATGGCGGTGTTGCTCCTTGTAGCCTTTGTTCCAGCTTTGGTTTAGTGTCTCCCCCTTATCTTGGGCCCTGATAACGCCCTCGGAGCTTTGTTTTAAAAGAATAGGTGGCAGCTAACACCCACGTAGAGGACGGGATCCGATTTGTTCGTGCTCGCTGCTCAGAAAACACCGGAGAGATTAAGTACGTTTTAACGCTTATATTAAGTTCTTCTTTCAATGTTTCAATTCATTTTAATGATGGTTTTTATCTAACTCTTTTCTCATACCGACCAGCGGTTGTCACTTTCTTTTTTATTTTTGAATCACAAATCAATTTTATATATACAAATAAAACACCTGATCTGTTTACCAACAGTTGAAGGTGCGAGCATTCTTAAATAATATCACAACACATAATATACCAGAAATGTTTTTTTAACATGGTCTTGAATAACCTCTCAAAAGTTAGTATTAATTGATTACTATAGTTTCTATAATTAAAGTAATTTAAACATATGAAGTAATGAATATAACGGTGCTTAATGGAACCTTGCAGCTAAAATATACTTAATAAAACACAAAATACAGGTACAAAGCAGTAATAAACAAAAAAAAAAACTGATAAATAATCAAATCAGCAAAACAGATAAAAAACCTAAAATATAGTCAAATTTTATGTGTGAAAAAAATTATAAAATTAATAACGTCTAAATGAGTTCCACCCGACCTCTCTACTTGCTGGTCAAGTACCTACTGTAACTATACTATATACTATATACTCAAGGACGTACTAAAATAAAGTTATGTAAATTTAGCTATAAAGATAAAAGATTAAATCAAGTTTGTACAAAATAATTCTTTTGTTATCTATAACAACTATATTCTAGGCCAGTAATTTAAATATTGAAGTGATAGCCGATCTCTCATAAAATACAGGCAATAGTAACCCCTCAATGATTCTTGAACTCATGTAAAAAGATATTATAAATTATAAACGTCAATATTATTGTGTGGCACTATAGTGGTTAAATGCCATGCTCAAGTAATTATCAGGTAAATAACCTACTGCTCCTTCATGAGTTATTTTAGTTTTTACCAAGACTATTTTTTTTTCCTTTAATATGTTTGGGTCCTGCGAACAATAGTAAATACCCTTATTACATCAGCAACAAAACCCTTCATAACGATCTTAATATACCTTACATTCTTGAACTCGAGGACCTTCCAAGTTCATTCCAATAGTAACCGGTTTCTCCAATCATGTCCTGAGCGTATGTGGCTCTCGTGCTCTTCGTCAGCCTCCACTGGCTCGTATCCGGTGACGCGACTGACAAAGGAGCGTGGGTGACTTCCCACAACTCCGCTTCCTCTTTTGCATGTGAGGGAGGTGAAAACCATGTGGATTTGGGAGGCCTCTGGGCTGTTTGTAAATATTGTACGAATAAGCGAGTGAAGGATGAGTTGTAAATATGGTATGAATGAAAACATTTATTTCAATTACTTATTGCATAATAAAGCAGATTATAATTTTAACACAATAAAGAAGTTATATATTAAAATATGTTTGGACTTAATAAATAGTTAAAAAAAGAAAAGTATGTTAATGTAATTGTAATTTGTATTCGGTCTAGAAAATCTTTCTTCTTTGTCAACCACAATTTTTTTTTTTTTTCCCGAATAAGATAATCGCTCTGAAATTTTCCACAACGGAATTTAGTACTCAAAAAAATTTGAAAATATTTCACAATAACATATAATGTTTTTAGTTGAAAGAAATTAACAGAAATTATTGTAAAATAGGGTAAAAGTGTTAAAATTCATGTGGATTTTTTGATGAGTTTTTAATATTTTTATAGGATTTCTTTTTTACAGTCATGTCATAATCATGCTATAAACTGCATAGGCCCGGTTCGATCCACGCCTGGCCCAAAGATTTGTTCTATGGTCTGGTCGGGGTTGACTCATTTTCATCATTCAGTATAAATAATTATCTACTTTATTACATAGTTAGCCAATCCAATTAGAAAAACCTAATTTAAGGTTAATAGGGAACTCTCATTCTGAACGCAATAGAAGCTAAGCGCCACCTACCAACTTCGGTGGGAACCTTCGAGACATTTTAAATAATGTTCAATAATAATAACGACAGTTTTAATTTTATTTGTTCCAGTTTTAATTGCGGTTAACAGTACACTAAGTATGACAACCTAATATAATTTCAATGATTTGTCAAAATATAAGAAGTAGATAATAATTATGTTTGTGTATAATAGCCTTTTATAAAACTTTATTTATTCATTATGTGTGACTCTATAACAAGACATGTACACAACTACATAAACCTTATTATATCAAAATAAAGATTCGCGAATCATAAACAAAAGTCATTACTAAACCTGAATTTAAAAAAAATACAAGACCAATTAAATTTTTCATCCATTGAACAATTATTGCACATCAAATTTTTTTTTTTGACAATCCCTTTTTGAATACCACTAATTAAAAAGAAGGAAATTATACAAAATGTTTATGCATGTACAATCATGTTTTTCAAGCTACTTTCACTTAGTTGACTACATTATAATCACGTTTATCACTCAGTTTCTATGAGAAATCATTATTTTATTGGTTTTATTTAGTTTTCCAACGGGAAAATTTTATTCGTAAACAGTTCATCAAAGTAATACTGAACAGAGTATTTGTTGTGGAGCACAAAACTGTGTTGCAAAAATAAAAAATGTGTTCCTATATTAAATTTTTCCCTTGAACTTAAATGATGGATTCCAAAATCTAAGTGCGAAATAGCTTAAATATAGTCTAAATACCCCCCAAAAAAAAATTTGTTTGATGTGTAAAATAAATCGTTTATTACCTCAACGATTATGTTAATTTAAATTATAAATATTTTTATTATATTGTAAATTTGTGATAATTTTTATTTAGCTTGTAAACTTTTTTTTTTAATTTAATATGTAAATAAGGTTTTGTTGATTTCATTATGTCCTTCATCATCATAATGTTATACCCAATAAAATAACAAGGGAAGGACTTGAAGAACTGAAGGAAGTATTTGAGAAACTGAACCAAAGAGATATGTTTTAGAAAATTAGTGTTTAGACAAATACTACTTAATTCATAATTAGTGTAAAAATTTCATGGTAAAAAGTCAAAAAAAAAAAAAAAAAAAAAAAAAAAAACAGTAAATCGTATAATTCTCGTCAGAGCTGTCCCAGACGTTTTTTTTCGCGCTTACGCGTTGTGATTTAACAATTTCAACATTTAACACCCCACCCCCCAGGGATACAATTTCCATGATACACTCCCTATAGAAGCGGCATTGCATCGATCACTCAAAACTCCTCCATCAGCAGCCCACACACTATTAACTGCGGCTGGCTCGCTAGATAGGCCGTGCAAGTTGTATCTTGCCCTAAAGATAATCCCAGAGGCCAACAACAGATAAGTAATGGGACATTTGCTATTAGCAATATATTGGGGAGTAGTGACTAGGATTAATGCTCGAGGGAGGGAAAGGGGGGGATGGTTCGCCCCGGAGGATGTGCGGCTAAACCATGAATACATTCATGCTGTACAGTCTCTTGCTGCCCGGCTACTGTTTATGGTTGGTGGTGGACTGGTCAGCCTCGAGGAAGACCTATACAGGGAGCAACAGAAGGGAATATATAGGTTTCGGGGAGTTAATATACATCTCGACAGCAACAAAATATTGCCAATACTTTGATAAAAATCCTCGATTCACAGCTATGAAGATTTTTATATGAAGTGCTTGATTTTTCTTCACACCTTTGAGAGCGAGGGGCATACCTGCCCCCCATAACGTATAAGCCCTTTTAAGCTTATTAACAATATTTTCTACCAACATAATTGTTAGTTAGCTATAAAAGGACACACAAGAATAAACAAATACTGAAGTAAATAACAATATTTTTATAAATCCAAACTTACAATGTTTCAGAGAAAAGGAAACAGTTAAGAAAATAAATTTTTCTTAAATTTTATAGATTTTTGGGTTTAGCATATTGTTTGCCACTTTAGGGGGGTCTCGAATTTTCCACCCTTTTTATGTCATATACAAGAGTGGTTGTCATGCTGATTGTATACATATTGAGGAAATCTGGGTGCAATTGAATATTCTTGAGAAGTCTTTAAGGTCATTACAAAAATTGATATATTATCTGTTGGTTTATAAAATTATGGCTAAATCATGATTTTTCTACCAGCCGGCGTATCTTTAGACAATATTTGTTAAATTGAGTAATTATTATAATCATTTATTCTGATGATTACAAAATTACTACATTGTTCAATTTTATATAATTTAGACAAAAATACTTAAAAATGACCCACCCCCTGCCCACTAGCCACAGAATCCTCTAGAAATAGGAAACATCGGAGAGAGTAGTCGGCCATCTTGACTGAGGCATCAGTCGTCGTTCACGATACATAGCCGTTCTGAGCCAGACCTGATAGGTGGCTCAGAGCCAAGACCGGTGACTCGCCACTGGAATCCCACCGGCACTACGTATTTTATTTATTATTTTCTTTTTTTTAACTAACAAAAATCTTAGCTAATGACAAAATGAGATTTTATCAGCAGATAATATCACAAAATAAAAAGAAAAGATCGAGGTCCTTAGGCCCAACTCCACCAACGTCGCCAGTAAAGCGAAAACCCAGACGCTCAAATAGGAACATCCCTACAAACTCATCTGCTGCCAGCTCTATGGAAGATCTACCACCACTTGCCAGCACTTCAAAAGAAGAAACTGTAGCAGAATCTCCATTCTTCACACCGAATAGCTTCGAGGTACTGAGAAATAGTCAACCTGACGACATGGAAGTTATTCAAACACCAACACAGCCCAAGCCGCCTGCTATATTCGTAAGGAATATTAGCAATTTCAAACTATTGTGCTCACAAATGAGCAAAGTTGTAGGTACCGGAAAATATACGTGCCTCAATCGCTCTCGGGATACAAAAATTTCCCCAGACACTCCGGATACTTATCGAGCGATCATTAAGTATTTGGAAGAAACCAATGCAGACTTCCATACATACCAGTTGAAACAAGAACGATCGCTTCGAGTAGTGATAAGAAATCTGCACCCGACCACACCAGCTGATGAAATTGAAGACGAACTATCAGCTCTGGGGTTCAAAGTTTGGCAAATAACCAACGTTTTACGTGAGGACAGACAACAAAACGAATCCACCAAAACGGCATTACCGTTATTTTTTGTAGATCTCGAGCGGACACCTGGCGTGGAGAAAATTTATGAATTAACAACCCTGTATTACACAAGAATACAGGTCGAAAAACCTTACCCCAATAGAGACATCGTCCAATGCCATAATTGCCAAGCATATGGGCACACAAAATCGTATTGCCACCACCCTCCTAGGTGTGTAAAGTGTAGTGGGCAGCACAAAAGCGAATTGTGCAAAAAGCCCCTAAAATCGCCTGCTGTATGCGTGCTCTGCCAGCAAGACCATCCGGCCAACTACAAGGGCTGTGAGGCCTATAGAATCCTCAAGTCCAGGAGCGAGTAACGTCGCCGGCCGGAAGAAGAGAAGCCAGTAAGAGGTAGCTCAAGAAGCGCCCCCACCAGAAATTTGAGGCCTTCTGTCTCTTTTGCTGATGCCGTTCGGAACAGAGAGCAGTCACAGGCACTGCCCACTTCTCGTCCGCAAGTATCTCTTCCCCAGCATTCCGCTCATCCCGCCAACCAGCAAACCCAATCCCATCCTCAACCACACATCTCGCATATTCCTTCACCACCAAGCTCTTCAGATCTCACTAGCCTATTAACATCATTCCTTACAGAATTCAGAACCCTAATTACCCCTCTCATTTCCCTTCTTACAAATCTTGTCTCCTACCTTATCCCCGTTAAACAAAATCCATAAGTGGATCCTTCTGACTCCTTATCCATTCTCCTTTGGAATGCGAATGGTGTTCGCACCCACACTAACGAACTGACAGCACTACTCCATGACAAGAAGATCGACGTAGCTCTTATTACTGAAACAAGACTTACGAGCAAACGACCATTTACCGTTCGACAGTACCAGACTTATCGTACTGATCACCCAGATGGAACAGCTCATGCAGGTACCGCTGTCATTGTCCATAACTCCATATCCCACCACATAGTTCCTTTGGTATCACATGATTTCCTTCAATCCACTGCAGTGTCAATCACCACCTTCACTTTTCCTCTTACACTTGCATCAACGTACTGCCCTCCCAATAAATCCATTTCCGACTCCCAATTCATCTCCTTTCTAGACTCCATCGGACATCGTTTCCTTGTGGGTGGGGACTTTAATGCGAAGCACCAACACTGGGGGTCAAGATCCACAAATACACGAGGACGTGCTTTGCTGTCTGCACTCACACGGAAACATTGCTCCACTATCACTCCTGACACAGCCACCTATTGGCCATCAGATCCCAACCGAAATCCTGATCTCCTTGACTTCTTTTTTTACAATAGTTTAGGAACACTAAACTATTCACTCAAGCGCCTCGATGACCTTTCCTCCGATCATAGCCCTTTATTATTAACCATTTCCTTAAGACCAATTCACAAACTGCCTCCTCCTTCATTTATTAGGGGCCCAGTTGACTGGGACCACTTCCGTCAGCTTCTTACAGAGTCCGTAAACCTCAAATTACCCCTGAAAACATCCCAAGACCTAGACGATGCAGTGCATTCTTTCACTACTCTGGTCCAGAGGTCGGCTTGGGAGGCATCGTCACCCCATCGTCACACAAAAGTCCACAATCATAATCGTTTACCTCAGCATCTCAAAGATCTAATCCAATCCAAACGCCGCTCCAGAACAATGTGGCAAAGATCCCGGCATCCTATTGATCGTCGCACGTACAATCAGTACTGCCGATTGGTAAAGCGGCGATTGGCATCCTTCCGTTCCGATTCTTTCAATTCCTACCTCTCCTCTCTGTCCACCAGGGATAACTCCTTGTGGAACGTAACCAAAAAAATCCTAAAGTATCAACCTGTTTCACACCCACTCCGTCGTGATGATGGGTCCTGGGCGGCTTCGGATGGGAATACGTCGGAGGAATTTGCTCTGCATCTTACCCATACTTTCACACCTCACCTTTCTCATCAAAGCCATACTCACAGCACAACTGTGGAAGATTTCCTCACTTCACCTATTCCTCTCTCTCTTCCACCAAAAGCCGTTAACCCCTCTGAGGTTAAATACCTTCTGAAAAACTTACCTTACCGAAAATCCCCTGGATATGATCTCCTTACTCCTCAAATTCTCAAACAACTTCCTCCTAAAGCCATAATCTTCCTAACCTACATATATAATTGCATAATCCGAACGACGCACTTTCCTCTCCTCTGGAAACACTCCATTATTGTCCTATTCGCCAAACCCGGTAAACCACCCAACGACGCCTCATCTTATCGTCCAATTAGCCTACTCCCTATCCTCTCAAAAATATTTGAGAAACTCCTACTAAAACGTCAACTTCCCATTGTTGAATCCAAAAACCTTTTTCCCACACACCAGTTTGGCTTCCGCCAACGACATTCCACTGCTCAACAAGGCCTTCGCGTTGTTGATCACATCTCCTCAGCCCTTGAAACCAAACAGTATTGCACTGCTGCCTTTCTCGATATAGCTCAAGCTTTTGACAGGGTTTGGCACGCAGGTTTGCTCTACAAGCTCAAAAGATATTTACCACAGACCCTTTTCCTAATCCTACAGTCCTACCTTTCAAACCGCTTCTTCCAAGTCCGCTGTGGTTTAGAATACTCTAACTACTATCCCATAAGTGCAGGAGTTCCACAGGGCAGTGTCCTGGGCCCCATCCTCTATAACCTATACACCGCTGATGTCCCCTCTACTCCCAATACCTTCTTGGCCACATTTGCAGATGACACTACAGTCTTGTCATCCCATCCAGACCCCGACATAGCATCCCATAACCTTCAAAAACACCTTGACGAGATCGAGTATTGGTGCAATCAATGGCGGATCAAAGTTAATGAAGCAAAATGCTCCCACATTACCTTCACCCTTTGTCGCAAGTCTGGTCCACTAGTTTATTTTAATTCTATTCCTCTCCCTGTATCCGAGACAGTACGGTACTTAGGCTTCCATCTTGACAAACGACTGACCTGGAACCCACATACGAGACTAAAAAGACAAGAACTAAACAGACGCTTTGGACAACTGTACAGACTACTTCAAAGGACATCCCATCTCTCAATAGAAAATAAACTACTAATCTACAAAGTTATACTTAAACCAATCTGGACATACGGAATAGAGCTATGGGGGACAGCAAAAAAGTCTAACATCAAGCGTATCCAATCCTTTCAATCAAAAGTCCTGAGAACAATAGTAAATGCCCCTTATTATGTCAGCAACAAAACCCTTCATAACGACCTTAATATACCCTACATTCTAGAACTCATCCCTTCCAAGTTTACGAAATTCCACAGTAGCCTTTCCAACCACCCTAATCCTGTAGCACAGTCAATGCACTGCGCCACTCATCCCTATAATCCTCCTCGGAGACTGAAACGGCAGTGGCCTCGTCACCTGCTATAAACGCGTGACAGTGGGAGTCCTGGCAATGGCCAGTCTCTCCAATCATGTTCTGAGCGTCTGTGGCTCTCGCGCTCTTGGTCAGCATCCACTGGCTAGTATCCGGTGACGCGGCTGACGGAGGAGCGTGGGGGACTTCCCAGGACTCCGCTTTCTCTTTGCGGTGGATTTGGGGGGTCTCTGGGCTGTCTGTAAATATTGTATGAATGAGCGAGTGAATGATGAACTGTAAATATTGTATGAATGAGAGCATATATCTTAATTACTTATTGCCTTATAAAGGCAGATTGTAAATATTGCACAATAAAGGAATATATAATAAAGAAATAGGAAAAGCCATATTTTAGAAACTATGTGGAAACTGCGGGTCAAACCACGAATTTTCCCTTGTAATTGTCCATATCTAAATTATAAATAAATCATTGATAATATCCACTTGTTGAGTTTTAAACATAAATTTTAATTGCTTTCCTCTGTTACGTAAAGTACGTGTTTTAATTGTTTCCTGTCTTACGTTATACAGGAATTAAAAATTATGCGATCAATTTGCATTGCTTATGTATTATTCAAAAATATTATTCAATGTGCTGTTGGCTAAATAGTATTTTAGTAATTAAACTTTGTTTTTATTAGCTCAGGAGCGTTGAGTAAGATTTAATTAGGCATAGGGTGAATAAAACTAGTTTTCATTATGATTATCGTTTTAATGTAATTAATTAATTACATAATCCTGGTGATAAAAGGAAATTAGGTTTGGTTAATGAACTGAAAAAACTATTTTGAGATGAGGAAAGCCTAATAAGACTCTCTCAAGTTGAGTAGCCTTTGTAAATGTTCTTTGTTGAACAGAAATTGCCTCTTTTCACGACTGTTTCACTTTCTCTTCCACTCGAAGGAATGCAATGCATAAAGGGTAAGACTGAATTTTCCTACTCCTTCTATACACCAGAAGTATCACTTATGAGTTAGCAGGGCAATTATGTCTAATGAGTTATGCCTCGTGCCTCTTTGTTGTATCAAGCCTCCCGAAAGGGGTGGAGCATTGAAAGTAATTACCTTCCATTTAATGCCTGATATAACTTTGAGGGCAGGAAAATAATATACGGCACCCAACTTATAATTCAAGCCCGTAAAAGGAATCTAAAGCTCAAAGATTCTCCTCCAGCGTCGTTACGGAAGCAATAATACAGCGTGGTTTTCGGAAGAGGGGTCATAAAAAACCTTTGGAGATTTTATGACTGAGATTCCTCATGGAAATGATATATCCTGCTGAATCTTATCGACTGCTATATCCTGACTAAAACTCTCTTCTCAAAGGATTTCTGATTACCAATTTCATTTTCCATAACCAGATACTTAAAGTTAGTTAAGGAGCATAACAATGTTCTTACGTGCTGACACCCGAAAATTTATTATAAGTATTTAAAGACTACACTACATGAAAAAACATTTTTTATTTTAAAAAAGGGTTTAGTGTCTCCCCAAATTTTTATTTTCACATCGCCAGTGGACGTTTTACCAATTTAGGCATCATCAGGACCTAATATCAGACACATTACACATAAAACAACAATCACACGTTTAATTTCCGTTTATGTAAAATAATGATACTGATAACAATCCAAAGAACAATAGACCCATAAATGATTTAATCTAATATGGTCAAAATTATTGTGCCCTTCTTCAATTATAGAATACGGAATTGGTAAAATCCCTGCATTAGTTTAAGTGAAATTTAAAATGATGGCGCGTTTAACATTTAAACCTACTTAAATCATTTATAGACCCAGGATAGCTAAAACGTCATAAAAAAATAAAAAAGTACTTATTTCTTGGAAGGATAATAGATTTTTTGAATATAAGTTCAAGATATCTTGTAAATTGTAAATAATTAAAGATTTAGTGAAGCTACGTTTCAATGTAACATTAGTTAGTGTTTTAAATTTAGATTTTAACCAATTTATTAATTATTTTATGCAACAAAATCAGATATTCAATGTTATTTTAAATGTAATGTGTTTCACTTTTAGCCCGAAATATGTTTTAATAGGCAAAACGTCGACTGGCGGTGTAATAATAAAAACAAATAGTTGGAGAGATTCTAAAGCCTTTTTTCAAAAATTTATTTATTGATGTGGCGTAAAACAAAATAACGCAACTATTGATAAAACATACCACGAACGGATCAATAAAGAAACTGAACCATGCTACTTATGAGCACGATCTGCTTGTCAGAAGAGTTTGAAAACTGTAAACTAACTTGACATTTAATGTTGGCTGGACAAAATAAGACCTCAATTTTTCATTATATAATAAACCTCCTTAAACAAATATAAATTAAATAAATTATAAAATATTGAAATAATTCTGTTTAACTCATAATCAAACATATGACTGAAAAAATACCATCAGTAAATATTCCCTATGAAATTAAATTTTAAACCAATTGAACTTCATTTAGTTAACTTGATGGCACTGCCTTGTTAACATTCTTTGCGTTTAATCAAACCTATAAGAGAATAAAACTGTTTTATTTATTATTAACAATTATGAATATAAATCTTTTTGATGTTGAGTATTTTATACTGGAATGGCTGGCGGTGGACTATCTGTGTTAATAACTGTACACCTCTCTCAGGAATCTTTTAAGTCACACGATTGAACAGGACATAAAATTTTTAAATAAAAATTAAAGCAAAAAGTTAAATGATGTCTCCTATAGGAATGAACATAAAAAACTGGACGTCTAAACAAACAGTTATACCGAATAATAGCTAGAATGATTATGAGTTAAACTTAGTTCACGACCAACCAGTTGGCTTCAACTAGGAGCAGAGGATTCTAGAAACTACTGACTATAAAAATATAGCCGCACTTTAGACCAAAATATTTTTGATAATCATTAAGCTACCAACATGAAATTTGATATTATTTAACACATAATACTCTCTAAGCACATAATTTAATGGTATAATGAACAATAAACTACTATCTACTATAATATAATATAATATAACTATACTACTAATAACTATAATAAACTAGATCAGTTACAATCTAAGCCAGACAATGTGGCAGTCCGCATTGACACTCGCTAGCCAAATAGCGTAATTGACTACGCATCTTCAGCTTCACCATTCCTGTTCTTCCCAAGCTTTGCAGTATCGTTATAGGCTACATAGAGAACCATCTTTTGTTTCAAAATAAAATCGCCATTTTCAGATTGTTGTAACACCTTCATACCATCCAAACAAAATTACCTCACACGATAAAAAACCAACCTTGATGTCCTTTCCTCCAGTACTGTTTTTCAACCAAACCATTCCTGCTAAATTACAGACCACCAATCTAGGATTAATACTGGACAATCAACTCCTTTGGGGCCCTCACGTCCAAACTACAAAATACTTCATCACCGCATGAACACTCGCTTAGAATTAACAAATGGAAAACAACATGATTAACATAACGCTATTCCAACCTATTGGTCCTACCAAATAGAAGTCTGGGGGAGTGCCATGATCTAATTCCTGTAATCCAGAAACCTTCGCAAGATAGCCAATGCTTCCCTCTATGTTAACAACCAAACCCTCCTCGTGACCTCACGTCCTCTTCCAATGCAACAGCACTTTGTATCTCATGATCTCAGCGTATAAAAACTCTCAAAAGAATTAGTATCAGCTAAAAGCCTCTTTTGCCCAAAGAAGGAAGACGTTAAACATAACATAAGTATTAATTTCAGGTAAATATTCTGATAATATACTTCAATGTAATATTTTACAGTTTTTTTCAGTATTTATTGCATTTAGTTGCAGCATTGGTTATATTAATACTGTAATATAAACTAGTTGATAAATGGACCAGTAGTCTCACATATTTTTTTTATTAGTATATTTTATTTAAATTGTACAAGTAAGTCTTATTTGATGTAATAAACACTATGTTGTTGGAATCTACATATAAGATTAATTTTTCAAAATGTTTTAATTGCTGGTTGTGGGTTAAAATAAAAGAAATAATTTTGATACGTTTACTTACTAAACTTTTAGCAAGACAAAATCAGACGTATATTTAATTATTTTAGTGGCATTAAAAGCCTTCTATAATTTTCAATTACGGTCTCAAATTATTTCGAGAGAGAAGAATAGTTGTTAGGTTAGTTGAAGCAGTTGTATGTCTTGCATGAAAAATAACTACCATTATGAAAAGTTATGTTTACGCTGTTAAAATTTTTATAAAAATTTTCTATAGGACAATGTATATGGAGTTAAATTAGGAAATGGTTTAAAGATCAAGTTCAGATAGATGATGCTTGTTCATAACCAAAGAAAAAATGTCTATTTATTGAGATCTGTTTTCATTGATGTAGTGGAAGTTTTACGATTTTAATAACAACTTTTTTTGTTGGTAACATCAGAAATGACACAACGGAAATAAACATTCCACTTAGTAAAACTTTATAGGCTTAAGTGATTTCAGTCACACTTTTTTTTTTTTTTATTTGTGAGATGATCACGAATGAAGTTAGTTTAATTAAGGTACCAACTGATTATTCTAATCTTTAGAAATATTATCACATCATCTCTAACCTGAGATGAGTGCTCTCTAACCTTGGAACGTATTTATCAAGCCGTAAGCAGGAGTCTTGGCAGGATTATTTTCTCCAGGACTCTACCAAATTCTAGAAAAGGAAATACCAAAAGAAAAAAAATGATGTCGTTAACAAAAGCTCTGAGGTGCGCGGTCTAATTGTGCCGAGCAGAGAATTGCCCGATGCGACCCAAACGACCGCCCAAGTTGCATCATTACCCGCAGACAATCGGGTTCCTTAGCCTGGGGAATTAACCCAACTTTGCCTCGTTAAGCCCTGGTCCACGCAGTTTCTTGTCACTAAAGCTTGGTTGCCACCCATGGTGCCTGCCTCACAGGGTTAACCACCCTAAAACTAATATAATACCGAAGTCGGATATCCTAAGCATTTTCTTGTACACCACTTGTGGGCTATTGCTAATTTATCAAGGAAACTACTCTTTGCTTACCCTTACCTAGGTTTATTTGGATTACCTGATAACATTATTTGTCCCGTAACCTAGTACACAGTAGCTCTAGTAGAATAACAAAATCATGACTATAGTAATATTTCCTTGGATACCACTAGCTTTCAATTCGTGTTATAGTTTGCTGCGAAGGAGGTGACAACGATGTGAATTCGGGAGGTGTCTGGGCTGTTTGAAAATACTATGTGAATCAGCGAATGATTGAAGAACTGCAATCATGGCATGAATGAGAATATTTATCACAGTTACTTATTGCATTAATAAAACGTTGTAATTTAATATTACGATTATAATTTTATCACAATAAAGATTTATAATAATTATTATTACAACAAATCAGAACTTTATTGTGAAATAATTACAATCTGCCTTTTATAAGGCAATAATAATACAGATAAATGATCTCATTCATACCATATTTACAGTCATCATTCACTCGCTCATTCATACTAGGTTATAATAATAGTTGAAGATTGTAGAATGGCAAGGGAGGTCTGATATAATTTGAGAAATAAATATTTATTTCAAATTTTAGTGTAAATAAATTAATATATGTATTAATTAGCATAATTATCCTGTTTAGAATCAGAAAATTGCCTTCTCTAAGGAATGAATAGAACATTGGAAGGGCAAGGTACTCCAGTGGGACATACGGAGATTCCCAAGAGACTGACGCGCAGAATCCTCCTTAAATTAGCCTGGGACATTGCCTTGGAGACATGAGCAATCACATGTGCTTCTCTTAAGTTTCTCTTCTGAGTTATGGAAAAGTAAAAAGTTGATATTTTTCTATTTTACTGTTATATTCAGTTACATTCCTGGCTATGGATACTATCTGCCATAAAATTTCATAATAAGACTGATTTAGCTTCATGCTTAATCTAAGTGAACGAATGTCTAGGTTAAAAATAAAATACCCTACGATACATTAAGTGAAATATAAAAATGAAATAAATAGTATTTATGTTGGTATTTATAATTTCCGAGCATAAGCTTTGATTTTTATTAAGTCAATCTCCCACTATGCCTTAATATTATATGAATTATAATACTCTGAGATGCTGATCTGTTTTTGGTTTACATAACTTTAAATATGAAAAAAAAAATTAAAGTTGAAAATAAACCTGCTCGTTTCGCAATTAACACCACTTCAATTCCTGTCTAACTCATGACTCACTTGATATCCCAAGAGCTAGAATAAGCAGTGAAAAGTAAAAAAAAAATATGAGTAATTTTTAAGAGCTCTTTCAATTTGTTTTTCATGTTAAACAGGAAGTTTCCAGTGACCTAAATGGTTTAACAAATAAAATAAACTATTTTGAGTCTAAAATAGTGACTAACTTTTTTCACAATTATTTAACAGTTTTGCAAGAAACTTTATAGGTATATGTCGATAGTATTTATTTTTTATCTGCATAGTTAATTTCGTATTCGACATAAACAAATTTTAGTAGTTTAATTTGGAAAATAAATACCTGAACTAATTAAAGCATCAGCCATGCTATTTATCCTTAGTATAGGTAGTAACGCTGCAAAAAATTCAAAATAAATTGTTTTTTTTATAGATTTTGTTAATTAACAATTATTTGTGCACCACTAAATTCCTCTATGAGATCATTAGTTTGGGTATACATTTTGTTCCATTAAAGTCACTCAGGTGTATTGGATTATTTCCACGGTTTCAAACAGTTAAAAGGTTGGAAAATGCAGGGAAACCCCAAATTGGGCTTAATGATTTAAATCCACTTTAAGTCAAAGGGATTCGCAAGATCCATTTAGTGTTTAAACATCTGTTAACAAGTTTTTTACATTATCAAAGGGTACACAAAAGTGATACCTAGACTAGTATGTTAATTTTTGCTGCTAACTTTAATGCTTCACTGCTCAAATTGCTTAATTACTACAAGCATATTCACCAGTACATAAAAGCGATAGGTTTGTTTTACTGCAAGGGACCGTTTAGTGTTATAATGATACCGTTAGTGAATTTATGATTTAGTAATTTCTTTATTCTTACTATATTTTTACAACGATTCATATGAATATAAAAAAAACATGATCGCCATTTTTTATTTTTTATTTAATGTATTAAAATACACTTTGACTGACTTAAATTCTTTGCATCAAAGAACTTGTATGTTTTTGAATAGTTAAAACCAGAATAAAACAATATTTTGGAGTGAAAAAAAATGTTGAGACATACATAGTGGACTTTTCCTCAGTTTTTTAAACACCTTGTCGGGTCGCCACGGAGGGGGTGCCTAGTTACCCCCCTGGGGTTGAAACGCCCCGGTGACGAAGTGAGGGTTGATTAAGTTTATAACCTGGACAACCGTTTCATGACGGCTTTACTATCTGACTCCATTTTTATGTATGTGTTTTTTATGTATAGGTATGTGCCCGACAATACACTATGTTCAGGAGAAGAGGTATAGGGTTGGTAGTGTAGATAGTTTGTGTGGTCTTGGAATGACCACGAATTTACACTGACTGCAATTAAGTCCAGTCATATTTCCTTTTGTTTTTAATTCTAATCTATCTCCAAATTTTACTAAGGGCTAACATAATGCCGGTGGCTAAGTCAGGGTCAGCCGGCAAAGCATATGTACCTTTGTGGCAGTAGTGCCTAGTCTCTGAAGTTACATATCGCTAGTTATATTGAGTTATCTCCAATTCATATTTCCTACTGTTGCTTTCATTGGCATATTTTCAACTTAGAGTAAGTCTATATGAGATATAGACTAGATTCTATTATTTGAAATGATAATTTATAAATTTAAAGGCGTATAATTGATTTTTTCACTCTCTTTCCCCCCTCTTGGTGTATGAAATGAATACGATACGTATATCCTTAAGAAAATAAAAACTGTTCTTTTATACTCCAACTGTGAGGTAGCGGTGGATGCTAATAGCATATGCTACCTAGGCATCAACCTAGGCAGACACCTGACGTTCGGCACACACCTGCAGAAGAAGTTGAAAAGAGTACGTAGGACTTACTATTCTCTCCAGCATCTCATCACAAGCCCGGCTATATCCCTTCGGCTGAAACTGCTCATATATCAGAGCGTCCTGAGGCCAGCACTGCTGTTTGGAACTCCGCTTTCCCGTTTTCTCCACACCAGCACCATAACTAGACTCCAGAGCTTCCAGAACAACATCCTGTGCACGGCACTATGAGATACCCCTTTTCGTGAAATGAAGGCTCCTGACATCCACGAAAAGTTCGAGGTCCCACCATCATCGAAGCCATCAGAAGAATACAGATAAAATTCTTCGACTCAAAACATTGCCGAAACTCCCTATTCCAAGACCTGACACCCCCACCACTACCGGCAAGATGGCAACTCTCTAGATCTGGGAAAGCAGACCAAATGGTGGACATTACGGCACTTGGCCAACCAACAACAAGCCTCTGACGGGCAACCATCACTGCTGTCCAACTTAATGAGCTTGCACTACATGCCTAGAGAGACTCTAGGCTCAGCCTTCAGTGGACTCTCACCACTGCACCGCAACATTTCCACCTCTACCTAGGCTTCCCATACTCCTTAATTCCCTCACTCCACCTTCAAACATGTACTCCTAGTAAAAGGACCCACTCACCCCGAAAAATTCCTTTATTTTTCCCATAATCCATAATCTTAAGCATTTGAGAGCTAAAGAAAAAAAAACGAAAAAACTGTTGTATAAAATCGCTTGTTCAAAGGAAGTAAGTGCGCTGTAGCTTAAACTGTTTTATGGAGTGCTAGTTGGACTGATATACCGCCACCCTCTTCTGCTGAGTATTTAAGAGCCCGGTAAATGGTTCCATCCCTTATCAGGGTGTCCGCTATCGGCTGCTCGCCCACGGAGCCCTGATACCCAGGTAACGACCACCCTGCCCCGCAACCTCCCTCTTAGCGAGGCCCAGTAATGACTATAGTTTATGTCTCAAATAAACTATTAAAACTCACAATTCCATTAAGCCAAACGAACGCTTTTCCTAGTAAAGTTTACAGTTAATTTACCTAGGCCCCTTCCGGCACCCACCCTTTCATTCACCCTCAGCCACTTTGCACAACATTAAAAAACTTATAAACAGCTATTGTGAGCTCATTATTCTATTTATCTGTGAAACTACTTAAACTACAACTGTTCATAAAATTATAATAGAAAATTTAGTCACTTAAACACATTTTTTTTTCAAAGTTCAAACTTTTTTTAAAGAGCAACAGATAAATAAAGAGTAATAAATTCCAAGGATCCCTAGTTTATTTTTTTATTCTGACATTAATTCATTATTTTCTTACCTCGAACAGTTTTGTAACATAAATATAAACTAATTATATTTATAAAAAAATATAAATGAAATAAACAGTATAAAAACTAAGGGGAATCGTATATTAGGAAATATAACATATTTCTGGCATTCCTTCAGAACGCTTCCGGAAAATACGTGTCAGCGTGATTGTAAATTTATAAATTTACTTTCCATTGATCTAAATTCCTTGTACCCCCCTTATTTTGATTGTTAATTAATTTAGGTCTTAGTTTAATGACATAACCTTCCCCATTTTAGCATTCCTGCTTGATTCAAACGAGATAACCTAGTTGCTACGAAGCCGAAGTTAATTTGGAGAAGACATGCCAGCAAACACCTGTGCCTTCATTCCGGTGTAGGACATATGTAAAGATACACGTGTTGCGATGCAGAATCAATTCCATCAATGGTCATATCGATTAAGATGGCAGATTTAAAAAAAATTATTATTGTGTGTTTTTAAAAGGTTAAGTCCTATTTCACGAAGTCAATTTTAACATAGCTAACGTCATTCAATTTAATAATAACGAATGTTAATTCATTTTGCTTTTTATTCCTAGAGGTAATATGTGGTTGTGAAATAATAACAATAAGAAAAGTAAATATTATATGTGAAATTAAATCGAAGTTATTATGATTAAAAACTGAAGAATTGGCCTTATATACTCGTAATAGCTTACTGTAAATTTTAATGAGTTCAACGATCCTATTTACCTAACGTGGTACTAAGCGATGTCTTGGTAAACTTGATGTCTTGACTAACGTATTCAGAATAGCTATCAGCAACAAAGCAGAGACCAACGTGAACACTAGATATAACAGACAGAACAACCAGAGTTTGATTAAAAAAAACCTTCTGGAGAAGGGGTCGGAGGACAGTTCAGTTGGAGGAACACTCGAAGAGAAGGAAGAAGGGAGATAACATTTTGAGGAGGAGGACTGAGAGGAGGCTGAATTGGGGAGTAGAGCTGACTGATGACTTGGGTTCGATACACCTTCCTTCAATGAAGACACGAATGTATTGTGAGACAATATATATTAATAATTAGTGTATAAGTTGCAAATTATAAAATGTGATCATCCATAATTCCATTAATTTTATTTCATTCATTTAATTTTTCAGTCATATAAATACTCAACTTTTCATATCGTCAATACTGTTCTACTATCGAAATACCTTTCATTTATCAACACGAGATTTTTCTTTGGATTGGAACTAATTGGTAAAAAAATAAAATCGATCATTATTTATAAATTTTATTGTATTATAACTTGACGCCAATGCAATTGGTACAGTAAGCCTAGGATTTGATAGAGTAATCCAATACAATAGTTGGAGTAAGTAAATGGCATCCCAAATCAATTAACTTCATTATTTTAATCGACTTGGCATGTTTCTGCAGATAAGGCAAGTAAAAAATATATATGTATTGATAATAGATATTTGTTTTTATACATTGTATATATTTTTATTTGTATGCCTAATAAAAAAATATTAGCAAACAGGACCGAACTTAGAAGTTCTTATATAATGAAAACGTTGTAAAGGCATTGAATCGACTAGTTTCTGATTGGCTGCCTACTTTCACGATTTTAAGAACACGTACTCAAACAGGTGTAAATGATGGACGAAAGTCTTTTGTCTTATACAGTTCTATATGTATGCATGTGTTATTTTCCGAGCTATGCCAACAGTTTACAAAGCTATTGTATGCATCTAAAACCCCATTCTTCTTAATTGCTCGTTTCCTTACATATGTTACATTTCAGCTGTTTTTGCCATCTTATTTACATATTTATCAAAGTAAACATTGGCACTTTGTTCATTCGCTCTATCATCTGAACCTACCAAAAAAAAAAAAAATCGCACCTTATTTTGTCCGTCTGTTTATTTTACTATCCTACAATGTTGTACGGATAATATGGATTTCACGAATCACTCAATTTAGTTTTAGAAATGTACAGCATTTTATAAGTAGTGTAATACAATTAATTTGACTTTTATCGCTCAAGAGAAGTGGGATACCTCGTCATAACCCGCGAATGTAGTGCACAGTTAGTCGGGGATATCTGTACCTATTGCAGCAGTAAAGAGAGCCGAGTCAGCTCAGGTTTATAAAGAGAGTTGCTGTAGCAATAGCCAGACTTCCTCGATAAATATATTGATGGCCAGCACGTATGAAGACGCGGGGCAGAGACACGTAGCCACTGAATCCACATAACGTCATGCCCACGTGCATAAATCGTTCTTGCCGAGCCAATAATCCCCATCGCTTCTATTTATACCTGTGCCTTGACTCTGTATATCAGATCGAAATACTACCAGTGAGTTATTTTATAGAAGGTGTTGCTGAGTTAATTTTGTATTTTTTATATTGCTGAAATCAGAAAAAAAGAAATAAAGATCCATTATTCACGGGTTACTTCCGGATCAAAAAATACATTAAAAAACAAACAAAAAGAAATGGAATGAAAAAAAACAAAACTTTATCGTGATACTTAGTTCTTAGAGAATAAGAAAAACCTACACAGAAGTGTTATTGATACTGTGGTGCCGGTGTAAAGTTTACATACAAAACAATAAAACACTTTCTGCCTCTCCAGTTTATTGATTTATACCCGAATGCTTTCACCGGAATTGCCTTTGCCAATGTGGCTTTGCCCTGAATTAATATAAAAATTATGATTTTTAATTTTTTTTTTAATAGTCTTTAGATCATTCCATCAGTTTGGTTGAATATTTATGATGAATATTTATGGTAAAGCAATGCTACAGGTTTATGCTATAGATCGTAGGAGGTAGATACATTGTATTTGTTGTTAGCTTTAAGCTTTGTCGCTTTCCAAATATGCCAATCCTTGTCGTTATAAGACTTATAATTTGTTGCATGAAATTTCACATTAAGGAAACAACTGATAACCCCATTAAAAATTAAAGATATAATCCCACTTGTAAAAAAGTGATTTTATTTGGATAAAATAGGCACAAGATTACTGCAAAATCTTATCTGTTCTGTAATACATGAAAAAATAACTAGAATACCTATTGAATGTTATATTATGATAAAAAAACTGCGATGATGAAAATCTTGAGTGTTAAAAAGAAGTTATTTATTGTAGGCGGCAAAATATACAAATAAATTAAGCGTGGAAGTCAAATAGATTTTCCCTTATCAATATTCTTAAAAAATTGAGAGCTAAGAAAAAAAAATTTAAATTTAAATTTAAATTCCTTTATTGTGCTAAAATTACAATCTGCCTTTTATAAGGCAATAAGTAATTAAAATAAATGCTCTCATTCATACCACATTTACAGTTCATCATTCACTCGCTCATTCATACAATATTTACAGACAGCCCAGAGACCCCCCAAATCCACCGCGAAGAGAAAGCGGAGTCTTGGGAAGTCCCCCACGTTCCTCCGTCAGCCGCGTCACCGGATACTAGCCAGTTGAGGCTGACTAAGAGCGCGAGAGCCACAGACGCTCAGGACATGATTGGAGAAACTGGCCATTGCCAGGACTCCCACTATCACGCGTTTATAGCAGGTCACGAGGCCACTGCCGTTTCAGTCTCCGAGGAGGATTATAGGGATGAGTGGCGCAGTGCAATGACTGTACTACAGGATTAGGGTGGTTGGAAAGGCTACTGTGGAATTTCATAAACTTGGAAGGGATGAGTTCTAGAATGTAGGGTATGTTAAGGAAAAAAAAAAAAAAAAAAAATTTACGGGTAAACATTTTTTAACATGTATGAAACACCTTATATGTTCAAAACCAGCTTGTATGGTTCATTAGTTGTATGTTTCATGAGCTTATATTGACTATATGAAATTATTAAAATACTTCAAGGAACCTCAAACAGACTGGAATCAGAAACGCATTCCAGTAACAATCGCTTAGGAATAAATAGCAGTTAAAACATTTCCAGTAGGGTTAATGCTTCATATCTTATTAATCAATAATTAAAATATTTGTATTAAAAAGAAACAAAAGAATTTTTTTCAAACAATTAATTAATTCCATGTCCACGTTTGATTAATAATAAATCCAAGTCCTTTCAGCTATATTGTGCTCAATAAATCCCACACAATAGTAAGTCGTATAATCTTTATACTACGAAGTACTATCCATTTTCGGAAAACCATTCAGTTCTAGGAGCATAGGTCTTTATGTATGATTGATAGACCTCAACATCATATATTTGTTTATAGCGTTGCTTGGATATATAAGATATTAATGATATTCAATTCAGTTTAACCTAATGTGCGTTCACGTATGTATAAGAGAGAAAATTGCATATGCAAATATATGACTTATATAACGGACGCCAGGACGGGATGTGAGAGGGAACAGAACTTTCCCGGTACTTGTTGACGGAATCACAGATTGTGCTCAGGCCAACTACTGACCAACTACTGATCTGCCAAAGGGCAGATTAATTAATTAAACAGTTGACGGTGGTAGTTTGACTGTGCGCAGAAAACTGGGCAACTTCGGCTGCTCTGGCCACCACACCTTTCACGCACCGCCAGTGCCCGAGTTGAGAAACACAACTGCTGACCGGGCTTGTCCATTGCTTTACAGTTCGAGTGTGATCCACGGAACTGATATCAAAAGCGCAGTTTACCAATCTCCATCATTTGCAAACAGTTCCCCTTAAAAATCAACATGGTATATTTGTATGCAGAAAATAGGATGGTATAATTGGATTAGTTGTCAAGAGTAAGCAGTAATTTATTTATTTTTTGAGATCCATTACATAATTAATATTGGATTCATATGATAGATACTAACTGTCTTAGTAGGATCCTCTAATTGTATTGATTCAATTAGTATCTCGTATAGGTTCATAAAACGAAAATTGGTGTCGGATCGTCACGAGGGGGGTGCCTAGTCACCCAAGCCTTGGTGACAAAGTGAGGGCTGCTTGAGTTCATAACGTGGACAATCGTTTCATGACGGCTTTACTATCTGACTCCATTTTTTTATAGGTATGTGCCCTGACAAAGCACTATGTTCAGGAGAATAGGTACAGGGTAGGTTTAAAGGTAGTTTTTGTGGTCTTGGAATGACCACGAATTTACACTCGGTATCTAAGGGTGGGCGAAAACCGTCCGAATCCCAAAGACGAGTGTGAACTAGAGAGAAGCAGACTGGAATGCCGTAGGAGACGCTACTAGGTAAAAGTCCACTAGGGAGATGTCTCTCTCAAGGACGTAGTAGTTTTAGCGAGACGAGGGCAGAGCTTCCCACTAGGAAGGTGTGGGGTCTGGCAACGCTGGACTAAAACATAGCGAGGTTAGGAGAGATATATGCAGAGGTAGTTTAATGAGAAGACCATGGTTTCAGTAGAGCAGCAAGTGCCAGTGCGGAAAGAGAGAAGAGAGTAGTGTTCCAAGTGACGGTCCGGTTCGTTATGCTAATTGAGTCTACTGCTAGGGCTTATATAGCCGGTCTGCTCTGGTGGGGATAGGCCCTCATCAAGCGGTTGGCGGAAGTGGGGATGAGTCCCCACCAGCGGTTTTTACCTCACTAGCTCCTCCTCCTACTCTCACTTACGTCATAATCTTTATTAACAACAAATATGGAAACATAGTAAGCTATAATATGAATCGAGAAGAGGGGAACTTTTAATTATTTGTAATTAAGAGGTGGCCACAACAACATCCATCATTGCAGAAAGCATGTTTCATATTATAGCAGTCAAATGGTATCAATAACTTGATGCAACGTCTCCACACTTTAATGCTAAGCAGGAAGAAAGTGGATACAATTTGTGTCAAAAAATGCTCTTTATTTTTTACTACTCCTGATTTCGCCTCTTTTATGGGCCCAATAATAATATAATAATATATATAAGCAAAAATAAATTATTGTTAGAAATTCGGTGAGTAGCAATTAATTTTATTCAACCACTAGACTACCATAAAAGACCGGCTCAGTGGTACTACTCATAAGGAAAAACTGTCTGGGCAGATATTTTGCTGTTGGTGAACACAATTATCATCATACACGTGATAGTAGTAACCTGAATCGCACCTGTAAGTAATCGATTACAATTGCTGTACTCAGCAAGGGAGTAGGTAAACATTACCAGCTAACCTTTTCAGCCCTGAGGCGGGAGTCATTATAGAGGGTTAAGTATTATCATCAAGGCTGCATTAGCAGAGGGTGTTAGAACGTGCGGTCCAATCCCTTGCGGGATGAGCTAACAACTCTCCCAGCTGTCCACAATTCGTTTTTAAATATTTTTTTCTGGTTTAAAACATTTAATTCCCATATTTCCACTTCATCCTCCAAAGATGATTCTCTCCAGAGAGAAGAGCGAAGACGTTACATAGTATGTTTCTTGTACTTTAACGTCTCGTTCTAGCGAGAAAACCCGCTCATTTGATAGAACTGTTCAAAAATTATTTTTTCCGATTTATTCTTATAGCGGTCAATCCCTCATAGGTCAGAATCTTTTAAGGACCCACTCTCCTCATTCAATAACTGTCACCCAAAAGCAGTAACTTTCCAAATCTATTTATTCCATTGAATTATTTGGACTACGCAATATACCTTTCATTGGTCATATTCCACTGTTGTATCTTATCAAAACTAATCTAATAACCCGTCATGCTACCAGCCGATCAGCCTCCTTCCATTCCTTTGAAAATTACACGAGTAATCCAAAAATCTCAAGCCTAACTGTGAATTTGGTTTTTGTCAGGACACTCCACTGCCCAACAAGGCCTCCTATTCGTTATCCTCAGCACTTTAAATTTGAACAGCACTTGATGTTCCGATGATACTAAAAATGAAACGAACCCCTAAAAACATAAAAAAGAGTTATTAATAAAATACTTATTTTTTTTAAGACGGCAATTTCATAAACAGAGAGGATAGTTTCAATGAATGGTAGACTTTATGCCCCAAAGGTGCTAATAATAAAAGTACCCTTCTAGAAAATAACGAATTACTTGATCATACTAGTAGTTGAGAGCATGAAGTAGTTGAGAGCATAAAGTAGTTGTAAGTATTCTACCACTCTTATCTTATTCGCTTCACTACAAGCTGGAATTCTTCCTTGGCAATATAACGTTTAATCCTTACGTGTTTTTAAAATATTTCTATTCCAAAACCTCCTTGCCATTCATGCAGATGCTTGCTAAGCTAGGATCATTGTAATGTTATATTTATTGTTTATTTGACAATTATTATTGTCAGGTCGTCCCGAGGGGGAGGGGTGCCTGGTTACCCCAGCCCTGGTGACGAAGTGAGGGTTGATTAGGCTATGACCGGGACAATCGTTTCATGACCTGTGGTCTTGGAATGACCACGAATTCACACTTGGTATCTGAGGGTAGGCGAAATCCGTCCGGATCCCAAAGGCGAGAGTGAACCGGAGAGAGGCACACTGGATTTCCGTGGGAGATACTACTAGGTAAATTTGTAGGGCCATGGCAACCGTTGTCCACGAGGGATAGGTCTCTCCCAAGGAGCTGCCAATTTTAGCGAGGAGAAGACAGAGAATCCCACTAGGATAGTGTGAGGTCTGACAAGGCCGGACTAAAACATAGAGAGGTTAGGAAGAGAGGTCAAGATATTTTCATAAATGAGGAGGCCAGGTCTTGAACATCAGTGCAGCCGCAAGTCACCAGTTAGAGCGTCGTCGGGAGAATGATTTACAGCCCAAACCCTGGGTCTTTATATACCCAGCTGGCTTCCTTAGTATCCAATCATATTAGGTTTTATTGTACCCAATGAAAGCTCAGTATGCGGTGGCCCTTTGTCCTTGTAGTGACTTAGTCCTGGCTCGGGTCACTACCTGCTTCTGGGTAGAGGGAGAACCCTTCCAGTCCCTAACTAATTAATTTTCAGCTATGCTTTGATATTGTTTACAACATTTACAATGACTTATTTATGTTATTTACATTCGTTTAAATTAATTTACAATATATATTTATTAGAGTATATGGTTATTTATTTAATGTAGTTAGTGGTCGCTACAATTATCATGTTATTCTATTTTTTAAATAATCGTATTAACGATTATTACCATTTAATTTTTCTGTCCATAAGCCCGTAGCTACAACATTTTGTATAGTAACCTTTCATATTTATGTATTTAATTGTATTACTATTATTTTCCCCCTTCTTTTTTTTATTAAATTAATTTGTGTAATATAAATATTTTTTTCGTATTTAAACAGATTCTTAATGATACTTTTTAATTTGAGACATGAATTTATATTTTATTTTCTCCTCTTACGTTCCTATTATATTCTAATAAAATAACCATTATTTTGATTTCCCAATAATGGATGTTTGAACTTTATAATACAAAAATTCATTAAAACTGTCGTTTTCGAAAACGTTAGATCCCATCTCTCCGACCTTTACACTCCTGCCTACAAAACTGCAGCATAAGATCAGGCCTTCCTTGTGCTCGGTCTACTACTCTCTGTAGTTCTCTACCTCCTAATATCTGCCATGTTTCACCCGTATGAACCTTCATTCTCATTAACTAAGGAGACGCTCCATAGTCTTGGAACAAATTACTCATTCCTTATTTTATATTTCCTGACGTTTATTTTTGTAATAATTATTTTTATTTGATTGTTTACTATAATATATATAGATAAATATTATATGCTAGTTTGTATGCCACTTTCTTGTTTTCTTATGTATTAATTTTATTTATTGTCTTACTGTACAGACTTCTGTATATTGTTGTTGTTGTTTTTTTCATTTATTTTGTTTCTTACGGGTGGATGTTTATTTTCTAAAAGCATTCAAATTTTTTATTTTTTTTATTTCATAATTATTCTTACCATTCCTGTAGAGTTTACACTTCATTTTATATTATTTGTACTATTTTGTTTTATTTTTTTATTATGATGTTATAGTCATTTGCCAGATCTGAATTTCTCATCTGAATATGATTGATAGTCAAAGGAAACATGTTACTCTAACAAAACTTTCAATTGTTTAATGCATCAGAATTGACTTGATATTTTTGATAAATTGACTTATCCAGCTAATCAAATCTCATCGAAAAGAAACCTTATTAGTGAGACAGCCAACAATGTGTGTTAGCTCCTATAGTCAATCTTCCGCCAGGCAATTCTCTCAGAGTCCTGGGTTTGGGGGGTCATCCGAGAGGACGAAGAATAGCGCCGGCCGAAAACATCAGTAACAGTCACAAACTTTTGGCCGTTCCACTTCAACTGTCACTAGGGATTTATCGGTCCTCAGAATACTCTTTGTCTAACAGGTGTATCACTCCTAACTTGTACCTCCATGGATTCAGTGACATCCGGCACTCAAGCTGACGACTACGATGCTTCCTACGAACCTTATAAAAAAAGTAAAATTCTGAACATTGGATTTGTGGATTAAAGGAGAATAGAATTCCTGTCAATTATTTTAGATCAGCATCCAAATACTTTTAATACTTAGTGTATATATGATTCGCATGGTACAATTTGAATTTATGCTTATTTCATAATAATCGCAGTTTTTTTACGTGTATTTTTTTTTATGCAGACTTGTGGGATTAACACCTCGTGTCGGGTCGTCACGAGGGGGTACCTGGTTACCTGTTGACAAGTGAGGGTTGTTTGAGTTTATAACCTGGACAATCGTTCATGACGGCTTTACTATCTGACTCTATTTTTATGTATGTGTTTTTTATGGATAGGTATGTGCCCCGACAGTGCACTATGTTCAGGAGAAGAGGTCTAGGGTAGGTAGTGTAGGTAATTTGTGTGGTCTTGGAATGACCACGAATTCACACTTGGTATCTGAGGGTAGGCGAAATCCGTCCGGATCCCAAAGGCGAGTTTGAACCGGAGAGAGGCAGACTGGATTACCGCAGGAGGTCTGCTAGGAAAATTTGCAGGGCCATGGCAACCGTCGTCCGCGAGGAAGAGGTCTCTCCCAAGGAGCTGCTAGTTTTAGCGAGACGAAGGCAGAGATTCCCACTAGGAAGGTGTGGGGCCTGACGACGCCGGACTAAAACATAGCGAGGTGAGGAGAGAAGAGATGCAGAGGTTTTTCATAAAGAAGCAGTCAGGTTTTCAGAGTTTCAAGCAGGGTAGCCACGAGCCAGTGAGTAGTCGCCAGGAGAGAATGATTTACAGGGGCTAGATCCTCGACTTAAGTACCCCGCAAGCCTTTAGCCAATCCCCATTAAGATTGGTGTACCCAATGGCGTGTGGCTTCTTTGTCCTCTGGGAGAGGCTGTCAGGGTCTTGTGGCCTCTACCTGAGGTCATCTGGCCTTCTACCTAGGACTGACAGCTGTGACCCATCTCATGTAACTACTTGGCACCCCGCATTTCTTATTGCTTAACACATTTACAATGATTTATATTTCGTTCATGTTATTTACATTTGTCTACAATATATTTTGTTCATGTTATTTAAATTTGTTTACAATATATATACAATAGAGTATAGGTTGATTTATCTTATGTAGTTAGCGGTCACTACACCTCGTGTTGGTGGTTCTTTGCAGGCACTGTTTATTTACTCTCACGTGCTTTGTGACCTAGCTTCCAAAGGAGCTCTCAAGAAAATTACTGCTCATCCCTTTACGTAAATTGATAAAACCACCAAATTGATAATACTAGCCGAATGCCGCAGAATAACTGTTACTTATTTTTTCTTTCATTGACTTAAACCACATAATTATAGTATTTAGTATGAGTGGCTAAGATTACATAGTCGATTTACTTTATTTTATTAAAACAACTTAATGTGTCTACCGTCATTATAGAGACGAAACTGATTTTGTGTTTCATTCGATTCAGTTTACAAAAATACGTTATAAATATAATTGTTTTTTTCTGATTGCAACTAAGGTAGCGAGCAGTGGAAAAGCATCAAGTGATCTACCTGTCATGTACAAAGTGATCTTAAATTTAGTAAAAAAATGTCTGGATCTTATAGGAAATCGGACGTTGGACAGACTAAACCTTAAAAACGTACATGGAGCTTCAGTGATGCGCCAAGTCGAAGAAACACATTGTTTTAACCTTTTTATCTGAGTAACCTTAAGTATTAATCCTATCAAAATACGCTTATTGACAAGAGCGAATAATTACATTTAGACCATTATAAATATATTACAAAGTTCTCCTTGGTTATTTGAAAATGAGTTATTTATTAGGTATAAAGTTATTTACGATCAACAACGATAATAATTATTAGTAGTATTGTTTTCAACACAATAAACTGTGTTCCATTAGAACAATAATAAAACATCTTAAAAGTAAAACTCAGTGGTTTCACTGAGGCCGTGATATTTATCTTTTGTTTTCGGTCTTGATTTTGTCACTATGGCCTTAAGACAATGACATATGAAAAATAATTTTCATTTGTGGCGTGATGCTTTTCTGTTATGGTAAGTCCTGCAGCATTCATGTAATGTAAGTTCATCTCTGGATGAATATGCCACATAGTTAGTTTCGTTAATTTACGATGCAGCTCATTATAATTTCATAATTTATTATTTCGTTTCTATACACTTTAATAAATTAATTGAATTAATGTTATTTCATATTTATACCAGAAAAAAACGTAGAAACTGACATATAAAGTAAAACTATTCAATTTATTAACCTTAAAGAAAACATATTTTGTCCTGAAGAATTATTTTATTAGTTTACTAGGTACTAAACAATAAACTGCTAAGCATAAAATATGGCATAGATAATTACATAATTCAAACAGATAATACTAGAAAACAACTTCAACATGTCTAACAATTTCTGCACAACAGATATTGTATTAGTAAAAATAATGTAAGTAATTACTTGTTGTGGACGACTAATTATAAGGTCAAAACGTCAAAATAAACAAATGATTAATTGAATCATTTCAGGTTGAAGATTGTCAGGAATAGAAAAGTTCAAGCTTCAGGGACGGGTTATCCTTTCGACTGCCTGTATGCTGTGCTACGATAGCGCACATTTCACAAGAGCTCGAAATATGCTCAAGAGTTTTTTTCGCTTAAATTATAATAACGGAACGCATTAAAACTTGAAGTTTTCTACACAAGATATTTCTGATTTAAAGTTTTATTTGTTTAATAATTTAACACAGCATATAGGCCACAGTTATACATTTAAATATATAAAGACTAAATGTACGCGTTTAATTTATTATTTTAAGGCATTACGTTTTTAAATGAAATCTCCAGAATAATGTGCTTATTGCCAGTGAACGTATTATTATATAATACTAATATTATACTATTAAATACTATAATATTATACTATTAAATACTGTAATATTAATAATGATATTTATATTAATAATATTAAGCCTTCGCTCTGCTGCGTGGGGGTTCAAAGCTATCCAGAAACTATTTAAAGCTAGACATTGTTTTCTCTAAATACAAGTTAGACTTAAGGGTTTATTTAAAAGTGGTTTTCATATGTTTCTAATAATTTTTTAGCACTCCACTCTCTTTCTATAGAGGTTGTTTCTATTAGAAACATCTCTCTTCGAGTTAGGAGAATACGCTAGTCCCTTTGACACTAAGGGATTTTACATTATCTAACTTTGTATTGTTAAATCGTTTAGTTTCAAATTGCAGATTACTCCTCAAACTAGGATAGATGGCAGTGCTAAAAATAATTTCAATGGTATTCTAAAAAGTGCAGTTTTGAAAAGTGACAATAAAAATCTTACTTATATACATACCAAGCCATTTATAATAGTTTTTGTTTTATTATTGTTAGTGTTTGGTGAGTGACCAAGATGGTTTAGAAAATAAAATGCATTGTAGCATGTCAATAATTGAAGTGAATTATTCTTTATTGTGCTAAAATTACAATCAGTAATCTCAATACAGTAATTAAGATAAATGTTCTCATTCATACAATATTTACAAACACCCCACAGGCCTCCCAAGTCTACATGTTCGTCCCCTCCCTAACATGCAAAAAAGGAAGCGGAGTCTTGGGAAGTCCCCCACGCTCCGTTAGCCGCGTCACCGGATACGAGCCAGTGAAGGCATACGAACAGCGTGAGAGCCACAGACGCTCAGGACACGATTTGATAAATTGGCCATTGCCAGGGGTCCCACTGTCCTCCTGTTTTAGTTTCCGAGGAGGATTTTAGGGATGAGTGGTGCAGTGCAATGACTGTGCTACGTGATTAGGGAGGTTGGATAGGCTACTATGGAATTTCATAAACTTGGAAGAGATGAGTTCAAGCAGTGTAGGGTATGTTAAGATCGTTATGAAGGGTATTGTTAATAATGGGCATTTACTATTGTTCTCAGGACTTTAGATTGAAAGGATTGGATACGCTTGAAGTTCGACTTTTTTGCTGTCCTCCATAGTTCTATTCCGATTATAATGTAACCATACTAATGTAAACGATTATGATAGTGAATTTTTTGATGGCGATGGGGAGACGATACCTCCAAAGCCGAACTTTGGACCAGAGTATGTCAGTAATTACATTGAATAGAACTTTATTGTGCAATAATTACAATCTGCCTTTTATAAGGCAATAATAATACAGATAAATGATCTCATTCATACCATATTTACAGTCATCATTCACTCGCTCATTCACACAATAGGACATGATTGGAGAAACTGGCCATTGCCAGGACTCCCACTGTCACGCGATTATAGCAGGTCACGAGGCCACTGCCGTTTCAGTCTCCGAGGAGGATTATAGGGATGAGTGGCACAGTGCAAAGACTGTGCTACAGGATTAGGGTGGTTGGAAAGGCTACTGTGGAATTTCATAAACTTGGAAGGGATGAGTTCTAGAATGTAGGGTATACGTACTCGTACTCGCTTCGGTGGTACATATACTAAAATTGGAATGTCAGTAATTATGAGTAGTATATTGACAACACTGATACACATACTTAAATAAACAGGTTGATCACAATACATTATTGTCAGTCAACTCATGAAATGTGTTAAATAACATAAGGGCAACTTACTAATCTTATTATTAATAGCTACATTAAAGTATACATACACTATCACAGGGTGGTGTATAAATTAGTCAACTACACACTCCAAGCTTGATTTCTCGAACGGTTCACAATGAACTGTTGGAAACACTGTTTTGCTTTTCCTTCCAACTAGAGCTCGGCCTCCTGTTGAATTATGTATAGCGCACATTTCAACAAGTTTGCTCGACGCTATCGAGTGCCCTTAAAGATCATAACTACCTCCATGCTCGGTGTGAGCTATGCATAATTTCATACTGAGTGCTTACTGAGTGTTATGTAGCCTTTTGGAGATTGGGTCGTCAGGATCTCGGTCAAAGAGTCGGTATTTATAAGGTGCTCTTTATCTTTAGCACCCTCTTTAGTAGCAGGCAGCCTTGTCCATCCAGTTTTTACAAACTTGGAGTCACTCAAAATAACAAAATCTATCCAATCAAAATTATTAGTCAATGTAAATTTGCATATCACTACCGTACGAAATGTACGTGCTTTACAATTCCTTAATCCTTTAACATTCCTTCAACATTTACTTTAAGTTTAAATTATTGTGAAAAATAAAAATTTTATAAATAGAACCTTTATATTTATTCTATGTTATCATTTTTTACTTGCTACCTTTTGCTATCTTCTCTACCTTTTGCTAAAATAATAGATTGAACCTAATTAATACATTAAAATACTAAATTAAGATGACACATAACTTAATAAAAAGTAAATGCACACTTTTCTTCGTAAGTATTTATTTTACACTCTCTAGGGTTCTATCGTAGGTTTATTAATTAGACCTTTAATTTTTAGTATTTCCTTCATTCAAGATTGTAGTTACCACTAACTAAATAAGATAAATCTCCCTGTACTCTATTGTATAAAGTATATTGTTAATTAGTATATATTTTATATAATATGTTGTAAATAATATTACCAAAACACAAAGTCATATCAATGTAATATATATGAACAATAAATGACGTAGCGACAAAATAGTTCAGAGGCAGCCAGGGTAGTATCCAGCCCTATTCCTGGAGAGGGTGGGTCCTGTTCTGGAATCTTAAAGTCTCATTCAGGCTTGCAATGCGGTTGGCTCCTTATATACTTTACTGTATATATATATATATATATTATATAAAGTATATATTATATCCTAGTATACTATATATATAAAGTATATTATCCTATATATACCCCCTCGTCTAAACTAGCACCTCCTTGAAAGAGATCTCTTCCATGCGACGACGGTCTCTGGGGCCCTACAAACTTTACCTAGTAGCGTCTCCTCCTATTAGCGATCCAGTCTGCCTCTCTCTGGTTCACACTCGTCTTTGTTTACTTTGTGCACTTAGATACCAAGTGTGAAATCTACCTATTATATCTACCCTTTACATCTTCTCCTGAACATAGTGCACTGTCGGTCACATACCCGATATGTACCGATTTTTACAAAACCCATCAAAAATGGAGTCAGATTGCTCAGTAGTCAGACCCGTCATCAAGCATTCGTCCAGGTCATAGCCTATCCAACTCTCACTTCGTGACCACGGCTAGAGAAACTAAGCCGCCCTCATGACGACCCGACAAAGATAAGTTTCATATATGCTAAGAATAAAAATTGTGAAAAATATAATTTTTATAGTTTGATTAATCGGTAAATATTTTTGAAACGTAGCATTGTAAAATACCTCGTAGCTGGTCAAACTCTTATGAAAACTTTGAATTGCTACACTAAGTTATCAGTGAAGACATATTTTGTAAGGACCAATATTACATATTCATTATGCCGATAAATTCTATATATTAATTTAAAAGTGTATATTCGGAAAAAGAAATAAATTGAATGAAAAGGGATTTCTAATAGGTTAACAAATAATGATTCATCTTCTACCTCATTTTCTGATATGATTGCAACCTATAATCTATTTATTTCAATGAACCAGTCGCTTTCATTTATTTCCATTGAATATAACTAACTGATAATTATCGATAAATTCCTGCTGAATACTTATATTGAATTTTCATGAATAAAGAAAGTCTGGAAACTCTGATAGTTGCACAAAGTCCGACTATAAAATAATTTAGTAAGCGATTTATGCAACAATTGTATGAAGGAAAATAGCAGTAACAAGTCAAAATTTCTTTTAAAAAACGTCTGAGGCAGTATTATAAAATCTTAAGTTAGAAAAACAGGACCAATTTATTCCATTTTACATTTTTACCATAACTACAAAGGATTAACATTTAACTCCAACCTAATTAGCTTATATCGTAGAATGCACCTTTGAATAGAAGAAATTTGAGATCAATTGAATTGCCACTATTGCTGCTAAAAGAGATCTAGGAAAGAAGATCACTTCGGAACATAATAAAAGTAAGACTCTTCATTGAAGCTTGGCTGTTTTGTGATTATTTTGTATTTTATTTGTCTGTTATGTTTTACTTATTTCATTCGCTTGATTAATGGATAGTCGTTCTGTTCTTTTGTATTTATAATCAGGGGTAAAGCAAAATCAATATTGGTATTGATAGTTACTTCAAGAACGGATCAGCCTTACTTACTTAAGTGCATTTAGGCAAGTCCTGTAGTCCTCGCCTCCATCTCCTGCTATCTAAATTATTTATGATCCATAGTGCACTTGAAATATGTGAAGATTGCTTTCTTGAATTTAATTGTCATCACTATACAGTTTTCCAAGCATATTAAAATAGTAATTAATTCATGTCTTTTAGACTAGCAATCGAACTGATTCATGATTGGATTTTTTCGAAAGTCATATATATGATGATAACAACATGAACATATATGTATAAATTTCTATCCTAATTCTTATAGCGAAAAATGTTTCTAAACTTTCCTCAAAGTTCAAGATATACATTTCGAGACACACACTTAATAACTGCAAAAGGAAAGTAATTAATTTCAATAAGGGTTCCAAACCCTCTGCCATAGCAGCTTGTCTTGATACTTCAAGCTGTTATATTAAGTTGTTTACATTACCTTGCTCTCGGGGAATTAAGTCCTCTCAAGAAGTTGGAAACTCTACCCTTCAGTGGAGCAATTAACCTCTAAACGTTTCACATGATTCCTCTTTAACGTTTGTGTACCTGGGTTTGACATAAAGTAATTTACATAATCACCAATCAGTATTGTCATTCTTTTAGCTTCGTCAACATTTTATAGGTGACATTTTTTATCTAAGTAATCCATTAATCGATTAATCAAACAATTTTCAAAAAAAGGCTAGTTGAATAATTTTTATTTCAAAACAACAAATTGAGCAGCGAATTCGTTGGTGGTATTATCGATTGTAAAAAATAAGTTTTAAGGTTTGTTTTGCCCAGAAAGTTGGCAATTCTAATTTTGAGATCACAAGTGGTCGGGGAGATTAACATAGTAAAACAAAAATTGCTGACTTATTAACTGTATACGAGCAAGACTCAATGGATGTTATGTTTCATGTGAACAAATAAAACAGTTTCACATTATCGCGTACACATTGAAGTTTATCGACAAGTAACCTAACTATTTATATCATAACAACAACTTTTTGTTTTTGTTTGTTTTTTCAATCCAACTCAATCACAACCAGATAATAACTGCGAAAAACGCGGACCAAAATAGCATTTCTTAAACGATTCTAATTAGATTTTTAACTCTCCAGTATCCACATTTTCTTTATAGATTCATGGGTGATTAGCTTTTTAATTCTCTACTAACACTATGAAACTTTTTGATAAGTAAATAAAAAACAATTTAGTTCGCAGTACCACTCAGTGAGATTTTAATAGGTAATTGTCGAATTAAAAAAGCAAAGACGGAAGCCACCCTCGGTGTCAACAAGAACACATCAACTGATATGATCTCGTTGTACTGCATGCAGGCTTTCGACTGTGTCCCACGGGATGCTGTGCCGACAGCTTTGCGACTGGGAATGCCCAGAGCATCTATTCACCATGTTGGTTTCCTTCTTGGAAACAGGTCGGTGAGGGTACGAGTGGGTGATTGCCTCTCTAGCCCATTCCCTCTGACTTGTGGAGTTCCTCAAAGAGCGGTTCTGTATCCGGTTTGTTTCAGCATGTACACATCTCAAATTGTTGGGACAAACTATAAGAAAGCTACTGTAATCGCTTTCGCCGACGACATTGCGGTTTACAGCAGCAGAATGAGTGCACAAAGAGCTCTTTCACAGGCCGAGTCAGTTTGTAACGTTAGCAATGACTGGGCGTGTTAAACATCAGTGTTAACGTAGGGAAGACTGACTGCGTAATCTTCTTCCTCCATAAGGGGAAAAAATCCTTGCCAAAATCATATAGCATAGGAGGGCAAGAGAACTCACCAGCTTTCTCAATGCACTATTTGGGTATAAAAATGGATAGGCATCTCCATTTCTCTACTCATTTTAGTAATAAAATAGAAAAAGTACTACAAAGGTCTTACCGGCTATCACACTTGCTAACTTCACCCAACCTGTCGCTTCGTCTCTAACTGATGATCTATATATGAGTCCTCCGGCCAGCTCTGCTGTACAGTGCCCCGCTATTTACCCACTTGACTAACAATACAGTAAAATGTCACCAACATTTCCAGAATGGGATCATGCGAAAAGTGGTCCGACATACCTCTCTCGAGATGTTAAAGAACGCTGACCTGCACCCGTTGCTTGGTGTGCCATCAGTGGGTGAGTTCATCCCCCGGGGACACATTAAGTTTTTTGACTCGTTGCAGCACCTGACAAACCCAGTGTTTAACACTATGACCCCACCACCCCTCCCGCATTGATGGCAGGAGACTGTTGGGAAAAAATTAGGTTAAGAATTAGTATGCAAGTTAGTTTTAAGTTTGATCAAAAAGGTGAGCCCCATCACCTTTATTAGTCCAGTCACGTATAATGTGTATCATTATACTTGTTTATTCATTATTTTTATAAAATAACAAAACATGTATATAATGTAGCGATTCTACAGGAAATAGATTCGCCTGAGGATCTATAATTACATATAATTATCTGTAAATTTAAAGGGGCTATGAAAGAAAAAAGAAAAGAGGAAATATCAAAAAGCCCCTATTAAATAACAATCGTTTGAAATATTGTAGGGTCACTGGCTGCCTGAGGAAGCTGATAAACTTTGGATACAGGCAATTAATCACTTAAATGATATATAAATGAATGACTTGATACACGAATACATACATTTGCGACAAAACATTCCATGTATATTTTGTTTGTTACATAATTACACATTCTATTATAGCGTTACATAATAAACACAGGAAAAACTTATTCAAAATCAAACCAGCTTGAGGTTGGTGGATAGAGAGGTCAGAACTATGGGACTTGAACTGGGTGGAAATGTGGTGAACTAGAGATCTCTAAAGGTTTCAGACGCCGATGAGAAATTGTCGGGCTAAAGAAGGGGGACTGTCTGAATGGAAGGGGGGGGGGTAGAGATCCTAAAAGGAAGATCGATCTTCTGCCGTGGTAATGGAAGAGGTTATATATTCATGATGTGGTTTATTGGATAAGGTCTGTTGGAGGCTTGCCGTTTAGTAAAGGTAAATAGCCATAGACTCTTGTGAAGAGACCTTGCGTCAAGATTTCAAGAGACGTCACAATAAGTAACGCAGCTGTAATCAAAATAAGGAATGTAAATTGTGGGATACATAAATTGTGGGTTTGTTGACGAATGGGAAGACGGCAGTGGATGAAAAATTGAGTAGTGTGTATGGATCATATTTTAACATAACCTACATTCTGTCTTGGCGTAGGTAAAGTTTATTTTTATGTCCCTAATAATTAATTTTAAACTGCTCTTGCATTGAAGAAAAGGTATATTTTGTGTCATTGGCATATGGATGGATAGAACAAGGTTGTATTAGGCCGAGAAGCTCATCGACTTAACGCAGAATAATCGTTGAGATTGAACAACTCCATTGGACATCTTGAAAATTGCAGATAGACTGGATCATTTAGTTGACCACTATGATGAAGGCAGAACATAACATACATTAAGACAATCGGACGAAAAATGATATCCCCCTGCTTGGATATCTTCCTTCAGGTTTACCGCTCAGGTAAACTGCAGCTAGGTGCCAATATTCTTAACAGATAGACGTACAAAAAGCTAAAAGTGAGAAAATTCCATATAAAATACTAATTTTATATATTATATAGATAATAATGACAAAAGGACTTGACTATATTTTTTGTCAAATATATAAAGCTATGTTTTTCCTGTTTAAAGGTCCTGGGATACCTACGTCACTGACCCTTTACGAGACCATTGAGGGAAATAAACCCTTGACTAACAATGCCTTAGGACCGACCTGGCACCCTTTTCTCTATTATATTACCCGACATCGGCACGGAATGCACACTCGATCACCTACAAAAGGTTATTATTGACCAGCCCCCTTATTCTGAACCGAATTGGTAAAGAATAGCTAAAAAATAAATTGGCTATCTTTCGGGCTCAAGTGCACCCATTGTCCGGTGGACTGTTGAATTCAATTTAGGGAAATTCAATAATGATTCTTTCTTTCTTTTTTTCTTTATTATGATAAAATTACAATCTGCCTTATTTAATAGGCAATAAGTAATTGAGATAAATGTTCTCATACAAACTCATATTTACAATTCATCATTCACTCGCTCATTCATACAATAATTACAGACAGCCCAGAGGCCTCCCAAGTCCACATGCGAAGTGTAAGCGGAGTCTTGGAAGTCCCCCACGCTCCTCCGTCAGCTACGTCACCAGATACTAGCTAGTGGAGACTGACCAAGAGCGGGAGAGCCACAGACGCTCAGGACATGATTTGTACTCATTCATACAATATTTACAAACAGCCCAGGAGGCTCCCAAGTCCACATGGTTGTCACCTCCATCGCATACGAAAGAGGATGCGGAGACTTGGGAAGTCCCCCACGCTCCTCCGTTAGCCGCGCATCACCGGATACGAGCCAGTGGAGAAAATAATGATTCTATGCGTAGAACTTTCTTATTGTATGTATGGTTTGTATTGTTTTAAAGGGCTTTTTTAATGAAAACCAACTTTTTTACTCATGCAAAGATAAATCTAAAATATAGATCAGTATGTACTATAAGTTATTCTACAAGTTTATAAGAATACAGATACATGATCTGCTAGATCCTGAAGAGAATGATTTAGCAAACCAAAAGCGTTAGAAGACCAGAATATATCACAGCTGTAAGTTGTAAATTTTGTATGTCATGGTGGAATAAAGTAGAAATACAAAATCATTAGATGAACTTTGTTTCATGTACTTTGTATGATTAAAATTCGCATTTCCTTTTAATGAAATTCAGTTAGTACCCTTTTGTTTGAGCCAGACCCGGCTGTAATTGACTCTAATCCAAGGAATTTATTTTTTAATTAAAGCGTGTGGGGTTCCCGCCTGTGGCCCTACCGACAATCACTTTCTCTCTTTCCCTCTCATCTTTGAGGTAGATATCTTTTTCTTCATTTATATAATTGGTTAAATTTTATAATGTTCCGGAGCTTGAGAAATTAAGTTATTTTATTTTGAACAAAATTATTAAGAGTTCGGAATTGTTAGTTTATTCAGCAGTAGTTTGCGGATAGTCCTCTGCAAAGTGTGGCAAGGATTTTAATTTAGAATAAAATGCTACAAAATAGAAGGAAAAAAAATCCGGAACTAAGTCCTCAAGGACGTACAGATTACGTCAGTAAGACATAATACTACAATAAATGAAAACAATTTAGTTAATACATATAAAATAACCTTCAAGATAAATATACAATAGTAAATACCAAGTAGAACGCACGTGAAATTCTGGATATTTATATATATATATATATATATGTAGAACCATATGAAACTAGAAATGCAGAGAATAAAAGTATGAATATATAGTAAAATGAATAAATCTTTTCTAAACTAGAAAGCTGGAAAGGGTGATGAAGTGTTAGCATAAGAGGGTCCTTAAGGTTCCGAAGAATGAAGCAATGTGGATATTAGAAGGTAGAGAGCTCCAGAGAATGGTGGAGTGCATGAGGAAGGAACTATTAAATTATGCAGTTTTGTGGGAAGTATTATTGACCAGAGAGATGAGATAACGCAATGTAGGTATGGAAAATTAAAAAAATGAGACCAGCATGACATTATAGAAACTATAGGTGAGAAAATAAGATATTTTATAGATATAACGAAAGGTAACCAACCATCTCCATTGATGGGGCAGAAAGAATCTACGACCCTTTGTCAGTTTGGACCAAGTGTATCGTATGAGGAACAACCATTGTCAGCACGGATGTTTGGATACGGACATACAGCCGTAACCATTGATATTTGAATTTATATGGACACCACGCATAAATAACAAACAAACAAGATTACCTTCTAAATAAGAACGCATTTAATTCTTAATGATCGCCAACAAAACTCCACTCACGAAGGAGTACCCAAAAAAAACCAAACTATTTTAGTGCAAAGTCATTTATTTAATATTTTTCACAAACAACCTTTAATCTTATTCGACGTACTTGCCATTGGAGTCAATAAACGTGTCCAGTATTTTATTCTAGTGTTTGAAACATTTTTTTAACTCCTCCTCCTAATTAATGATGCCAAACGTTTTTGTCTTTACTTCTTCAACGTCCGCAAAACGCTATCCTTTCATGTCCCTTTTCATTCTGGGGAGTAAAACGAAATCGCAACAGGGAGACAGTAGTCATACTTTTTTTGGCAGGAGATTTGGTAGCCACCCTTCTCAACACCAAATGTCCACTTAAATTTTTCCACAACCTCTTCGGTGGCCCGTAGTTTATCATCCAGGACAATTTCACGATTCGATATTACCGTTGGTTCGGGGCGTCGATGAACACAGTGAGGCAACGCAAACATCGTTCCTAGCCCGTAATCAACACAGGTAGATCAAGCTAGAGCATCAGATACGAAGTTCAACTAATTAACTGTAAAATGTTAGGCTTGCACCTGCAATAGCATTATTGCCGAATTAAACTATATTTTGGAAATCTTTATGCCTGCAGTAGTAGCTATAGGCTCCTTGATTGGACCGGAAACGTCGAATTTCATAAGGAGGTTCCTTTAATTACTTGGAATGCGCAACTAAACATATTTAGCAAATAGAGGCTTTTTTAAACACACCATGTTGAATAGGGCGGCAAATTAAAGACAGCAAAACAAATACGCATTGATTAAAAGTGCGTACTATTTACAAGATCAAATGCTGATTAGACTTAAAAGGAACTCGTGAATACTGTTATTATTATTATTTGTTCCGGCATTTGTGCACCGCGGCCTCAGTGAGACCTATTGTGCGCCGTCCATGTCCCTGTCCTAAATATGTGACAGGCCCACGGCCTTTGCAAATGTGAGGATACTGAATGGATCGATCAGTTCACATAGTTTGGGGTCTACAATGCCATCACTACCAAAGTGATGGTATCGCCTTCTAGCTAAGTTATCACAGTCACATATTATATGACGTGCCGTTTCTCCCTCTTTCTTGCAGAATCTGCAGATTGGTGATCCCACTATCCCCAAATTAAAGAGGTGTTTATTTAACCGACAGTGACCTGTATAGAGTCCTGTCACACTTTTTAGTGTCCACCTGTCCATTGATAGAAGTGCTGAGCTTCTTCTCTTACAGGGTCCATCAAGAAACAGTTTCGAGTGTTCCTGTTTCTTAGTTTCTCTCCAAGAGAGTCTTGCCTTGTCCTCTATAGCTAATTTTATACGCCTTTTAGCGTAGCTGAGGCTGCTACCACATATGGGTTCAGGTTCAAGAGGTGTCTGTTCTGAGCCCACCCTTGCAAGGCCATCTGCCTTCTCATTGCCTGTGATGCCTGTGTGTCCTGGCACCCAGTCGATTCTAACCTTATTGGCTAGCGAGAGTGTGTTTAAGTTGTTTTTACACTCCTCAACCAAATAAGATCTGGTCGTATAGCTTCTCAGGGCGCCAATGGCTGCCTGGCTATCCGTGAAAATTGTGATCAGTCTGTTTCTTACACCCTCCCCAATTAAGGTTTGGGTACAGACATTGATCGCCATCACTTCGGCCTGAAAGACCGAGGTGTGTCTACTTAAAGGAATAGAAATCCCAGATTCTGGTTTATCTTTCCTCCATATGCCGGCCCCTGATCCGTTTTCTGTTAGTGAGCCGTCTGTATAGCCATTAATCCCATTACACAGTTTATGTGGTTTGGTCTTTGTGTTTTCCGCACAGTATAAAACGTCTGTGTGTTTCTTAACTTGTAGGTCAGAGTGCATTGACAGCACCTCGTCCTCATCAATTCTTCTGAACAAGTTCCCATGTCCCATGTGAGTCATGACTTTTGATCTTGTTCCTGATTTCGCAAGTCTGTAAGCCACGTTCAAGGCTTGCGCTTCTACTTCTATGTGCAGTGGATTCAAGTTCAATAAGACTTCCATTGCAGCAGTAGGAGTTGTACTCATGGCACCAGTAATCATGAGACATGAAAGCCTCTGTAATTTGCCAAGCAAAGTTCTATTTTTACTAATGCTACCTCTGTGCCACCACACGATAGAGGCATAGAGCACCATTGGTCTCACTGCTGCGGTATATAGCCAGAACAACATTCTGGGTTGTAGTCCCCAGGTCCTACCCACAGCCCTTTTACATGCATAGAGGCATCGAAGTGCCTTCATAGTAGTATTCCTGATGTGTTTACTGTTACTAATGTACCGCCTATAATTTGTCTTGGATCTCTGTAATTTCCCTACAAAAGGCTATGGAAACATCATCTAAGTGGGCAAAGGAAACCATTAAATTTTAATAGATAATGATGAAAATACTGAGTTTTATGGTTTCTTAGTTCAAAGAAAATAATGAGTTATGAAATTTATCAGAATCGTTTAATACAACGCAGTTTTAACCATTTCCTGCGAATATTGTCTGACACATCTGTTAATTGAGTTGATATTTGTGGAAATGTAATAGGATTGCCAAAACCATTTTTGTAAGAATTATTCCGTGTTTCTTTTTTGGCTGTGTATTTCATGTATCTATTTAGACATATTTATTTCCATTAGTATCTAAGAACATAAAAGTATTACTTAGTACGTTGTCAGAACGAACGTTTCCGTTACTGCCTTATCCATTACGAGTGCTGGATGTACACTAAAGAAAATACTGAGTTTCTAGAATTAAGTACCTATCCTAATATTCAATAATTGATTTTGAACTTTCGAGCTGTCACAGTCAAGACATCGTAGGTTTGGACAAATGAGTTTGGACCAGCTGTGGTTGGATCCAGAGTAACGGACGTCGATGTAGCTATTCTAGACCAGATGTTGCAGCACCCCCTCACTACCACCGCCGGTCCCTCTACGAACTAACACGGCTGTATGATCTCAATATCATGTTTTCCAGTTCTGGTTCGATCCCATCCATATATGATACGATAATTTCAAGTCAATTGGCTTGATTTGTTATCAAGTCAGTTTTTGTAACTCATGTCTTTTTTGTTTACTTCCACAACCTAAATTATCTTAATAAATACAATAACTACGTTTTACAGGATTGAAGACGGCATGGTTAGTTGATAAGTTGTATTAATCATAAACAAATTACGCAAATTCTGTCACCCTCTACAAAAAACGTTAACTTCTAGACGAGCGTCTGTGGCTCTCACGCTCTTGGTCAGCCTCCACTGGCTAGTATCCGGTGACGCGGCTGACGGAGAAGGGTGGGGGACTTCCCAAGACTCCGCTTTCTCTTCGCATGTGGATTTGGGAGGTCTCTGGGCTGTCTGTAAATATTGTATGAATGAGCGAGTGAATGATGAACTGTAAATATGGTATGAATGAGAGCATTTGTCTTATTACTTATTGCCTTATAAAAGGCAGATTGTAATTATAGCACAATAAAGGAGTATATATAAACTAACTAAAAAAACTTCTAGACGTTTTGACTTATGTAAAAATTGATCATATCTATTACCCACCAAAATTAATCGTTTTGCTTTTATATCTTTTATAAAATATCTCAATATTTGTCCATGTTGAGGTTCGTCAACAGTTTTCTATGGTAACATAGTGTCAATTCGTCGTTCTATAGAATTGTGTGAGCAATAGATTCTAAAAGGCATTTTCGAAAATACAAAATAAGTTTCTAAATACTTTTTTTGAAAAATGAAGGTGCACTAAAATTAAGTTTCAAGAATACACAAAACTGGTTATATTCTGGATATTTTGAAAGCAATAGCCTTACATTTGATAGAAACATGTAATTAATTACTTCAAGATATGGCTAATATTATTAAATTGCCCAATCATGAGGCTTTAGGGAATAATATGTATTTTACAACAACAACACTCTTTATTGGGACGAAATTACAATCTGCCTTATTGGGCAATAAGTAATTGTAATCAATGTTCTCATTCGTACCATATTTACAATTTTTCTTTCACTTGCTCAATCATACAGTATTTAGAACACCCCATAGCCGTTACAAATCCTCATGGTTCCTACCTGCCTTGCATGCGAAAGAGAAAGCGGAGTCTTGGGAGGTCCCCCGTGCTCTAGAATTTGAATTTAGCTATAGATGGATGAAAAATTAGCCAGTGGAGGCTTACCAAGAGCAAGAGAGCCATAGTTCTGTTCCGTATGTCCAGCTTGGCTTAAGTATAACTTTGTAAATAAGTAGTTTATTTTCTATTGAGAGATAGGATGTACTTCGAAGTAGTATGTGCTTGTCCAAAGCGTCTGTTTAGTTCTGGCCTTTTTAGCCTCGTGTGTGGGTTCCATGAAAACGTTGAAATGTATATATATAAATTCTTTATTGTGCTAAAATTACAATCTGCCTTATTAGGCAATAAGTAATTGAGATAAACTTTTAAAATGTATTAAACAAATGTTTTTTTGTTAGCATCTAGTTTTGTTTTTTGTACGTTGTTAAATAATTAATTATTATGGTATACTAAATAATATTTTTATTCTTAAATTAAAATTTAGATGTAAATAAATGTATAGTTTAGTCATAATAAAATTCGGCTGACACAAGTAGCCTTGGAGTAAGGATCATAATACAGCCCCCCCCCCACCCTTATGAAAAAACTAAAATCACATTGGAATAGCGACATTGATCTGGCACTGCTCTGATTCCTGAAGGTGATTACATTTTATAATAGGATTTAAATTGCATAAAACTTTATATCCCAATGACTACATATGACTTATACAGGTGACAAAAAAATGAAAATGTTTTAATTATCATCAAAGGCTGTGCTTTGTTCAGCCTTTAGAAAGCACTTCTGTACTTTACAACTAAGGATCGTTGAAAAATGTTTTATTCACAATGTACTGCTTAATTATGAATTATTAATAATTAATACAATTTTTTATGAGATAATTTTCTCTTTTTCTAATTTTTATATCGTAGTTTCTGTGAAACATATTTTCTTAAAATAGGTTTTTTACATTATCAAATATCACATGAAACTTCGAAACAAAAATAATGTTTCTTCAAGCTCAACGAACCAAAAGTTCCTTCGACAAGCACTTAGGTTGAGTTGCGAATGGCGATCGACCACAATGCTCTTGACTTTTCCTATAGCATGCTTCTTTCATATTGAGAGCCCGGCTTGGCTGTTTACCCCCGGCTAGAACAGCAAAGTTCCCTCCCCTATATGGGTCAAACTTGAAATCTGAAAAGGACTTCGTTAATAACGGAGGGTCGATAACTTGGAAATCAATCTGGCTAGGGCGTAAATATCCCCCCTCTACTGCATTAAGGTTGCAAGCCCCCCCCTCCACTCACTTCAACAATGTAAATTAATCACTTCACTTGATAAATTGAATTGTCAAGATCGCTCCGAGGCCGTCTATAATCTAACGAGCCTGTTATTAATGGAAAGTTCCTGATGAAAGTTTATCTCCCCAGACTAATACCGGATGAATAATAATACTTGTGGGTGACAGACCATCTGCAATCCCATTGCGGCCGAGACGAGATTGTGATGGACCTTGAGGACTTCATTTTTCACTAATGGGAGCTGAATTTGAATACCTTGTTGTGGAGACCTCAAACTATAAAGATATGAAGAGGACTAAGTATGATTGCGAATTCAGGTGCCTCAAAAATCATGGTGTTACATTTAGCAATTATTAGATGCCGGATATGATTAGCTCTTCCCATAATGTATACCAAGTTTGTAAACAAAAAACGTAATTTTGTGAAATAGGCTAGTTTTCAGTGCATAACTATTTTTCATCCTTGCATAGCTAAATTCAGATTATAGACGATATTTTTGAATAGTTTGATGGGTTTCTTTTATTACTATTATTACAAATCCATTTTTTTAGAAATTTAATTATAGCAGGCCACGAGGCCACTGCCGTTTAAATCTCCGAGGAGAATTTTAGGGATGAGTGGGGCAGTGCAATAACTGTGCTAGGGAATTAGGGTGGTTGGTTAGGTTACTATGGAATTTTATGAACTTGGAAGGGATGAGTTCAAGAATATAGGGTATATTCAGATCATTGTGAATGGTTTTGTTTCTGGCGTAATAAGGGGCATTTACTGTTGTTCTCAGGACTTTTGAATGAAAGGATTGGATGCGCTCTATTCCGTAAGTCCAGATAGGCTTAAGTATAACTTTGTAGATTAGTAGTTCATTTTCTATTGAGAAATGGGATGTCCTTCGAAGTAGTCTGTACAGTTGTCCAAAGTGTCTGTTTAGTTCTTGTCTTTTGAGGGTTCCATGTCAGTCTTTTGTCGAGATGGAAGCCTGAATACCGTACTATCTCAGACACAGGGAGAGGAATTGAATTTAAAAAGACCGGTGGACAGGACTTGCGGCAGAGGGTAAAGGTTATGTGGGAACATTTTCCTTCATTAACTTTAATCCGCCAATGGTTGACCCAATACTCAATCTCGTCAAGGTGTTTTTGAAGGTTTTGGGATGCTATATCAGGGTCTGAATGGGTTGACAGGACTGCACTGTCGTCTGCGAATGTTCCCAAGAAGGTATGGCATATACTAAAATTTTTAGAAATAAACTTATTTTAGAAAATCTGCCATGCTTGCCGTCATTGTCCAAAAGAGATTTATGATGGTCGAATTCCTCACTGGGTCTCTCAGTTGGTAGACCAACCGCCTGGAAATCGTTGTTCTTACCAATCAAGATTTTGTCAATTTAAGATTTTGAATAAGGAATATTTTTTCTCAATATTCTGGAGCATTGTATTATACAATGTATACTCTACGATAAAAAAAATGTAATGAACGATGATTTCTTTTACACTGTTGTCACAGCAAATGAGGTATTAGGGTAACTAGGAAGACGAGCTTTTATAGTCTGTTTTCCCAGCTAAGGGTGCCACCACGAAGGCACTATTTAGCCAAGTGGAAGGGTAAAAAACCCGCTACTAAGGGTTCCCTCCCGATGGCGTTACTTCGTTAGGTTAATCTGGCGGTCTCTGTGAGCACCCGGCCCTACAGTGCTATAATGCAAATTAAGCCGCAACAAAGGCCTGGATAAGGGCTATCCTGTTTCAGGAGATTTACGCTTCCTCTGCTTCTTTCTTCTTTTGCCTGCCTTTCTTCTTTTTTTTTCGTTCCTCTTTTTGCTACTTCACAACTTTTATCAAGGATCCGCTGCTCCCTTTCCTAGGATATTACACTAATCTGGTCTTTTGTCAGTGCCTTCCACGATTTCGCTCAGTTCGAGCTTCTAAAACAAAGACTAAGGTAATGCCCTGTTAATAAAAACGCTTAGCACTTTCGTTTTTTCATTAATCGCAGCACGTAGGAACGGTATTAATTATTCCGCTGGAAGAATCTTGTACTGGCTTAAGAGCAAAGACTTACTTTAATTGACTATGATTATGAACCATTATTAATTCTATTCAAATAATTATATTCGATCATCCTTTGAAATCATAGAATTTATAAATGCAATAGGAAAATTAGATAGATAGAAGACTACGAACAATGACAGCGACAGTGTGACAAAACGAAGGGTACAGTCATAGCTTTATTTATTTTTACCAACACTATCTGACAGTAAGTATATCACTCATCGGCTTGGTTTTCAACGTCTCTTTGACTGTCAAGAGGATCTTTGTGAGGAGATTTTATTGTCTGATATTAAATCTATAATACCAACTACTGTTACATCATAGGGTTAAATTTAATATGCTTGCAGTAAACCCATTGGCACGATATCTCCAGAATACCTGCATATTTTTGTGTCATTATTTATAAATGCTACAGATCATACAAGGTCCCCATACATATCGTTTATTCTATGTTTAATTCCTACATGGATTTCAAATTACTTCTCTTCAAACGATCGGGTCAAAATAAAAAAAACCTATGGAGAAACAGAAGGTGTTTTATTTCTTAATTGACTCTTTACACGTATAAAATCACTTATAAATACCCAGCATGAACCGAGGGGAATCAGTTACAAATCATAAGATGTTTTCGTTATCTGAAGATTGAAATTTCAAAAACAGAAAAAAACGTATTAGAAAATGATCCAGAGTAAAGATTTTTATCAGTGATCCAGTTTTAAAAAAAAAGTTAACCTTCGATGGTATATAATATCTCCAAGTATAGCACTGATTTATATCAATAAAATTCCCCTTATTCCTAAATTGCAGTCATCTTTTATTTTTTGGAGCTGTTAATTATAAGAAATCAACTAAGCAGATAATGTTCACCTTATGGCAGAAAACATATGGTGTAATGTATTGTGAAAAATTGTTTTCTTGAATAACCGCCCAAATAAGTCCCCGTTACGCCCAATCCTCCCACATAATATATAAATATTTACCAGGATAGCATAGAAAAAATTGGCAAGGAGGTGGGGGGATATGAGTCCCTTTGATGGGTAGTTCTGGATCGAGACAGCCCCTCTATTGGCTTGTTTGCCCAATCAGCTGATCCCCTCTCGACAACCGGATCAGCCGCAGTCTTAAGCAAAGGACAATCTAATTCTTCTTCTGCCTGGATAGCTCTCATCGACCGAAACGATCCCTTACTCGAAGAAGTTTATTCAGTTTAGTAGTCACATAGCAGGGACGCGAAACCCAATTAATTTATAAAAATCCAATTCGACTTTCATATACTATCAGCCTAAACAATTAAAATACCGTACAACCAATGTCCTTAACACTAGACGATTACGTCTAGATAACATATATACATAATCATTTCCTGATGATTATGCAGTGCGTCAATAAGTACAACGGCCCAGAGAGCTGCTAGGTTACTTTAAGTAGTAATAAAGTAATAATGACTGAAGTGATGTTTTTTACGAGATCCAGTTTCCTATAATTTGATCTTTTACTCAAACCCCGTGCTGCATACGTCATTCTAGCGTGGATTACTGCTTAACGTAGTATTCATTTATCTTCAGGAGTCAATTATGATTTTCGGTGGAAGTAGAGTGGCCTTTTACTAACGAGGCGTAAAAACATTTTAATCAAATTTATTAGTAGACAACGTTACTGCTAACCGTGAGTGCCTGCATCAGGTATTGATTCGATGTACAGGGGAAGATTAAGCTCTCATCTGCTTAAATCTAATACTAATTCACATAAAGAAATATTAAATATGTGGTAAGCATATAAATATTTCTGCACACTAAGCCATGTGGTTTATACAAACCGAAAAATTAGACTGTTAGACGATAATTACACTACATGTGGTTTGCTATGCAGGACCGATAATGAACCGATTGACTTTCCTAAATCCAATTGTCATTTCAAACTATTGCGCTTATGCCCACATAATTTTAATGTATTTAAATAAATATTAGCGATTGTTCCAGAAAACAAAACCATGATGTTAACTACTGTATCCCAAATGTTACCTAAAAGGCGTTCGAGTAACGATGTTGGAAGAAATAATCGAAACAAAGATCTTTATAAGAACTTTAAGTGATTTTATAGTATTTATCTTTTTAAAAATGATTCTTAGTCTTTAAATTGACACTGTTGACATAAATAAAGGTGCTAAATAATGTGTTCGTTAGTATCATAAAGATTGACACTAAAATTAATTTTAACTCAGAGACAGAGGACTTCTAAACTCAGTAACAATCCTAGAAGAAATTAAAGCACCGAAATTTTTCGTTGATCGTTTTGTTTTTGAATAAACATAATTGCTCTCGACCGGATGGTAATTTGATGGACGCTCTGCTCCCGTTTAGCAGTTAACGTTTTCCAATAAAACAATTATATAGGATTTCCAGTGATGTTTGAATAAGCGAATGGTACTTCAGTAGCGCTTAATTAGATATTTCAGATAATTAATTATCCCAAGTGTAACATTTAACACTATTAATGTTTTCATTAAATATATTTAAATTTTTAATTGGTTTTAACAGCTTGGGTAAAAGTAGATTGAGTCCTGGAATTTTTAACCAATAACATAAAATATTAATATTTTTGTTAAAAAAAATAAAAAAGTGTTCCATTACATACTTATGGATGACCTATCTTGTTTCTAACACTTTAACTAAGGATTAGCGTTTAGTAGTCCATGACTGAGTCAGCAGACAACTGTGATTGTATACCAGAAATCATCCAAGCCAAATTAGGTATCGTGTCATACAATTTTGGCAGGTCTCTATGCTTCGTATGAATCCCAGTAAAAAACTACTGTAATAAAACATTCGGCACATGATTTTTGTTCGTGACAGATACCTGTTAGATCACAAACCTGATCCATCAAGGATTTGAATTACTAAGGGTTATATATATATTTAAAATACATTCTGTAAATAAATGTTAAAATAATTAAAAAAATTGCAAAAAGTGCAACTTTAGAACTATGTATTTTATTACTATGTAACTACAATCCTCATTCTGCAGGTGTCCGTAACAAACTGGGTGAAATGTGAAGAAACCTCTTTAAGAGGATGTCTCCTTATTGCAAGGCACCTCACAATGCCCCAGCCTAAAGCATTCGATTAACGAATAATTTTGAGTAGCCTTCAATGCTGGTTCCATAAAGTTCTAAAGACATAAAGGTATGCCATGACCTGTGATTCTCACGTTCAGTCCTCGTTCCTCAAAACGAGAATACAAGTGCTGACTAACCCAGTGGTCTGCCTCCGCAACGGTTAAGAATTCTCAGGGCCTTTATTCTTGATCGTTAGCAATTCTTGTTCCAAGCACTTTAAACTAATAATACAAATGAACAAATACATTCAGTAGTTAAATGTGAAAATAATGAAAAATTGCAAATACAACAGCTGTAGAATTATGTGCTTTGTTACCTATGTTTGGTAAAAACCTCATTTTATCAAAACTCCGTCCCAATAAGTGATATGTGAAGAAATTTCTTTAAGAGTGTGTAAGTAGTATGCATGAATTTGCAATTCACATTTGTGGAAAAATTTAAACTATAAACTCGAGAAGCGTTTCGAATTATAGAACACCCTCTCTCACTCCCAATCATCAAAAACCGATTGTCAATGTACAGTGCGCATAACTCATTCTAATAGGTGTCCGTAACGAACTAAGTGAACTGTGAAGATCCTGTTTTATGAGGATGGAAGCAGTAAACAGAAATCTGCATTTTACATTTGTAGAAATTTTCAAATTATAAACAAGAGAAGTTGCTTCGTTCGAAATTATAGAATACCATCTCTGACCTAACGAAAACGGATTTCAAGGTCTCAATTATCAAAGGTCCCATGTCATTGTAAAGTACGAAAATTCATTCTGACATGTGTCAATAACGAACAGATTGAAATGTGAAGATACCGCTTGAGGTTGTAAGCAGTGTGTAGAAATTCACAATTCACATTTGTGGTAAGTTTCATATTATATAAAGAGAAGTGGCTCTGTTTCGAACTACTCAATACCATCTCTCACTTTCTAAGGAAAACTGCTTTCATGGTCTCAATTATTAAAAGCCGAACGGCATTGTACAGTAGGAAAAAGCTATAGCATAATCCCACAAAATCCCCCCTCCACCTCAAGATAAATTTTTCTTTCAGCGGCCCGTTAGCTAACAGGTTACGTGCGCTTTTATTTTTACTATCGGGAATGTGAGTGCGGTAAGACGTTTGAGACGAAGACGTTATCGAATCCCCAACGCCACGTCCCATACGAATGAGCCACTAAGGTCGCTCGCAAGGTATCGCACATTCATGAGATTCACGTCGCCTGGTGTCACTGCCCTATACACTTTCGGCATTTCACTTCCATTTGCATGTCATCTCCATGTCTAATGTCCCCACCCGGTTTTCCAATACTCCTTTTCTACCCTTCAGATCCAATTACTGTTGCTGTGCCAGAACCTGTTATGCGATTGTTCTGAACGGATTACTGGACCGTGGCAGACCTCAACCGATGGTCGTCACAATTAGCAGCTTGTCGGTGATTGAGAACTTCAATGGAGGTCACTTTCTAACCCTATCAGAAGTTCTATGCATTGTTAATATCTTTAGGCCGGTCCTGTATATTTATATTATATTTTAGAATCAAAACTAATTCATTTATTTGAATTAGGTTGAGAATGGAGGTAGGGATGAGGTGAAAGGCTCTGTCTCTGGGAAAAAAAGAAAAAAAAAAAACCCTTTTTTACCTAGCAAGCCATTGGATAGTTTGTCAGTTAGAAACGGCTCAGATCTCCAAAAGTTACGAGTAACGATAGGGTTTATAAAAGTTGGTGAAGGCATCACAATTACCTGCATTTTATTCTATGTCTAATTAAAAGCACTCACCTGTCTTCACGGGAACAAAGAGCCACTGACTAAAATAACAAAATTTTACCAGATTTGAGCTCTTGTCACAATGGAAGCTGGATATCGTCTCGTATTGTTCATAAACTATGCATTCAGTTTTAACACAACCTAACGCAATGAGAGCTAGGTCAATTTTAAGAGAAGATAACCTTTTTGAAATGTTTCACATTACTTCCATTACATATCCTAGCCAATAATATAACTAATAGTCTGGGTATTGTAATTGTTATTGATATTGCAAAATTCCTCCTGGAAATAGTTGGTGTACAGTAATTGTTACTTTATATTGCAAAATTTATAAAGTTAATTATGCAAATACTGCATAAAGAATACATGTATTGATCACTGAGACGGTTTACATGAGTGCACGGGAGTTTTTTTTAATTAACAATATATTAAATGATGAATTAAACAGTAGAAAAACAAAATAAAGCACATCACAAAGAATAATAATAAATATATAAGTTAACACGATCAATTAAGTATATAACAATTAAATGACGTCAATCTTTTTCTAAAATATTTGCGTCTGTATATGTTTTGAAGGTATCAAAACCATTAACGCCTATTTTTCTTACTATTGAGCTTCAGGTTATTGAAGTCAGAAAAATTGATTCACTGTGTGGTCAAACCCAAATGACGTCACACTGGCGTGAACAAAGAAGTTTCATATAATTAATTATATTATTTTCAATAATGAACATTTTTCTTTGTTTAACCTTCAGTTAATTGCATGTTTTTGTGAGGAGTATTCTCCCTTGCTCCAAGTTAATGAATTGAATCCCCGAAAACACCTAGAAAAGGCAGAATAAATCGGTATGCATATGAGACTATCGGTGTCTGTAAAACACGCGTGACTAGCGGAAGCTTAAAAGAGAGGTATTAGATATTTTGAAAATTTAATTTGATTTATTCCTGTAAAACTCCTATGATACTAAAATTTCAAAGTTAAGTTTCAAAATCTGTTTCATTTCACAGTTGATCAATAGTCGAATGATAATATCATACGAATAAATTAAGAAGAAGACGCAAGGAAAAAAAGAAAATGATTTATGTAAAATATTTTTGATAACACTCGTAGGTAATATTACATTTCTTCTTTATAATTTGGATTTATAACGTAAATAGACCTGTTTCGCTCAACCATGTACTTTGGTAATATATATCTCATGTACGGGCTTTCAGTTTTTAACAAGAAACTCAAAAGGTTTCTTGAGAGGCTAAGAGGTATTTTAGAGTTCAGCTTGAAATGTTACCCGAGACAGGACCCAGCACTAATTGTCACGTGACTACGTCACCTGACTTAGAAATATCTTTGTGATATATTGTTTGTTTTATTCTAGCGCCTTTACGTTTCAAGAGTAAATCATCGAGTTTGTTTTCCACTTCATTTTTGGGAGCATTTCGTATTTCTTTTCTATTATATTAGTTTTTTTGTGCAGACATTTCAATTGACTTCTGCTAAATTCTTACCATTGAGTTTGCAATAAGTTTTTATTCATGGTTTAGTTAATTTTTTTTACTGGCAGGTTATAAAAGTTGATGTAATCACTAATATTTTTAACAGCATTCTTAAACACTATAAAATGTAACGGTACCGCACTTTAATTTAAAGATAGAACAAATAATGTTTTGACAATTAACTTCCAATAAATACCTAATGCCTGTTAAAAATTATTCACTGGTGCTTAAAGGAACTTAATAACATCGTTTACAAAATATGAAATTGATTGAGTTATCGTTGATTAATTATTGAGAATCCATTATTTTTAATGGTTTGGTGCTACTTATAAAATTTAGAGTAAAATATTAAACTAGCTTGGAAAATGTCATTAGTTATAAATGGGTTGAGAATAAATGAGAACATGTTTTAATCACAGAATAGTCAATTTTTTGTAATTATAGACTACCTAAGCCCTAACTTATATTCCATGTTATTAATCATCACATCAAGATCATCCGTGAGATTGCTTATCATGTTTAAAATCAAAGTTTTTTTATTACCAAGTAATCTATTTATTAATTACATACAACCCAATAATGTTTGGCTGCAGCTCATTATCGTACAGTGTTTCTCTGTATTATTCGATTTGTTGTCAATGAGGAGTAGAAATAAAACAAGAGAGGTCAGTTTGGAAAATTTAACAGCCACTGTCAACCACCCTGTCCGTTCCTTTTTAGCTATTTTGTATCTCATACATTTATTAGCCCGCTAATAGATCCGAATTCCTTTGTTTTCAACCGTTACTATTCTTGGCTTTGGATTTTGGAGTGACCATCTCATCCCATTTGATTACCAAGGCCTGCTTAAACATAAGTTTCGAACCAACAGGAATATGATTTTCTTTAAAATACAAAGGACATGATACAAAAACAAAAGCTATGCAGCACACGTAATAGAGTTGTGTGAGAAAATAATACATTAAGAAAAAGTCGAGACCTAATTGAGTCAGGACCTACAGAAATATAAGACAAAGAGAATCAGACCACCTAGAGTCCATCAGAGAGGAACCTCAGAAGTTGAGGGATCACATCTCCACCTCGATCGAGGTTAAATGAAACCAAAGGGGAGGATCTTGCGCAACTATTTCACAACGATTAGGGATAGACTGAAAGATACTTAGATCTCCCAAGATTACTGGACTAGGCATATCTTGGAGGCCAGTGGGGACACAGGCTTCGGAAGATGCTATGGAGAACTTGAATTCAAAAGTTTAGGAGAGCGGTACTTTCCTCATAATGGAGACGAATACACTGGGGAACACGTTGCGCTCTCATGTCCTCCCTGCAACAGGGCAGAGCCAACCTCATGCATGAAATGGGATTCTTGAGCATTTTTGAATCTGAACCACCTGCGTTGGTCGACAAGTTCAATTACTGAGAATCGCTCCTTTTTGTTCTGTAAGATACTATAGGAAACGGTTCATTTTAACATATCTAGGAGACATCCCAAGAGTCAGAGAAAGAGGATGTGACGAGCAGTAAGAAAAGATTGTTGATAGCTTCCATTGTATCATACACAGGTGGTCTGAAAAGTTTCCGACCTCAAGATGAAGATTATAATAAAATAAATAAAAGCTAGTGAAATAAAAGCTTTGTTAGGTTGGCAACTTTTCAGAACACCCTCGTAGGTCGGTATATAGATTGAACTCTTAGTACACCCCGTTGACCAATCATTAATAGGGGAAGAATTCCATAAATAAAAAAATATCATGTATGCTTTCATTTCTATAAATGTATATATATATAATACTTAGTCTACTAATACGAGTAATGTAATATAAAACAGAAAAATTTAAAAATATACGACGAGAAAACAAATGGTGAATCCACTCACCCTCAGACCTTGGTTTGTAATGTTTTGTAAAGGCAGGACAAAAATAATACTCTCATCTAGATCCTATATGGAACCAATACCAAAACAGTAGGAAATATTTTCAGGGGGGCTTGGAAACGCGAACTAATAAATTTTCCTTGAAAAGCGGTATCATTTGCTATAGCGGCCCTTTGGAAAACATATAGATATAATATATTTCGGTAAGGGACTATTGAGAACGGGGGGTTGCGGCAAAGGTCGAGATTAATCTTTTGTTCTGTTTCATATACAAAACCGTGGGGGCGTTGTGACTGACAGTGACTGATAGTGCCGCTTATCGTCTTTTCATTTTGATCCCCTTCTTCTCCCAATCCACCCTTAGTTACCTTGTTATCCACATCCCACCTACGAAAATAAATCGACTATATTATGATCTATCTACGTACCCCAATTATTTAGTTATAAATAGTCGAATCGTGAATGTTACCTCATTAAATCAAACAATTTTTAGCATACCAAAATAATTAATAGGTTAGCATGGGACGTCAATGTATTTTATTGACCCTCAAAGTGTGTGTAGACCACATCCATATATATAAATATATATATCGCCATACTGTTTACCTTTTGGACTAGGGATTACCAGTACAAGTGTTTGCACTTTGTCAAACTACCCCCTCACTACCTGGATCTTTTAAGCTAGAGCTCTCCAGACATTCATCCTTTATTTTATTTTTTCATATTTCTCGTTATTCTTTTTTAGCTCAGAGTTGTTATGTCCTGAGTGTCTGTGGCTCTCGTGCTCTTGGCCAGCCTCCTCTGGCTTGTATTCGCTGACGCGGCTGACGGAGGAGCGTGGGGACTTCCGAAGACTCCGCGTCCTCTCGCATGTGAGGGACGTGACAACCATGTGGATTGTCGATGGATGAGTGAGTGGATGAAAATTTTAAATATGGTATGAATGAGAAGATTTATCACACTAGCTTATTGCCCAATAAGGCAGATTGTATTTTTTTCGCAGTAAAGAATTTAATTCAGTTTATCATTAAAGATTATATTTCCACTCGGTCATCTAAATATGCCATTACACATTACTCTATTCAAAAAAAAATGTCACACAATTTAAATAATTGTGTGATCCCTTCTAGTTCGAGGAGAAATAATTTGTGTATATATTGACAAACAACTTCAGTGTAGGGTTATCTAATATAATTTCAGCTTAAACTCATAGGTGGAGTTCTAACGTTTGATTCAAGCTTTCATCACATCCAATTAACACGTTCCTGTATTCAGATAACTGAAATGGAATAGTTGATTAAATCGACTGAATTACTACAGTACTGATCAGCATCACACTAATAGTATTTAATGAATAATTTGTATATCATCGATTCTGTGGATTAGTGTTATAGATTTTCTTTTGTTTTTTTTTCTCACTAACTTTACCAATTTCAAATTATTTTTTTATTCTTTTATTTAATTTGTCTTTATTAATAACTCTTTTTCTTAATATTATTACCCAATAAAAAAAATTCTATTTTACAGTATTTTTTACATAAAACCTTTCCCTAAATGTACTCTATCGTTTCCTTAATAATAATATAGATTTTCCAAATGTTGTAACTTGTTACTACTGGCACGATAAAAGTTATAATGACAAAGATTAAAACTATTCCGTATCCTACTTTTAGGTTTATATAACCGTTCGTTAACTGGGGGTTCTTTTCCCGCATCCTGGCTTCCATTAAAGGTCTCAGTTATTTTATGTGGTTCAAAGAACTTCTCCAGCGACTGGAATAACAGAATATTTCACATGTTAGAATACAATAGAATTTATTTGCTTTGTAACTTAAAAGCTTTAAAAAAAAACTCATTACTGATTCCCCCCCTTATATTAGTCGTGATTTCATTACTTAAAAATGCTCTAAAGATTATTATTAAACAAAATGAATAAAATAAAGAAATTAAAATTTCATTCATAAACAAGGCTGAAGTTGAAAAGAGCCCTTATGTAATTACATTATGAAGTCACGGTTTTTAAGTAAAATCCAGGTCCTGGCAATAATAAACTAATGGACATTAAACCACTTATTAGAGTTTATTTTTAACATTAAATATATTATACTAACATATAAGTATTATATATATATTTATATAATAATATGTAATATATAATAATAATAATAGCTCATAGGATATTTACCGCAGACCCTACTCCTAATCCTAAAGTCCTACCTTTCAAACCGCTTCTTCCAAGTCCACTGTGGTTTAGAATATTCTAACTACTATCCCATAAAAGCAGGAGTTTCACAGGGCAGCGTCCTGGGTCCCATCCTTTATAATCTATACACCACTGATGTCCCCTCTACCACCAATACCTTCTTGGCAACATTTGCAGATGACACTGCAGTCCTGTCAACCCATTCAAACCCTGATATAGCATCCCAACACCTTCAAAAACACCTTGATGAGATCGAGTATTGCTACAACCAATGGCGAATCAAAGTTAATGAAGGAAAATGTTCCCACATAACCTTTACCCTCTGCCGCAAGTGCTGTCCACCAGTCTTTTTAAATTCAATTCCACTCCCTGTGTCTGAGATAGTACGGTATTTAGGCTTCTTAATAACTAAACAGACGCTTTGGACAACTGTACAGACTACTTCAAAGGGCATCCCATCTCTCAATAGAAAATAAATTACTTATTTACAAAATTATACTTAAGGCAATCTGGACATACGGAATAGATCTATGGGGGGCAGCAAAAAAGTCGAACATCAAGCGCATCCAATCCTTTCAATCAAAAGTCCTGAGAACAATAGTAAATCCTTATTACGTCAGCAACAAAACCCTTCACAATGATCTAAATATACCTTATATTCTTAAACTCATCCCTTCCTAGTTCATAAAATTCCATAGTAACCTATCCAACCACTCTAATTCCCTAGCACAGTCATTGCACTGCACCACTCATCCCTATAATCCTGCTTGGAGATTAAAACCGCAGTGGCCTCGTGACCTGCTATAATTAAGTGATAATGGGAGTCCTGGCAATGGCTAGTTTCTCAAATCATATCCTGAGCGTCTGTGGCTCTCGCGCTCCTGGTCAGCCTCCGCTGGCTCTTATCCAGTGACGCGGCTGACGTAGGAGCGTGGGGGACTTCCCAAGACTCCGCTTCCTCCTTCGCACGCGAGGGAGGGGATAGCCATGTGGACTTTTTGTAAACCCTGGGCTGTTTGTAAATATTGTATGAATGAGCGAGTGAATGCTGAATTGTAAATATGGTATGAATGATAACATTTATCTCAATTACTTATTGCCTAAAAAGGCAGATTGTAATTTTATCTTAATACAAATTGTTGAACTTGCAATAATTGATATGAATTTTAAGATCTAGAATTACTTTTGCTGTCTTTATGGTTGACAAAAACGTCAAAATCGGTTTTACTCATGTAAAACTTTACAGCATCATTTTGTAGTACTTCTTTCAGAAGTTGCATTTTGAGTAACATTTTAAAATTCCTATATTTTTTTTATGTGATAATTATGTAAATTAACTAATTAAACTTAATTAGTCAGGGGTATGTAGTTGATGCTCAATCAGTCTTGGTTGAGATTTAGTGGGATGTGTGAAAACTTGGTTAGTTGCAGGCCTATTCAAATTAGATGAAACATCTGTTAGATTTACGATGTAGTGTTGAATAATTAAATGAGCAGCTATATCTTTTGTATACGCATAATTTATTTTACGATAATACAATCGCCTTCGGTGGCCAGTTTCAAGAATCTTGTAATTAAATTGACGTAATAGAGGATGGAATTTAAAAGTTTATGATAGGTCTTTTTTTCATGTACTATTCTAATTTAATTGTGAGATACTCAAAAATGGTAGTGTGTCTACACGAAAGAGCTTGTACTTGGTTTTAACATTAACTTATACAAATACTTGTTAGACTAAATAGATAGGTGCTCATTTACTGATATTAATAGCCCACAGGCAGATTTCCAGCATAATATCAAATTACAATAAATTTATAATTAAAAATCAATTAGACTTTGCAGCATTGGTATAGCCTAAACCTTCATCACCGGCAAGTCGTATGGCATTGCCTATGCTAAATATTATTTCCTTTGTTAATTTAACGTTGGATCAGGCGTAAGTTTAGACATAATGCAATAAATCATAATTTGATCAAAGTTATTCATTGTGAATTTATTCGTTTTTTTTTTTTTTTTTTCTTCATAGCCCCTTTAAATTTACAGATAATTATATATAATTATAGATCCTCTGGCGAATCTATTTACAAATTATTTTTGTATTTCCTGTAGCATCGCTACATTATATACAGGTTTTGTTATTTTATAAAAATTATAATATGAATAAACAAGTATAATGATATACATTATACGTGACTGGACTAAACTGACTAATGAAGGTGATGGGGCTCACCTTTTTGATCAACCTTAAAACTAACTTACATACTAATTCTTAACCTAATTTTTCCCCGACAGTCTGTTGCCATCGATGCAGGAGGGGTGGTGGGGTCATAGTGTTAAACACTGGGTTGGTTAGGTGCTGCAACGAGTCAAAAAACTTGATGTGTCTCCGGCGTATGAACTCACCCACCGACGGCACACCAAGCAACGGGTGCAGGTCAGTGTAATTGTATACTATTGTACATAATTGCATTGATGATTATTCGTTGATAATCACTATTACAATATATTTTAATTTTCTAAATCGAGTGGCTCAACTTTTTGGGCGTATCAAATAATGATATTGTTATAAAATCTGTTAATGTACGTTTCAATGTACTATGTTTGTCTGAATCAGATATTAAAAACAAGAATGAAAAGGGAATCGTTAAAAATTTTGTGACGATAGTTATCAAAATAATGAGGATTTATATTTATTTATTTATCATTAAGTTATAGTTAAGATATTATTGATCTTGCAGTGCGCCTGGTTAGTGGTTCTTTTAGCAAAAATATCTAATAATGTACACCTTTTATTAAAGCTATATTTCTTCTTTTGTATATTTCTGGGAAACGTAAAAATTTCTCTCTAAACTTAATATATTTATGACTGGATGAGAAATATCGACCACAGAACAGTTTGGAAAACATTTTAAATGAGAACATTATTTGTCCAACAATATTGATGTTTTTTAAGAAACATTTATTGCTATTGCAATTGACTCATTGTTTTATTTATATATTATATATACATATGTATTTTATAAATAAATTTGTTGTCTATCTATCTGAAATAAATTATGGTTAGGTAGAGTAAATACAATATTTCGATAATTGATAATCTATTACTCTAAATCTAATAAACTTTGCACCGTTCGTATAGCTTAAGCCTTCATCACGAGTCGGTCATGCGGGATTGCCTATATTTCCTATGCTAAATATATATATATATATATATTTTTTTTTTTTCATAGCCCCTTTAAATTTACAGATAATTATATATTCCATTATATTCCATATAATTTTATTTGTTGTAAATCACTATAAATTCAATTGATTTACTTTTGAAGTAATTTGGTATTAAATCGTAACTCTTTTTTTCTAATCAAGTGTAAGAAACATAAAAATTAAATATGTATATATATGACTGAATGCCTAGTTATAACTAACTATTTAATTCAAACATTTTATATATATATATATATATATGTAAGTACATTTCCCCGCAGGCCACTAGTCTAGACAGGTGGTTGTCATTCACAAGTTCTTACTACAATTATTTTATTAATGCTATTTTATTTTATTTGTACACGTGCTTTGTTTTTAAATTATTTATGATTCACATATGTCTATCATAGCACTTACAGATTGACAAATATAAAATGCACGTATTTCTTTAACCTGGGATTTCCGGACTGTGATAATTGTGGATATAAACGTCTTAGAAACGTAAATTCTAACGTTTCAAGCACTGATTTTCTATGAGTTTCTTAAGAAATTTTGAAGTATTCGAATGATGTTTTCGTTAAATATAATTAAGTTTATAATTTTATATTTCTAACCTGGCACAGGACGTTGAATCAAATGTACAAGGTAGGAATGTATGAGACAATGGACTGTTCTATAGAGTAGTAAAGATTTCCATCGTATTCGGGGCAGATACGTTTAAGCACTTTGCGAAAAACTCAGGTTTTTAGGACATTTTGCCTCATCCACTTCTACTGTCAACCACCTTCAACACCTTTTTATTATCCATATTTCTCTTTAATAATGAAATGCTCCTAAAGCTCTTTAGTCGTCACCGCAATGTGACTCTGTATTTATTCATAATATTCCTATTTATGCTTGGATTCAAACATTTGGCACCAATACTGTGAAATATGAAATTTAAATCTAAGATAGTGGGTGGTGAGGTCAAAAAGATTTTCGAGGGTTATGAGAGAAAAAAAAATGCTACGCTCAGCCTGTTCTTATTGCATCAGAATCATCATCTTACGTTCCACTGATGTCCTGTAGATTATGCTTAAATCGCTGATTTTACAGCGACTGGACGAACCCCTTTTTCCCCACAATTAGGCCATTAATCGATCAATTAATTTAATTAACCGATTAAAGACTTAAATGTGGATCGTGCGTGTGATTCTCTTTATATTGGCCGTTCACGTAGGTACTACAATACCGGTTTAACCTAGGACAGAGGTGGGGCAAGCCCATAGCACTACGTCATCTCCCCACAAAAAAAATCCCTCATATCCCCCACCCACCATCTTTTAATGTTTTATTATTTGCATGAATGAAACAATGATTTAAAAATTCATTGACCCTTTTTCTAAAAAATGTTTTTTTTACTTATCATCGCATCAGTAACAATGCCAAGTTGATTCGGTTTAGATGACAACGTAGCCTAGGCAATTCTGCACGACCGAACAGTAGTGAAGGTTTCAGACATGGCACCTGCTTCTTCACTAGGGCAGGATTTACAGGATGGTAGCTGCCAGCCTATAAAACCCGATTTTGTTCACTCATGAGCGCACTTTTTACTTGCTTTATAAAATAAAGACAGAAATTTTTAAATATTCTGATGATGTTTTTCTTTTATACGTGAGCAAGTCTAATACTGAATGATAATTCTATCGTGGTACTTGAAATCAGCCGTTTGGCAGTTTGGTTTTGTTTGTAATTGTAGGATTCGACTTGGATTGGTCACAATTCAGTGATCTGGCACATCTACCATAACACACCCAACAACATTAGACTGGAATAATCGTTTTTTTTTCTCAGTGTTTAACTATGTATTTTGTAAAAAAATTTAGCATCCCTTCATATTACCAAACCTAGTGCTATGTTTTTTTTTATTTGTATGCTGTGTAAGTTTGGATGCTCCGTATTAGAGATTCGTTGGTTTATTCAGAAGAAGTATAATCATAACTATTATTCAGGTAGCCGATTGATTATCTTCATAATCGCCGAGACATCGATTTTTATTACGATTAATGGATTATTGGAATAGCGAATAAAGAATACAGCTGATTCGATTTACTTGGCCATAGGTAGAATAACGGAGTGGAAGGCAAAGATATACAGTAATAATGTAGAATATCAATTAGGTAAAGTACCACACTGGCATAGAGGGTAACTTCAAGAAACAATTAGCTGAGGATAAACGGCAAATACAGTGATGTATCTAAAAAGGGGTGGGGATAAATATTGACCGTCTCTCTGTTTGACGGACTTACCCAAGTTGGACTAGTCCCTGAAGATATCGAAGCCATCACCATATGACATTCAGGTAAAAAAACAAAATCTTTGATAACATTAAACCCATTGAACTGTTGTAAAGTATTATGCAGTATAGTACAGTGTGATAATGATACAAAAATAAATGTGTGTGGTGCCGTTTAAGCTCACTACAAAATACTTATGATTCGCCCGATTATAGTTACCAGAAATTAGGTTTGAAGGCCCAAAGTCTGTATGTGGCAACTAAGTTAATTACTAAATAGGGATTCAATAATACCCAATATCGCCACAATTATTACTTTCTGTCGTACGTAGTTTAGCAGCTGTGACGGTGAAAAACATCGATGCTACTAAGTACTCTACTCAGCAGTAGTGAGGGTTAACTCACTCAAGGATCGACTAAAGCTTCCCCCCCTGTGATTAGTAATGTATGAAGTTACGAGGTCCCATTACCCGGACCCAGCGCAGCGTAGTTCGAGGGCGTGCGTTCGGTGTCTCGCTCGGTCGCACTAACCGTAAACTGAGACAGGTTTTACTATCAGGGCCTTTACACATACATTTGGTAATGGCGCTCGCTACTACCTACCATTAGACCTTCGAGATGGGTAGTTCCGGATTTATTGAACGTGGGTCTGAACCCATATATATGTAGGTGGCACTAAAACAGTACAAGTCATTCTAGCTTATAACATGATCATGATATAGCCCCAAAAAAATCCCTCAGCTCGGTTATATATTTACCTTTAGCCATGAAATTCTGAGGTATTTTACCGAATTCAAAAATATCCTAAGATCGTTATGCCGAGAAAGCTCAGAAATACTATTTTCAACTTTTTGTGAATGTCTTGACATTCACCTTCCTGTATTATTTTATATATACCTATCTACATTGGCCAAATAAAATTAATATTGACAAACACTGGACCTGCTGGTCTCCTGCCAAATGTACCGACTGCACACATGCACTATTCTATAGCTGATCTAAGAGAGAGAAACAGTTCATCCACAATATGTGCCCAATTTTAGATAGGTTGCTAAGACACATCAAATTATTTTGAAATCGGAAATAAAACTCTTTCATTTCGATCGTACAATATTTAAAACATTGCACTCAATGTAAGCGAATGATTAGCTTTAAATAAGGGGGTTGATTATTCTGATAGATTTAACTGAAATGAGCTCTGCGAAAAATATTAAAAAAGTAGTTGATAGATAACTTAATTAATACTTACGACGAAAAAATAACGAAAAATGGTAAAATAATTTTTTTTTTTTATTTTGATGGTAAGCTCAGAGAAGAACTAATTATGAGGCTTGCCATATGGTAAAGAGGATGATTAAAGTAGCTTTCGGGAGCATACCATGCCCGAAAAATAATGGCGTAATTCAAACATAGAGATTTTTTCATTCAGAACTTCAAAGTAGAACTGACGTTTCCTTGGCTGGTCCAATCTGGTGAATGGGAGAAAAATCACGTTAATTAGAAAGCCAATAAAAGCTAATGTAGCCACATGCAGTTACACATTATTGTAAATGCTCCTTGCCTCCAGCATAAAAGAATCACATTCCTAAGTTTCCATAATTACAAATATCAAGATATATTACTTAACACTTATTATGTAAATTATTATAAATTATAAGCTTGTTCCTGGTCATGTTTGCACATTTGTCTATGAGTAAAGTTGAGCCAATCGTACCTGATTACGTGTTAGCGGTTTCTCAACTTGGATTTCTGTAATTGCTTTATTTGGTATCATGTATGTGGACACTTACTAAGAACTTGGATTGGTGTTTTTGTCTCCATACATCTCTGACATAGGGGTAAAAAAACTCAAACAAAACACTCTGCCAGCAGAAAACGTGGCATGGATTTACAGTTGCAATTTTGATTTCGTAGATGTAACTTGACGAAAAAAAACCTAAGATGGCTGATAGTGATAATTGTTAATATGATCACTCAAGATTTCTAAGAACAGCAACAGTTGTATGAAGCAAGGCATTAGTCTGAATATTTATTTGTATCTGTTTAGGCCAAATATATAATTTTATTTTCCAGGAAATGATGGGAACTCCAGGCCCTTTTTATTACCTGAATAATTGGCTTAAGAGTTACATGTACTTTTTTTGCACTAGGTTTATCTCTCACTTTGGAGAGCTCGGAGTTTTTCAGATTATTGTCAAAGCAGCACCCGGTATACTCTCGGTGGAAGTTTCAGTGTCTTATTTAAATAAATTTTAATACACTTTCTACTCAATGGTAGCAACAGGCAGGAGAGTCAGCTAGTAAACTAGATACTGAGGTAACCTAATTAATTTTAAAATGTTTAACTGTTTAATTGTTACACCGTTTTATTTTATATTACAAAATGAACTTTACAAATATCACTTATTGTACGTATTTATGGCTGACTATTGTTAGGTTTTAGAAAAATATGCTATATGTTTGCTAAACCCAAGTGGGCACAGTGATGATGTAGAAATTATAATGTTTTGCAGGGGTGGGCGGACTGAGGAACGTGTGGCTAAAGGTTCCAGTGGCAGTGGCCCCAGGTCAGAGTGCTACCCTCATCTGCAACTACGACCTCGAGGGAGAACCTCTGTACACCGTCAAATGGTACAAGGGGAGGCAGGAGTTCTTTAGATACGTGCCCAAGGAGCACCCTCACACCAGGGTCTTTCTCCACCCGGGCATCACTGTCGATGTGAGTATCCAAATTTCAGCCATGTATGTATATGTTTTACAGACATTTTCACAGCACTGAAATCGACTCTGATCCAGTAAAACTTGCAACTTAGTGACTTAAAATAGCCAACAAAACGTTTTTAGATTTCTTACAAGTCAGCAACAAGCGACGGTCACATAACTCTCCATATTGCTTCGGTTCATCCCACACATAGTATATTAAGATAGGGCAGACAATGTGCCACGCGAATCAATTTTACAATGTATAACTGTTTTATTAATCCATCGTTTTAGTTTATATTGAAGAATTAGAACTACTGCAGACAAATACAATAGAAAACGTCTAAATCAATTAGGTATATATCGATTCTAAGTAATTCGGAGGTGTTGCATTGAGTATTAGCTGGTGAACACTCAGAATGTAATATTTTGCATTCAATTTCCCATTAAAATTTTTTTAAAAAGATTTAAAACTAATAAAATTTGATAATTTATCACTAAAACTGAAACTCATTTTGAAGCTACAATAGACTAGAAAATTAGAAATAATGTACTCTTACATTTAGTACATGTAATTTCTGTAGCCTCTGTCTAATATTGTTATATTATATCATTTATTAGTATATTCGTACAACTTTTGTGTAATTCACGCCACTGTAAGAAATAAAGTGGAGTTAAACAATAAACGTTCAGTGAACGGTAGGAACCATACCTTTGTGCATAACAGTGTTTCGTATGTAGAGAGGATGATGAATATTGACTATTAGTGGTTCCAGTGGATATCATCCCTCTTCACACACATTAATATTTGCTAACGTTAATTTTAGACTAAATATAGCTTTAAAATATATATTAACGCTATTGACTACGACATCAACAACAAGTGACGAAAAAGTATATCAAGTAGAGACCTTACGGGAGTACCTTAAATATTAATTATAACAATACGGACAAATATTGAAAGATGCTGCAAAATAAAATAATATTTTAAACCATAACGATGACTAAAGTTCTTCTCAAAACAATAGGTAAATTGCTAAAATAGTTTCATAAAATTAAAACTCTCCTGAAACATATTAAATATTGATAGCTCAAAAAACGTTTTTGAAATGTATATATGTAAATATTAGTTTTTTACCTAAAAAAAACAAAAAAAAACTTAAAGTCTAAAACAGACTTTGAGATTTGACTTATAGTATCTTGAATGCAGCGAAGCCACCTATAGTGGCAATTATTAGTTGTATTTTATAATAAATAAATCAAACAAATAAAAATGACCAGAAGGTGACCACGCTCGATTATTACAATTGTTAATTTTGAGTAATACCAAAAACCATAATTTCATACCCATCATAATTTCTATATTTACCTCATCAAATTCCTTAAATGTTTTCATTCGAGTATGAAGATGAAAAATGAAGTATCCTTATTAACGTTCCAATAAGGAGGGAGTTCGTTACAAACTTTAAAGGTTAACTTTTATATGAAGTTTTCTCCTTGTGCCACCGCCCCACTCACACCCCTCCCCTCTTTTCTCCGGCTTCTCTCCAACAGAAGAAAATTATTGGATCACTCTCAAGATGACAGTGTTATTTATGACACTGTTCGGAAGTATGAGGGCTTACTGTGTATAACAGGAGCTACTACAGCAGAGTAAACTAAAACTTTATCTGTGGTCCTTACAACGATGCTGATGTTAACAATGGCACTCCTCCAGGCTTAGTACTTCAAGCCTCTTTTGTTGATGGCTTACAATGCATCATTTTCTTCGCTCATCACACAGGCAGACTCAATCTAGTATAAAGTGATAACAAAAATAACAATTGGTGATCCGAGGATCAGGGTTTATATTTTCCCCTCAGATTTGAGCCGCATGCTAAATGATTGAAAATGTACCATTTATAGTGATCAGTTATAATAATATCCGTAACAGCAAGATTCTTTATTGCTTATAACATATGTATATTTCATAATTTTCTGAGAGCTGTGTATACCAATAGAGCTAATATTTTTCACCCAGTGGTGGAAAACAGAAGGAAGGAAACAGGAATAAAGGATACCAAGAAAGGAGAGTAATAATATGAATAAATTGTAAACTAGTAAGAGGCAGAAAGTAGTAAACAATGAATAGGGGAGAAGAGGATGGAAGGTTAATTAGAAGGGGGACAGTCAATCGTTAGAATAGGTCCGTTGATGAAACAAATGGAGATCACCCTTAGAGTAAAATACGATCCAGTGGCAGTTCACCCGATGAGTTTAGAAACTTATAGTTTGTCGCTGGATGAAAGGTTTAGACTATCAGGTCAATTTGTTATGCCACAGCTAATTTACTTCTCATTTTCTAATTTTTTTTCATAAGCCTGTATTGCAGTTATGACCACTTAAGAATAGGGTACTCATTTTGGTTCAGAAATAAATAACATGTAGGAAGAATAAAGTTTATATACAGCATAGAACTTTATTTACTTAGGTTGGGAACTATAAGAGGAAATGGACGACTGGCTTCTACTGCTGCATCAAAACACTTAATAAATGCCAACACATAGTTCCATTTGTTTCTACTACCCTATAGAAGCTTGTCCATAAAGCTTTTAGGAGGTTATACACGACCACCTATGGTTGCCAATCACCATAGCAACCTCGAAAACTGTGGACTTTCAACTGATGTTGGTCATTATGGACTCTTGGAAATGCATTTGACACTAGAATTTGTTTTTGGTTACTTTTTTATGGCACTTCTTTCCAACCCTCAGACTCACGGAGTGTGTCTTACCCACACCGTGTATTTTCCAGTTCACAAAGCCTTGCGTAGGAAATCTGTAGATACAAAGTTCTACTAGAGACGCAACTAGGTCTTGTTGGTTATGAAATAGCTGTCCATTCTATGAAAATCTATGTAAAATAATGTTTATTGGCTTTCGAATTCAATGCAAAAAGGTACTGAGAAATAACAAGCATGAAAGTTAGAACTAGACTGTTTATTTCAAGTCTATAATCCTGTATATTTACATTCGGGATGTTTACATCCCGACGTTCGGGGATACTGATCGGTTGGATACCGATGCTGCCCGGAGCTTAACTTGTATATAATTCAAGACATATTTGTATCTGTATCTCCCAACATAACTCTGTAATACTTTGGACTATTTTCACCGCAAACTTGCTACACACCAAACCATCAAATCTTATATCTCGTCTCGTGTATACAATGCTTTACATTTCAAATCCCCAGTCACTTTCCTGAACATACGGTCTCATCCCTCTGACCTTTATACTCCTGTCACCCTGCCCTGACAACCAAGTTCCATACTTTGAAGAATTACACATAGCCTGATGTAAGTAAGGAAGAAAAGGAAACAGATTCTGGGGCTGCAACTTTTGAACAAAGCAGATCATTTGAGCCTCATTTACTAACTAAAGAAATCCTTAACGACCACACACGCAATCTTACTTCATCCAAAGACATGTCTGAAATGCTGAATCCCGGATGAAAGGATGGAATCTTCTTGAAAAGAATACAAAGATGTGTACTTATTGTAATCGTCATTCAGAATTGAATAACTGTTTTAAAGAAGAGAAAACTTTTTAGTGTTTTGTAATAAAATGTCTTCTCTTATGGAGAAACTTTGTAATGAACATAACCAACAAAAATGGTGCTTGTTCTATAGATTCTTCTGAAGTTTAAAAGCTGTGCATAATAGTATTGAACTCCCATCAGCATCTGGGGAACACTCTGCTGGTATAAAAGAAACATGACAAATTTGTATCGGACAAGCTTCAATTTGCAGGGTATTAATAGAATATTTGTGGCGATTTGAAGGCAATTGCACTTATTCTTGGTTACACAAAATGCTTTTGTTTCTTATGCGAATGGGAAAGTAGGGACAGAAAAAGGCATTTAACTAGAAAAGAATAGCCTGGAATCACTCCTGAACAGAAAAATGTGAAACATGGCCTATTGCGTAGTCCTAAAAATGTGTATCTACCTCTGTTACTTATTAAAATTGAATTAATGAATAATTTCCTCAAGGCCGTGGAACATAATACTGGTTTCATGTACTTAAAACAGGAGTTTCCTAAAATTACTGTTGCAAAAATTGAAGAAGAAATATTTGCGGGTAGACAAATACGATTATTATTGCATGATAAAAAGTTTGAGGAACTATTGAATCCACTGGATAAAGCAACTTGGCAAGCATTCAGAACTTTACTCATAGTTTATTGGGAAAGTGGAATCCTAAAAAAAAATTTGGCTGTAATATGCTTTTAACAGTACACTGGGATAGAGATTTCATCCCGGAAAATCTTGACGCAGTAAGCGATGAGCACAGGAATAACTATAATATTATCAGGATATTTCAGCTATGGAAACGAGTAATCAAGCAAATGGAATCCTAATATGCTGTGCGATTATTGTTAGACTATCAAGAGGGATGCGCTACAGGTAAAATGTTTGAATATTGTGTAGTTATGAATGGAGAAAGTATTAAAATGTTTGAAATTAAAAATAACTGTTTCTAGGGAAACCTTGCGTGATGGGTAAATCCCCATATCATATTTCAATTCAGGAGCGAGAATTGTAATAAAAAAAAATCAGAATCACACATTTTTTATCCTGAGACAAAAAAAATTCTTTTCAGTTCTAAAGTCTGCTGTCTGGTAGTTCGCTACATTTTTTTTTTTGTAAGCAGTAGTTGAGCTTGACAATTGAGCTGGAAGGGAGAGAAGTGCTATAGAGGGTGTTTTATTTCTTGGTCTAAGATGTAACTTCTCCGGGACTCAATTCACCCTCAGGATCTGAGCTCTGGTCGGAACCCTTCTTATTTGTATTTGATCTCTTCTCATCTTCCCACTCATGCCCTTTTCTTCTGTTTAACAGTTTTCATCACACCCTTGAATGGAACAACTCTATTTTGCTCCAAGTAACCTTAATAATGTCATATTCTCAGCTGCCTTGTTATAAATTAGTTTAAATATGTTCAAAATACATAATTGTGATTTTTCTTGTTCTGTATTGAGCTGTATTATATAAAAAAAAAATTCAAGTCAAATTTGAGAAGCATCATACTATTAAGGGTACAAATCAATGTACACCCCACTATATCCTACCCAAAAATAATTTTATACAGAAAAGAGCTCTTTCGGCGGCTATACCACCATTGAGTATCTGAAGAAGCAGTACATTGTCGTTGGTGATTATGCAGTGTTGTTAATTTTTCAATATGAATAGCCCTCAACCAACCTTCCAAAATAGTATTAAGGGAATCAAACTAGTAGGTGAAACGATTTTAATGTCAATTTTATCATTAAAATTCACTAAAGTCCCAAAAAATTGTACATTTACTAACACAGACCTCTAGCTATCTTTATCTAGCGACTGACTGATGAATAACTCTTAATTATTCACTTTTATTTCTAGCAGTTTTGTGGTATCAAGTAATATTCTCATGCAAAGCAGCATCCCACAATGTTAAGGGTCGTTTGACGATAAATTTGTGAACATGATTATTACGACAAGGAATTTTCGTAATGATAATTCTTCGACAATTCTTCAAAGTCCAGTACGTTATGAATACTATCAAACGGAACGTTAATAACTTAACTTTTATAATCTTTATTATAAAATAAATACATAAGCAACTGATGGCGTGGTGCCTGTTTGGAGTGTATATAGTAAGTATTACTCATGTTCTGCATTTACACAACTTTATTGATTTCTGCCCGGACATTTTCAACGGACTATGCCGTCATTCTCAAGAGTTTGAACTATTGCACTCCCCGACTTGGTTATTAAAAGACAACTCTCCAAAGGCTAATTAAACCGATTAGTGCATCAGTTCTTAAGAAATAAGGCATGGTTTGTTGAATATGTACGTATATGTAAATAAATAAGAATTTGAAAGTGTCAATTTACAATGTATATATACAATATATATATAAGTTATGGTTTGTTAAAATGTGATGAGCGGAAGGTTGTAGTGGATCACTAGATCTACTTAACCTTAAACTTAATATTCCACGAGTGCAAACTACCTTATTGTGTGACACATCATCAACCGAGGTGGAGGAAATATGACCCAGAGGGAACACTCCCTGGAGAACGGACGTGGAGCCAAGACCTCCCCAAGGACCCAGGAGATCAGTGCACCCCTGGGCACCTATCTCTGCGGGGACACTCGGCCGTAAGCCTCCCTGTCATTGTACTCCACTTCGTCTTAATAGGGTTATTGTATCGGATCTTTTGGTTGTATCTTTTCTTGATATGCCTCAGGTTATTCTTCTACCAGCTCTTCTCAGAGCAATATGTTACTCGAGAAGTCTGCTATTTTATAAAGTTCAATTATCTCATTATTCCTTTTTCTTTTTCAATGATAACCCCTTTAGTAACCACTTATTGCTGTAGTCTATTTCCATATATATATGATAAAAATGTCATAAAACGCACGTATTGCGGTGGAGAACTTTTAATGTTCAACTTTTCCTCATAGTTACCTGCCTATGAAACAAATGCATTGTATACCTTCTGAAAATTGTTATGCTGTCTTTTGTGAAAATTTGTTGCAAATTTGCACAATTTTGTTAGCAGTTGTAGTGTTGTGTTAGGGGTAATTAGGAACTTGAGGAGGGATGTTTTTTTTAAGGTTTTTTTTTTGTGTTTGCTTGCTTTAGGGCATGTCAACCACATGAGTCATTAAAACCCATATTTACGCAACCTGTTTCCTAATTTTGTTTTTTCTTCATCTTTTACTTTTTTTAAATAGTTTACCTTTTATTAGTATTTGAAGGTGTTTGGAAGTAAATTAGCTGATGATTTTGGGCGTTTTAATGCTTTTGTTATTAGTTGGGTAGGCTATAGTCAAAAGAACACAAGCAGGCACATGTTCACGCTAGAAAGACGTATTTTAAAAATTGTACATTTATTAACTGAATATTAAATTTACTACTATGCTCAATTTAAGTTAGATATTTAATTATCAAGCGTCTGACTGATGAATAACCCTTCTTTATTTACTTTTATTTTTATGGTATCAGGTAAAATTTTCATGAGAATCAACATCGTTCCATGTTAAACATGGGTCGCTTGACGAAAAAAATTTGGTCATGCTTATTACGACAAAGCGTTATTGGGATGATAATTCTTCAAAGTCTTAGTACGTTATGAATATTATTAAACAGAGTTAATAACTTAACTTTAATCATTTTCCTTATAAAATAGATACATTTTTTCAAAGCATTCATACAAAAAGTAGATGATATAATCAATTGCTGTTGCAAATAAATCTTACTCCGCCTTTCCATAGCTTTACTGATTTCTACCTGGACATTTTCGACGGACTATGACGTTATTCTCAAGGATTGGAACTATTGCAGTCGCTGGCTTAATAATAATATTACTATCAATAATAATATTAATTGAACGACTTACTCTCTAATAGATAGCCAACCCGTTAAGTGCTACAGTTGCCATCAGCTTCGAATCAAGAAATAAGGTACGATCTGCTAAAAATTTCGGGAAGAAATCAATAAAGGTATAACTGCGTTTTTGGGTTTTATTTGCACCAATGTTTTAGGGATATTCAGGAGGGATGTAGAATTAAAAGTCTTTTTTGAGCTTGTGAGCTTTAGGGCATGCCAGCCACAAGGGTCATTATTTTCTTAATTGTGGTTCTACTTGAGCAATTAATTGTTAGTTATTTTAAGTTTCATTACTATTTACGAGTGCTTGGAAAAAAAATAGCTAGTGAGCTTTGGGGGTTTTATTACTATTAAACACAGCAACTTTGCAGTGTTTCAGGTTTGAAAGTTTAGGTTCCATTTACGTCGTACAATGATTGAGAACTATACCATGTTGAGTTTGGATCATGTCTATCGTATCTGTAATTATAAATGGAGTGTCTTTAAATAGTTAAACAGAAGTTCATAATGTTATTAATAAAAGTACACGAAAGTAAGTACAATCTCTCATTTAAGATAGTAAAGCTTATTTTTTTGTTTACACCAAATCTACTCAATTAGCCTTACATAGGTACAAAACACAGCTATTAACAGTATAATTCTCTGAGAATAGTCACACTAGGTGACCGAGCGTGCAACATTCATTAAAAAATAAGTAAACAATTTTATTAGTTTATTTAACAGAAGTTAAATACTGTATTCTGTCCCTTTACAAGTAAGTCCTTTAAATGTCTTGGATTTGCCCTTAGAGGTGTAGTAGCAATAACTACTTAAATAACTAAAGAAAACGGCTCCTTTAACTCCAGACAATTTTCCTGGAAGTTATAATATTTTGCTTTTATAATATCTTCGATTTATTTCATTTGTAAGTCACTGTAGAGCTGTTGGTTTCTGATAAATTATAAAGCCTGTGTGTAGAAATTTATTTTGGACCAAATGTATTTCTTTCTTTTAGTAGCGGTTCCTGCGTCTCATGCTTCACAACCATACATCAGTGTAGGACTTATATGTTTTCGTAAATTAAAAATGCAATGACCGGTTTTAGATAAGATTTTCAATTAATCAGGAGATATAAAATTGCCAGCCTGGTTTCGTTTGTCATTTCTGTGGTAGTTTCAGATAAGACAATGATATATATAAATTCCGAGATAGACTATGTTAACTCCACCTCCCCTTTCGCATGCGAAGGATATTACAACCATGAGGATTTGGGGATCTCTGGGATGTTTGTGAATACTGCATGAATGAGCGAGTAAATGAAGAATTGTAAATATGGTATGAAAGAGAACAAGATCACTATTACTTATTGTCCAATGAGGCAGATTGTAATTTTATCACAATAAAGATAAAATAAATATATAACATTGTCAGCTTCACTGAATAGGGTATTTGTTTTACTTTTTATAATTGGTTCTGGTGGCTTTACCGGATGTCTTCAAGGGAAAATCTTAGCATTTAGCACTTTCGGGCTCAAATGACTGAGTTTCCCCAAAGTAGGGAGGAGACGCCCACCGCGGGCTAGGGCGCTACAACCTCTTAGCGCCAAGAAAGAGATAGAGCGGGAAAGGACCTGTGGTCTTTCACCCTGGCTGCCAGCCTAGTCGGCGGGCAGCCTAATTCGCTTTGATCTGACTCCATAAGATCTTTAGAAGCTGTGTGCCCCAACAAAGCACTATGTTCAGGAGAAGAGGTACAGGGTAGGTTTATAGGTAGTTTATGTGGTCTTTGGAATTCAATGGCGAATCTAAGGGTAGGTGAAAACCGTCTTGATCCCAAAGGCGAGTGTGAACCGGTGAGAAGTAGACTGGATTGTCGTGGGAGACGCTACTGGGTAAAAGTTGTAGGGCCACGGCAATCGTCGTCCGCGAGGGTGAGGTCTCTCCCAAGGAGGTGCTAGTTTTAGCAAGACGAAGGCAGAGATTCCTACTAGGAAGGTGTGGGGTCTGACAACGCCGGACTAAAATATAGCGAGGTTAGGGGAGAGAGATGCAGAGGTAGTTTAATGAGAAGACCCTGGTTTCAGTAGAGCAGCAAGCGCCAGTGCAGAGAGACAGAAGTGTTCAAGGTGCCGGTTTATTTCTTTCTGGCCTCTGTCTGAGGACGCGCGGTTTATATAACCGGCCAGTCATGGTGGGGAGCCATCCCCACCAGCTGCTGTTCTCCCCACTATATTCTCCCCCACTCCGACTGTCGTCATAAGCTTTATTAAACATATGGAAACAGTGATAGATATGATCTGATCGAGAAGAGGAGAAATTGTAATTATTCGTAATTAAGAGGTGGCCACAACAAGCACCATTGAAAGTAATTTCCCAGAATAATAGTACAACTTAATAATAGTAACAACAATAATAATTAAACAACAATTCAATCAACAAGTTAATTAAATAATTTATTTTTTCAAGGCCCAAAATTGGAAGAGGCAATGTGGACCAGGGATGAAGGATTTCCGGACGACAGACTGACAGGGGACAGTGGGGGGGGGGCTGCAATTCAATAAAGCCAACCCCCCAGTGGGCCTTTACCTCCATATCGCCGGCCGAGGCCCACCTCACGAACAAATCAATGGTGTCTCTGTTTGAGGGGTCTCTCTCCCTCCCCCTCAAACTCTCTCTCTCTCTCTCTCTGATACCCCTATCATCGGCCTCTTTTCTTGCTTTCTCCCTACTCCTTTTTCTCGTCTACTGCCTGTCTTATTTGACCCGCTTCCCCTTCTGTATTGCAGCAGCTCCTCCGGACAACAATATCTTTGTTCGATTAAAACCTCTTACTGCTAACTTACGATAGAGTATTAGCTCGGATTTTTGTATAATGTGATTCATCTGCATCATGTGACAAAAAATTATTTTGAATTCTATGATGTCTTAGGAATTTTCGATCTCTTGACCGACAGCTATTAATTTTTGGCGAAAAATTACTCTTTCCCTACACGGGTGTAATCAGTTCTGAAGCACAGTTATTAACTCACGAAGAGGTAGGGGCGGATCTAAGTTGGTTTTCTTATCCGGATTCACTTTGTTTGTATAGCAACTTTTTCATCCTCACGAGGCGGAGCAAAATGTGACCAGACGCATTCACTGAACAAAAGTTCTTTGGGAAGCAATTGATCTAAAATGGGTCTCCACGAAGATGAAATCAAATAACCACTTGAATTATTTAAAAAAATCTTTCTTTATTCTAAAAGTTGTCTGACCCTTGCTGTTATTTTTGTGTGCGCGCATTTCAGTTATCTTATTTCACTTTATTATTTCACTTATTAATATCCAAATCAATATTTTGGTTCTCTTTATGAATTTAAGTCAATCAGCCAAACATCGCAAACCTGTTTAATCGATTTTTTTCAACCCACATTTCCCAGCTATCCACCCACCTATGCAGACCATGATTTTTATACATCTATTCGTCTGTTCTGGTACATGTAATTTTTTAACCATGGATACCAAATTTGGCGGTTTATGCAAAATGAGTATCCGGGGTCAGGAATATTTAAAAGCACTAGATTCAACGAAGTGGAAATCGATCCATTACCTCTAGGGCTAAGCTAGATGTATGAGGTATGGATTTGAAATATATGAGGATTGTTAACATGAATACTGTTTGTAATTCCTAGTAAGCTTAGGGGACAATGGCAAAAGCTCTCGTACAGTTGCAGTAGTGGACTCTAGCTAATAGGGTCATTAGCTGAAGGGACCGGAAGGACTGGCAGTAACGAGGGACTGACTCCAGTAGTCTGTTGATTCCAGTCTCGTCCCAGCCCAGAGTCTCCTTGTTGGATGCTAGACCGTTATCAGATCCAGTCGGTATAAATTGTCTATCGATAGCGACCATTCGATTAGGGGCTTAGTATCTCGGAGTACTGCCCAGGGCAGACGTGCAGCGAATCGTGCTGCTGCACAGATGGTGTCCTCGCATCGTTATGTGCATTGGGTTAGACAATCCTGCAAGTACGATAAAATTAAAGGAGAAGGATTTAATGCAATACACCATCATGTCTCTACTTACTCTTTTGTTGGCATTAGGTATATTCCTGATTAAGCAACCATCGCTTTTGGTAAATCTAATAAACTTTCCCACATTAGATTGAGTGTTGAAAAAATACAATTGCTAAATTAATTGACTTACATTGTATGTCGCTTTAGTTTAATCTCATCATTTGATAGCAAGACGTTAAGACATAAAGGGAGAGTACATTAAAGACGCTTCTGATCTCTGAAAATACATACATATCATACATACTAACATGTCTTGAGAGCACAACCTATTGAAAAGCCAAGAGCTCTGGTCACTCTGTGCCAAGCCCCAATCAGCAGAGGGTAGGGTATAGTGCAAAAACCGTATTACTGTGATTCTCAGGTATCCCCAGGGCTACCCCCCCTGAGAAGGTTTCTGCACAGCCAATCAAAACCCAGGATATTCCAATACTAAGCGAGGTTCCTTAAACCAATCTGGTAGAAATAAGTTCAGATTGTTCCTAAAAATATCACTATAGTATGTATGAAACTGGCCTTTAGAACAAATATATGACCAACACCAATTACATTCACACTTATTATTTGTTATTGTTAACAATAATCTACTTATAATTTATACTATCAATAGTAATCAAATAAAGAAAAAATATCTTAGTATTAATAACATAAAAAATAAATATTTTATTTTACATGCGTTTGACATCCCCTAAAACAAAAAAACAAAACATTTTCTTATGAAAAAGTTAACGCTTATTTCATTGGTGAATTTTAGTGTGGGGTACAAAAAGTACCCTTCTCAAAAATCAAGATTTGGACAAAAGAGAATGATTTAGTTCTATATTCCATCTACTAGCTTTATTCACGCGGGAAAAGGGTGGTTTTCTAAACGAGGAAATATTTCCTATTTTTGCTGTCCGGCTTTTGGTGTTGATGCCAATCATACAACAAAATATTTTAATTCTATACACCACTCTTCCTTAATATGTTAAAAGAAGGTGGTATTTTGTCAAAATATTTACGTCTACTCATAGTCGTACCACTTTCTATCCTCATTTAATAAAGCAATTATTTTACGATGGTTTCTTATTTCTTATTTTAAATTTAAGATTGGTGACTGGAATAGGATTGACAATGTTAAATTTTATTTAAATATCAAGCAATTATAGTAATAATACATTTATAGTTTTTAATATAAAATGGATTTATTGTTTACATATTTTATTATTTATGCTAAGATTATTTTAATTTCAAGCTTTATGCTGAGATTATTTTAATTTCAAGTTTTATGCAAAAATATATTACGAAGAAAGTTTATATATTTGTTGGCAGTTTTGGGTATGATATTTATAAATAAATAAAGAGCCTAATATATTTTTAGGTGTGTCCTGTGTTACATAATAAATGTCACCGAGGATGGGGGGAGCACGAGGGGGTGTGGTCTTCTCAAAAACTTCATAAACTAGTGATTTTAGCAAAAAGTACTCTATATACAAAAAATTTTTTTTATACAAATAAAACTTCTTTATTGTGCTAATACATTTATAAAATTACAATCTGCCTTGATAGGCAATAAGTAATTGAGATAAATGTTCTCATTCATACCATATTTACAATTCATCATTCACTCACTCATTCATGCAATATTTACTAACAGCCCACAGACCTCCCAAATCCACATGTTTGTCACCTCCCTCGCCTGTGAAAGAGCAAGGGGAGTCTTGGGAAGTCCCCCATGCTCCTCCGTCTCGTACTCGATCTCATCAAGGTGTTTTTGAAGGTTATGGGATGCTATATCGGGGTCTGGGTGGGATGACAAATCTTCAGTGTCATCTGCAAATGTGGCCAAGAAGGTTATACAAAATTAAAGCACAAAAAACTGCCTATAAGCAAGTATTTATTCATCTTTTTCGTTGAGCCTATGGTTTAGGAGGTATGTCATAACCATATATATAAAAACTATAAGTGTTACTTAACTCTCTATGCGAACTTGATACATATTTAAAATTTGATACACTATACTCGGGAAGACAAGTGTATTAACCTGCTTTTTGAATTTCATATTGTCGGTATATAATTTTTTTTTAAAACTGGTTAAATACTCTTGTCGTCCCAAGTTTAGATGAGCAGAGTTTTTCAATCAAAGGCAACCGAGTTTTTTTTAAAAGAGCAGGAATATAACTTATTTCCAAAAGATTCAGTAAGTGTTTGGCGTATAGGTAGGTTTTTGTCCTTTGAAAGGGGCAGATGCCCTCATGTATAAAATATACCACACTCACATCTTGTATACAGGCGAAAACCACTTCATTTACACCCTTGTATGCTGAAAGGGAATACCTGAAGGGCTGTTTTACCGTCCATTATCCTCAACTGCAAAGAGCTTCATTATGTTTATTTTCAAACAGTTACTAAACAACAAGCTGAATTTATTAAAAATATACACGAAAGCGTAACTAAATGGAAATAAACTTGTGGGGCTGGTCCATTATTACCTAGGTAATTCCTTTTCGAAGAGTAAAGTTTGCAGTATACAACACAGCAATTACAAAACAATTAGACATTGTAGAATTATATCATGAGACGTCATCAAGTTATCAAAGAGGCGCATTACTTTCAGACAGAGGTAAAAGGCAATGGAACTCCCATGTTCGTATGCGTTCTTTGGTTCGGAGATTTGAAAAAAATAGTTAACACGATTTTCTCAAAAAGGAAAAGGAATAATTGTGATGTCTTATCTCATACATTTACTAATACCTGCTTGCAAGATTGTCACCTCCTTTGTTAAGGAGTAATAAACTGGGATCGTAAGATCCCTCATTCTATGTTCGCTGCAGGATAACTAAGGGAAAGCACATGAGCTGTAGACGCTCCGGATGTGAGGGGAGGAAGCCTGCCTGTTCGAGGACTCACAAAAAAGTGATAGTTATAACGGCGTTTCAATCTGATGAGTTTTATCGTTTATATCAAAACCTGATTCATGCAATTGGAGTTTTTATAACAAACAAGATTAAGCTTAACATTTAAAAAAAGATGCTTTTACATTTCAAAGTTCAACTAGATTACTATAAATTTTCGAGTCAATGTTTTATTTATTTATCAATTGAGTTAGAAATCCAATCTTTATTGCTAGAAAATTACAATCTGCCTATTTATTGGGCAAACTGTAATCAATGTTCTCAGTAATACACTATTTACAAGCAGGTCAGAGACCTCCCAAACCGACGTGGTTTAACAACCAACTCGCATGCAAAAGAGGAAAGGGAGTCTTGGGAAGTCCCCCACGCTCCTCCATCAACTATGTCACCGGATACAAGACAGTAGAGGCTGACCAAGAATCGAGAGCCACGGACGCACACTGGTTCCTAACGACGGAAAACGGGACAAAAGTCCATTTTTGACACTTTCGTGGCCATAAAATGGTATTATAATTCAGTTAGAGAGGTACCTAAGGTATTCAGAACCGATGGTTTCTAAGCTCTGGTCGTTATATTGTAAGCTCATCTACTTGAAGAAAGAGTAAGGGGTTAAGCGTGAGGAAAAGCCAAGTTTTGTAATGACGGGCAAAAGATATTTCAAGCTTATTTTAAAATTGTCTTTCAGTGGCTTTCTTTTACAGGGCAAACAATGAAGCTAGCACGTTATTCACACTAGGGGAAAATGTAACGATAACGTGCGTTTAGATCGTTTAATATAAGAAAAATTCTAGTTTTTATACATAATTTACGCTTTTAGAAGCTTATGAATCTTCCGCTTCCACCCGCTTTTTAAAATGAAGTTGATTCGTGTTCATACAAGTATGGAGAAGCGATTAAAATTAGCTGCGACCGAGTTCGACCCTTGATTCTAGATCCTTATTAGTGGAGACAAACGCGTCTGTTTATTTACATTCTGAGTATTTGACTCGCTATTAAAAATGAAAGAAATATACAAATGTGGTCCATTCCTTGTTGATCTTCGGACTCAGTTGTTACCACCATTCTAAAGATAATAATCATGGTTTCTGCCATAAAAGTGCCGTATTTGGAGTTCGAACAAACGCAAAGGTAAGGAATAGAGTGAGTTATATTCAATTTCTGAACATCAATATGCAATGAAGTATGGTTTGACAAAAAACGGGCTCACACATCTTTCAAAAAAAAATTCAGAGCTTATGAGCAATGTAGGAAGCCTTTTAAATTTGTTCGGGACCAAACCGAAGGAGGACGAATGTGATACGCTATCAAAAGAAGAAGCCCTTGCTCTGTTTGTCGAAACAACAAAGTAACATTATAATAATCACGAACTCTCTGGATTTATGTACGAAGACGGTGAAAACTGATGTTTACCAACTTTACTACATTACTCATCATGTTGTTTTTTTCAAATATAGCCATTAATCGGGGTAATAGTTTTATTGTGAGGACCTACCCATGCTTATGTGCTGTCTACCTACAATACATATGAAATACATTTTTTCACACTAAAAACAATGATGACTATGTGGAAAACTTACCTAATATTTTCTTGGTTGTTGAATAAGTCGCGTAAACTAACACCATTGCATTCAGCGTAAAAAAAAAACTTTGAAAATCATAGGTCACATTTGATTTTTGTGAAAGTTTTTTGTGTGTCTATTTTTGGACTATTTTTGGAAAATTTATCACCAGTTTTCCATCAAGGGCAATCTATACCTTCATTAAAAATGTGAAAAAAATTTTTTGAGGCGAACTTTACTTTTGTCCCGTTTTTCGTCGTTAGGAACCAGTGTGGGACGCCCAGAATGTAGAAACTGGCCATTGCCAGGAATCCCATTATCACGCATTTATAGCAGGTCACGAGGCCACTGCCACTTTAGTCTCTGAGGAGGATTATAGAGATGTTAATTTATTAAGATTTTATCCCCTGTAAAGCCTAAAGTGACTTGTGAATTAATAAGTGAAATTTGCTATTCATAAACTTTACTGGATAGTTAATATAAATGTATGTATTATGCAAAACATCTTCCATCTCTACTATTTTTATACAACAAAGGTTTTTTTTTTAATAAAAATGAACCGTTTGAAATAATGATTTATTATATTAATGATTAAAATAATTTATCAAAGTCTCCTTTCAACTATAGTCTCTAACTATTAGGTTTTGAAGAGTCTGGCTTATCATATTTCTTTGGCTTAAAGGGTAGTTTGGGGTGCTTTTTATTATTTATTTAATTATTTTTTATCTAGAATATTCGTTCTGAACATTAAATTTCAATGAGTCATTTGATTTTGTGTTACAGGTGGCAGCTTCGGGGCCTGACCGAGTTGTCATCCGAGATGTGGACGAACACCTGGGCGGCAAGTACAGGTGTGAAGTCTCCTCCGACGCCCCCAACTTCCACACGCTAGTCGTTTCCGCCTACATGCATGTAGTCCGTGAGTAATTGCTTCATTGCTTCCTTATACATCACTTGACATAAATGTATTTCAGGCAGTTTCCTATGCCACGTTATAAAATTTCTCATTTATTATAATAGTTAATGATTACATTTAAAAAAAATAATGCTTACTTTTAATAGGATAAATTAGTATAATTTAAATTGTAGTTGGGTGCTCATTTCGCTGTTTACGTAACTTAAATGTAAGAGTTTGGTTTTAAACAATTTATGTCCTATAAGTCAACTTGAGAGAAATACCAAACTACTTGAATATTTATTCCTTTGCTATGAAAGCGTTTAAAGTTGACGGGAAGCTAAAAGTGGTGCTAAAATCTTAAATGAGGCTGACTAAAAGTTCCAGGAGCATTTAAGCTGTATAGTTACTTATTTTAATTTTTATTAGTAATTAGTCACAATATGCAACACGATTAGTATAAAAGTATGTAAAAATAAATAAATTAAAAATGATCTATTTTCATTGACACGATATTTTTTTTTAATTATATATATAAGCCATTTAGCTAGCTATATTTTTCGAAAACCTATTCCCCATTTTATTCAGACATACTATTCAAATTATCCAAGAATTATATTTCAGTTTTGCTTTTATTTTTAACTTTTAACCAGGAAGAACTCGTACTATGATATTTTCTCTTACGTTCAAAGGAAATCACAGGTAATATGGAAGCAGGTTTGATGGGTAGATCGGGATTCCGCTTGTGTTCACATTTTTTGTTTGAATGATAATTTTCCTCAGTCGTCACATAGCATAAGAGTATTTTTGTGGAAAAACTACGTACCTTAAGAGATTTTCAAATATCGAGTTTTCACGTCACTATTTTGTAAATAATTGCAATTTGTTTTTGTGAAGATTTTCTATGTTTGTAATATTACGGTTTTTGCCGACTTTCGTTAGATCTTTTCATTGAAGTCACATACGTTTCTCGATACCAAACCTCCTATGTGAACTGAGAATGTTAACCACAAGCATAGATAGACTTCAGCTGATTTCCAGAAAGAGTAGGTTTCTGTACATGAAAAAAATCAAGAAAACATAAAAGAAAAAACCAAAAAAGTATTTTCCCCCTCACCCTCTAATTTATGTCCTATAAGTCAACATCAGAGAAATGACAAACTACTTGAATATTTATTCCTTTGCTCTGCAAGCGTTTAAATTTGACGGAAATCTGAAAGTGGTGCTAAAATCTTAAATGAGGCTGACTAAAAGTTCCAGGAGCGTTGTGTTGATTTTTCACTCCTATGTTATCACAATCTTAATATGCAGTCTTCATAATGATCTTAATATACCCTACATTCTTGAACTCATCCCTTCCAAATTCATGAAATTCCATAGTAACCTATCCAACCACCCTAATCCCGTAGCACAGTCATTGCACTGCTCCACTCATCCCTATAATTCTCCCCGGAGACTAAAATGGCAGTGGCCTCGTGACCTACTATAAATGCGCACAGTGGGAGTCCTGGCCAGTTTCTCCAATCATGTCCTGAGCGTATGTGGCTCTCGCGCTCTTCGTCAGCCTCCGCTGGCTCGTATCCGGTGACGTGGCTGGTAGGGAGCGTGGGGGACTTCCCGAGACTCCGCTTCCTCTTTCGCTTGCGAGGGAGGCAACAACCGTGTGGACTTGGGGGGCCCCTGGGCTGTTTGTAAATATTGTATGAATGTGCGAACGAATGATGAACTGTAAATATGGTATGAATGAAAACACTTATCTCAATTATTTATTGCCTGTTAAGTAGGCAGATTGTAAATTCATCATAATAAAGTTGTTATTGAATTGAAAAAAAAAATATGCAGTATTTATATAATTATATAATGATAGCTGACTAAAATAAATATGAGCTATATTTTTGGTAAATTAGTTTGTGGCCTATTGATTAATATAGTTTTTGTAATTCATAAAAAACCTTTTACTTATTCTTATAAAATACTACAATAATTTCATTTAGGATTTAAAAGTTTACTATCTGACGAAAGAAGGATAAATTTGAGATGTGAGAGAAAGTCTTACGTCCCAGTTCTCATGTCTCACTTTGGCTAGCGAGTTTTCCCGGGTTAATAGCGCGTTCTTACCCATTACAAAGAAGAATTCCGTACAAAAGCATATCAATGATTTTTGAAATAGACAATATCTTTCACTCTGTCGCAGATCTTTTGTTTTTATCAGTTTATATATATATATAATTGTCTTATTCTGAACCAACTTTTGTATTCCCTCCAAACGATCAGATTTGGATAATTCTGTAGTTCTGTCGTACGGCATCGAATTCCATTTCTTTTGTGTTATATTAGTCCTAGTATAGTTAAGTTTCCCCAGGAAAGTTAATATGTTCATAGCTATCACCTTATAGATAACAAAATTAATTAATTTTTCCAATAATCACACTTGAAGCTATACCTGTTGTACTGTGACGTTGGCGTAGAAGAATCGTGGCGTAGAAGAAAGATTAAAAAGAAATAAATATTCTTAAATTAAAAAAAAAAAAATGAATTTTATTTTGGCACTTTGGAGAGGTTTATACGCCACCTGGTCTTCAAATTAAACATCCACAACAAATTTCAAGCCTCTACGGCAAGGGAACATGTCCCACGAACAGGCAAACACAGGGTCGGAAACGTAATGGTTATTTGGTTTTTTTTTTTTTAATAAAACACATTGAATTACTCAAAATATTAATAAATTAATACTAATTATTACCGAGCCGAAATCTCCTACTACAAGCCAATGAGAAAAAATTTATTTCTGACAGGGTACATATTTTTAGATGATACCCCTCGTTTTTCACAATGATGGAACACTAGCTAGTATCAGAATTTATGAGGTTCCGCTACGAGGGTGGTGGGAAAGTGAAGAATTTATCACTTATTATTTTCCTATAATACGTCGTCTAATTGGTTATAGCTTTGCTTAAATAGGTTGATAACGACGTATTATCAAGCAAAATTATTACTATAACATTATATTAAGTAATTAATTTACCACTGTTTACATCATGGCTGAATGTCTTGGACATCCATAAATGGAATATAAAGAACACTACATACTTCCATCTGACATCGGTGGATAAACGGGGATTGGTGTCATAAAAAAATACTGTTTAAATGCCATATTTAAGGGGCTAGTCAATGAGTTAATATTATTAATGAGTTAATATACATTTAAGGACGTTAATGAGTAAATTTTGAATCTTGAACCTAAAACTCTCATCAGGTAATTGTAACAAAGGCATTGATAACCCAGGTGACCGATCTGTCCATTAAACCAATAAATGTTTTTTTGTTGTTAATGAATATGATAAAAAAGAAAAACAACACCATACAAATGATTGTTATTGATTTTCTACCGTTCATATTATTCAGTTGTTATCAAAGTAATGCCTAATTAAATTACTTGTTATTCTCTCCAATCTCCGTATCTCACAAACCTACTATTAAACGCATCTAAAAAGCCCTTTTAATTAATTTGCATGGCACTGCGAGAATAATCATTCTTGGGCAATTACCATTGATATACCTTCGCATAGATTGTTTTTTTCGAATGTGTGTTGTATGCATAAACTGAGTAATTATCATCACCTTTGTTATAATTTGTTACTGTTACTTTATTTATACTTTATAAATGTGTACGGTTAAGTAAAATAATTCATATTTAAATGATAAAAACTATTGCAGATAAATCACATATACTTGATTGTTTCCGGAAATATAGTACTCGGATTCATGAAGCATGAGGATTCATCCAAATAATTAACCTTGTTCCTTACGAGGGTTATTCGGATGTTTTTCACTCTAACAATGGCATTTACATAGCTTAAGATATCAATTTTATATGTTAAGAAAGACGGTGTAGAAAGAAATAGATAAACAATAATCTAATACTATTTTAAATAAAATAAATCAAAATTGACTATTTTTATCGATGTCTTTATTTATATAATGTCTTAATCGGGCTTTTCAGAAAACTATTAAGCATCAGTGGTGTAAATATCTACTTGTAAAGGTAATCAGCGTGCCACGCCCTGTCAAAAGCTTGAGCTGATATAGAGGGCTGATATGTGATCAACAAAGGCATGGTTGAGCAGTGGACTGTCGTTGATTGAAACCAAACTGGTGAGTAGGATAAAGGTTTTTGGATTCAATATTTGGAAGTAGGCGTTTTAATAGGAGTTTATCAAATATTTTTGAGAGGATAGGGAGTAGGCTGATTGGAGGGTAAGATGAGGATTCATTGGATGGTTTACCGGGTTTGGCGAATAGGACTATTATGGAGTGTTTCCAGAGGCGAGGAAAGAGCGTCGTTCGGATAATGCAGTTATATATGTAGGTTAGGAAGATTGTGGCTTTAGGAGGAAGATGTTTGAGAATTCGAGGAGTAAGGAGACCAGATCCAGGAGATTTTGGGTAAGTTTTTCAGAAGGTATTATGGGACCTCAGATGGGTTATTGGCTTTTGGTGGAAGTGAGAGAGGTATAGGTGAAGTGAGGTAATCTTCTACAGTTGTGCTGTGAGTATGGCTTTGATGAGAAAGGTGAGGTGTGAAAGTATGGGAAAGGTGCACAGCGAATTCTTCTGACCTATCCCCACTTTATGACTGAGTGGGTGTGAAATAGAATGATACTTTAGGACTTTTTTAGTTAGATTCCACAAGGAGTCATCCCTGGTAGACAGAGTAGACAGAGAGGTGGGAATTAAAAGAATCGGAAAGAAAGGATGCTAATTGCTGCTTTAACAATCTGCAGTAATAACTGTTCGAGGGACAATCAGAAGGATGTTGGGATTTTTACCACGCTGTTCTCGAGGGACGTTTCGATTGGATTAGTTCTTTGAGATAATGAGGTAAAGGATGTTTATGGCTGATTTTTGTGAATTTTTGGATGACGTTGGAGTGACGATGACCTCTGGATCAGAGTAGTGAAAGAATGCACTGCATCATCTAGGTCTTAGGATGTTTTCAGAGATACTTTTAGGTCTGCAGGGTCATTTTATATTAGAAGCCCATAATTGGTTTCTAGACATTTTGCCCCCAACGCTCTAAGATTTGAATTCAAGGAAGGAGGAACATTTAGGTAATGCGATCCCTTCTCTAGAGCTACCCTTTTGACGGTTGGTTGAAGGAGTTTTAATGTAGGTCTAAAGACAATCTTGACATTTTATTGACGACGTGGAGTGTCTATGTATTAAGAAATTGATCACCTTCTCAACCATTCAACATTTAATTTAAAACACCTTCAGTTCCTCTGCTGCTTTATTCATTTTCACCCGAATGTTTTCGACGCACCATTCCGTCAGTCTGAAGAGGATTATCTTGCTTAGTAATACGCTTGATAAGTAGTAATTGATAAGTAGTACGCTTGATATAGTAACTATATTTCTTGCCACGCTTTGAAATGACAACTCTTTGACTCTTGAGAGGATTTTTGTGAGGATATTTTATACTTTTATATTAAACCTGTACAACTAACTACTATTACGTCATATATTGAAAATTAATGGGCATACAGTAATCCCTTTGGCACGATCAGTGAGTGACATCATGGAGGTCCCCATGCTTGTCGTTTATCCTAAGTTTCGTTAAAAGAAGATAAACTTTGATTTCCGGGTGCTCACATATTGTTTGTTATTTTTCACAACGGCAGTAACACGTGAACTCACTATCGTACACGTTACTTAACACCTTCACAGCATTATCACACAATGACGCTCCATTGGATCAGAAATCCTGGAGATCTATGATTGTATTATATCATTGGAACAGTGAGATCTCATAATACTATCCGAACAGTTACGTGTCAACCACTAATGAGTGCATAGTACGCTACCGCATATCGTTGTACTTTTACAAGGCACAATTCTAACCACACAGTTTTGCAGTTACATTAAATTCTTAAAACCACAGTTTCTGTCAGTTTTCGTGAGTTCCCAATTTAACCTAGAAACAGTATATATTATAGAGGTCGCATATGGCATCTAAAATTAAAAAACTAGCTATATACCTAAATCAAAAAAGCCCCCATGGTTAAGTGTCAATAAATTAATAATAATTCGTAAATTAAGTGTTCCATTTTGAGTGAAGTATTATATGAAAGATTTTGTCTTCTTGATTAGCGTTATATAATCCATGTTTTAATTTTTAAAATGTTAGCTGAAATGGCATTAAATCTCTAATAACATCGCGTACCCAACATAAACTCAACCCACTCAACAAGGCATAATTGTTTCATGGTAATTTTATTCCCTTCTTTAAACACCACAATGACACATGACAAACAATTTTTTTTTGTAACGAAAAAAGTTTTATATCTATCATACTGGATGGTGTACAATAATAGATTGTAAACGTTGGACTTAAATCAACTACAATTGAAAAAGTCATTAAAATCCTCATACAAAAAAGTCAATATGTTCTCTCTTTGCATTCTGCCGTTACCTAACTAGTCTTAATAAATACTAAATTCTGCTTATAATATTTATCGGCCATTTGTTTCAGTTTCATAACATTTTTCTCGTATTTCATGTATTTTATTACTCGTATAAAACGTAATTATCTGTATTACGATAACCTTAGGACAGAATGAAACAGAAGCATATCTGGGGGGGGGGGGTTACGCTTATTAAGTGAGAAACATAACTTAAGAGCACTATAAATATTGAATTGGCGATGATCATGTACATTGTATTGGCGCCTGGTGGTGAAATCAAATTCTAGCAATACTTTCCATAGAAAACAACTGACAATATAAAGTTTAACAAGTCATTCAAGACTTCTTAAACAAACAAATCAAGAAAAAATAGTATAAACACTAGCTCACATTTTATCATTATGAGCAAAATCTGTTTGAACAAAGGAAATATAATGTCTTGTATATTCATTTATGTCATGTAATGATCAATGACCACTTTATGATTGACGTACACCTTAGTTAGTTATGGATTTGGACTGCAGCCTGATATTTTTGTAATTCTTAGAGTACTTACGCCCTATAATAAAGTTTGTTTTCCTGTAACTTTCTTTGAATGAACCTTTGTTGGCAAAGCATCTTATAATTCCTTGAGATGAGGGACATTTAAATATTACTTTACACATTTGGCAGAGGTAGGGAGTGGAGGTAAAGCAGGTCAGTACAGTGGTAGATTTGTGCCTTTGGACCTAAGCCAAGAGCACCCATTACATTCGGTACTGGAAGGGTCAACTTTCAGACTAATACGTTTTAAGCGGGGTACCGTTACTTAGGTCTGAAGGTTTATACTACGTCATCAAGTCAACTGAACACGACTGGAACACATATCGGACTTAGCGCACACATGCAGCCAGTTATTGTATATCATGATAAACACTGTAATCATAAATTACGTCTCAAATCGTGTTTTAATGTTACTATATCTTGAAATATTAGTTTGAAGTTAAATGACGTTTTGGCACTGTTTACGCTCGTAGTATACATCCATAAATATGACTTCTTCTTTAACGTGTCCCTATGTGTGTGGGTTCAAGACAAAACTAACACAAACTGGCGTGTTGTGGAAAGACATACACATGAAAATATTTAGCTAGGTGATATCTCTCATAAATTTTCACCTTTTTATTTACTTTAGATATAGATACACAGTATGTTTAAAAGCAATTAAGGTCAAAGCGTTGTTCATTTTTCCATATTTCAGCTAGGGACCACTTGTTGTCGTTGAGAGGTAATAAAAGGTAATAAAAGAGGCCTAGTGTTATCTCTTGCCATCAGAGAACACTTAGTTTGACATTGATCATTAATTTAACTAAACTATAACTATTAATTTTAATTTTATTCATATTAATAATTTCGTGCTAATTTATTTTTATTTTTCTAACACTTATTTATTCTGTGTTTTTTATTACTTTGTTTTTTTGTAAAAATATATGTGTGTATAAGTTCATAGTAATATTTTGTAATATTCATATGTTTGTACTTTCACACATACCTTTTCCAAATTATTGAATAAACATTTGTAATGCTTAATAACAACGGAGGAAGGTCTGCTTGAGAAGAAAAAAATCTGTCTCTCTCCCTTATATATATTATTATATATATGTTGTTTGTACTTTCACACATACCTTTTCCAAATTATTGAATAAACATTTGTAATGCTTAATAACAACGGAGGAAGGTCTGCTTGAGAAGAAAAAAATCTGTCTCTCTCCCTTATATATATTATTATATATATGTTGTTTGTACTTTCACACATACCTTTTCCAAATTATTGAATAAACATTTGTAATGCTTAATAACAACGGAGGAAGGTCTGCTTGAGAAGAAAAAAATCTGTCTCTCTCCCTTATATATATTATTATATATATGTAAGTTTCGAATTGAGAAACTTAAAGGAGGTGGAGGTTCTCAGGTTATAAAATGAACACTTGCAGATGTAGTTTAGAACTGTAATATTAAACATATGTACACATTAGCTAGTGCTACAAATATTACAATAAACAAGTAAAACTTATAACTAACCTGAATCAATACAATTATCGATAATAAGTGTTGACCATTGTTTTAACAAGCGTACCCATATTCAGGAGGTTACAACTCGGAGCATCATTCGATCCTAGCGAGCTCTGTAGGGACATCTAGCATATGTGACTCCACTTTTTAATAGGTATGTGCCCCGACAGTGCACTATGTTCAGGAGAAGAGGTACAGGGTAGGTTATGTGTCTATATGTGGTCTTGGAATGACCACGAATTCACACTCGGTATCTGAGGGTAGGTGAAATCCGTCCGGATCCCAAAGGTGAGTGTGAGCCGGATAGAGGCAGACTGGATTACCACAGGAGGTCTGCTAGGAAAATATGCGGGGCCACGGCAACCGTCATCCGCGAGGGAGAGGTCTCTCCCAAGGAGGTGCTAGTTTTAGCGTGACGAAGGCAGAGATTCCCACTAGGAAGGTGTGGGGCCTGACTACGCCGACTAAAACGTAGCGAGGTTAGGAGAGAAGAGATGCAGAGGTTTTTCATAAAGAAGCAGCCATGTTTTCAGAGTTTCAAGCAGGGTAGCCACGAGCCAGTGAGTAGTTGCTAGGAGAGAATGATGTACAGGGGCTAGATCCTCAGCTTAAGTACCCCACAAGCCTTTAGCCAATCCCCATTAAGATTGGTGTACCCAATGGCGTGTCGCTTCTTTGTCCTCTGGGAGAGGCTGGCAGGGTCTTGTGGCCTCATCTGGCCTTCTACCTAGGACTGACAGCTGTGACCCATCTCACGTGAGATGATCTCATCTATGACCCAACTACTTGGCACCCCGCATTTTTTATTGCTTAACACATTTACAATGATTTATATTTTGTTCATGTTATTTACATTTGTTTACAATATATATATACAATAGAGTATAGGGTGATTTATTTTATGTAGTTAGCGGTTGCTACAGAGGGTTATCTAACATATGGGATATTATTCAATTCTTCCCTGGTACCCTTCTATCTAAAAAGTATTTTCGTCTTCTGCTGGTCTTCATGAAACACACTCTAGCAATAGGAGACTCCTTAAGTAACGCTGCCACCTGTGGACCTGGGGAATCTGGATCTGACAGCCGAGAATCGTGCTGGTGAATTAACAGACTCTTCCTGCCTGATCTCGTTGAATATGCATGGATGCGCGAGGGCCCTATCTTAGCTCCCTCCTTTGCCCTGATTTAGTAGAGTCCATTTTTTATCCTCTGCACCAGACTCTCCTTGGGTTCTGATTTTGTTCAATTTTGAGTCAGAACTAGGTTAAATTAAATCCCCTTACAGTGAAAATATCAAGGTAATTTTTAAATCTATTGTTTAAATTACTTTCAAGAATTACCATTGACGCTGCTTAGGCCACATTTATATCCGTATGTATTGTAACGATATTTTAGAATAAAACTAAATTTATCAATTAGAAGAAAATCGATTTAGTTTTCTGCTTTTAAGTTAAATTTAACTGAAATTTATAGCGCATGCGTGTTATTGCTTACACAGGTATCTACGGGTCAACCGTAGGCCCGTTAAGGGGTTAGCATAGACTGCTTTATGTCAGGTTTCTACTCAGCAACATATGCATTCTTTCAGTTTGCTAGAATTTATTGTTTTTTTATAGTGATTTTCAGACATCAGAAGTGTCTTATTCTTCTTAGTTTTTCGTTCTTGCTCCCTAACTATCCTTCTGCCTATCGATAAGTACACTTAAGAGATCGGACTAGATCATCAGATGTTGAGGTAAGCGAAACAATTTTATCTTTTGTACTAATTTCAATCTGCGAAATTACTACTTAAAATACAGAGGTGCACACAGAGGTTTCATCTGTAATATCGGGGTAAAAAAAAGGTTTAGATCTACTTTTTTTTCTATGTCGTAGCCCTGAACGAAAGAAAGGCTTTGCTTGCATTCAAGTCATATTTCAATATTTTGCTTGCAAGGTCTTTAAACAAGAACTTTGTTTTAAACAGATTTTAAAAATTAATTAATCTAATAAATGATCCGGAGATTAACGAACTATTATTACCAGTTAATAGATTAATTGTAAACATTCAAATATGCTGGAAGTGAGGGAATTTGACATCGTTTCAAATACTATGTAACGACAATGTCTAAATTGACATTTTAGAAGTGTGAGGTGAGAATCTACGAGCTGTAAGCTGTAAGTCATTCGAATTCCCTGCAGTTCACTCCACTACACTTTGCTACTTATTTCAACTTGAAATTGAAAATTGAACGCTGTGTATACTTTTATCTACTTTCAATCGTGGCATCGCTTAAAAATTCAAGATTTTTATCAGTGAAAAATCATTGTTTAGGTAACATTGATATCTGCACGGCTTATGCTTTTATTTTAACATATTATCTATTAGGGTAATTTTTCAATATGTATGTTTAAGGCCCATGAATAATTCAGAAAATAAATGGTGGTGAGGGTATAATTTAATATAATAAGTTTCATTGATTTGAAATTATTTTGAATTTAATAGAGTTGATGATTCATTTATCAAAAAACACAAAAAGGATATTTTTCCTGAAAAACTAATTTTAAGTTTAACGTTTTCTAGAGGGAATATTTGATATTTTGTATACTATGATATTTATATATAACATATCATTTATATTTGTATTATTAAGAGTTTTATAGGGCCAAATTGAAATCAAAATCTATCCTGATTTTGATTATTTGGTGGACTCTTCAGATATTTTAGTTTTTAATTGTAGTTTTTAATAAAATATCTAATAAATAAATGAATAAATATTGGAAAAATATAAATGGTTTCACGCTATAATAGAAAAAGCTATAATTTTTATGTGAGAATAATAAAAAACAAAACTTTATTAAATGACTATTTATTATATGGTAAACAACATGTTGAGCAGCTGGAAGTGGTTTGTTATTTTTACATTTGCCTTTGAAAGGCCCTTCAACAGTCTCAAGCATGAGGGTTGATTAAAAACAAATTTTAAAACTTCTCCCAACTCTTTTTTCCTCGCTAATTAATTACCAGCTCTTGTTAAAAGTTCTTCCATATCTCCTGGGTGCATTGAGGTTCACGCTGGCTCAATATGTTTTCCTCTCAGTTTTTAATTAAAAATAAATTAATTATTGAGCCGATACTGTAAAGGTTGTTGTATTTTTTATGGCATAGATATTTATAATAAACCGATATTTATAGAAAAAATTATTTAATGAATATGTTTATTATAAACCGAACCTTCTTCCTAGGAAATGGAAAGAACCCTTATAATAGTCAAAGGGCACTCTACTAAAAGAACCCTTGGCATTATGTAAGTCAATTTACATTATTACCCCCGCGATACTTCAATTCATTTGTAATTACCTGATAGGGCATTAGTTAATCTGATAATTGATACTTATAGACAGACTGTCTTTCAACCACTTCGGAGCAGATTAGCCAACCGCAAGTGGTTCTAAACTTTGGATGGTCGTGGTGGATCTAATCGCATTCTGCCGATAATTGTGTTCTGTAAATTATTGTTATTTAATGCTTAAAATTAAGTTCTCTTGAAAACTAATAACAACTGCGTGATATAATAATGCAATTACTATTTATTAAAGCATAACACGACGAATTAATTTATATATAACTGTAAATGAAATAAAAAGTATTTTTTTCGAGGCAACAAATCGATCTTGCGCACACCTGTCATAATTTATTATCATTTCTTACCTGGAAGGAGTATTAGACAATGAAATAATAACAATAAGTCACAAGTTCGATGTAATGGAATGATTCGTTGCTCTCATATTGAACTTTATGCAAAAAGTATATCAAATTACCATAAATATTATATGACACTGAATTGCAGTTTCAATAATTTTTTTATCAAGGTGAAACTTCTTATTCACCTAAATGCTATAATAGTTAATGTCTTCGATTCGCTTGAGTCAGCGATTGTACTCTTTGCTACATCACCAGGAAAAGGCTGGCCTGACTAGCTGATGTCAGGCAAAGGTCAATGAAAACTCCGAAATGACAAGAGGTTCAATGCCGAGACGTTAAGTGGCCAGACGTTATCGCCACTCTATTTCGAGGGTGAAACTGGTAGAGGTTGCCTTCTTCTACCTCCGTTAAGTATTTATAGCTTCAACATGTATGTATCTAATAAGTACATTTTATCGTATTCGTTTAGGTACTCCCGATATTCCGAAGGGAGTGGTTTATTTGTATATGATACATGATGGGATGTGAAAAGGGCTGAATCCATAACTATGTGAGCCACAAAGAATTAGGTCCAAACCAAGCCCCATTATCATGTCAGCAGGGATGTGAAAAGGGCTGAATCCATAACATTGGGGCCACAAAGAATTAGGTCCAAACCAAGCCCCATTATCATGTCAGCAGGGATGTGAAAAGGGCTGAATCCATAACATTGGGGCCACAAAGAATTAGGTCCAAATAAGCCCCATTATCATGTCAGCAGGGATGTGAAAAGGGCTGAATCCATAACATTGGGGCCACAAAGAATTAGGTCCAAACTAAGCCCCATTATCATGTCAGCAGGGATGTGAAAAGGGCTGAATCCATAACATTGGGGCCACAAAGAATTAGGTCCTAACTAAGCCCCATTATCATGTCAGCAGGGATGTGAAAAGGGCTGAATCCATAACATTGGGGCCACAAAGAATTAGGTCCAAACTAAGCCCCATTATCATGTCAGCAGGGATGTGAAAAGGGCTGAATCCATAACATTGGGGCCACAAAGAATTAGGTCCAAACTAAGCCCAATTATCATGTCAGCAGGGATGTGAAAAGGGCTGATAAATATAATGTCTTACATTACGATCAATAGTGTCAAATCCATAAGCTTAATAGAAGTCCCGATGACATTCGAGCCAAAGTTAAATAAAGAAGGACTTTTTGGAAATATAAAACTGTAAAACCTTCTAGAAGGTTGTGTAACGGAATAGTACTCAGTTCATTTGAATCTTCCTAAGCTTCTGGAAATGCAAAAAGTCTGTTTGCTTTTTTTGGATGATTTTTTTTTTATGGCCACCGCATCTTTTTTGCTTTAAGCTGGGTCTTCAATAATTTCACTACTTTACGCTGTTTCCATCGAGAGCTTGCTTACTCTCAACTCGTGCTCCTTGAATTTAATAGTGAGTTTTACCTGGGCAATAGTTACGTCCGTGGACCTCCATTGGCACTTGTAATAGTTTATATTATTAGAGATGTGTCATCTAGAAAATTTTGAGCCTATAACTAAGGAGTTAAAATTGTTTGTTGAAAACGTTATTATACATTTAATTGTAATCAACGGGACGCTACAAGACCCTGCGTAACCATTAAGGAGCTACGGTAAGTATGGAAGCAATCCCCTAGAGAGACAGCATCTGTCAGTAAAGGAGAGGCGAGGAGTATTTACAAGCCACGCCAGTTGCGGCTGTAGGCTCCTATTAATTATGGACCGACCACAGCGCTACAGGTAATGAATGGATACCTCAGCAGTTCCCTCTGCCTAGAGGCTGGTTCGTCTTAGGGCCTCCGATTGTGTATCACGTCTTGCGGCAGTAATATAATGTTTAATTGAACGAAGCAGTGTACTAAGCTATCCATGAACACTGTGATTATAGTCTATTACTTATTACTATTGCAACTTCTCTCCTTAAGTTAATTTTTCACTTATGAAATGGTCGGGAAATTACGAATTACATATTTTGACTGTATAGTCCTGACAGAGACGTTGCATTTTTGTATGCGTGCTACTTTTAGAAGTAATTTTCAATATGAATTTCCAGTAAGGTGTTGAAACGATGCAACAATAAAAATGTAGCGTCTGAGGATTTAGAATATCCTTCCTGTAGTAACCATTGAATAGAAAGATGTTTAGGAAGCAAGGGAGTGAATAATAAAGGAGTGTAATACTCTACTAATATCTGAAAACTACTCTGCAATGGCCACTATAGCCTGAACTGAGAAAACACACATGATGCATGGCCAAGGTATGAGTTCACTTTTGCTTTGTCTAGCGTAACTGAATATTAACCTGTTAACCGGGGAATTCCCTTTTTAATCACGCAGCCCATAACGGGTGCGAACTCTTTCACTAGGACGTGTAAATACGTCACGCCCGGAGGACGTAATTTCATATCATTGTTTTTTTTATTTATGCTTAAAATAAATGAAAAGACTATGAAATATATACTTTTTCGTTTATTTATAAATAAATCACAAATAAGGTATAAATATTACAAACAAATAGAAGAGAATACCAACAAAAAAATGGAAAAATCGAATTAAAAAATTATAAATTTGACAAACAATTATAAAGATTACAAAAAATATATATTTTTTATTTAGGTACACAATGAAAAATATAAAAAAAGTAAAAAATTACAGAACAATAAACAAAAGCACACAAATAAAATAGAAATATTGAGTTTAAAAAATTAAAATATATATGTCAAAATTCAAAAATCAATTTCCGTGTGATATATTTTAAAACAATTGTTGATATATTGCTACTTTACAATCCGAACACCAGTATGTAGATTCTTTCCTAACACCTTTTTTCCAAAAAAAATCTTCATTTGTATCCTTCCATTTTCGAATTCTCGAAAGTGGTGTTAACGAAGGATCATAATCAAAAATTGGGCCAATTTGTTTGCTCTGTAATCAAATTGATAAGTTCCTCATCTAAAAACTTCTCAAGATAAAACAAAACCGAAAGTTTTTCCAGAATGTGCAGTGAAGGGAAATGGTGGTCATTCTGCATTTTGAGGTGGCCATTCTTCAGAAACAATGCTGTTGCTAGGACCAACTTCTTCACCATCTTCATTCTTAGTATCGCTCAATCACGTGTCGTAGTCAAAATTACTGTCAAATGACGAAATCATAATATGTTTCCTTTTTCTACCCGCCGGTACATTGATTTCGTCATCTCTGATCGCTTTCATTCATTTTGATGGCTACTTATAAAATAAAATGGTTGGAAATATAAAAAATATAAGTAAATAATATATAATACGAAAATAGGTAGGTAAGTGTAAGTGAGTACCCGTCACTGCTCACCCAGAACACTCAATAGCGAAATGATACTGATTCCCTCCGTGCTTTAAATTCATGTCAAATGTATGGATGACTAATACCTTTTTTGTTCGAAAATATACACCCCCCCCCCCGTTCCAGGGCGCAACATATATTTCAAGGACGTATTCATATGTCCTACCCGTACCCAATATTGTTTACGTTTGACGTATTTATTCGTCCAGCTCGGTAACAGGTTAATGGCGCTGCTTTAATAAAGTGACATACTATAAAGCTTTACGGTAGCCCCTACGGTACCTGCACAGGACATAAACAGTCTACGCGGGATTTAAACCAAACATATTTCTTTGTAAATCAACCAGCATCTATTAAATACATTTAGTTTTATTCTAAAAATCTTCAGTAAAGTATATACACCTTTAGCCTAAACAATTCGTATTACGTGATTCTAAGAATTCAATTTTATTCAAACAGATCAGACGTTGACAGGAGAAAGGTAAAACCTATATTTCCTCTTACTATGTAATAGCAAACAAGTTTGTTAAATGTTACATATGTCTTACTTCAGGAAATAAACTAATAAGAGTGATTACTCAAGGATGAAACAATAAAATGATTATTTTATTCATTTCACTAATGTATTATAAGGTATTATAATATCCTAAACAAAGGCATGTGTGTACCGACTGAGGTGCATTTTTTATTGGCTAATTCGAAATGAAATTATATTGAACAAGTAGTTCTTTTATAATATTTTTTCTGTTGGTATTCCTGGTCTCTCATGTAACTTTTGGTATCACCATGAAATTATTCATTTCTTCATTCTGCATAATACGAAATTCACTGACTTAAACTTAAATTATATTGGGATGCTAGTCATTTAATTCGTGATTTGTCAATTTAGGTAGATACGAGTATGCATCTTTTCATTCTTTAGATCAGTTTGGATGTTGTGTTTCATATATGCACTACATCCTTTGAAATAATAAAAGTAAGGAGGTTTTCCCCCTGCCTTTACGAGTATTAATTATGCCTAGAATCTCTTACAGTCCAAAATATATACCTAGCACGAAAATAGAAGAACCCCCTTCTGACCATCACAATCCTCTTGTGACAACATGGACACATCATATTTGCCTTAAGAATTATTATCTTCTATTTATTACATAACATACAAAACTACTAGTTGAACCAAATATCAGTGGCCTAGCCAACAATAAACATCATACATTTGAGAATAACGGTTCAGAAATGACTGTGGGTCTGGATCCTGTCCCCAACTACTTCATGGCAGACAAAATGAATTAGAGAAATAGAACCAGGGGTTTCATGTCATTTCTGGCGCAAATATTTGAAGAATCGACTACTTTTTTGTTATTTCATTTTTATCATCATCACTTAACATTTTTTTTGGAATTATGAATGTGTTTGAATAGATCCATGATGATCCAAACTTTACTACTTTACACTGTGAAAGGGGTAGATCAGTTATTGATTGGATCGCCCCAACTTGCTCTGGAGAGGATGAAATTCACAAGACCGTTGATGCAGAGCTGTTGGTCCCTCAAAACTGTAGAGGACCACCGCCGACAAGAGGAAAGGAGTAGGACGGAGGATTGATGGAACGACAAGGCTGTTGCTGGGCCAGTGCACAATGCCCCCGTCCGAACAATGGTACATGCCCTCAGCCATTAGCCGTTACAAGCCTGCCATTCAGTCGTTGGATCTTCCCAGTTTGCACGTCTGTCGACGGCTCTTTAACGGCACGGTCTTGGAATGCCATTCCAGGATTTGGCCAACAACATAGCTATACAACGTTTTCTTACACCTCAACTATCACCAATAGTCAGGACATAAAGCTCATCTCCAATTATTATCTTTCAGTGCTTATCCATGACCTTACGTATAAATTAGATGGATAGCGTTGAAAAAAATAACGAAATACATTTAATAATCTATGCACTTGCAGAGAATTTAATTATGCAATATAAAAAAACGATGCTGCACTAAAACAGTAAGGCACGGTAAAACTATTTTCCTCAGTGTCTGCTATATTTTAATCTTCTATCTGTGATAATCATTACATAGAAAGGATTTTTTAAAGGAAGCAAGGAGATGAGTATTACAGGAGGGTTAGACATCCTCATATCAGAAAACCACACTCCCACAGCTGAGATTTCAGCACGCGTAGTGGTAATGATGGTCATAACATCTCTGAGTCCATGGCTCTTAGATCCGCTAGACAAGTAGACCGATTACCTCCAGCACTTGTTTATAAATGTAAATTACTTATTAAACAGAAGAATAGTCAAGTCTATATGTTAGATATAGTAGTAACCCACAGAAATTCGACAGGAAACTAACCTCAAAGTAATGGAAACGGAGGATCTCCAATAACCCATCATATACTTACTTCTTGAATCCTAATTACATTTACAATAAAACTGTTGTGTCATTTATGACTTTTTCCATATGTTTCTACTAAGTTTTACTTTTCTATTATTAAACCTCTCAATACCAGGTGGGGTCCTTCCAGAATCCATGCCTTGTTATTTCCATGTCATCCTCTTAAAATCAGAGATATATTCATGAAATGGCATTAAATTCCCACTTTAGCTATCTGCGATTGATTCTGTTACCGGTATGTGAAAATGGGATTTATAGCAAATTTTGGTGTTCAGTATACAACACAAAAAGCGTAGTCAAGCCCCTGTGCTTGTTTCCTCATATCCCCATTATAAGAATTTATTCTGAAGGTGTGGGACTGTTCGGGTGAGGGTAAATGAGAAGGTACATGAAAAAAGATATAGTGATTCCGGTTTATAAAATTAAGATGATACAGCCTTGATCTTATTATACATTATTTAAATGCTGCTGTATTAATGCAAAAAGTACAACATTTCTTAAGACAATGTCAATGAGAATAATTTAACTGTACATTGGAATGTAATCAAGCTCCATGAAAAAGTTTTGTGATAAAGTCATGATTAAATATTACTGCAAACGCCTTCATTGCCCCAACTTAGTTTGCTGCAAACTAAGACACGTTACTCTAAATTTAATTCATCTAATTGCCCATATTAATAAATTCCATTTTTTTTTAAATAGTGAAAACAATTAAAGGAGGTATTTTCTATTTGGGTCTCAGCAATAGTTTACTTCGATGAAAAGTTTAATTTTTCACAATAAACGATTACATAATTTAAAACAACAAGCATGAACAATCAAATTAGTGTGTATTACCTGTCTTGGCAGAGTTGTAGCAGCAGTTCCTGCTTGACCTGCCAGTAACCTCTCACTCTGTGCATAAAGAAAGTCACGTCAGTCACTGAGAGGAATTTTAATTAGTTCTGTCGCCTTTATTATCTTGTTAGATAGTTGTTTATGGACAAGTTCGCTATTAAATTTGTTTTTTTGGTTCGCGTTTTTATACGGATTTGGTGTCGTCGGTAGGGCAGTATCGATCTTTCGACTTGGTTCTTCTCTTGTAAATTTTTTTTTCCTCTGAATTTCAACCCCAGTTCAGTTTCAACGACATTGTCCTAGCGAGCGAACTGTGGGTATTTGTGGCGGAGAACGGCGCACGGTGGCCGGCAAAGGCATAAAAACGGAAAAAAAACTTCTGGGACGCTTTTAATTTGAGCAGGATATTAGAAAAACAGGATTTTTATATATCCTTCTTAGTTGATCAAGACTAAAGCCAAATTCATGAGAGCAACCATTATTGATAATATTATAAACATGATTATTGTTAATATTTATTTTCTTTATTTTTGAAACAGGAGAATTAAAAAGTTATAGCTTTCATTTTAGGCATAGAAGCTGGTTATTGAGGAATATACTCGTATAGGTAGTGTAAAGAAAAAAAAAAATTTAATGAATTTTAATTGTAAAAAAAAGTTGTATAAAATGATTTTTAGCTTCTTCACGAAGATGAAATTTGTTTATTGCTTTTGTTTTAGCATGAAAGTAATTTATGAATGGATTTGACGAAATCATGAGAAAATTTAATACATCTTCATTTTTTTATGTCCTGCTCCTTTACCGGGAATATTTTCGCCAATAAGATCGACATCCTTTGTTTCTTGCTTTTTGGGCCTCTCTGTATTCCTATGGGTAACATGGGTCATTGTGTCCTTTCGTAACAAGCATCAACAATATACTGGCGGAAAGGATTAACCGATATTAATTATTAAGTAAAGCTTTTATTTATGTGCAGGTACAAATTAGACTTTTGTTTGAAGAGCTAACTGAATTAGACAACTACCCCTTACATCAAAAACATAGTCAATTGGAATTTTCTGAACACCTTAAAAATCAGGGTTTTTGCCACCCCCAGACCAATGTGTGGCCCGGTGTCCTGTGACCTTCCCTTTGAATGTTAAATTATACTTTTCCACTGAGTTTTTCGTATAAAAGCAATGCGATTGGATTACCATGTGCATTGACTATAATATCAAAATTAATGTTAATAACTGCGATTTTGAGTGTTTGAATATAAAACTACAAATAAATGAATTGGATTTTTCTTATTAAAGATTTACCCAAAGAAAAGTGAGTACAGACAAACATACACACGCAGACGTACATGAAGCACTGACAGAAAATATTTACTTTAAACATAAATTGTTAAAATATGAAGAAATGGACTGCTATGCTTTTGAATGGGTTCAGTTTGGCAGAAGAGAAATACGCCAGCTACAGTTATTAACTGATAGTTTAACTGATATTCAATAAATAGTTGTACCCCCCCCCCCTCCTCTAATGGACAAATAAATGCTACCATTTATCTTTTAGTTCTTGATCTTACACTACTGTTAACTTGGAGTTTTATGAAAAAAAAGGCTTTGTAATAACAAAACCTACAAAATCGAGATGCAATGCCAAATCTAGATATTTATATTTAAAAATATTGATAAATCCTTATTGAATAAAACATGAGAAGACAAATAAACTTCTACAGTACAGGGCTACATTTTGTAGTATTAAAAACTATTTTTTCCCTTGACTCTATTAGTCAAGGCGGTGCGGAAAACTGCCAAACACCAAGCTATATTCCATATATCTAATGGAAGTCATCAACAACACACCCTTCTCTAGTTTTGTGATATTTTGTTATCAATATCTCATTATTATGAGCATCATTCCAACGGAGAGTACCCTCAGTAACGGGAACCTCATCCTCATGTACCAACATATGACAACGGCTTATTTTTCAATGTATATTTTTTATATTAATTTAACTTATTATATTTGACTTCTCCCATAATATGTCTCATTTTATAGCATTTCATCTACGTTAGTAAAACCAAGTTTTCGTCATCAATTTATCAATATTGAAGAGACTATACCAACACCACTCAAAAATAAAACACAAATTTGTCGCCAATCCATCTGCGCTTATGCAAATAGAAGGTTTACAATTTGTGCCGTAGATGTATGGGTATCCACCATTTCTCTCTGACCCACTTTTCCTTGTGGATATGCAATATATAAGAGCGTGTTGTGTTATTTTTTGTCTGGAAGGGATGGACCCAGGGCGGTTCAGATTGGACGATCTTATCGGCTGGCCCGAAAAGCCTTCTTTAAATCCAAATCAACTAGACGCCTCCATTCTAATCCTATCTTCTTTATCATCCGGGAAGCATAAATCTCCAACGCCCTTGGGAAGGAAAAGAGTAGAATTTACGATGTGAAAAAGAGGAACCTCTGGCAAATGGATATTTAAATAAAAAAAAATATATTCTATACAACTTTGGTCGACTTGAAAACTTTTCCAACTTTAAGCGAAACTTTTAATTAAAAATAAAAATTAGGAATCTAATTAAAAAAGATCGTATTGCTTGTTAAGAGGGCTGTAAATTTCTGTTATTTCGTCTATGGTATCAGGCAATTTTTCCAAAGTAACATCAGCTGTTAAAATGGTGATTTATTATAAAATAACAAAGTAAACCGTAGGTGACTTTTGGTGATGTCAGAATCCGGAGCTTACACGTTCACCGGTCATGGAGAAAATATGGCGATCACATCATGTTTCTAAAAATTATAGAAATAGAACCAGAATTTTATGTCATTTTTGGTCTATAGTTCACTATGGACATCTTAGCCACGAGGAATATACGCTCAAAAACTTAGATAGATTGTATCATTGATGTAATGTCTTAGCGAATTTACTAACTTTCCATAAGCTAATGCTAGACCCCAAATGATGACAGGTAGTAAATAATAAAATGAAAATATAAAACTCAAAAAGCACAATTAAATAAATAAACTAATATTCCACTTTAACATGTGTATATAATATGTATGTAGATATTTATAGTAAAAAAAAACACATACACATGTGACTAAAAAAGGGATGAGAGTTAAGACGGGTTGGTAAAACGTTCACAAATTAATATAATATAAAAAAGTTATCTAAAAGGTAAAAACAAAAAAAAAGTTATCTGGACCCGCAACAAAATAAACGCCTTGTGGAGTCGGACATTGACAACTAGCCTGTTAAAATTTGCTACCAGCTGAGAAGGCACTATTTCAGCACCAACGAGTGAGATCTTGAGTGCACAAATCTTAAGTCTCTGCAGCATGCTTAACGATGTTCATCCAACTATTGTTGGCGTTGCAGCAATACTGTGCGTAAACATCCCGGAGCATCAGTCCGCAGGAGAATAAAGCTGCTTCCTAAGCGACAAACATGAAGTGGCATAATTGGATCATGTACACAACAATACGGCTGGTGCGAACACAGCTGAACCGATCTAAGGCGCGATGTACAATTACCTCTAATATAGCGATGGATACAAGCAACGATGCAAACAAACAAAAAATCCAGATAATTCTATTTATTTCTCTCTCGACGGTCTGTACCTGATTAAAAGGACAAGCCTCTCCGTTCTGTTAAATCTGCTTTGTGTAGGGCAATTACCAATGCAGCGACTGCAACGAAAATAACATTCAAAGAGATACGTTTCTAATTCTTCTGCCTACGGATGAGTAGGAAGAGAGTAAGTCAGGCAGCAGGACAGCAGGGCAGCATTGTGTGGTTGAGCCAGAGGAAAAGTCTTTTCACCGGTGTAATTCCACTCCCCGTGGGATATTTATCCGGGCAGCCTGTCATAGGACCGAGATCCGATTGGCAGGTAATGATCCGGCCGAATCAGATCGGGTACTCCCCGCAGCGGGGGGACGCTGCCTTCAAATAGACTGACAAATCGAAAACCTACACAGAATAACAAAGGCCCCTCAAACTGGGGGAAAACAACTCTATCCCTTCCCACATCTCCAGTTCGAGAATAATTCTATTTTTCTTTGTCCACTCTCTTCAACCCCCTCCCTCCTACCCTCTCTCTCTTTCTCCCTCTATCTCTCGCACTCTCTCTTTCTCTCTCTCTCTCGAGCGTGAGAGAGCACCTTAAAAGTATAAACCTTTTTATTCATATTTTTTAGCAATAATATTGTCATCCATACTGTTTCCGAACTATCCAAAGCCCAGTTAAATAATCTTGTAGAGGAGAGTCTTTTAAAAAACTTTATTATGAATAACAATCAAAACCCAGTATATATATACAAATATTAATCAGTTACAGCTCTACAGAATTCTTTGGCTAAGGCTAAGGCACAAATGCTTCGTAGGGTAAGAGAGCAGGTAGCCCAAAGGGTAGGATTTTTGGGAAATGGTACTTGAAAAAAAAAGAGGACCATAAGTCTCAACTGCGGCACATGTTTCTACTGAAAATGTAAGCTATAATGAGTATTACATAAATGCTCATTATAGTTGTACCTTTTTCTGACATAAGCACATGTTGTTTAGTTAAAGTAGCATGATTGCCGCTAGTGATACTAGCTAGAGCAGATTCTGTGATTGACCGGGACGAAACAAGAGTGGATTAGGAAGTTATGACTGTTCAAGCAAATCGGATATATTGGGAACTAGTCTTTGAAGAGGATGGTGAGGTTAGTAATAATGGAGATTTGGCAATAGTCGTTTGTTAACGTAGGTTAGGATTAATTTTAAGGGTTAGATTAAAAAGTTTTTCCAAGAAGTTGGGAGTTGAAACTGAGTTTCGAAGGGAAAATTGTGTATATGGAGAAGAACAGGCAGGATGATGGGAAGGCATAGTGTTATTAACTTAGCGTTTGTGCGAGCTCTCATTACAGAGGTTATAAGGTGTGTGGGAGAGACATATTTAAAATAAAAGTCATTACTTTTATGTTTTAAGTCATTACGTCCATGACCTCTGGATTTGGGTCTTCACGCTGTCGTGTGCATAATGAGTCAGACCACCACCAGGTCCGGCCAACCCGGACATGGTGGAGAAAGGTTTATCATCTATATTTAGAGAGAGGCATTGTACAAAAATCATGTCATAAGGGCAGAGTTACTTCTGCCTTAAGCCATACTTTTCCGTTACTTTAGCATGTTTTTTCACGACAAAGTGAGCTTCCAAGTTTTACTTGGGTTGAATACACAGTGACATGCACAAGGTATTCAAACCAACCTTCTTTATGACAATACCTCTACGAATTTGTGTATCCTCTGGAATATTTGTTACTACTTTTTACTCTTGGGTTTGTGAAGTCCAATAACAAAATATCGTGAACACGACATTTCTATGTGTTTAGTTTTGTTAAAAACGTCACTCATAGTATTTTTTTCCACCAAATATATTAATAAATTAACCACAAGATTTAAATGCATACATAACTCCACTCCTCATCTGATGCTCTATTTATACATCTCTACATATTTCAGTCAGTTAAGTTTGTAATTTAAAAGAATACAGCAACGTTATTTTAACCAAACTTACAGAATGGTTATAATAGAAACTTACAGCACAAACACAAGAAGTTAGTTACTAGGCGAAAGGTTCTGAGAACTTATCTAGTTAGTATCAAAGTATCTAGACGAACATTTAGACTTTTCCTCAGAAAAAAGAAGAGTCAGATGCCGTCTTTTAAAAGACTGTACGTGCCTGAAGAAATTTTCGCTTGCCCTAATTCGATATATATTATATATTATAAGTATGGAGTAAATAGATATTTTCCTTATGCAAGTAATACTGATCACTGTCATAAATATCCTAGGTCCTATAAAGTGGTCATTATATCATACAAACTTATTGCAAGTCATTTACTTGCTTTTGAATTAGGTAAATACGTTTTAATGCTATAAATATACCATCTGCATTGTTCAAACCCATTAGAGGGTCCACAGCTTGAATTAGACTGAGTTTCCAAACAATATTATGACGGTTAAATACATCGGCGTTGGTAAAAAATCCAATAAAAGTTTATCTATATTTATTATTATAGAATATCAATAAAACAATTATTTAACTAATAAGTACATGATTAATATTGTGATTGTATCTCCCGAAATATACAAATGCATTTCTAAATAAGTAGCAGTACTTCAGAACATAAATAAACCAATTGTGATCCTTATAAAAATAAAAACAATTTAGTTATACCATGAAGTTTTATTTATCCTTAAAAATTTGATAAATGTGCAACGGCCATGAGAAATTTAGTTATTTTATAACAAATATGGTTCATGGTAAATGAAGTAATACAAAAAATAAAATTTTAGGACTGTATTCAAAATCTAAATTACCCATTATTTAAAACCCATTTCATGGAATCAAAAAACGAACAACATACTTCATGTAATTGCAAAGATCCAATAATCCTATCTTCCTTATTTACCTGGTTTCATCTAATTTCTTTCCTTCGTATTTCTCACTTTTCTACCTGCATTTACTTACATAGCGCACATCACACAATATTTTCATTCTTATCTCCATATAAATTTTCTTCAATTTTATTTGTTATTTGCAAACCCCACAAAAAAAAAAAAAACACTTTTTTTCTATGACTATAAAAATACAAGAAATGAAAAAAAATAATATGACTATGAAATTTAATTGTGTAAAATATCTAATAAAAGCACCTTGTATATAGAAATGCATTGCTGTTTGGTTATCATTTTGACGATGGTACGAAAATAAAAGAAATTGAAGGGGGCAGGGTATTGTGCGGATAACGGAGAGAAACTTATAGTAAAACAATAATAGACATATCATTTTAAAAGTAATTGGGGAGGTAATGGATACGCAGGTGAAACATTACGTTACGATTCCCATTATTTTTTATAATTTGATAAACAATATTAGGACGTGGTATATATCTCAACAACAGCTTAACGAAAATTATTAGCACATTTCCTGTCGTAAACGAATCCTCAGACCATTATCGACTTATCTATCACTATATGGATTATGATCTGTACTTCCTTAAACTACAGAGTGTATAGAAGATTTATTTGAGGCTCTTAAAGGGTTTTTGAATGTTATAAGAGTGGAAAAAGTTTTGTGCGTGATTTTAACTAAAGAATCATAGACATTCATTTTATTTTTAAGGCCCATTAGAAATTAGTCTTTTTTTTTTAGTATTGTTGCATATAAAAAATTGGATATTTTTGATTTACGTATCAATTGTCCCTATCTTTCCTATCTATTATAACATATTGAATTTTACATAAAAATATATGATTAAACCCGAACAAAATAATACTTGTATTTAGTCACTAGTGGATTATTGTGACATAGTGTGAGCAACTTTTCCTTCTCAAATTCAGTGCTCCAGGTTTCATCCTCACTCTAACAAGGAATTTTTGGGAGATTTATTCGTTGTCACGTCGCTTTTTCAAGATGACTCCCAGACCTATCTTCAGGTATATTGGTTTGGTTGGATGGAGAATCCTTCACCAACTCGATTTCTTCTTAAGTAAGCATTCTCCTCACAAAGAACATCAATGCATTCTCTTTGCATCACCCTCCAAAAAAACATTAAGGCATTAGCAACTATACGTTAAAATCAAACCTTAATGAGATTCACAAGTAAATATTTTATAAAATATATAAGAATCAACATTTAAAATATTTAAATTGAATTATTTTGCCAAATAATCAAAACAATTAGCATTTAAATTGAATGACTTGGCTAAAAAAATATATTTTAGTTTCATATTATATAAAACATTGCTACATTTAGTCAAGGGAAGAAAATTTTAGGGCAACATATAATGACTCTTATTTTAAAAGTTATATGCACAAATGACATTCACGCTCCACCATGACGCATACCACTCTGTTTTTATAGATACTCATCCTCTATCTCAAATAGAGGCAGTAAAGTTCAGACACACGTCTAACGTGGAACCCGCATACAAGATTAAAAAGGCAAAATTTGAACCAAAAGCGAAAGCTCTTTTACCACTTTATAACAGACGAACATAAATGCCTTTACCACAAAAACAGAAGACATTAACATACCTACTAAGACTCATCTAAGTATATGAAGGGCAGAGTAATTGAAACCCCCAAAAATTCAAAACTACTTCGAGTCATCACTGGAGCACCTCTTTGTATCAGAATTGCAATAAGTACGAATTTCACATCTTCTCTTTATCAATATTCTGTACAAACAGACTCCACCAAAAACCATACAGGCACTTGAATCCTCACTAGACTTGCGACACAACACCTTCTTGACACTCAACGGTGATTCTAGAGGAAATGAAGTAGTGATTACCTAATTGAAAAATACTATCATCAACATAATCCTCCATCACTGGATGTACTTTCCCGTCACTACAATTCCACTATAATAACCTACTCATTCACTGGTTGTATCATTCATTTTCTGTATACAGCTGCAAATAAATCAATACTACAGAAAAACATATTAGATAATAATTTTATTAAAAGAAATATTTTTTTGTCCCTCTGTGTTATAATTACTTTTTGTAATTTAATTAAATTTCTGTTTGTAATTGGACTTGAGTAACATCCGTCGTTAGTCAAGTTTGGAAATGAACACATAAAGATTTCGTAGACATATTTATTTATTTTATTACTGGCTAAATAAAAGTGATCTAATTACGGATTGAATCAGGTAGTGAGAAATAAATCTGAATCCAATGAGCAATAATTAGAATGCTGAAGGAGAGAAGTTAATAAAATAGATCACTCGATTACACCCCCCCCCCCTCTAGCCTTAGCTAAGTCTGCATTTGACCGGGCCGTCAGGGGAAATGACTACCATTTAGCGACAGCTTCTGTTTGTAGAGCGGATGTTTTCTGCAGGTTCAGCTGCTTTAAAGAGGAGTGGTTTATTCAAAGGGGCTGGTCTGGGTGAATAGGTCCGCCATCAAAGCTGCCTCATCACCGGAGAGGGTCAGGTCGGAGTCCTGCTCATTAACGTGGATCTTCAAAGTGTTTTCCCGACTTGTGGCCGGGGGGGGGGGAGAGAAGTTTATCAAGAGTGGCTCATCTGTAACTGTGTCCTGCGATGAAATATATTTTGAGCGGATTATTATAATTTGCATATGCAGGGAACTGTCAGGGAGGGGAAACAAAAATATTTATCTGTTAAAAACATACAAAAGAATTCCTTCTTTTGAAACATCATATATATTTATATATATAATTTGTGTTTAAATACATAAATACCACAACCATTGTTCATAGCAACCGAAAGTAGTTATCATTTATCTCCAAACAAAATACTGTTATATATTTACATATATAGTACAGTTTCGGAGGCCGTATAAATCATGTATGCTAGAAATCTGGTTTTATTTTTCAACATGTATATCCTATTTGAATATTTTATTTTAAAGATACCTAATAGTCTATAGCGTTCGTATCAGTATAAAATAAATTGTGGTTAGGCTACTGTAGTGACCGCTAACTACATAAGATAAATCACCCTATACTCTATTGTATATATATTGTAAATTAACTTAAACAAATGTAAATAATATTACCAAACAATAAATCATTGTAAATACTCCAAACAATAAATACATAGCTGCAAGCCAATTAGTTATAGGAGCTGGGTCACCCACTACCCGTGGCTGGTACTAAGCGAACCAAACCAGGGCTGAAGACCCTTACCCGGGTCACGTATCGGTGACATATCGCTTTGTCAGAGAACAAAGAAAACCACATACTCAACTGGCATTGGGTACAATAAAACCGAAGCTGATTGACTACTTACGAAGCCAGCTGAGTATATAAGACCCGCGGTTTGGGGCTGTGATTCATTCGCCTGACGACTGGCTGACTGGCGGCTTGTGGCTGCGCTGATGTTCAAACTTGGCCTTCTCATTTATGAAAACCTCTGCATCTCTCTCTCTCCTTCCCTCGCTACGTTTTAGTCCGGCCTTGTCAGACCCCATACCTTCCTAGTGGGAATCTCTGCCTTCGTCTCGCTAAATTTAGCACCTCCTCGGGAGAGACCTCTCTCTAGTGGACAACGATTGTCAGGGTCCTGCAAACAGTGTTCCCCACGGCTATCCAGTCTGCCTCTCTCCGGTTCACACTCGCCTTTGGGATCCGGACGGATTTCGCCTTCCCTCAGAATACCAAATGTGAATTCGTGGTCATTCAAAGACCACACAAACTACCTACACTACCTACCCTATACCTCTTCTCCTGAACATAGTGCATTGTCGGGGCACATACCTATAAAATATGGAGTCAGATAGTAAGACCGTCATGAAACGATTGTCCAGGTCATAAGCCTCACTTCGTCACATAGGCACCCCCCTCGAGACGACCTGACAGCTACATAGAGGTGTGTATTTATCAAAAGCATTCATCTAATACAAATCGCATGTAGCTATGGCAATAGTGAAAAAAAGTCATCTTCAAATCATGACTATTGACATTTTTTTTTTGACCGATTGAATCAGAAAACATATTGCACAATATTAATCAGAAGTCATCCTCTGTAATTTAATACACTAGTCGTTATGATAGTAGATATCATCCATTGAGACGATTTTGGACCAACTGCTCCTGAGCTTCTACAAAATATGTCCCACAATCAGAATAAATGGTACGACATGGCCCAATAAGCAGCTAATACCATGTGGGCAGATAATTTTGGCAATAATTCAATATGAAATGCCTTGTTAAGCATACAGACGAACAGAAAGGAAGGGATATTGTTGCCTACGTTTGAAAAGTTTTCATTTAGAAGCCCTACATGAAGGAAGGGTACACCGTGAGACGATCTCTAAAACAACGATTACATTTGACTCTGAATAATTTCTCGGGCAGAAAGAATCCCGAACATTTTCCTAATTAACGATAATAGTAAGTGCGGTCCATCGTGGCAATCTCGCTGATGATAGTAGTCGTTCGACAGAATTACAAATGTCCAACTTTGGCAATACAATCTGGTGAGAACTATCGAACCCGATATTGGCATTCCACGAACGCTCTCCGGCCCGAATGTGTCCGCAATCGAGAAATGGAGACAAACGATGTATTTTAGTTCTTGTGAAACATGAGATAACTGAACGACACAATATAGATCAATTGAAACTACCCTGTTCTGTTTAGCTAATAAACACCCAAAGCTCAATACCACAACCATCGTTCATAGCAACCGAAGGTAGTTCGAGAACAATCGATTAGAGTGCATATGGCGTTATCGTCTATCTCCGAACGAACTACTTTTAAAATTATAAAAGTTATAAATTTTTTGTACGCAAAGCAATTTTTGTGATTGAGGTGAAATAAAAAATAAAATAATTTCTCAATAACACCAAATAACAACATTATGTTGAGTTTTTTTTAAGGCCATGTCAAACACAAGGGTCATTGATGCTCGCATTTAGCACTAGAAATTCGTAAAATTATGCGGGTCTTAATCCTACTTAACACAATTACTATATTTATATTTTCGACCCCACTGAACACAATAGTGAGAACAGAACCCCAGGCGCCCCTAAAGTCTACCAGGGGCCCACGCGGCACTCCCACCTGTCTGGCAGGCAGGACGTGGATCCTCATTTTATGGACACATGGACTGATCGGAGGATGTGGGTAAAATTTTTGATCTTTTTTTTTTCCCTTAGCTCTCAAATTTTCAAGATGATAGATAAGGGAAAAATAAAGGAATTTATTTGGGGTGAGCGGATCCTTTTACTAGGAGTACCTGTTTGAAGGTGGAGCGAGGGAATTAAGGAGTGTGGGAAGCCTGGGTAGAGGTGGAAATGTTGCGGTGCAGTGGTGAGAGTCCACTGAAGGCTGAGCCTAGAGTCTCTCTAGGCATGTAGTGGAAGCTCATTCAGTTGGATAGCAGTGATGGTTGCCCGTCAGAGGCTTGTTGTTGGTTGGCCAAGGGCCGTAATGTCCACTATTCGGTCTGCTTTCCCAGATCTAGAGAGTTGCCATCTTACCGGTAGTGGCGGGGGTGTCAGGTCTTGGAATAGGGGGTTTTAATTGTAATATGTGAGATTACATACCAGGATAAAAAATTTCAATCTGATAGTTTATATTGGGATAGTTTATAAATAGTTTACAAATACACAATTAACTCTATGTCAATAATATCATGGAATAATTAAATTAACGCTCAAACGATAATCATAAATAAATTACTTTTGTACGGAATTAATACTAACGCACTTGTGCATAAATCGTATTCATAGTTTTTTATTTCTATCTTTCCGAATGGGCACATTTTCCAGTATTTTTAAAAATAAAATGTTACCACTGTTTCTCTCTTGTTCAAGGAAACTCTTGGGACTTGCTTGGTTTTTTTTTTATTATTATGCCCCCCACCCGTAATATTGTTTATCTGTTGTCCTCCTGCCTAAATGAGTAAATTTTGTCTTCAACACTATTTGTAAGTACTTAAGAGTCCTGAATTTCTTGGGAATCGTACCACAAATGTGAGTGGGACGTAGGGGCAGCGTAATGCCTCTACGTGTCTCTATATTTGTATATTTCAAAAGGAAATAAATTAAGTAAATAGAACGTTTTATTTTTGTCTGCAGATCACATATTTGTACATTTTACAAACATTTTCACCAGCCCGTACTGTCTTTCTCAAGCACTACAAACATTACGAAGATTTTATAAAAAAATATATATATATATATATATATATATACACGTGGTGGTAGTCTGAGCAAAAGCATATGATTTAATATTTTTTCAACATTGAATATATATGCCACATGAAATATTTCAATAAACAAATCTAACTAGATTAAAATCGACTGCCTAAGACAATAAATTGTGGCAACTTCACCGCTGCCAACATTAAAAAGAAGCTACCCTATCGATCTTAAAACACCTCCCTACTTTTTTATGTCAGTAAATCACACGCTTTGGAGTAGGTAGAGATAGAACCTTTTCACGCTCCTGGCACCTTGCGAACCTACCAAAGCACTAGCGTAGGTGGACCTGATTGGTTTAAAAATCGCCTTACCCGGTTGGTCAAAAGAGGCCTTTGAGTGGCTCTCCCGGATTGACGGAAGTAAATTGGCGTCCCGCGATTGACTATGTAGCCTCAGAGACACATTTAGCTCAATATATCTAATTTTGTATTTATTTTGTTTTTTTTGAAAATTTTCAGGATCATTTCCCGATCAAATAATGACGAGCTCCATGGTAACCTGAATGGCAGTATAGTCTTCTGAAAGCGCTTGGTAAAATGAATAAATAACTTGTGGGACACAAATAGGACGCGTTATTTATATAATCTGAACCCGCAAACAGCCATTAAACCTTAAGGTAATAAATTCGTAGCCTAGGTATTACAAAGGCACTCGTGATAGGCCTAGTTTTCAAACTCAGAAGGTAAATGAGTTTCAGGGGGAATAGGGACAAGGCGAATACGGGTGATGTGTTTAAATTTATGTGATTTAACTCTCTTCCTCCTTTGTTCTGAGCATGATAAGGACTGAAAAATTGATGCCAAATTTAGTGTAGATATCTTAGCTGGTTAAGTGGCCTTTGTAGGATCTGAAAACATATAAACTACTCTACTGAGTAATTAAGTTTTATTTAATTAATTGATTGGAACCGTTAACAACAAATATAGAAAATTAATTGAATCTGTTCATCTACGGCCTTGGAAAAGTCTTTAATGATTTGGAATGCTTTAATAAAACGAAAAGTTGAAATTGGAGAATCCTTGGCGTAAAAGAAATAAGGGGCATCATATCCGTTCTTAATTCGGTCCCTTCTCCGTTGAACTTTCTGTAATCGTGAATAAAAGTAGATAGAGAAAGAAATCTGCTTAGAGTAAAGAGCTTCTTTCTTTATCAGATATATCTTTAACCGAAAGTGAACCGCATTAAAGTTGTCCCCGCCTTAGACCGGGCTTATAAAGCCCTCAGGCAATGTCTCTTCCGATATTAAGGAGTTGGGGGGATTTAAAAATTTCATTATACCCAAGAAGGGAGCCAGTGGGAAAAAAAGGATAAAGTTAAAGGCGGATCAAAATTCAACCAAGGAAGATCAACCTCACTCCAGCAGTGAAAAGTATACAAGATGGCAAACGTGGGTGCTCTGGATCAGTGACTAAATCCGGTATGCTTACTGTATTTGTTAAGCTCGAGGAAAGTCCAATTCTTGCATCTCCCCGACGGCAGAGCTCTTGTGAGACTTTGTTTTTTGTTTTCGCTCACTTGCTTGTATTGTGCAAGATGCCGTAGAATCTTACACAATACTTAATAGATCCGTAGATCCAAAATCGAAATCAATTTCTGAATCTAAAAAATACCTGTCTGCTACTCCATATCGATATTGTTCACCGAAACCTTATTGCCTACCCGAAATATTTGTATATAAACGTCCAAGTGATACAAAGGTGGGTGATGGTAAGTGAATGATGAATTGTAAATATGGTGTGAATGAGAACATTTATCTCAATTACTTATTGCCCAATGAGGCAGATTGTAATTTTAGCATAATAAAGAAGTTATATAACCATAACTTGTTAGCATGAAAATTCATATCTGAATAGTTAGTCAGACTTGAATAAGTAAAAATGTCAGGAATATTATTTTTTGTTACAATACATGTCTATGTATAATGTCAAAATTATGTAATGAACTACACAAAATACACGCTATGCCGAGTGTGGCGGATCTTTTAATAATAATCAAATCTTCACCACGTTTTTAAAAGTAATAAAGTTTATACAGACCAATACACTGTTTACTATTACTTCTATAATATTCGTTTGCAAACAATTTTTTTTTTTTTATATAGGGAAAACTACAAAATAATGATGGCATAAATAGAATGTGAATGATAAATAAAAAAATAAAATCTATATCAAAATAAAAAATATTATCGTTATTTTTCACTATTGGCTCTATTTCAACATAATATGTTTCATTCTCTTATTGATGAAATATTTGGATGTAAGTTCAGTGTGATTTCCGATATCTATAATTAGTGGATTCGTGGAGCAATTATCTTTAAACCTCTTAGTTTGACTGCACATGAATCGCTCAATGAAACAAATATTTAATTCCCCTGCCGTCATTTTAATTCTGCTGTAGCAAGGGTAATCTGGTAGGGACTGTTATGTTTTTCCCTTTCAATATAAAAACTTGTCGAGAAATCAACAATAATTTTAGTTCATTACGTCACGTTCATATAAAAAAACACTAAATCATAATCAGATTTTCATTACATTGGATTTTTATAGGTAGTTAATAAGTGATGACATGCCATTTTTACGATACACCATTTAATCTATCATGCGCACTTATTATATTTTTATGGTCTAAAAAGGATAAGCAGTATTATCTAATTATTAATCTTCAATAAATACTAATAATTTGCTTTTCTTTACTATTAATACTTTCATTTCACTTACTGACAGGACTCCCACTATCACGCATTTATAGCAGGTCACGAGGCCACTGCCGTTTCAGTCTCCGAAGAGGATTATAGGGATGAGGGATGCAGTGCAATGACTGTGCGACGGGATTAAGGTGGTGGAATTTCATGAACTTGGAAGGTTCAAGAATGTAGTTTGCGAGTTATCAATTAATATTTTTTATACCATGATATCACTACGAGAATAATATCTATAGCAAGGTTAGTCTATGTATATTATGTTCATTAGTTTGTATATGTATTGGTCAAAGGTTCTTTTGGGGTGACTGAATGAGTTTGGTATTGGATACCATAATACAATATTTGAATATTGGATCAAAGTAAGATACAGTTGGTCGCTTATTTCGTGTCGTTGGCAAACACATAACTTTTATATAATTTTCTTTATAACTGTCACATTACATTTGTAAGCATTGTTAACATGGATGTCAGTTTGTGATTATTATTATTATTATTATTTTGTACCGGCATTTGTGCACCGCGGCCTCAGTGAGACCTATTGTGCGCCGTCCATGTCCCTGTCCTATATATGTGACAGGCCCACGGCCCTTGCAAATCTGAGGATACCGAATGGATCGATCAGTTCACATAGTTTGGGGTCTACAATGCGATCACTGCCAAAGTGAAGGTATCGCCTTCTAGCTAGGTTATCACAGTCACATATTATATGACGTGCCGTTTCTCCCTCTTTCTTGCAGAATCTGCAGATTGGTGATCCAACTATGCCCAAATTAAAGAGGTGTTTATTTAACCGACAGTGACCTGTATAGAGTCCTGTCACACTTTTGAGTGTCCACCTGTCCATTGATAGAAGTGCTGAGCTTCTTCTCTTACAGGGTCCATCAAGAAACAGTTTCGAGTGTTCCTGTTTCTTAGTTTCTCTCCAAGAGAGTCTTGCCCTGTCCTCTAAAGCTAATTTTATACGCCTTTTAGCGTAGCTGAGGCTGATACCACATATGGGTTCAGGTGCAAGAGGTGTCTGTTCTGAGCCCACCCTTGCAAGGCCATCTGCCTTCTCATTGCCTGTGATGCCTGTGTGTCCTGGCACCCAGTCGATTCTAACCTTATTGGCTAGCGAGAGTGTGTTTAGGTTGTTTTTGCACTCCTCAACCAAATAAGATCTGGTCGTATAGCTTCTCAGGGCGCCAATTGCAGCCTGGCTATCCGTGAAAATTGTGATCAGTCTGTTTCTTACACCCTCCCCAATTAAGGTTTGGGTACAGACATTGATCGCCATCACTTCGGCCTGAAAGACCGAGGTGTGTCTACCTAAAGGAATAGAAATCCCAGATTCTGGTTTATCTTTCCTCCATATGCCGGCCCCTGATCCGTTTTCTGTTAGTGAGCCGTCTGTATAGCAATTAATCCCATTACACAGTTTATGTGGTTTGGTCTTTGTGTTTACCGCACAGTATAAGACGTCTGTGTGTTTCTTAACTTGTAGGTCAGAGTGCATTGACAGCACCTCGTCCTCATCAATTCTTCTGAACAAGTTCCCATGCCCCATGTGAGTCATGACTTTGGATCTTGTTCCTGATTTCGCAAGTCTGTAAGCCACGTTCAATGCTTGCGCTTCTACTTTTATGTGCAGTGGATTCAAGTTCAATAAGACTTCCATTGCAGCAGTAGGAGTTGTACTCATGGCACCAGTAATCATGAGACATGAGAGCCTCTGTAATTTGCCAAGCAAAGTTTTATTTTTACTAATGCTACCTCTGTGCCACCACACCATAGAGGCATAGAGCACCATTGGTCTCACTGCTGCGGTATATAGCCAGAATAACATTCTGGGTTGTAGTCCCCAGGTCCTACCCACAGCCCTTTTACATGCATAGAGGCATCGAAGTGCCTTCATAGTAGTATTCCTGATGTGTTTGGACCAGTCCAATTTACTATCCAGAGTAACCCCTAGATGCTTTACCTCACTACAAATGCTTACCTGTGTCCCCCCTATATAGGGTGGTCTAACTATAGCATTTCTTTTGTTAGTGAAGATACAGAGATTTATCTTCTGGGGATTGATTCCTAAACCATTCTTTTCACACCAATCCCTCAAAAGATCCATCGATGCGGAAAGCAACTCAGAAATGGTTTCTGAGAACTTGCCCCCTATGAGCACAGCAATGTCATCAGCATATCCCTGTGCGTAGAACCCTGCAGAGTTTAGGTTTGTTAACAATGAGTCAACGACCAAACACCACAGTAATGGAGATAACACCCCTCCCTGTGGACATCCTCCTACTGGCTTCATCCACAGTTTGGTTTGTCCCAATTGTGATTGTAAAATCCTATTCTCTAGCATGGTGTTTATCCAGCTAGAGGCTAAGGAACTAATCCCCTTTCTTTCTAAGGCCGATGCCATAGTGTTATAGGGTGTGCGATCAAAGGCACCTTCTATATCAACAAAGATGCCTACCATTATTTCTTTGTGAACTAGGGATCTCTCAATCCTGGAAACCAGGTGGTGGAGAGCAATTTCACAAGTTTGTGATTAGTTCTAGTTCTTTATTGTGCAATAATTACAATCTGCCTTTTATAAGGCAATAATAATGCAGATAAATGATCTCATTCCTACCATATTTACAGTTCATCATTCACTCGCTTATTCATACAATACTTACAGACAGCCCAGTGACCTCCCAAATCCACATGCGAAGAGAAAGCGGAGTCTTTGGAAGTCCTTCACGCTCCTCCATCAGCCGCGTCACCGGGTACTAGCCAGTGGAGGCTGACCAAGAGCGCGAGAGCCACAGACGCTCAGGACATGATTGGAGAAACTGGCCATTGCCAGGACTCCCACTGTCACGCGATTATAGAAGGTCACGAAGCCACTGCCGTTTCAGTCTCCAAGAAGGTTTATAGGGATGAGTGGCGCAGTGCAATGACTGTGCTACAGGATTAGGGTGGTTGGAAAGGCTACTGTGGAATTTCATAAACTTGGAAGGGATGAGTTCTTAGTTTGTGATTAAAGTAATTGGTTTTGTCTAAAACTGTTGTAAAACTATTTTTAACACTTATGTTTCTATTCTTGTTATTAGAAACTAATGGAAATACACACGCTATGTAGAATCATTTCCCATGAAAAAATTAGGAATTTGAAAATATTATTTAGTCATGACGGTCAAATGCCAATGCAGTAGTAAAATATGAGATGATACATTGGAGCTCTCCTGTTGTATTTTTGTGTTGGTAAGACCATTATTATTGCTAACCAATATGAGCGAGTATTCTCCATCATATAAGATAGTATCAATTTTCTAGTAAAGCTAAATCATTCCATGAGAAAAAAACTAGCAAACACTGTAATACTGCAGAGATGAATTGTTTTACAAGCAATGAATTTCTACTGTAAACCTACAAAGAGTGTTAATTACTGTAAAGTCGTCTTGATTTCTAACACTCTGTTGCCAACTGCAGCTAATGTTCAGGTACAGTAATAATACCCAAGAAATACATGTAATAACTAATTCCGTTTAAACAATCAAAATTATAGGAACGCGATCAATTAAGACACTAAAAACCAAAACGAATTTTAAAAAATATTAAGTTATAAGGCAGCTCTATGACAACAGGAACCACGTGAGTAGCGTTGAGCAAACTTAAATTATTTCATGCCAAACAATTTAAATTAAAATTTTGCATGGACTTTTCGATGAGTCACTCATGACTAATGCCTTCCAGTTCCGTGTAACGTATGAAAGTTAGTCCCAGTGCATGTCGAGAAGGTCGAAAAGCCAGTTTCAGCTCCAGTGAAGGAATACTACGACGCACCGAAATTGTACCACGTGCCAGTGACCGTTGTGAAAAAGGTGGCATACATCTTTGAGAATAAAATACTAGTGAAGGCGAAAATATGTGTTGCTATAGACAAGCCGTAACTAGTAGAAGTGCCGAAACCGTATCCAGCCATCGTTGAGAAGAAAGCTGCTTATTTCGTAGAGAACAAAGTGTCATATACGGTCGAGGCTCCATATTGTGTTAAAGTATAAAACAAAAGGATTTCTTTGGGCATGGAATATCTAGTCATTACTCTTGGCAGTGACAACCACTATATATATATTTTTTTTTAAATCACATGTCTGCTGATAATCTAATCATATAATATCATATATATTAATAATAATCATATAATGATAGTGATATATTCGTGAAGTAATCTCCAGAAGCTAAAAGCAATCATTAAGAACAACTTATAAGTTTGTAGATAGAAATTGTTTTAATGATTGTAAATCGTAATGCGAATTTCTGACACAACCACGAAAACCAAGAAATTATTACATCATACACCACGTCATTTTGTGCCCCAATAATTGCACCGTGGGTCAATGCTATTTGTCATAGCCCAAAAATTAATTTTAAAGTATCAAAATAATTTCATTTGGTTTTTTTTACGGTAGTAATGATAATATTAGGTTGGTGCGTATGAAATGTCGGAATTTTTTGAAATGTGAACGTTTGTCTCCCTGTTCTTGTTATGCTTTTGTTTTTGACATAACCTGGTTCATAGTCTTACTGTCCATTGCCAGAGTCACATTCTAGCAAAGAAGATTTTCTCAAAAGTGTTCCTTTTTGTTATTTGCTTTGAATTTTGCACCGATACGAATTCAACCGATATTCGTGTAATTTTCTTATATGAGTATAAACTTGGTAATAACGCTGCTAAAGCATCACGCAATATAAACCAGGCGTTTGGGGATAATACTGTGAACGATCGAAAAGTGGAGCGTTGGTTTGAAAAATTTCGGTCTGGTGATTTTTCCCTGCAAAATGAACCCCGTGGAAGACCCGAAACGTCTGTGAAAAACGATGCTCTCAAAGCATTGGTGGAAACGAATCCAACTGTTTCTTCAAGGGAACTTGCTGCCAGAATGGAACTTGACCATACAACAATATTGAGACATCTTTCTGAAATTGGCAAGGTGAAAAAATGGATAAGTGGATACCGCACGAACTAACCGAGCGAAATAAGCTGGATCGTTTGAACGTATGCTCATCATTTGCTAACCCGATTTAAACGATTTAACGCACGGCCGCATACATCGTACAAAACAATTGCGAAATTAAATGAATTAAAATATGAAATTTTGCAGCACCCACCTTATTCACCGGATCTTTCGCCAACCGACTTTCATTTATTTAAACATTTAGAACTGTTTTTACGGGCTAAACAGTACGAAAATGAAGACAGTCTGAAAAATGCCATATCAGAGTTCATTGATTCTAAAGATCATAATTTCTTCAAGACAGGCATATATGCATTAAAATCTCGTTGGGAAAAGTGTATTGAAGCAAATGGAGCATATTTTGATTAAATAAACAGCTTTTGGAAAAACATATGCAGTTTAATATATTCACTTAAAAAATCTGACATTTCATTCGCACCAACCTAATAATTTGATCACATACAGCCTTTGCAGATCATTTATAGCAAGTTCATCAAGCCCCGGAGCAATGGGCCGTAGCATTCAGTTGACTTGGTCAGCAATAAACAAGCATCAATTAGCAAGAGCAATAAAGGCTGTGGCAAATTACTCTATTATAGAACACAGCCTCGTACATTTTCAGTGGTTCACTATCGATGTTATTCCTGCAAGTGAATATCAATTAGAGAGTGTTTTTTTTTTCAGTATCTCGTGCCTTTTTCCCTCATTCTAAACCAAGAGGAGATCATTCCTCAATTTACCTAGTTGGGGAGCAATAGATACACATAGTTAAATATTCATTTAAGCTATTAAACATTTCTTTTTATATTTGATTAAACCTCTCAAACGAACACAAATATCAAATGTGATTCTTTCCTTTAAGTAACAGGCTATATTTTACCTATAATTACAATTTATTAACTTATTACTTCCAAGTAAAAAATAAATATTTTCCAGTCATATTAAGTTAGTTAGGAAATTAGATATTAAGAGTTCATAATAGCCATCCTGGACTTAAAATAATCCTTTCAAAATCAGAAAATAAAATAATAAGACTCACAATATTTTGACCGATAAAACAGTGTAGCCACTGAAGTAGAGTTGAGCTGGTGTTGAATTGGGAGTCAAGTCTGGCCGATAAAAAAGGAGATTTCACTATTTCAACATATCTATTAATTTTATTAATTAAGTATTCCCCCAGATAAGTACTGTGCGAAATTACTCACTACCTTATTTTAAAACACCCAGTTAGTGGTCGTACGGGATATCTTTAATCAGAAAGAGCATCCTCTCTGCGCTTACATAACCCACTGCTACAATGTACTTGAATGAAAATTAACACAAGATTTTTTGAAAAATGACACCAACACTGTTAACAATTTTTTGCGTTGAATATATATGGGTTGGAACACCTAAGGTCAAGAGCAACGAAGTTAATAGTTCTAAAAACATTTAATATATAATGCATGGAAACCAAACTCTCACAAGATAACAGGTCAATTGTCTCACAATGCTAAAGTGCACCCCAGGAAAAAAATTAAACTTGTGAAAGGGTGCCAACAATAATTATTATACATGTGCTAGATTGAGAAGTAATTTTCCAATTTGCAATTATAGATAGAACAATAAAAAAATACATAAGACAATGTTAATTAATTCCCTTGCATTAAATATACAAATCAGATGTAATCTCCTGTTTGCAATAGTCATTGGACCGAAAGATATTCTTGGAGTGATTAATAAAAGTAATCATTCAAGGAGGAAAGATGCTTCTGAAATTTGAAAGCCATTTATTCATAACACACTAATGTTTATTTGTCTAATTAAGAGATCACTGTATTCCATGGACGAATGTCTGCATAGTTCTGGTCTCTGGGGAGACCAGGGGTAACAAAACGTACTACTACGTACTACCCTGTTTTGTAGTGACTTTATGTGTTGAAAGTCGGTCTCTAACAGTCACACACCCTAAAATCAAATTAATTCTAATTTGAATCTATTTGTATTCTAAATTGTCATTTTGCATGGGACTACAGCTTGAACATTTTTGAACACAAATCGATTTCAAGAAGTCAATATAATTAAATAAATGATGGTTTATGAATGAACACTCATATTAAATATGTACAGTTATTGTTATTTTTTTTTTCTACTATCCCCCCTAGATAAATTTTAGTTTCTATGATTCCATTTTTTGTTTTTCTGGTTGGTATATACAGGATCTGATGCTGGAAAAGAGTGAGTTGAATTGTCCTCAGCTTCATGACTATCTCAGCCATTCTATAGTGTGCATTGGACTAAAACAAAATCACAATCATCAAGAATTTGATTTACTGACCGAAGTTCAAATCCCTTTTGTAGTCGTCGTGACCCCGTTAGCCCATTTCATTTCGAACGTAAATATAAAGGGACAAAAACCTGATTATCTGCCGAGGGACGCAATTTCTTACCGGTTGGGTGTCTTATCGACCGGCCCTGATTTACTTGAAGGAGCAGCGAAGACCTGTCCCCGTAATTTACAGAGAAAAGAAACCTCAAGCTCAAGACTTGTTCTTGTATTTCTCCACCTCGTGAAGGGGAGGTCTTCTTCAGACGATTTATTGGCAAAATAAATCCGACTGCCCCTAGGCTCCGGATTCTGGATACTCCAAATGAGAGCGGGAAAAAGGGCTCGGGGTTTTCCATTTTTTGAGGAATTTGTTTTTTCTTAGATTCATTTAGAGCTCATGACGATGATATGGAATCTATCTCCCAAATTGTAAATTGTATGCAATAAGCTTCAATTAATCATCATTGTTCGAGCCATGTCACGCAAAATCGCATGTTAGCGGTTTCTAATAACATTTACTCTTAAGTAGACTTTCTGTACGAAATTTGATTCCATTTTAACAGTTTAAGCTCACTATTTTTGCATACTTCGATTCTACCTGGAAAATAAGTCACATCTGCTGGTATATAAAACTATAATTTCACCAGTTATGACATTTGCAACTGAATCATGGACAATATTAAAAACTAGAGTGTTTTTGGCATGTTTGGTTAATTAAATAATAAATCTACCCTTTTCTATGTTGGCGTCATTGGTAGGCAGAACCAGATAAGGATACAACCTGGCATGAGGGTGTGTCCAAGTATTTTAGGCCAGGAAGATTACTGGTAATTTATTTATATGACAATGATATCCACAAAATAATCTTCTAACCAATGAATATTTTCCATACCTTTATTGATTTTATTGTTAGGCTAAGAAAAAAAGAATCAAAACTGATATTCGTGTCCAGCAACGAAACCTCACTAGTGTGCGCTGGAAAGGGCCCTCTAAGAAATTAATGAAAGTACACATAGCTTTGTAAGAACTGCATCTTAAAAGGACTTAAATAACTTATTTCAATAAAAAATGTTATTATTTATTATTATACAAATAAACAGAATGCCTCGAGTTAAAAAGTATATTTAATAAAATAGTTTTTTTACACACAGACAGTCTAGCTAATCCAACAGAGAGTTACATCACATTACAATAGGCAAGATTATCTTATTATCAACATTATCTTAGAACAAGATATGATACTTATATCCTTCATAAAGGACTTAAGGGATCTCAAGGCAATAACTGAGCTGTTGTAAGAGGAGAGGGCTGTAGAAAATTAGCATAAGTAATTTTTGATCTATCTGAGCCTTGAAGCATCTATGGGGGATATGTTTTGTAATAATTTATATCTTGGTTTAGGGAAAGGGAGAGTTATCGTTTCTTATTGCGCTTTTGGCATTTTTCAAGATCACTTTGACAACGTCAATATGACGGAGTATTGAGTAAGCAGTACTTCTGCTTATATATTATAAAATAACATTTAATTAGGCTCTGATTAATGACGAAAAACTATCTACAGCAGGGGTGCCAAACCTTTTTATAATGCATGCCACAATCTACCCCCTCATCTATACCCAACCACCTTTGCAGTAATTATTTATATACATTGTAAGCACTGGTTTTAAAAATATCTCCCCCCTTATGTAAATTTTGAGAATACACCTATACAATGAAAACAGTTAATAACTATTATTTAAACAGTAAAAAGGTTTGTTAGGAGTAACCATGTACAAGCTAATAATCGTTTATTTCTACTCGAACTTATTTCTGCCTTCCAAAAAAAAAGATATTATAACAAAACTTTTTTTCTTCTATAAAGAAAATCATGGTATTAATAATATAACAAAAAATGCAAGGCACTGGTGGTGTTTACCAAAAGTATGTATTCGCTTTAGAAATAGAATGAAAAAGCAATTGTAGTAAACACGAAATTAAAGTATTTCATCTCATAGGGTGCTGCCAGTTCCTTGCATTGAATGGGCCGATGCCATTCCACTATGAACAAAAAGCTGTGGTCTATGCTAGGTGGTTCCATAGACTTGTCTGATAAAGACAGCAACAGATATATTTACAATTTTTTTTTTTTCCTTAATCCTCATTTAATTAATGTACCTCTTTATTCCGTCCACCTATATATGGTCCATTCAAATTGAATAAATGTTCTTTGCTGTGATAGCTTACAGTATTGACTAGGCGATTTGCATTGCGAAATCACTGTAGTACATATATAGAATTGTTTATCTATAAAATAAAAAAAACTATTAAACTACAGTTTTTCTTTACCCCTATATTTTATTGATTAAAAATTAAATACATACAATAACTTTTAAGAGCACCAGTTGGTTCCAACTACTTCAATGTTTGTAAATAAACGCAAAGTTGATTCAATGTTTTTTCATTATGCTAAACAGGTGGTTGTAAAAAATGTTCACAACCCAGAAATGGAAAATACTATATAAGCTAACCAGCAAAAAATGCAAGTCTTGATGCCACGATAAGCTGACCGCGATGTATTCATTATTTTGATACATTCTATATATATATATATATATTCTATATATTCTATATTCTATTCTAAATATATTCTATATAGAATATATATATTCTAAATAAGGAATGTATAAATAGGGGGGGAAACATAACAAGATAAACGGACAATTACAAGGTTAAAAATTGAGTTAATTTTGACCTAAATTATTTTCCCAATTCAGGGATGAGGAGTGGGCCATGTTATCGGAAGCCATCCGATTTGTTTAATTAAAGAAAAATTCATTGAACTGACAACCGTCATACTTTAACAACCTTTAAATAAATAAACAAAACATAATAATAAATAATATACTACTAACTAATGGCCTTTTAACAAGTAGCTCTAACGAAGCATAACCGAAAGGATTATGGTTAAAGAATGCAACAGGACCTTTGGATTACAAGAAGAGGAGCCTAAAACTATCTTACAAACTAAAACTATCTTACTAACTGTTGATATCGTGTTGAACACGGGGTTGGTGATGTATAGCAACGTCAAAGAATTTGATACGTTAACGGCTAATGAACTCATCCATCGTTGGCAGCTCAAAGCTTTCGTGCAGTTGACGATTTCTTCATTACTAAAATGAAGTATGTCAAACCACATCCATGATTGTACCGCTTATAAATTGTAGGCTTTGCTGCCGTTTCCATCAGATGGCAAAATACCTGTGGTCCATACAGTAGAGCCGGCCTGAGTACGGTCTTGTACATCATAAGCTTGAGAGATAGATTAGGGGAGGCCAGTAAGTGTGTATGCCGGTAAGACTTAGTGCGTAAGTTTTAATTTTCTAGCAATATGGCCACAAAAACGAGGTGACGGTTCATTTGTAGGACTAAATATACGAGGCTGTTTGTGGAAGAATTCCACTACGTTCCTAAGGTGTAGGAAGTAGGTGGCGGTTTCTTTCCCTTATGAAATGAGATTATTACCCAGTCCTTGTGGCGTTCACTGTAATGTTGACACTGATCTCGATGCAAGCAGATTTGGTTTGTCCAAGAGATCTCTTGGTGTCCGTTCTGCTACTGTACACCGGACTATTATGGTGTTAAATGCAGTTTCCAGCAAATTTAACATGATGCTGGACATCGAGTGGAACTGAGATGACCGCAAGTATTAGTTGGCTCAGTGCGGGAGACTTCAGCATGACAAACAGAAAGGGAGAAAGGAGCAGACCCCAACGGTACTCGAAGCCCTGAATATGAAAAAAAAACGGTTAAGGTGTCCCAGTGGGGGCCAGAGTTATCGCCAGAGCCAAACCCTTATTGGGGTATAAATTCTCAATTATTGGTTCTCAAAAACAAATGGCCCACGGCCAGTCTGATATTGGAAACACCTACTGCGCCATTTTTCTGACGGCTTTATTAAAATTATATACGAAATCGTGAAGAATGGTAAGCGGCATCAGTACTTCAAACAAATATTTAAACTCACTATCAAAAAACTGCTAAATGGTTAATATTGCTACTTGTATAAAATGCTATTATAAATTGTATAAAATTCTCAATATAAACTTTGCCGGCAGTCAAAATGGCACCAGATAATCGGAATTTGTTTGTTAAATAAAATCTAATTATATAGTAATTTATTATAACTACCGGAAGATGCTTGAAATGGGAAATTAATTAAGTAATTACCTATACCAAGGTAAAATAATTTCTGCCACATTTCTTTTCTACCTTTTTATATCAAAATTGATATTTTATTATTTTAAACGCAGATTTTTCGTTACGAGTATCAGATGACGAAGATAAATTTCATACTAATGGTCTGAAATATAAATCGTATTAATGATACAATAAGAATTGATGGATTTATTTCTCATACAAAATGAAAGAAGACACATTTTTAAAATCGGCGTGTATATTTCTTTATCCTTTTTTAAATTTCATTCAACAATCGTTCTCAATTAGAGAGTAATAAATCAATTACACGTTTCATGATATTTATCACAAAAATGTATGCAATAATTTAAATGTTTTCACACAATTTTATATTATACTAAAGCTATAACTTTTGTTGTGACTGCCAATAGTGGTGTCCTTCTTCTTTTTTATTGAAGATTGGAACATGAACTTTAACGAAATGTGGAACCTTGACGGTATATGGTACCTTCTTTTCCACATAATAGGGGACTTTCTTCTCAACTGTGACTGGGTACGGTTTCGCTACTTCCACTGGGTACGGCCTGTTCACTGGAACCTCGACCTTCACTGGCACTTTCTTCTCGACGATGTATGGCACCTTTTTCTCAACGGTCACTGGCACGTGGTACGGTTTTGGTACGTCGTAGTATTCCTTCACTGGAACTGGGACTTGCTTTTCGACCGGATAGTGGACCTTCTTCTCGACGTACACAGGGACTGGCTTGGGTACGTGATATGGAACAGGGTTGTCTACATGTACCTTGACTGGGACCTTGACCTCTTTGTAGACAGGGTACGGCTGAGGTACATGCACGTGGACTGGGACTCGCACTTCCTTCTCAACTGTCACCGGGTACGGTTTGTCCACGTGGTACGGCACCGGATTGTCGACTGGCACTTTGACGGGGTACGGAACATGCTTGACGACTTCCACAGGGTACGGCACGTGCTCCTCCTTGGTTATGTAGTCGGTTCTCACGTGGTGGTGGTGACTGTTTGTAGGCTCATGTGTAGACGCTGAAGTAGACGCCAGTAGACAGCTGGCTGCGAAAACAATGAGACTGTTCATTCTACTGCACCTGGAGAACTACTGGTTAGTCTGTCCAACAGCCCGTGTATATATAGCGAAGTGATCCATCCTTTCTATTGCGTAAATAATAAGGACGCTTGCTTGCGCATTTTTATGGTCTTAAACGCGGTTTATTGACGATTCCGTTGTTTATAATACTCAAATTATTAAGTTAAAAAAATAAGTTTTTTCCAAATTTTATTAGTATACTATTACTAGCATTGTACTAGTAGAAGAGAGAGACCGTATATTCTAAAACATGAAGCAATGATAGTTTTTTAATGTAGAAAACAGGATTTTGCAAGAAAAAAGGTTCATTCTAATATCCTTATTAGAAACTAGTTCGCAAGTCTAGAAGGAACTTCTATATACTGGAACTAAGCAATAAAGCAACAATATTTTCTTTCCCTTTAACAGATTAAGATAATTACCGGTAACAGAAAAAAGTCTAGGTAATTAATAATATTTTATCAATTATCTGAATTCATCATAAAAATCATGATGAGGAGATTGTATTAAAGCCTTAGTGCGGTTTAAAGTTAATCAAACAAAATTGTCCACATTACCTTCACCCTCTGCCGCAAGTCTTGGCCATTAGTTTTTTTTTAATTCCATTCCTCTCCCTGTATCCAAAATAGTGTGATACTTATGGTTCCACCTCGACAAACGGATGTCCTGGAGCCCACATACGTAACCTATCCTACCACCCTAATCATTTAGTCATTGCTCCTCCGACAGCCGCGTAATTTGCTCAGGACATGATTGGAGAAACGACCATTGCAAGGACTCGCACTGTCACGTATTTATATGAGGTCTTGAGGCCACTGCCATTTCAGTCTCCAAGGAGGATTATAGGGATGAGTGGTGCAGTGCAATGACTTTGCTACGGGATTAGGGTGGTTGGATAGAATACGTATGTGGGCTCCAGGACATCCGTTTGTCGAGGTGGAACCATAAGTATCACACTATTTTGGATACAGGGAGAGGAATGGAATTAAAAAAAAACTAATGGCCAAGACTTGCGGCAGAGGGTGAAGGTAATGTGGACAATTTTGTTTGATTAACTTTAAACCGCACTAAGGCTTTAATACAATCTCCTCATCATGATTTTTATGATGAATTCAGATAGTTGATAAAATATTATCAATTACCTAGACTTTTTTCTGTTACCGGTAATTATCTTAATCTGTTAAAGGGAAAGAAAATATTGTTGCTTTATTGCTTAGTTCCAGTATATAGAAGTTCCTTCTAGACTTGCGAACTAGTTTCTAATACGGATATTAGAATGAACCTTTTTTCTTGCAAAATCCTGTTTTCTACATTAAAAAACTATCATTGCTTAATGTTTTAGAATATACGGTCTCTCTCTTCTACTAGTACAATGCTAGTAATAGTATACTAATAAAATTTGGAAAAAACTTTTTTTTTTGACATAATAATTTGAGTATTATAAACAACGGAATCGTCAATAAACCGCGTTTCAGACCATAAAAATGCGCAAGCAAGCGTCCTTCTTATTTACGCAATAGAAAGGATGGATCACTTCGCTATATATACACGGGCTGTTGGACAGACTAACCAGTAGTTCTTCAGGTGCAGTAGAATGAACAGTCTCATTGTTTTCGCAGCCAGCTGTCTACTGGCGTCTACTTCAGCGTCTACACATGAGCCCACACACAGTCACCACCACCACGTGAGAACCGACTACATAACCAAGGAGGAACACGTGCCGTACCCTGTGGAAGTCGTCAAGCATGTGCCGTACCCCGTCAAAGTGCCAGTCGACAATCCAGTGCCGTACCACGTGGACAAACCGTACCCGGTGACAGTTGAGAAGGAAGTGCGAGTCCCAGTCCACGTGCATGTACCTCAGCCGTACCCTGTCTACAAAGAGGTCAAGGTCCCAGTCAAGGTACATGTAGACAACCCTGTTCCATATCACGTACCCAAGCCAGTCCCTGTGTACGTCGAGAAGAAGGTCCACTATCCGGTCGAAAAGCAAGTCCTAGTTCCAGTGAAGGAATACTACGACGTACCAAAACCGTACCACGTGCCAGTGACCGTTGAGAAAAAGGTGCCATACATCGTCGAGAAGAAAGTGCCAGTGAAGGTCGAGGTTCCAGTGAACAGGCCGTACCCAGTGGAAGTAGCGAAACCGTACCCAGTCACAGTTGAGAAGAAAGTCCCCTATTATGTGGAAAAGAAGGTACCATATACCGTCAAGGTTCCACATTTCGTTAAAGTTCATGTTCCAATCTTCAATAAAAAAGAAGAAGGACACCACTATTGGCAGTCACAACAAAAATAGTTATAGCTTTAGTATAATATAAAGTTTTTGGGTTTGTATTTGAAAATTGTGTGAAAACATTTAAATTATTGCATACATTTTTGTGATAAATATCATAAAACGTGTAATTGATTTATTACTCTCTAATAAAGAAATATACACGCCGATTTTAAAAATGTATACTCTTTCATTTTGTATGAGAAATAAAGTCATCAATTCCCAGTGTATCATCAATACGATTTATATTTCAGACCATTAGTATGAAATTGATCTTCGTCGTCTGATACTCATAACGAAAAATCGCCTGCGTTTAAAATAATAAAATATCAAATTTGAAAAAGATAGGGGAAGGGGAAATGGGAAGTCCCCCTCACTCCTCCGACAGCCGTGTCATACGCTCAGGAAATGATTGGAGAAACTGACCATTGCGAGGACTCCTACTGTCACTCATTTATAGCAGGTCATGAGGCCACTGCCGTTCTAATCTCCGAGGAGAATTATAGGGATGAGTGGTGCAGTGCAATGACTGTGCTACGGGATTAGGGTGGTTGGATAGGTTACTATGGATTTTTATGAAAACATCGCTTCCTCCTTTGCACGCGAGTGAGGTGACAACCATGTGGACTTGGGGGGCCTCTTTGCTGTTTGTATATATAGTATCAATGAGCGAGCGAATGAAAGTTGTAAATTGGTATGAATGAGATCATTTATCACAATTACTTATAGCCCAATCAGGCAGATTGTAATTTTATCACTATGTTGTTAAAAAACAAAAACTCTTCAACTACGGCATACGCCAGCTATACCATGATATGAAAATCATTCGCTATAACTAAATTTTAATCATTAGAATGTAAAAATAATTTAACTGAACAATAGTGTACAACTTCTTGATTTCATTAGAAGTTTATCCAATGGTCTTAAGATATTTATCTCCTTTAAATTTGTAGGAGTGAAAGATAATTAAATTACGCATAATGGGATGAGTTCTTTCCTTGGTCAGAGCACCATAGAACCCTTAGTTCCGGCGGAGGAGGGAACGCTCGAAGGGAAAAGAAAAGAAAACTAATTGTTCTGAGTGAAATGGAGGCCCTTGGACCCGAGACCTAATTTCTTCAGTTAAGTTCTGTTTGGGGAAAACTTCTTTATAAATGAAACGCTAGAATTGGCGACAAGAGAGACCACTTAGACCGATATTCTAACTTCATTATGCATTCTGTAAACGACGGTAATCGTCGGATTGCTCTTCTAGCCTGTCTAAGACAGCTAATATTACTTTTAGCTGAGTCCTTCTGTTTGGGAAATGGCTTTTATACCGCCCTCGAGAACATAACTTATCGAAAAATAAGTCAACACCCGTTGCAAGTTGATTAACAGAAAATCATTCGCATTACTCTTGGTGAGTTCATTATGGGTCCGTTGATTGATTAACTTTTACCTAAACCTTTGACTATTCCGTCTTTTCAATGTGCAACATGACAAACAAACAGTTTGATACACCTTCAAGAAAGCGCATGTTTAAATATGCTACAAATGATTGTAACATTTAGACCCTAAAAACTAATACTAATAACAACTATAAATACAACTTATAGAACCTTTAAAAATATTAGAACGGAATGAAGTATTTCTATGTTTTAGCATCCTATAGTCAACTCAGTATCACTAATCCATACAATTATCCTTGTCACCTAAAGTGACATTAACCTCACGCTTTATTGTTAATATAGAACATATCATAAGGTAAGCAATGGCTACCGCCATAACTCATATCTTGAACGTCTGTGGCTCTCCCATTTTCAACTCACTATATCTCATTCACAACCTTCAAAATTCTAAATTCTTTTGTCGGCTTCATCACACGTTCCATATTATACATATATTTCAACTTATGAAATAAAAATGTATTGCATCATGAGTTTCTGCAGTGATATTTGAAAAGAAAAAGTTACAAAAAAAACAAATTACTGTCTAGGGCATAGACAAAGAATTTTTGCATATTTTTACGCTTATAGATGTATGAAGCTATAAATATTTATTTATGACTCAAATACCTTTTCTATTTGAAAATATATTTTATTTAAATAGTTTTGCGCATTGTCGAAATGAGGACGAGAAGGTCATCACCCTATTAGGTTTCCTTGGTGTATTTATTACGAAAAGAATATATTTCCCTATTTGTATACATATTGCTCTTTAAAAACCGCTATTCATTTAAATGTAAATTTTTGAAATAGGCCGAGATTAAGCAAGTTTTTACTCTGAAAATACACTTAAATTCTCTAGTCTAGGACTAATTTTGCTACAGGAGTCAAATGTATAAATTATAAGCTGCTTTATGATATGGACAAATTAAAATTATAATTATTTCACCTGACCTGGCCAAGGACAAGGAGCAACTTACGATTCTGTTTACAAACATATCTTGACGGCGTGCTAATTAAATACTACCACAAGATAATACAGCATAACATATAGATAGCAGCTGAGATTGATTTTTAACAATTATCTTTTATAAGGGATCTTCTACCACTATACCAACCATCCTTTCCTCCAAACTCCTCATAGCCTTGAACAACGAAAATTTAGTTTATAATTTCCTTAGGAATGTGAATACTAGTGAATTAAAAATAATTATAATAAAATGTAAAACACGATCAGGAATCATGTATATGATAAATCATATAAATCAATATAAATAAATCAAATGATGAAACATAGTATATATATTCACTTGTATATCATTACCATGGTGGATCCGATTAACCTAAATATTCTAAATTTTCCCTCATCCTGAATTTCTAACTAGAGAGCTTAGAAAAAAAAAAAAAAAAAAAAAAAAATTACTATGGTAGCTATTTGAAAAAAAAAAGTTGATGAATTCTAAGAACTGGTTAAAAATTCAATTAATGTTACAGATTAAGCAAATGTATTGCCTATACTACTATATAGGAATATTTTAGGTAAAATTATTACATTATTTAATTTGAAATCTACTTTAAATTATATTTTCCCAAAGAACTTCTCATCTGTACCTACTTCTTCTGAAGATATATTTTGTATAAATATAAATTTTAAATCGAGTTACAAATTACATAAATGAAATTTGAAACAAATGTTATGTTTCTATGCATTCACAGTTGTGGCAACTATTAAATCCTCATATTGCTTGAATTTAAATAATATGTTCATAATTAAATAAATAAATTTTCAGGTGTGACCCAAAACTGTTATTTGATTTTTTCCTATCTCTTTGGAGTTTTACTCCCATTCATTCCAGTTTAAAAAAAATATAATTTGTAGGTGATACCAGTATTTAGAACTCATCATCATCCATAAAGGTATTCCTATCATATTTTTTTAATTCTCAAAAGCATTGTACTATGTATATCAGATTATATTATATATCACGAAAGCACGAACCCCGATTCCACAAATATATTCAAATTGATATAGAATCTATATTTGTCAAAATGTAAATAAAATTAATAAAGGGGTTATAGGACAAAAAAAATAGAAGACTAAATGTTCATTTTAATTATTATTGGTTGTAAAGAGCTCTGGTTAACAATAGACAATTTTAATAACACAACATACGCCGTGCTATGTAATCACGAGTGACCTGTGGACCTGGAGGAACTGCTATCGACAGTTGCGCTAACAACAATGAGCCGATAAAGAGATCTAGCCATTTTTGATGCTGAGTGGCACCCAGATGAAAATAGAAAGGCCGTGCTTTGCTGTTGTAACTCTTGTTGCTTGCTCAGTCATAATGATCATTTTTCGAGCAGCTTTAATTATTTAATCACGATAAATGAAATACCAATAATTGTTTTATTTTAGTTACTACTTATATACTACTTGTAAATATTCCGAGGACTGATATGTAGAGTGTTCTAGGTCACAAAAGCCAATTTCGTGGTGAAAAAAAAAATGAAATTGTATAATACTTAAAAGCTCGTTGATATTTTAATATTAATCTATTTTTTATTATAAATTAAATCTAGTATATTATGATTATTTAGATATTACATTGGGTTTTGTAGTTATGAAAAAAAATAAGGTAAAACCACAAAAATTGAAATACTGAAAATTGAAGTTTGAGAGGGTGTATTCCTTGGGCTATCGGCTTAGGATGATAAAAAAAGGTTACAAAAGTTAAAATAATTATTGTATTACAGTTAATATGTAAGAAATATTAAATAATGATTTAGTATTTGATTTGTTTGAGTATAATTAATATGCACCCCTATCCTGAATGGGAAGCTACTATATCGGAAGTCAACTCCTCCGATTAATGGAAATGGGATAAATTCAAGTTCCGCAAAGGGATTTGAACCCCAATCCTTCTTTGGAACTTGAAGCAGCTATGAAAGGCTAAAAATTTTAATTGATCATCAGTATTAGTATTATAACTAAATTGACTACAAAGGTACCTCTAAATGCTGATAACGATTATACCCTTATTTATAGTCCACGTATCCAAGTTAAAATATGTAGGCAATATAAAAGCCGAACTTGAGTGAGGGTCTTACAACGGAAGAAATAGAAGGGGGTTCTAACTACTCTTCATGTCGCCCAAAATCAGTCTTCATAGCAACACTGACTCTGTGAAGGGCTCGACTGTTGCCTTAGAGAGTTACCTTAGAAACAGGGAAAGGCGTCTGGTATCCCACCTATCGAACTCGAAATGAATTTGGGGATTCTACTAGTAGTCAATTAGCTCCTAAACACATTAAATTTTGAACAAGGTAATTTATATAACTATTGTATTAGCTGGAGTATCAACGAGGGATTCAAAGCAACTCATACCAACCGACCGAAACCATCGACTGTTAACGAAGGACTAATCCTTGTTCTGTAGAGACGGTCCTTCATATAGACGACAAATGGAAATCAAAAACTTTTATCTGTGGGTAGCAAAATCACAAAACAAGGTTGTAAAACCCATTGGTTTCTTTACGCCTTGCCTGGAGCTTTTACATTAACTAATACATTAAGATATTTCTCCTCAACTGTAACCTACCTTGTATCAAAAAATAATGTTTTTTTGAAAAAAAATTGATCTTTGAATCATTTCTAATAGACATTTATGCTAGGTACTAATAGTGTGACTGGATGACGCACAATACCAAATTCTAAAATGCGTTAAACCTAAATGGGAAACAAAATACAAACTTGTTAATACAAACATCACACAGATCAACAAAACAAGTAAACAATAGCAACAGGACTGTTTAATAACAAAATTAATTTATAGTATGAATTTAATTACTAATACACGTGTTGGTGCCGTCATTCAGTGTTACATGTAAAATGTAGTAATTTATATAATACGACCTCGTGACCTGCTATAAATGCGTAACAGTCTTCTTTATGAGTTTAGGTTATTGTAACTACTATCCCATAAGAGCAGGAGTTCCACAGGGTAGTGCCAGGGTCCCACCTCTTTAACCTATACACCGCTGTTGTCCTCTCTACCCCAAAACAGTCTTGGCTACATTTGCAGATGACACTGCAGTCGTGTCATCCCACCCAGACCCGGATATAGCATTCCATAACCTCCAAAAAGACCTTGATGAGATTGAGTATTGGTATAACCCATGGCGGATCAAAGTTACTGAAACAAAATTTTCCCACATTACCTTCACCCTCTGCCGCAAGTCTCGTCCATTAGTTTCTTTTAATCCCATTCCTCTCCCTGTATCCAAAATAGGATAATACTTAGGGTTCCATTTTGCCAAACGGATGTCCTGGAACCCGTACAGGGCTAAAAAGACAAGAACTAAAGAGACGCATAAGACAACTGTACAGACAAATTCAAAGGACATCTAGAAAATAGAACACTAATCTACAAAGTTATGCTTAACCCAGTCTGGAGATACAGAATATAGCTATGGGGGACATCAAGAAATTCGAACACTAAGCGTATCCAATCCTTTCAATCAAACGATCTGAGAACCCTACTAAATGCCCCTTATTACGTAAACAACAAAACCCTTCATAACGATCTTAATATAGCTTATATTTTTCAACTCATCCCTTCTAAGTTCATAAAATTCCATAATAATCTATCCAACCACCCTAATCCCATAGCACAGTCATTGCACTGCACCACTCATTCCTATAATTCTCCTCGGAGACTGAAACGGCAGTGGCCTTGTGACCTGCTATAAATTCGTGATAGTGGGAGTCCTGGCAATGGTCAGTTTCTCCAATCATGTCCTGAGCGTATGTGCCTACCGCGCTCTTGGCCAGCCTCCTCTGGCTCGTATCCGGTGACGTGGCTGACAGAGGAGCGTGGGAGACTTCCCAAGACTCCGCTTCGTGTTTCGCATGCGAGGGAGGTGACAACCATTTGAATTTAGGAGGTCTCATGGCTGTTTGTAAATACGGTATGAATTAGTGAGTAAATGAACATTGTAAATATGGTATGAATGAGTACATTGAGCACAATTAGTTATTGCCCCATGACGCAGATTGAAATTTTATCATAATAAAGATATTGTTATATATATAATACAAAAGGAAATTTCTCTAATTTTGTCAATTAGCTGTTAAATTGGGATGCAAAATTTCATTCATGCTTGTAAACAATTCATATACATGGGAGACTACCATATAATAAAATTTATTGCAAACGTAAGCTGCTTACAGTTTTAATTGAAAACTCCCAGCATTTAAAATTAAACATTAGCTCATGAACATTGAACATTAGGACAAGAATTAATTGTCCAAACCCCCACCTTTCATTCCGCTCACTAACTCATTAAATCCAGTCTTAATAGAGTGGATAACTTTTTGTTTGAACACGGCAATTTACTTCAGAGTTTTCCTCCACTTTTCACATTATAGGACATTATCCTTTATTACGAATTTCAGTCCTAAAAAGTGACTAAATATTTAATCAGGTGTAAAAAAAAAATTAAAAATTAAATAGCTACCATTTTAAACTTTATTTGGATGATTCTTGTTAAGGAAAACGTATTCTCAATTTACCTAATCCTCGTTTTACATAAGTGAACTGTCATAACAGAGCGATGTCAGATGCCCTTATTTTTGCTAATTAACATAACAAGTTATTATAATATTAATCATGACACTGCGTAAATTAATTACAGCCACCATGAATTAGATGTTCTCTTAAAATATCTTTTGAATAATAGTAACAATTTATTTGCATTTTTGTCTGCATTGCTGTACCTTACAAAAAGGGCAGGGGTTTCTAAAAAGGAGAAAAAAGATACTTGTTTGGTTCACTATCTTCTAATGATAGTATTGCTAGTTAAATGATCAAGATTACCCCCACTGTTAGGTTCGCTTTGATAGGAACCACCGATCTGAGGGCGAGGGGTTGGCACAGGTTGGTCGTAAGAGACTTCCTGGACGCACCCCGTTGTCTAAAATGGCAGGTTTACGGCCACTCAAAGACATGTCCCAAGTGCCAGGAAACCTGTAGGTGGTGTGCCTATGAGAGATATTTCGCATACGATTGTACTCATAACAATGAAAGCTCGCGTTGTGAAAATTTCGTGAGAGTTGGGATTCCCAAGGAGGAGGCTAGGCAACAGGCTAGAGCCACTGAGTGTCCTCAGCTGATCAAGGAGGTTGAGGCCATGATGCGTAGGACCAGGTACGATGTAGGTAAGGTAGTCCTGGGTCCACACAGCGAGTTTAGATCGGTTACCTGAAATGGGAGTCCATAATAATGCACTTAGGTTACGCTGTAGTATTAAGTAGGTACTAAAGCTTAGCAAATAGGTTACTTTTTTTTGTATATAGGTTAATTACATGTAAAATAAGACTGTAAATCGGTTATAGAAAGTAAAAACTAATTCGGATATAAGCAATATCTGTTGATAGTGGGTTGAAATGCTAGTTTACTGTTAAATTGGTAGTTGATAAGATTATTGTAAATAGAGTAATGGATTGTGAATGTGAATAAACGACTAATAAAGACGGTTTAATAGAATTACTTAAGGTGCACTGACTGGTGTAATAATCCAAATTGCATTGCAATACGCCCACCACAGTCATCGAAACAGACCCTGGAGTCTGCATCGCAGACTTGCGGGGAAACCACAAATGCCATAAATGCTACCGACCAATAAATATATGGAGTAAAGATCGCTTCTCATTTGCAATGGTATATATATAGTCTTCTTTTCAACAAGTGCCTGCAAATGAAGCTACGTTCGTATTTATGTTTATTTAACTGTCCTTATAAAGTGCTACTACACACTTTGGATCCTCCTTCGAGTCAATATCGGAGGTAACTGTGCCCAGGAATAACAAGGAATACAAATTCATGGTATCGGAATAACCTATGAACGCTAACGTAAACATATTATAGTAATTAAGTATGAGGGTTATTAGTGAATATTAGCCAACTTGGAGCGAATGTCTCAAAACAATAGATTAAGTGAAAGATAACTGAATAAAAATGTCAAATTTTGGCCTTGACACATCCAACATAATGTACTGAAAATGATTCGGATTAGTGCGGGTATGGGATGTGAGTGATAACATATGGACGCTGCTCCCCCATATTTTCCTAAGACCATCAATATTGAAAGAAATTGTGTAGGAAAGGTGTATTAAGCACCATAGCAAAATTAATGATTAATTATTAGGTAATTGTATTATTATTTAAAAAATATATATTTTAAATCGAAGATGGAGCCTTATTACTGTCAAAATTATCCAATAAATAGGAGTTGAAGCCAAAGACACAACTTCCAGATTTAACAAACGTCGAAATATCAGTAATACTGCACAAGAATTTAACACATATTTTAACTTCGGACTCTTGCCTATTAAATACTTCTGAACCACGATACATAACGAGGACAGGACACAACGCTCAAAAATGGCTACCCCCCTCTAATCCAACCATTTCAATCATGCCCGTTTCAATTATTATAGCTGATTAATTAATCTCATTTTTCTTCGCTACATCATCCCTCCTCCTTCCACAATAGAAGGGGTGAGTAATTATTCTTCCTGATATCACAGGATTACTCCCCTTTGTCAGAAGGGAGATCCCGAGGTCAGATTTTATCCGGAAATATTTCACTCAATCTCTATTAAACTGAAAGGATTGCATAACTTTTCCAGTGTTGAAGTGCGATTTGCCATCATGGCATAAGGAATTATGAAAAAAAAGCTATATTACAAAAAAACAGCCTAGTTGTGAGCATGGAAAGAAGATCGACTCTACTAAATAATTTTAACTTGATTAATTTTATTCAGCATGTTCAGGGCTTACGAAATGTATTATTGTATTTGGTCCTGTCGGGTCGTCACAAGGAGAGTGCCTAGTTACACTAGCCCTGGTGAAGAAATGAGGGTTGATTAGGCTATGACCTCCTGGACAATCATTTCTTGACGGGTCTTACTATCTGACTCCATATTTGATAGGCATGTGACCCGACAATGCACTATGTTCAGGAGAAGAGGTATAGGGTAGGTAGTGTAGGTAGTTTATGTGTTCTTGGAATGACCACGAATTCACACTCGGTATCTGAGGGTATGCGAAAATCATCCCGATCCCAAAGGTGAGTGTGAACCGGATAGAGGCAGACCCAATTGCCGTAGGAGACACTACTAGGTAAAGTTTGTAGGGCCACGGCAACCGTTGTCCGCGAGGGAGAAGACTCTCCCAAGGAAGAGCTAGTTTTAGCGAGGCGAAGGCTGTGAATCCCACTAAGAAAGTGTGGGGTCTGACGAGGCCGGACTAAAACATAGCGAGGTTCGGAAGAGGGTTCCAGAGAGATGGCCATGAGAAGGCCAAGTCTTAAAATATCAGTGCAGGTACCAGTTAGAGAGCCATTGTTAGAATGATTTACAGGCCAAAACCCGGCTCTAGTAATTTATATAATACGTCCTCGTGACCTGCTATAAATGCGTAACAGTAGGAGTCTTCTTTATGAGTTTAGATTATTGTAACTACTATCCCATAAGAGCAGGAGTTCCACAGGGTAGTGCCAGGGTCCCATGCTCTGTAACCTATACACCGCTGTTGTCCCCTCTACCCCAATACAGTCTTGGCTACATTTGCAGATGACACTGCAGTCGTGTCATCCCACCCAGACCCCGATATAACATTCCATAACCTCCAGAAACAGCTTGCTGAGATCGAGTATGGTGCAACCAACAAGGATTAAAGTTAATGAAGCAAAATGTTCCTACATTACCATAACCCTCTGCCGCAAGTCTTGTCCACTAGTTTCTTTTAATTCCATCCCTCTCTCTGTATCCGAGTTAGTACGATACTTAGGCTTCCTGGAACCCACATACGAGGCTAAAAAGACAAGAACTAAACAGACGCTTTGGACAACTGTAAAGACAACTTCAAAGGACATCCCATCTCTCAATAGAAAATAAATTACTAATCTACAAAATTATGCTCAAGCCAATCGTATCCAACCTTTTCAATCAAAAGTCCTGATAACAATAGTATATAGTATAGCCCCTTATTGCGTCAGCTACAAAACCCTTCATAATGATCTGAATATAACCTACATTCTCGAACTCATCCCTTCCAAGTTCATGGAAATCCATAGTAACGTATCCAACAACCCTAATCCCCTAGCTCAATCATTGCACTGCACCCCACATATCCCTATAATCCTCCTGGGAGACTGAAACGGCAGTGGCCTCGTGACCTGCTATAAATTCGTAACAGTGGGAGTCCTTGCAATGGTCTGTGTTCTCCAATCATGTCCTTATGTGTGTCTCGCGCACTTGGTTAGCCTCCGCTGGCTCGTAACCAGTGACGTGGCTGACGGAGGAGCGTGGGGGACTTTCCAAGACTCCGCTTCCTCTTTCGCATGCTAGGGAGGTTTCAACCATGTGGATTTGGGAGATCTTTGGGCTGTTTGTAACTACTATATAAATGAGCGAGTTAATGAAAATTGTAAATATGGTATGAATGAAAACATTTATCACAATTACTTATTGTCCAATGAGGCAGACTGTAATTTTATTATAATATAGCTAATTATTTAATAAATAATTTCCACTTCTCCAAAGATAAAGTTCTTCAAGTCTTTTAAGGTTTTTTCTCAGTATTTTTATTTCTCTGTTACTGTAGGTACCATTGTACGGTAAATATAGTCTTTGAGTAGAATAATAGTGTTTAATAAGAGCATCATTTTAGTGCTCCATAGTGTGAAAGTGATTTCATTGCTTCATTTAAAAACTGTTTGCCCCAATTGTTGCCCTTTTACTACTGAAGTGAGAAAGCGGAAATACAAAATGAACATTGACACGAGAATGTTCGACAGCGAATGAGATAAACGGAATCTGTTTACGGATGCAAATATTTCATTATGTGTGTTAGGTCCCGCTGAACCGTGATTCCGAGAACCCTATGCCTAAGTTACCACTGAACATAATGTTCTTCAGTGACGCTACAAGTACTCATATACCACAGGTGATTGAAGAGTTTACAAAAATCAGACGAAAAATGCCTGCCAGAGGATGAACAGGGGAGACCCCGTGTGATCGCCATCTGCCCTTCACCCCCCTCCTCTTACCCCTCAACCACCCTGGACTTAAGGAGTCAGGAACCTGATTTATGTGCGGGCCCTTAGAAAAACCGGCTCGGTCTATGCAGAAGAGGCCGGCATACATCAGGTAGGAGATAGCAGTGACGGTGTGTCTGCCCAGTCATAACTCAGCCGGTATAAAGTGGGGTTAGCAGAAAAAGAAGGGAGACAGGGGGTGCAAATTTATGACCAACCCTTATTAAAGCAGTCCTCTAACGCCTTCAATAACCCGACCGATATTAAAAGGTGAGCGGGGATACATACAAATCCTGTTCCTATTGCTCCGTCCCAGGTTAAATTGTCTTCAGCTTCATCTCTGGATCCTTCATTCCTGATTTATTTGATACCTAGTCCGAAGAGAGAGGATTTACATCAATTAGCGTTCTATGAGCATAGTCTTAAAAATGACTTATGACAATTTTAAAGTGCCTTGAATTACACTGGTTAGTTTTCGGCTACTTGTTTGTACATTAAAGACTATAACGCAAAAATAATTCCGCTGCTATTCCAAAAATATCGTTGACAGAACTTTTAAGCCAGTTCTACCCTAAACTTTTACAGTTTAGGGTAGGTTGTTATGTACATATTTTATAAAATAGGTTTATTGGTTTTTTTAGATTCATATTGGTGTAAAACATCCATGTAATAATTTACACTCATTCGAAGGTACTAGATAGAAGTGGAGTTTTTCGATGGCTTATAGCTCTGAAAGTAGTTATGGCAAAACGGCGTGGTTTCGTTATATATTATTATAAATCCATAAAAGATTCGTTGAATTGTGTAGAGGAGGTTCGGAGGTAGGGCGTTGTTAACATTTCCATTCGCTAAGCTTTTTCGTGGCAGCAGTCGATGAAACGGGACAGAAGTGCAATTTTTCGATCGCTTATATCTCTGCAACCAGGTATGGCTAATTGAAGTGGTTTCGGTTATTCCATACGTCCATTTTTTTTTTTAAATCCCTGTAAGGTTCATGTAATTGTGTAAAGCGGTTTCGGAGGTAGGCCATTGTTAACATTTACCTATTCTCTAAGGTTTGTCGTCCAACATTTTAAGCTAGTGGATATAAGTGGCAGCACCACTCTTAAACCAGTTATGGCTAAATTATGTGGTTTCTTTTATTACGTACTTCTGTAGACTATTAAAACTCAGTAAATTGTAATTGTAATGTAAAACATTTATGTAATTGTGTAAAGCGGTTTCGGAGGTAGGGCATTGTTAACAAATTCCCATTCAAAAGCTCTGTCGTGGCAGCAGTTGAAGGAGTTTAATAGAAGTGAAATTTCTCGATCGCTTATAGCTCTGCAACTAGTTATGGCAATGTGAAGTGGTTTACTTTATTACGTATTTCTGTATACTGTTAAAAATTCCGGGGAGATTCTTGTGATGGCGCCGAGTGATCTCGGAGGTAGGGCGTTGTTAACATGTTCCCATTCCGTTAGCTCTTTCTTCCGGCAGTTGAAGGTGCTGGATAGAAGTGGAGTTTCGATCGCTATAGCTCTGTAACCGGTTTCGGAGGTAGGCAATGCTAACATTTCCCTATTCTCTAAGCTTTGTCGTCTAACATTTTAAGCTAGTGGATATAAGTGGAATTTGGTGGATCGTTTGTAGCTCTTAAACCAGTTATGGCTAAATTATGTGGTTTCTTTTCTTACGTACTTCTGTAGACTATTAAAACTCAGTAAAACATTTATGTACTTAATTGTGTAAAGCGGTTTCGGATTGTTAACATTTTTCCATTCGCTAAGCTTTATCGTCCGAGGTTGAAGGTGTAAGAATGAAGTTGAATTTTTTCATCGCTTATAGCTCTGTAACCAGTTATGGCATAACGATATGGTTGCGTTTATTTCGTTATTCTATATATATTATTAAAAATCACTTAAAAGATTTATGTAATTGTTTTAATCGGTTTTTGAGGTAGGGCGTTATTGATACATTCCCATTGGCTAAGCTCTATCGTGCCGGCAGTTTTAGAAGCAAGAAAGAACTGTAATTTTTAGAACGTTTATAACTCTGCAACTAATTATGGCAAAACGATGTGGTTTCGTTTATTACGCACTTCTATTTATTATCAACGATTCCTTGAAGTTTCGTGCAGATTTGCTAGTGGTTTTGGAGGTAGTGCGTTGTTGACATATACCCATTCTCTAAGCTTTTACGTCGGGCATTTGAAGTGGCTGATAGAAGGAACATTCCGATTGCTTATAGCGCTTCGTCCAGTATTGACAAAATGTTTTTTTTTTTTTTTTTTTATGAAGTTCTTCAATTTTGTATGAAACTGCCTCTAGTTTATTTCAATGACATTATCCCACTCAGACTTATCCCAGAGTAAACCATAGCTGGGTTATTAAAACCTATTACTCCTCTTCCGTTAAAAACATTACCCTAAACCTAGACATGTAAATAATATGCATAAAACATGTACTTTTTTTATTAGATGGCTATGTACATTTCATACTCATACGCCCCCCCCCCTCCTTCCACATCAAACTCCGTCCCGTAGTTGCTCTATTTGCTCCTCCTTTCTCTATTAGTGCTTTGATCCTTCATCTTCGGGTTCCCAAGAGATGACCATTACACTCTACAAAACGAAAACACCTGGGACGATATCTCAATATCATACAAAATTTTCTTAAACTAGAATCCTCAGTCTTCAAACCTCCATTTAACTTGCTATTAATCACTTTCCTTCTCAGCTTTCAATAAATTTCAATAAAAATATCATATAACCACATCAATATCTGATATAATTTTTTTTTTCTCGAAAACTTCATGTGTTTCACTTTATGCCCCAAACCATACAGTCGCAGTCCAGCATTACCGAAAAAATAATCAATTATGTTTATGTGATGGTAAATCACTAGGATGTTTCATTTCTACATAAAATAAGATTTAAAAATTTGCTTATTTCAATAAAACCTGATCGTAGGGATCACTATCGGAAATGATCGCGCAATATTCAGCGCTGAAACGTTATTCAACCTAATCGATGCCCATAATTATAATCAATAATTGCCAATAGCAATTCGACGCTATAACTAGATATGGCGCAAAGAAATAATTCGTTATTATTACTTGGTTGCATAAACATTATATAACCTATGTCCTAACTTCAAGGAAAATTGTAACTGCTTTGCGCACAAATCTGGCATACCTTGTTAACAAGAACCAAGATCAAAACTCCTTGGTTTATAGGCTCTGCGCCAGTTGCATGAGATTATGCTTAATCATAGTTAGGGTGGCTAGTAAAATGTTTTATCGGATCAAAGTAATTAGTCATCATATTACTTTTACTAACATCAAATATCTCTGGATAAATTAACACATATTTATTTATCTCAGAAGCTTTTATGATGCCATTAAATTTCTAAGAGCTTTTTGGAAACTTTGTCATAAATGGTGTATTTTACCTCTCACTTCTTTAGTTTATTATGATTAAATTTGATCAGCCAAAGAAAGGTCACATAAAACTTTGAGAATTAAATAAAATTCTATCTTTTACTCTCCCCGCAAATAGTCTTACAAAGTGGCAGTGAGTAAAATTATTCAGCGTAAGATTGTTTCCTCAAATTTCATGCTGACGTACTCTTGAGAGTAAATAGTATATGGTAAATGATCAATTCAACTTCTTCAAAATATTTTAATATATAAATAACAATGCAATAAAATTCTGAAATTTTCTTTTTTCATTTTTTTACAAAATAATGATTTCTAAAAATAGTCATAGACTACCCATTCATTTGAATTCAAATCAATTGGCCCAAGAAGTCAGCAACTATTTCAATGCTTGAAATTTGCACAATTTTATTTTTAATCAGTATAAAAATATTAACTGAGAATAAAACTTTTTCGTAAAAGAAGCATAAATATTCATTTGAAACCCCAGACATTAAACTGCTTACTGCTGAAAAGAATACAATTTATGTTACAATTTAATTCAGATAATACGCATAGGCGTCTCCCGGCTCTCTAAGTTTATTGGTTTTTCTTCTGCACTTTCTAGCGTCGATTGTGTTTTTTTCTACGTTTTCCAATCACCTCTATGTCCTTAGGACTCATTCGGCCCACTGCTATCCCTCTTTCTGACCAGCCTTGCCTAGAATCCCTTCCTTGTATAGTATTCCGGGTAAACCAGCTGGCATTCTTCCTGAATGCATATCTCACTCTTCATACAGCAAGCTGCATACTAATTTGACCCATCTCAGTTGCTACTCTTCCATATTTTCTGTTGTGACTGTCTCATTCCGCAAAATCCATAGATCCTAACAGAAAGAAGTATGGTTTTAAACTATTTTGTGAAAAGTAGCAGTTGTGACCATTTTATATAGGAAATGCGAGTGTTATTGACTTACATTCGATTTGCTTTCCGTACCGATTGGCGGCCATGAAAAATGCACAGGTATGTACCTGTTCATTCATTCTAGCAGTTCTACATTGCTTGGCTTCCTAACATCCTCTTCATTTCTCGTGACTTGAATTACTTTCATCTTAGACACATTTATTTATCTGTTTATATTTTCTAATACAAATTCTTTCTATTTTATTACTGTTTTTATTTTAGGTTTTCTTGTGAATCCACGGTAAGAACTATGTCATTTTCAAAGAACAGTCTATTGGGAACCATACAACCCGCCGCTGTTTGTGCCAACTTCAGAATCTCGTGTATAAGAGGAATGAACAAACGTTCGTTGTCACCTTTTTTTGCACAAATTTTGGATGAAAAATGGCTGTGACACGTTTCCAATTAGTCACGAATCTCTAATCCATGTCGTTTTCTTCTCCACTGATTTTGATTTTTTCGTAATCTGTAGTAATAGTATACTGCATCTTTGCTTTTTACAATAATAGGTTCCTGATCCAGTGAAACTTTCAATTGTGTCATCACCCCCTAAAGCACCTTGTAAGCTATTGAAAATATAGAGATGGGTTCCACTCATGTCCTCAGTGTCTGTGACTCTCTTTATCTCTCTGGTATTCACTACATGGGCAAAACGGTCGGAAAAGGAGGTGAGGGTAGCCGTATTGCTTCCAGCCGTTCCACTATCTCACTCAAGGAAATTCCTTGGAAGTGGGAGGGGGCGGCTCCTAGGCGGAATGTATGTACATATTTTATGAATTGTTGGCATAAATGTGAATAGTGCGTAATTATAAATGAATTTGAACATGATAATTAATGCTTTACAAGCAAATTGTAGTCGCTTAAATTAAGATGATTATAATCTATTTCTATAATATCTAATTATTTACGATAATATGTATGGTAAAATATTAAAATTTAATAGTTTCCATGTTAAAGCTACATTGCAAAATATTGAAATTATTTTAACAATTATCATAAATATAATCATTTTTGTACAATTTCGTCCTCCTTTGTCCGAATAATCGATCATAATTTAAGATTCAGCTCACTCTTTTTTTTCTTTTTCTTAGCTCTCTAATTATAAGATTAAGAATAAGGGAAAAATAAAGGGATATTTGGGTTGAGCGGATCCTTATACTAGGAGTACCTGCTTGAAGGTGGTGTGAGGGAATTATCCTTAATTCGGACTCCTGTGTGGGAAGCCTCGGTAGAGGTAGGAGTAATTATCAGCTCACTCCCCTCTTTATATTGAATACATAGCAAATCTTCCTTTTATCTTTATCAGGTCTTAAATATTAGAAACATAGCTATGTGGTGAGATTTATTTTTATGGTTTCATATATGAACTTTTATTAATTATAATCCTATGACTTATTGGCCTATAAAAATTGTTTATGACCGTGTGGGACAGTTTTAAATGTTAGCTCTCTGATAATAAATATTAGGGATAAACTTTATATTTGTTTTATTATTAAATTATACCAAATGATACTTATTTTATAACTGATTTCTCCAGTTTATGAATTATTTCTTCTGGCGAGTTTATTCGTTATCTTTAAACTAGTAATCCTTTAGGTTGAGCTTAAACCCTCTTCTTATGTAGTCAAAATATTTTTTTTTAAGAGACATTGGACAATTGTATTAAACCTTATAGCGTAGAGAGGGTTTATTATATAATTTATAAAATGACACTAAAATGCATTTTATGATACAATAAATAAACGAATCAGCATAGGTAAAATGAGAAACTTCTGGGGATCTCTGGTCCTTAACCTATTAAAATTTTATTTTTATTATTGACGCTCGAATCTTTATTGCTTGCATTTGTATTTATTTTAGCGCTGTCATTACTTTTATTAGCTGGAGAAACGGGAGTGCCTTTTTGAAGGTATCATTTGTTTTTATCATACTTTCAGTTATTGTATATTACACAACAGTTAATAGGCATTTTACGATTTAAAGACTTTTATCTGGAGGAGTCAAAATTATACTGCCTGTTTTGGACTAATTCTATCTTTGTAGCTATGAAAATAGCATTGTGAATATACATCAGATAATAGTAGGATCGTTAAACTAGACGGAAAAAAAAGTCATAAAAAATATTTAACAATATCCGGACGGACGCTAATTTAAGTTTTGTCCACAAAAAAATAAGAACACTGAACAAATTTTCACCCCTCATAAGAACCGTTTTGAACTGTTAGTGAACTCTTGGTCACCCGAGCAGGAAAATGACTTCGTAACCACCCCAAAATATTCCCAGGTAGAGGGTGTTTAAAGCATAGCGTAAAACACCGTTCTAATGGCTCGGTGTATTAACCGTCATTAAGTCCCTAAGATACAGAGGCTTTTAAACTCTAAAGATCCAAAGCATTATATAGAGGAGGATAATTCATACCTTAGCAGTTTCCTTTACCCACGATTAGAAACGTTTTGTAATGATTATAATCTTTGTGTTTTCAAAGTTATGAAGTACGTTGGACTGCACGCAGGCTTTCGATTCAGTGTCCCACGAGATGCTGTGCCGACAGCTTTGTGGCTGGAAATGCCCAGAGCAGCTATATACCATGTTGGTTTCGTTCTTGAAGAACAGATCGGTGAGGGCATGGGTGGGTGATTGCCTATCTAACCCATTTCCTCTGAGTTGTAAAGATCCTCAAAGTGCGGTTCTGTCCCCGGTTCTTTTCAGCATGTACACATCTGAAATTGTTGGGACAAACTATAAGAAAGCTACTGTAATCGCTATCGCCGACGACATTGTGGTTTACAGCAGCAGCATGAGTGCACAAAGAGCTCTTGCACAGACCAAGTCAGTTTGTAACGTTATAAGTGACAGACTGGGCATGTTAAACATCAGTGTAAACGCAGGGAAGACCGACTGCGTGATCTTCTCCCTCCAAAAGGGGGAAAAATCCTTGCCAAACTCGTATTGCATAGGAGGGCAAGAGAACTCACCAGCTTTCTAAATGCACTATTTGGGTATAAAAATGGATAGGCATTTCCATTTCTCTACTCATTTTAGTAATAAAATAGAAAAAGTACGACAAAGGTCTTTCCGGCTATTGCACTTGCTAACCTCACCCAACCTGTCGCTTTGTCTCAAATTGATGATATATAAATGTGTCCTCCGGCCAGCTCTGATCTACGGTGCCCCGCTATTTACCCACTTGACTGACAATACAGCCAAATGTCTCCAACATTTCCAGAATGGGATCATGCGAAAAGTGGTCCAACATACCTCTTTCGAAATATTGAAGAACGCTGACCTGTTGTTTTGAGTTTTTTGACTCGTTGCAGCACCTAACAAACATAGTGTTTAACACTATGACCCCACGACCCCTCCCGCATCGATGGCAACAGACTGTTGGGGACAAATTAGGTTAAGAATTAGTATGTAAATTAGTTTTAAGGTTGATCAAAATGGTGAGCCTTATTACCTTTATTAGTCAGTTTAGTCCAGTCACATATAATATATAATGTATATCTTTATACTTGTTTATTCATTATATAATTTTCATCAAATAACAAAACCTGCATATAATGTAGTGATGCTACAGGAAATACACAAATAATTTGTAAATAGATTCGCCAGAGGATCTATAATTATCTTTAAATTTAAAGGAGCTATGAAAGAAAAAAAAAAAATTATATAGATTATAAAAATGTGTTAATTTATTGTTAGTCGATTTGCTAGTTTATCGACTATGTATTTGTATCGTTCTATGTAGATGCTAACCAAGGCTTGCCATAGTGTGAATGCAGCCACTAAATATAATATGCTCTTGTCTCATGTGAGAATCCAAACAACGCCGTTATTATAATTATAAGCTCCTTTGAATGTAACATATTAGCCCTACGAGCGATCTAATATCATTTGCTAGTGGTGTCATTAAACAATATCAGCCTTTCGCTGTGCCTTTTATAACGCCAGAACCCCCTAAAACCACTTTAACGAAGGAGTAGAACAGTTTATTAAACGTTTCTTCTTCTTCTCATTGCCACTTTGTAAGACCATTTTCGGGGAGTGTAAAAGAAATAATTTTATTTAATTCTCATACCTTGTATGTGACATTTGTTTCGATGATCAAATTCAATCATAGTAAACCTAACTGAAGTGTGTTGAAATAAACCGTCTATGACAAAATTGCCAAGTGATCTAATATCATTTGTTAGTGATGTAATTAAACAATAGCAGCCTTGCACTGTGCCTTTCATAAAGCCAGAATCTCTTAAAACTACTTTAACGAAGGAGTTGAACATTTTATTGAACGTTTTTTTCTGAGCCAATTGTGTGCGAAATTGAGTAATTTGGTTTGGCGCACCTTAAAAAGTTATTTTTGTTGACTTAATGGGATACTTCAGGCTGTGAGTGCAGTGTACTCGAAACGTACAAGGCATACAGGCACGGGTGAACAAATATTGGCCTTCTCTCTAGTCTCAATTGAATTTATTTAAACAAAGTTCAAACCATCTACTTCAAAGCTAAAATGTCTACTGTTGAACACGCGCATTCAAACATGGAGGGTCTCGTTTTCAGGTTGTAATGGAGGTAGCATAACTATAATTGAGTGAGAGGTGTGAATTACTCTGCATAATTCAGTAACGGGCCGTGCAATGAATATGTAACAGACCTCCAAATCGATAAGCTGTCCACTGAATCGCACATCATTCGATTGATAAATTTCGATTGCAGCAATCTGACAGCACTGAGTTACTGGAATCGGTCAAAGTTATTATATCTTATTATCAACTATTATTATAATATTATAGTTATTTTACCTGGTTATCTACAATGCAGCATACTATCTAATTATCCACAACTTGTTCCTTAGGTGTAAAATTAGGTATAGATTAAAAGTTACATTTCTGCAACGCACGTTTAATATACATGGTCTTTTATATATATATATATATATTTATATATTTCAAGCTGTGAAATGTAGTACCTTAGCAGTAATTTAGTAGTATAATGTTCTGGAAACACAAAATTACTAATTACGCCTATTATTAATTTAAAAGTTATTTAATTAATTATTACTGGTAATAATTGCTTATATGTAATTCAAAGTGTCAATCGCTTTAGAGGGGTTACAAGAAGATCTCACGACCAATCCGTGAAGAAGTTCAAATGTCAAACTAAACTTAGAGCAGAGGCAGTAACTAAACAGGTTTCAGCCTACCTTTAAAAATATGGGTATAGAATTAGAAAGTCTTGAATATAGGTTTCCTAATTAAATTCTGATGAGAATGTAATATTGGATACCAGTTAAAATAATGCGCAAAGGTCTGGAAGGCCTACCGGCTAAAAAATCTAATGCTAAAAAAGCTAGAGAATGGTGTACCGAAATATAGGTACGAGGATGATGGATGGCAAATATACAGGATTGGATAAAACAAGTACAAGAGAGCAAAGTCCATTCAAGACCGATAACTTCATTGTAATTCTTTGATACATTCACTGGGCATTGTTCTCATCAATGCATAATAAACAACTAATGAGAGAACCAACTAAAACAGCATACAGCAAACTCATGCGAAGTTAGCCTTCCTAGGATAATCGCACAACTTAAATACCTATCGTTAGTAAAATTCTCAGTAAATGTCTTGCCTTTTCGGAGATAAGAATGTTGAAGCCAGGGCGCTTCTTGGACTCCCTATCTTTGGCGAGAAGCATCAATTATCTGTTTATCGTAACGGAGGCAGTGCTCATGCAGTATGCCTTTGCGTTGTGAGCCAAGTCGTGGTCACTGTGTTTATATTTGATCGTTCGTGGTCAAGAAGTTTTCGAGTACGTGGTCAGGCCTAAAAGAGACGTTTCATGATCTAGTAAGCGGCCACTTGGTCTTTTTTCACACCTCACGAGGTCAAATCCGTTGTGGACGAACTCAGTACAGGTTTTTCTTGTAGCCTGTATAGAGGCCTTTTTGTTATGTTCAAAGATTAGCCCACAAATCATTATACGTCCTCATAATCTTGTTTACATCCTAGTTACGTCTATCTGCAATGATAAAGGTAAGAGTCGTTTTATTTGAACAGTCAATTTTATTCATCTTCACCCGGGCTCACAAGACATTTCCCGTTTGTATATCTAACTTGTTTTGTATTACATGCTTTGATGTATGTTGTTAGTTAATTGTCATTTTCTTGTCCATTTCAAAAAAGAGCACCCGAACATACGCCACCAGAGAGTTTCTATTCGTGTTTTAATAAATATTGTGAATAACTAATCTAAATATTTATAATCAACATACGCTTATCACGAATGCACAGATAGAAGCAACTTACACATTTATTGAATGATAAAACAAGTTTGTAGAGCTGTATTAATTCTTAGGTCCAGGCAGTTGAAAACGCTATTATAATATGATATTTTGCTGAATTTTTAACTTCCATCTTATTTATATTTAAGGGTATAATTAAATGATAGGTAACAAAGTCGATCCATTCCTCCATCCTCCTAGGATGAACGCAGACCCGCCTTGGGCTGCTCATGCCGTACTGCGGGCAGGAGACACAAAAAGAGAGTTTCCTATCGAACAGGAGAACAAAGAGAGCTGTCTGTCATTGAGGACTGACCCTGTCGACTAGGAAATATCCCAGTGATTGATTGATGATTCCATTGAACAATGGCAAATGGGCTACCGTTGTCTTCTTTACAATTCCTCAATCGTCATTCACTCTGTGAACCGGCTATTCTTATTCTGTTATTTCTGGCTTACAGGGATAGGAAGGGATAAATCAAACAATTCATTTCCACTGTAACTGTCCTTAGATATCTCATTTATGGTGAAATAATACATTTAATTAAATTAAATCTGCTTATACAGGATAGTTTAGGCCTCAGTCTTTCATATATATTTTTTCTTTATTCGCCACTTATTTATTTTAAAAAAATGGAGCTTTCTGGCCTTATGTACCTTAGATTAATCTTGCAAGGTTAAACTTACGTACATTTCAAGTTAGAATTATGCAAAAAATACAACTAAACAGAACATGGTCTTAGAACTAGTTAGATTTTAGTCTTATATTTAAAAGTGGCTTTGAGTTACTAGGGTTCCCTAATCCTCCTTTACTACTCACTTCCTTTCTTTTTGAACATGCCTCTATCCAATCATTACCACAGTTAAAATAATAAATTAAAGAATCAACTAGGTGGGAGAGTTAATTTCACAATGCCTAACTGGTACAGTTGTATCTTTTAATTTTATATTGCAAAATTACTTCTCGTCTAGGGCATCTAAACATTCATACTTGATTGGTTTCGTATAAGGTGAGCATCAGTCCAGTCATGCCAAATGCCGTAACGGAGGCAGTGCTCATGCAGTATGCCTTTGCGTTGTGAGCCAAGTCGTGGTCACTGTGTTTATATTTGATCGTTCGTGGTCAAGAAGTTTTTGAGTACGTGGTCAGGCCTAAAAGAGACGTTTCATGGTCTAGTAAGTGGCCACTTGGTCTTTTTTCACACCTTAAGGTCAAATCCGTTGTGGACGAACTCAGTTCAGGTTTTGCTTGTAGCCTGCAGGCTTTTTTTGCTGCAACAAAAATAAGAAGTATTATTTTTTCTATCACAAATACTTATAAAACTTATTAATAGTTACAGCCAATATGCTAATGAGTCCACACTAGACCGCTTAAAAGTATAGGATGATTTTTTTGGGGTGCCTATATATCACAATTGTTTCAAATTTTACCATTCCACGTCGAATAAACACAAAATAAAATGTTGGAGAGTGAGTTGTATGTTTCTAGATCTCGTTCCTGGACCAAACAAAAATCAAACATTGACTATTAGATTAAACCCCTCAAATCATTGAATGGATAAAGTAATACAGAATACAGTATTACATTTATACATATGTTTATTATGTTATATATAGTCTGTTATTATATCACTTATTTTCCACGTGAAAATATGTAGTGGTATAACGAAACATGAAAGCGAGAAGAATCCCAATAAAGAATAAATCTGAAGGAGGAACAAAGTAAATTAATGCCATACATTTATTGTGTTTGACAAATTATGTGTAGGATTAACTTAGAGATATTTCTGGTAAAAATTAATGTGTTCTTTAAAAGTAAGTCGTTTCCTCTACATTATTTATTGCCTCCTAAATCATTCTTTTTTTTGTAACCTGACATGAAGGTAATTCATTAAAATTTGAATATCAATTGTATGAAACTCAATAGATTTAATATTTTTCTTACATTACATTTTTAAGTATTTATCCAACTAAAAATTGTAATAAATGTTCCTCTTATTATTTGTATTCTGTAACATAGCTAAGATGGAAGTACGCAGGGAATATGAGGCATTAGCTGATTCTATGTTAGATTAAGATCGATTATCACTTGTGACAGATAAAATTGTGAACGTGAGCTTTTTCTCTATTCGATTTATCCTGATACCAACACATTAAATCAAGTACTTTTCTATATCTAAGTGCTTTGATAAAACGTTTCTGCGTTTCATTATTTATCAATTAAGCATCATGACATGAAACGCACGTTTGTGAAAGGATTTCTTCAAAAGTTGATTCTTCCTCGATCTTCGTCCTTAGTTATCTGCACAAGGACTCTGGAGAGGCCATTCTGGACATGTCCTTTCTTATAAAATAGCAAGTACTCATTAATAAATCTTTCCACTACCAGACAGCGACCCTCAAGCAAATAATGCTTTGGAATTTAAATAAAATATGAATTACTAAAAATATCATAATACAGAGCTTTATATAATACTTGTCTTCTTCCTAACATCGATTTCGTAAAGGAAATCACATTATTAAAGGAAATGATACATCAATGTATCATATAGTACTGACCGACATGCTGCCTACAATGTTGCTGACAGAAATCAATATCGTTGTTAGTCGTGCTCACAGAATACAAACAAATCGTTACTATAGGACCTCACACTAATGATAGCAATTCAGAAATAAATAAATGCAGCTATACCTAACAAAAAAGAAACAATATACCACATATGGAAATAAAATAAAATGTATAGCTCAAATTAAAAAATAAAATTAGAGAATAAATTTTATTAGTTAATAGAAAACAAAATATATTTAGTGCGTAAACATATGTTTATACACATTTAAATTAAATTAAAAAAAAAGAATAGTAAATAATTATTGGTGGTTGTCGGGTCGACACGAGGGGGTGTGTAGTGAAACCGTTATAAATAACTATACGTTTGGTTAACTGTTATAAATAACATTGTGAGACATGTGTTCAAGGGTTCAGTTTGAGCATATGCATACTGTTTTCAATATCTATCTCTCATGTATTGTGTAAATAAATTATATTGCGTCATTCAATTAAATATGAAAATGTGTCTTATTATTAGGCCTCTTGTCACAACAAGTTGGCGACGAGGATTAAAGTACAAAACATTGGAAAAATTGAGTGCCGCTAACAATACTATAGCCGCTAAAAGGTATTTTATTTTTTTACTAATCGTTATATGCCTGATTTAAACAAGCAAGTCAAGTCACAATGAATTCAGAGCAGTTTGAGAAGTTGATGTCATCTGCTCTGGGAAGTCAACAAACCACACCAGCATTACCACTGACACCATTTGAAAACTATGACCTCAAAACTGAACAGTTTTCGTCATACATGGAGCGTTTTGACAATTATTGTGATCTCAAAAACGTCACTGATGATACAAAAAAGGTTTAACTTTTGCGTTCATCAATTGGAAAAGAACATTATAACCACTTAGCCACTTTTCTGGGACCAGATGATCCTATCAAGGAAATCGATTTCATAACCTTGAAGTGCCATTTCGAAAAAATGCTGTCTCCATCAGTCTCAACCGTTGGCTCACAGCACTACTTCCTCAGCATCACTCAGCAGCCACATCAATCAATTTCGGATTTCGTCACATCCCACTAGGAGATCCCACTAGGAGAGTGTGGGGTCTGACAAGGCCGGACTAAATAGCGCGAGGTTAGGAAGAGAGAGGTCTAGAGGGTTCATAAATGAGAAGGCCAAGTTCTTGAACATCAGTCCAGCCGTGTGTCATCAGTTAGCCAGTCGTCAGGATAAATTTACAGGCCCCAACCGCAGGTCTTATATACCAAGCTGCCTTCGTAAGTAGCCAATCATCTCCGGTTTTATTGTACCCAATGTCAGCTCAGTATGCGGTGACTCTTTGTTCTCAGCAGTCCTAGGTCTGGGTCGCTACCTGCTGTGGGTAGCGGGTGACCCAACTCCTATATTATTATTATTATTTTGTTCCGGCATTTGTGCACCGCGGCCTCAGTGAGACCTATTGTGCGCCGTCCATGTCCCTGTCCTATATATGTGACAGGCCCACGGCCCTTGCAAATCTGAGGATACCGAATGGATCGATCAGTTCACATAGTTTGGGGTCTACAATGCGATCACTACCAAAGTGAAGGTATCGCCTTCTAGCTAGGTTATCACAGTCACATATTATATGACGTGCCGTTTCTCCCTCTTTCTTGCAGAATCTGCAGATTGGTGATCCAACTATCCCCAAATTAAAGAGGTGTTTGTTTAACCGACAGTGACCTGTATAGAGTCCTGTCAACTCCTATAACTAATTCTTTACTTCTTTATTGTTTACAACATTAACAATGATTTATGGTTTGGTATTGTTGTTTACATTTTTTTAATTAATTTACATTATAAATATATATATACAATAGAGTATAGGGTGATTTATCTTATGTATTATAGTTAGCGGTCGCTACAGTGGTTACTCTTATAAAAGGTTGCGTTCATGGTTTATCACACAGGGCAGTTAAATGGTTGATAATCTATATAGTTCTAAAAATAATAATAATAATAAATAATAAAAAACAAACAATATATATACGTCTGATATACAGAGCGTGCCCTAGACTCGTTGTTGTTGTTGCATAAGACGTTACTCACGTCGTTGGGCCCCAAAGCCGTTCATCTCACGACTTCCTAACGACTGGCTCCTCCACCACGCATGGCCGGCAGAACGGAAAGATTCTTTCAACGGCGAGTTACTGCACCTCTCGGACTAAGTTTTGTTCTGTGCCAAGGGATCTGGAAGCTGGTGTGAGATAATTAGCTGTTGAGGTAACCGTTTGTTTTGAAATACTGATAAGATTCCGAGCCTCAAGAACGCGCAGCTGAACTTCCCCCGTGGCCGTTGCTTCATCGCACCTGTAGAAAATGTGAAACATGTCTATCTTATCATAAGATGATGTTTTACAGCGACATGAGGCTTTGGTGATTTTCTTGATAGCTTTGTCAAATGAGGAAATTAAAAAAAAAAAAAAAAATTACGCTGTTCCATTACAAAATGTTTCATTTTGGGCGTAAAAATTATTTTATTGGTATTACTTAGAAATTTATTTGTAAACTTACAATTTGCTTTTCCACCATCAATAATTCTCCCGATATTTAAGACCCAATTCAGTTAAAAGATAGATGTAAAAGATAAATCGGGGATATGTACAATATATTGTGGGGAATGTAATGTCTTATGTTAGTAGAATAAATAGAAAATTTTAATTACATACTAAGATCATCTTAAACAAAACTTAAGCATTACCAGCATCTGCAGGAGGAAGGGCATCATGATGTACTGCATAGAGTTGCCTGCCTACTCCAAGCATCATGCAGAAAATTAATTACAGCATTAAAATTAAATTATATTGCACAATTTTAATAAAAAGAAGAAATAAAAAAACACACGTATGCTGCCACCCCCTCCATACCTCCTAAAACCAGAGGTGTGATGTCCGAAGTGACAGCGAACCTATTTTAACCATCGATTGGGTGAGTGGCCATGAGATTAATCTATTATTGTGTTTTTTTAATTATTTGTTACTAACGTATCGATATTTTTGTAATCTTAATAATATATAAAATGGATGCACAGTTAAGTCGCCAACCTCACCACATCGAGCAGACTTGACAACCTTATTATACTACTGTGTTTATATACCCCAGAGATCTCCCCACCAGTCATCCTGATTATAAATCCAACCAACCACATTCCATTATAAATTATAAAACATTATTGGTTAGTAAAAAGTATATTGTAGAGAGACGAAATCTTTATTATTTAAGGTCATTTAAGAGTTCATTCATACCTTATCAACAATCCTCCTTGAATCAGTTAGCATAGTTTACACTCATACTGCAACCTTGCAATTGATGTATAAACAAAATCTGCCTAGGAACCCCCGAGGATTCCCACCAGTAAAGTTGGTCTAGAAAAGTCGGGAGTAACGAAGCACCCTCCGCGTCACTCTTCGAACATTATGCATTGACAATATTAATGACTGTAATAATAGTCCACTCGCATAATTAGAACATCAAGATCTTTTGTTTGATAGGAAAATATTGATTTTCTAGTTACAAATGAATAATAATTGACCACTAACGTATGAGTTAAAGTTTGTTACATTTTTAATAAAAATGCCCTGTTTCGGGCACACAGCTACGATCAAGGCAAAATGCTGCTGCCTCGATTTTAAAACCATTTTGTAACCACAGGTTTGAATCTTTCACTGCTTATTCAGCCCATAAATATTTTTCATTTGGGTACCAAACATAATCAGTGGAACACTAAACATAATCATAAGAGTGTATAAATCACTGCAACCGCAGATATGCCCTTTTGCAAAAATTTCACTTATAAATTTGACCTTCGTTTTTGTGCGTCACTATTTTTTTTTGCTAAAATTATTAAATATGATATTAGTCGCACAGCGATACATACAAATATAATAACCAAAACGAAATTATCAGAAATGCGAAATCACAATGCGTCATGGATTGTCGTTTGTGGAAAGTGAATGCTCACTGCAGCACAATTGATCTGGATGGAATACTGATGAGATGAAGAAGCGACAATGACAAGTAAAATTGTGACAGATGTTCGCGATTGTACAGAACATGTTTGTCCTGTGACGGGACTGGCTTTCCTATCATTCCTTCTCAATCCAACCTCTGAATTAAAAAAAAAAAAAAACTCTTGGCTTAATAAAATTTATCAGATTTTAATAATTTTTAATGTTCGAAAAATTTAGTTCTTAATATTGAAAAGTAGAAAACATATCATCAAGGGTGAAGCATCACCTGTTAGTATAAATGCCCAGTAAATTCCAAAAACATATTACGTATAGTTAATCAGAATTCCAAGATCAATTATTTGATGACCTAGGTTTGGAAATTTTTATTTATTGATTCAAATAAATATTTATTAATGTGTGCTGATTTTGGTTTGAGCTTTTATTAAAAATCTCCAACTTTTTACTCCAATAATCCAGAGACAGCACTCTCATAGTGAGAATACTCATCAAAACAAAACATGAGCACTACAGCCCTAAAAGGCTTGTGTGGATAAATAAATATTTCCATTTGTGGGTTGTTGTTTATTAACACCAAGTAATTGTTTAATGACATTACATATAGCTGTCATTTTTTATCCAAGTGGGGCTACCATTCATATCATTATGATTTTAGGTCAGGCTTGGGTTGATGTTTGGAATACGATTTCATGTCAGCTATAATTGTTTTATATTTATAGTTAATAAACATCAGAAAAAATATTACTTTATTTATTTTCAGCTCAATTTTTTTATTGATACGGTAATCAATGTGAAATTATAGCTACAAATTTTTGTTCTTTGATCCTGCTTGGTTACCATACCTTTGCCAGAAGTGAACATTTTAATTAAAAACTTTTTTTTAATTAATTTTAATTAAAAAAAATGAAATAAAAGAGTGCTAAAGGAATTTAAAGCGCATATATTTTATACACTTCTATACAAATATTTCGTTTCAGATCTAATAAAAATGTCATTACTTAGACTGGAAGATTTTTCTCCCTTTAAATTAAAAGGAATAATCTACCCTTACTAAACAGTCTTTTTGATATTCTCAATATTACACATTATCCTCTGAAATTTCTGACGTCTATGAACGTGTTAAAATGGTCACGCATACTGGTTATAATGTTGCGATACGAATTTTCATCATGTCATAATGAATCTGGGCCTTGAATTACTTTCACCTTACGCTGATGCTCATTCACATTTGTACTTGGAATGTGAAGGACATGGAAAGCTCATCAGGAAACTGACATCAGCTTTATTCCGCTTCTAAATTACGCCAAAATACATCGATGTCGTGTAATCCAATGATCAAGGAACAGTGAAGATTCTTTCCTGCTACTTATTGCCTTTTTTAAACCTTCTTCAATGTTTAATCATTATTTAATGTGGTTCTTTACTTTTATTGAGACGATTTTTATCAGCTTACAAAACGTTATTTGAATGCAATATCTTTAAAATCGTTTTGGTGTTACCGCACTAAAATACTTAGTTAATTCATGTAAATAATGGAAATCGAAGTTATAGACGCGACAAGTAAATGAACGATGTCAAGACATCGTGCCTGAGTCTCCAGTTTCAGATCAGTTTCTTACAAACATGTTAAATTATTATGAAAAACAAAATGCTGGAAATAATTTTCAGGATAAACTGGCAAGTACTTCATAATTTGCTGTTTTTTTTTTTTTTAATTTTCACTAATTATATACAAGGTTTTATTAGCCTAAAAACAACGAAATTTGTTTGCAGAGCATAAATTTGACTTGTATATTGTTATGGACATTGTATGTATATAATTTAGAAATACTAATATTTGATAATATTAATTATTGTATTTGCTTAATCACCTTGGACACTGAAAATTGAAAATGAAAAATTAAGTAGCTAAAATATAAACGTAAACAAATTTATTAAAATCGGCTTCAAACTAATGAAATACCCTGTTTCTATTGTTTGCACGCAAAAAGTTTAATTAATTTTATGAAATCGTTTTACGTTACTGTATTTAATGCGTTTTTAATAATAGGGTAAATTAGAAAGAATGAATCTAAACCCGACAAGACTTGAATAATCTAATAAGGAAGTATGATGGGTGTTCGATGTTAGCCATAAATGTATAATTAACAATGTGAGTTTGTTATGATTATATTAGGATGTTAGATTATTCATCAAATGTATCAATAGTCCAGGAAATCATTGAAACGTATTCCTAATATGAGGTCATTAATTTGATACTCTTCTAAACGATTAGAAATAAATATTATGCTTAAATGCTAGAAGTAATTGATTAATTACTGGCGCGTCAATATTGTTCAAATGTAGCTTTTTATGTTATATATCATCCCTCTTTATAAATCCTTAAATTCACTTCTGTTGATGGTATTAATTACTGAACGTAGTTATGGTCCACTTAAGCCCAAAAAATATTTGTTATTTTTAGTTGGGATTTCCAGATCTTTCAGATTTTTAGCCCCTACTCAAAAATACAAAAAAATAATACATACATTTTTTACTCTAGCTGATGAAAGAGAGATGTTCGATTTTCAGTAGCATGTATTTATAGACGTCGTTTCGGAATTCTGTCTTCAGATCAGATCATAGAATAGACTTTGATGATGTAGATGAATGGATAAAGATTTTTGATCGAGTTTTTAAAATGTATTAGGCTACAGCATCCCCCTTACAACTTCAAACCATTTCTATACCTGATGCATACATTGTATTTTAGTCCATTACTTTTTAATAAAACGTCTACATTTTACTTCTCTATCTCATATTCCGAAGGAAATATCACAACAAATTCATCGAGTCAAGCGTATGTAAGACGTTCCCGACTATTTTACGAATAGTTTTATGCTACCACAATTCTCGATGTTGTATTGCAACAACTAATAGAAAAATACGAACAAACTAATTTTTTCATTTTTACACGATTTTTATCTACATCCTTCAATCCTTGTGTCCTATAGAACAGTAGACTATAACTGCCTGTCATGTAGGACTGGGGTGCCTCCTAAGCCTGGGCTCTGCTCTCGTCGTTTGCTCGATGGGCTTCACAAATGAATTTAAATATACAAACAATCCATTGATAAATCAGGGTTTTATGGCACTAAATAACAAACCAAAGACAAACAGAAGAAGACAATCGTTCCGTACATGAATAAAAGTAGAGCCTTCGGGCTCGGCAACTACAGAATATTAGTTGACCAATTAGCTATATAGTAGAAACGATTAAGGCTCCTTGTAGGCAATTATTAATTGCTATAATACTTGCATGACCACAGCGGTAATACATGACTGCATGCACAAACCACCGCCTGACCGCACGACTTCCATCAGTCTGAGCTTAAGTCGCTCCCTCACCGCAGATGCTCCTCACGTAGGGCTATTTCTCACTGGCCACAAATTGAAAGGGGGCGTCTTGTGCCCGATATTTTTTGGGGAGTCCCCTGAGGCCCGGGGGCCAATCCACTAAGGGTTCTCCAGTCCCGAGGTGGGATTACGGGATAAGTTTAATTTGGACCAAGGAGGAGCGGAGTGCATTGTCACCCGAGCTGGGTGATTCTAGTCGGTACTCGTTTAAGAGAAAAAAAACAACACTAACCTGAAGCTTTTTGTTGATTTAATACTTCCTTCTCCTGACTGCAGTTTTTTTTTGTTTTTTCATCTTAAGGCCTTGTCACCACAAAAACAGCTACGTGATAATATTCCTTCCAAGTCTTTTAAACTTTTATAAGCCGAGGAGAGCAAAACTAAAAGCTGATGAAACAAAGCAATTGGATTGAAGTAGATAATAAAACTTAAAAATTAGTTCAACGAGTATACAAAGCAGAACAAAAAATAGAATTCTACCGAACATAACCGCATTTGTGAGATGTTCCTAAATCCCTTTTTTGAGATATGACCATAGTAAATAGTTAAGGACGTAAGCGAAACCTGCCAGGGTCAAGGAGCCACCCCAGCCCCACATACCAGACGGTGGTTATCCCTGCTGTTTTTTAAGATACGGTGTAAGGTCTGAGGTTGTATCTAAAAATCATGTGAACCACCTAACTTGGACACATGGACGCAATCAAATGTTCTACTCCTCGTATATACGGAAAAGTCCAAATCTTCTTATTACATTGGAGATAACTGAACTAGTTTTTTGTTGTATTTTTTAGGAAAGAAAATTGTCAGCTTATGCTCCATTAATTCCTAATGTGAGACATTAAAGTGCTACATAATAGCTATATTTGTTTTATGCCCATGATTATTTTTGAAGCTGAATATCAATTAATATTTAGATTTTGTTTTTCACTTTTAAGTGCGTAATAAGTAAACAAAATTCACAAGACACCTGTGCTAGAATGATGTTACATATCACCTTGGGGTCGGCTACACCTCTGTCTAAGTTCATATAAAGTGTTATGTATCACACTATTAATGGATTCGTTCCAGTTGTGAAAAAGATTTCATAGACAGTTTAAAATAATATCTATTATAATAGTCCACTGATGTACTAAAACATAAAAATTATTATGAGATAGAATGTCGAAATCTTTAATTAAAACCCTTCTTGAAATGAATAAATACCAACATATATTGCATAGTATTAATCAAGAGGTCAATGTATATATATAATTCGACACACTTTTATGACTTATATATATTGTAACTATCTTCCACTAAAACTCAAGCAATCTAATTCTGTGACCTACTATAAATTACAAACAAATAAGTATTTTTTTTCAATAATTAATCAATGTCTTAAAAAGGTATTATTCATGTATTTTGAATATAACATGACTCCTTCAGGCATTATCTCTGATTCGAACAGGGGATATAAAAACCAGACAGAGTGACTGACAGATCAAAACGCTGATAAAAACATAGAGGTTTTTGATTTTATAAAAAAAAAAACCGACAAAACATTGGATGATGATTGTTTCTCCAACGGTTAACAGTTCAACGCAGCAGCTCATTAAACTACTCATTGCTTCCATTTTGATCCGTACCGGATTCAAATCAATATGCTCATGCCGTTACTAAGGGAACTAACTCTTTTTGAGAAAACTCATCAAAACTAATAATTGAAAAACGGAATATCACAACGGAATTGGATGAAATGTTTTTCCAGAAGTATAATGTAATCATGAGTTAATAAGATCACATGAAAAAAAAAACAACCCTATAGTCTTCAAAATACAATTTTTTTTTTTTTTTTATGGAGCTCAATGGCAAATGCTACTCATTCAATTGCTTTTCTCTACGAATTTGAAATATTCCTCAAACATGGTAAAATTTAATTTAATGCACATTTTATTTTTCGTTGGATTCATTGAAAATATGCCAATTTCATAACGATCTAAATTACCGCACTAACGTAAAGTATGTTGATCTATGGTATCAATGTAAATAATCAAGACTTTCCTTGAATACCAGTGATGAATCTAGTTAGTTGTATAGCGTACAATGACATTGTAATTACACCATGTTCCGATTTTCAGTTTAATTTCGTTTATAAATCACAACTCTTGGATTGGATTTGAAAATTAAATATTGCAAACATAAATTGTATTACCTTTCCAATCTGTGGTTTACTTTACTTACTTACTTTGATTTGTGTATGAAAAACTAGATGTCAGCTGGAAATATTAGTTCACAGAATTTTGTGGTTTGTTAAGAATAAATAATTTTGTTACATCATAATAATTTTTTTGAAGTAGTTAAATAATGTTACTTCTCAAGAATGTTATTTGTGACAAAATAATTTGATTAGGACAGCAAAAATATATTCAATCCAGTAACTCATACAATTAACTTTTTAATGCATGGTAAAGATTGAAATGAAGAAAAAAAGATATATACATACCACAGAATTAAATGGAATCCTTTCAAACAGTCCTGGAGATAGCATGGCTATAACCACTAGTTGGGCCACACTATTGTTACGAGAAGGCACATTGAGCAAGAAATTGCCACTCCATACCTCCTTATATATACTCGGCGGGCTGTTAGATCTGTCAGTAGTTCCCAGAGCTCTCTGTAATGAACAGGGCAATAGTGTTAGCAGTTACCTGCTTTGCAGCGTCTTCTTTTGCCTTTGAGCATGAGCCCACACACAGTCACCACCACCACGTGAGAACCGACTACATAACCAAGGAGGAACACGTGCCGTACCCTGTGGAAGTCGTCAAGCATGTTCCGTACCCCGTCAAAGTGCCAGTCGACAATCCAGTGCCGTACCACGTTGACAAACCGTACCCGGTGACAGTTGAGAAGGAAGTGCGAGTCCCAGTCCACGTGCATGTACCTCAGCCGTACCCTGTCTACAAAGAGGTCAAGGTCCCAGTTAAGGTACATGTAGACAACCCTGTTCCATATCACGTACCTAAGCCAGTCCCTGTGTACGTCGAGAAGAAGGTTCCTTATCCGGTCGAAAAGCAAGTTCCAGTTCCAGTGAAGGAATACTACGATGTACCGAAACCGTACCACGTGCCAGTGACCGTTGAGAAAAAGGTGCCATACATCGTCGAGAAGAAAATACCAGTGAAAGTGGAAGTTCCAGTAGACAAGCCGTACCCAGTAGAAGTGCCAAAACCGTACCCAGTCACAGTTGAGAAGAAAGTCCCATATTATGTGGAAAAGAAGGTACCATATACCGTCAAGGTTCCCCATTACGTTAATGTACATGTCCCAATCTATACCCATAAAGAAGATGGACACGACGCATCTAGTCATCACTCTTGGTAGCGAGCCCCAAAATAATCTGCTTATAGTTTTGTACTTTTAATTGAACTTCAAATTTTCTTACAACATACTGTGAATCTCTTTGCGACTATTGTGAGTTTTACTTGTAATATTTATAAAATACAAACTATAACTCATTTTGTTTTTTTATTCTATTTTACCTTGCATTGTGTTATTGCAGTAACTTAAACATAATTTCATCCTCAAACATGTTGATTCAGGGCTTTTTTGTTTTTAAATTAAATATTATTTATTCAAATGAAGTAGTCTTGTATTAAATATACAGAAAACAAATTTTCCTCATTCTATCAATACTGCAGAAAATAAAATTACTGGCATGTACTTTCATTATGCAAACATATATCAGAAGAAATATATGTCCTTAGAATATAAATGAAACATTAATGGTTGTAATTGGAAGAAAAAATATACTGTCATAATAGGGACTCAACCAACTGAGCTAGCCCTAGACGAACGAAGACCCTGTCATGTGAAATTAAAAAACCCTTGCTTCTCGGACGTTGCCCCCTATGAATAACAATAAAGAACAAAATACGATTGTCTAGCTGTCAAAAAAAAAAATTATTCAAAACCTTTTACTGATAAGATGATCATAAAGCTCAAAGGCGATTTAAAATAGGAAAACAAATTATTAACAAAAAAATAATAAACGGAATAATGATAACGAACTATAAATAGTTAAACTAGGTGGGGATAATGAAATGTAAAAGTCAACATTCAAAGGTTTGGAGAGTCGATGAGCGACCATTATCCTTGGGGATAAATATTGTGGCACGGATAAGTAATGAAGCATATTTGTAAGAAGGGTGAATAATGGGATTTAGTATTACGAGATTTGATCACTGATTTGAATTTAAGGAGCATTTGAATTCTTCACAAATAACGCATTTTAAATGTACTGCCAAGGGGGGAGTAGTTTTGCGAATTGCAACATTCTCTGCGAATCCTGAGTATACATCTAAGAAAACAACACAGAGAGAAATCAGGTATTGATGCGTATGTAATGTTAATTGATGTGTGAATCCATCGAGTAGCTAAAGGTCTGGAGTGGTGATGTCGCGTCTTTCCAGGATTGAGTTTGGTTGATAACCTAGATTTTTGACTGATGTAAAGTATTGGACAGGTAAATGTGGGAATATCATTTAGGGTTTGAAAAGGGGATAAGAGCCTTGAGTTTGTCCATTTTTAATTAATGATTATGGAGAAAAGCACCGGCTCTAAGACGACCTTCCAGAATCTGTTGGAAGGCTGGGAGCTCTCTTAAAGTAAAGAAAGGTAAATACCTAAACCACCCTTAACTATAATATCGCAATCACCGCTGTGTCATTGGGGATGCTAATGGGAACCCCTTGTGACCCCCCCACCATAATTTAATGTAGCGAGATTTATCTTACCTGTATTATAGCAGTTTAGAAAAAGAAAGGGAATTATTATATTATATAACTTTTTTGTTGAGGTATTGTCCCCACAAATATTAAGAACTAGCTTTTCGCTCGCACTTTATCATAACACAATAAGGGTACTTCCATTTTTCCTATCGTCAAGTTGGAATTCACTATTCAGCATTTGAAAAATACATAGCCTAAAACAATTTAACGGGTGGTTATAAAAACATTACTTTTTTTTCTTTTTTTTCTTTCATAGCCCCTTTAAATTTACAGATAATTATAAATCCTCAGGCAAATCTATTTACAAATTATTCTTTTATTTCCAGTAGCATCGCTACATTATATACAGGTTTTGTTATTTTATGAAAAAGAACATTACTTTTTTTTTTTTTTTTTTTTTTTATAGCCCCTTTAAATTTATAGACAACTATATATAATTATAGATCCTCAGGCGAATCTATTCACAAATTATTTTGTATTTCCTGTAGCATCACTACATTATATACAGGTTTTGTTATTTTATAGAAATTACATCGAATAAACAAGCATAAAATATACATTATACGTGACTAGACCAAACTGACTAATAAAGGTGATGGGGCTTACCTTTTTGATCAACCTTAAAACTAACTTACATACTAATTTTTATCCTAATTTTTCCCCAAACAGAACATTACTTTCTCTTTTTGACTCATATTTATTCATCTATTATCTTCCATTAAGCGGGATGGAAGGATAAATTCCATCTACAGTTTAAAATAAAATATAATTTTATCTACAGGTAAAAACTTACGATTTTTATTCCCAAAATCATTAAATTGTTAGGTGAATCGACACTACATTAGTTTGTGAGCCCGCTACAGCAGTTTTTCCGTAGGAGAAAAATTCCAATATCCAATTAACTACTTAGTACTTAATACAGCCAACGTGACTTCTTAATCATGATCGAGAATGTAAGTCTCTTTGGAAATCACAATATCCCAGTGTTCATTGCAATGAGTGGTATAAGTGGGATATAAAACGCCCTCTCCATCCCTTGTTAGAATAGTGGCATCAATTACTTTCGGCAATGCCATATTCACAAACAATCATGCTCCATTGCAAAGCGTTGATGACTCGAGATCCCATGGTAAGTAATTGTAAGTTCCATTTTAGTAAAATTCGATATCATGGATCTGGAAAAAATGTGAAAAGTGTTTAACAGGCAAAGTTCTATAAGGATCTACTTAAAACCTAACCACCTTTTCGTTTCTAGAAGGTTAAACGGTTATAACGGTAGAAGTTTAAAAGGAGTTCTATTCGACTATTATTAGTCACTATTCATCTCTGTGAGTCCTACTTACACTAGCGGTGCTAAGATTGCCATAGCCCCTTTAAATTGTTTCTAGCACTGCAAATCAAATGTGTACCAAATTTGATGTAAATTGTTACAAGCTATACAAACAGGGATGGCCAATTGTCCATTGCAGAGTATTATCACTTATTTTTCGAACAATTGATGATATTTGAGTGAACATATGTCTGAACGTAGGGGGTACCCCCCCCCCACCGTTAATTCTCACAGCAATATTTCTTTAAAAAAGAATATTCCGTGATCTTTCTTTGCTTTTTCCTATTTTTTTTCTTCCAGCTAGTTCCAATCTGAAATATTCTTTCTTTAAAGGAATCACCTTCTTTTATTAAATTAAGAAACCATTTTTCGTTAGAGAGTTTTTAATAGACTGGACAAACTTAAAATTTAACTCTATTTTAAGTTATTTTTAGGTAATTTTTGACAAGTGATACAGTTAAATTACTTTAATTTAATTAATTTTAGACGAAAATTCGATCAATTAGAAAGAATACTTTTCTACCTTTTTTTAATATCGTAAATGTTTTTATTAATTGTTACAGATTTCCTTTTACATGAATCTAAAGATACTTTTGAGAGTTTCCGTAGTTGACTACTGGTGGCCATCCGAAATCTCAACAAAATTCAATAAAACAAGGTACCCATGCACAACACAGGCAACTAATTGGAAATTCATTGAGCTGTAGTCAAAAAAATCCTCTTGCACTCTAATCCTTTGTAGCCTTACATTTTCCAATAATTTCTCTTCGGTTGAATCAAAGCGTCCAAACCAATTAGGGAGTGGTCTGTGGTGTCGTGAATTTCTACAGTGGAAAATGAATAAAGTATTCATTTTTTTTTTTTAGAAAAGACTTGTGTTCTTCTACGTGTAACTTATGAAAAAAAATTCTGCATCACGAGTCCAATACAAGCAACATGAGGGATCACCTTACTAGGAAACACAATGTCGGGTCGTCACAAGGGGGGTGCCTGGTTACCCTAGCCCTGGTGACGAAGTGAGGGTATATTAGGTTATGACCTGGACTATCGTTTCATGACGGACGTACTATCTGACTCCATATTTGATAGGCATGTGCCCCAACAATGCACTATGTTCAGGAGAAGAGGTATAGGGTAGGTATGTGTAGGTAGTTTGTGTGATCTTGGAATGACCACGAATTCACACACGGTATCGAAGGGTAGGTGAAATTCGTCCGGATCCCAAAGGTGAGTGTGAACCGGAGAGAGGCAGACTGGATTGCCATGGGAGACACTACTCGGTAAAGTTGAAGGGCCACGACAACCGTTGCCCGGGAGGGAGAGGTTTCTCCTAAGGAGCTGCTAGTTTTAGCGAGGCGAAGGGAGAGAATCCCACTTGGAGAGTGTGGGGTCTGACAAGGCCGGACTAAAACATTGTGAGGTTAGGAAGAGAGGTCCAGAGGTTTTCATAAATGAGAAGGTCAAGCCTTGAACATCAGTCAAGCCGCAAGTCATCAGTTAGAGAGCCGCCGGGAGAATTATTTACAGGCCAAACCCTTATATACCCATCTGACTTCGTTAGTGCCCAATCATATAAGGTTTTATTGTACCCAATGCCAGCTCAGTGTGCGGTGGCCCTCTTGTTCTAGGCAGCCCTAGGCCTGGCCCGGTCTGGGTCGCTACCTGCTCTGGGTAGCGGGTTCCCAGCCCCTATAACTAATTGACTTGCAGCTGCGTCTTTATGGTTTACAACATTTACAATGATTTATGGTTTGGTAATGTTATTTGCATTTGTTTAAATTAATTTTCAATAGAGTAGAGGGTGATTTATCTTATGTAGTTAGCGGTCGCTACACACAAGATTAAGAATTTGTCTTGAATAAAAACTCTTAAAAACAACCAAAGAAGATCACAATACTCATACTGAAACGACAAATAAGCCAAAACGAAAGCAAATAACTCTATGTATTCATCATCACAAGAAAATAGAACCTGAAATGCTCCTGGAATGAAAACCAGAATTCGACAATGAATTATTGATTACCACTGACTTACCGATGAGCTACCACTGATTCAAAATTATCTCTTTTTATATCTCCAAGACGTTCGTTCAGTGAATACTCGGTCAACCGATTGTATGAAGGCTATAAAATTGGGATAATCGATTGTGAGCCACTATTGACAATCGGTTATCCCTAATTCAGAGTAATACTAGAATACTTTTACATCCATTTCTTATATATATATAATTTTCAATTTGTTTCAAACTAGCATTTTTTTGATACACATTTTACAATTGAAATGTAAAGAACTTGAAATGTTTTTTATGGAAGATATACGACTTGCATACAATTATCTAGTTTGTTGACCTAAACAACTTGACTTGAATATAATGTATGCGCTAAATGAGAAGTTAATTTTTTAATTTAAGACCTTTTGAAATTAAGTCACTCACCTCACTTTCTGATGCACTAACCTAATACCTTATTATTTAATAAGATATTTCTATCCATCGTAAAAATATTGTAGAAAGGATATGTTAGGAAGCAAGTAAGTGGGTATGAAATGAAGATTAAAAACTTCTGAAAATTATACTCCAATAGCCAATTGAAATTTGTACTGAGAGCACATCACGTGTCGCCTTAGTGAACGTTGGACGACTCATCATTGTTCCATATTTCTGCTGTTTACTGGGAAAATAGCCACATCATAATAAAGTGGACGTTCTAAAAAGTCGAAGGGGGTACTGACCAGGTCCTAAACTCAGGTCACAAATTATTTCAGCCAAAATAAATATCTCTATTCAATTTAACTCTAATAAATTTAATCGGCCCATAAACATTACTTATTGTACATGGACGTGACCTAAACATAATCTATTGGTTCTATCATAGAGCCAGAACATAATTTTACCATCACCGATATCTCGTTAATGAAATAAAATCAATTTCTCTTTTGGAAAGAAATAAAATCTCAAAATGAATCAATATAATGATGATTAGTAACGTTAACAGGTAATCAGTTTAGGTTTTAGAAAGGTCAGCACTACTTGCTTATTCCCTAGCTACCGAAGACCCTATCTTCCTTGAGTATTAAAGCTTGAATCCCTGCCTGTTATTAATACTGACTAATGACTCAAAGCCCCCATATAATCCTATAACTCGGATCATAATCCTTAAACTCAGGTTTGTAGGCCTTAATATTTTATTTGGTTAGTACCTCAATTTCCCCCACCCACCGATAAGGATGGGACGGCAACGAGGATTAAGCCTTTTTAAATTAATGAAACTTACCTTAATTATCCTTTATATTTAATGACAATTAACTTTCCCTTACTGTCATAGGCCCATCCCTCTAATGCTCTTGAATTAGGAAGAAAGAACGTCTCTGGAAGTAATTCATTTAGCATTTATCATCCAATTAAGCCTTGATTCATCTCTACCTCTGGATTTGGAAAATCAACATTTCAAGAAATAAGTGAGAAATCGGATTTAGGGAGGTGATGAATGAGAAGAGAGTGGCCAAATTTAGCTGAGCTCCTCATCAATTTCTCTGAATCTCAAGACGTTTCCCTCAAGAAAGTAACTATTCCACCATTTCACTTGATCTGGAAATTTCCTAACTCAACTTGATTAGTTATTTCATTATTAAATACCTACTTACCATACATAGCGTGAAAATATTATACATAGGGCAAGATTTTATGACGACAACATGTGAATTATAATTATAAAGTATGATAGAAATATTGAAAAGGAATCGTCAAAATGTAGGGAAACAGGGAAGATCTACATTGGAGATATGATACCAGGCAAATAAACTGGCTCATATTATATCAAATTGACAAAAATCTATGTTTGTCGATTTATACATTATACTTTTGTAACAATCACAAATCGCAATGCAAAATTATTAAAAATTGCACAAAAGGTAGACAATCAACAGGGCATGTAATGGTCTACTATAAATAGATTCATTTATGTAAAATCTATTGTGATTTTCATATATATTCTAAACATATTTTAGGATAAAATTAAATTAATTTATTAGAATTAGGTTAGAATTAAGGGAGTGAGTTTATAGAGTGTATATGACCTGCTGAGGTATCAAAGGGTTGCTTTTGGACCTTTTTGAAACACCATATTTACTATGATATGTGTATAAGCCAGTAAATAACAGATTTCCCATTGAAAGGTAGAGGGCTCCAGACATTCGTCAAATTACCTAATTCAGGCATCCTAGCCAATTTATTAGCCTTTGAAATTACCTCACAGTGCAACAGTAATTTAATTAACAGTATAAAATGGCCATCTAAATATAACCGATTCCTTGGAAACGTAGATCCTCTCCGTGGTGCCAAAAATAAACCACACTACACTCCGGAAATTCCTTCTTTGTCTGTCAATTGCAGAACAGATTTTCAACATTACAAAAACAAGTATGTCAATAATTAGGTTATTTAATAAAGTAGTTTTGTAGAACCACTGCGTCTAATATATGTCAGCTCCATTAGTAAGTACCGATGAAAGAATCACTAAAATGACCTTCATTAGAAATAGTTTAATTGAACAAGCGGATGTAATAGCTCCTGTTCAGGCCACAGTTATGTGGTTGTAATGTAATTTTAAATTCAAACTAAATTTATCTATTAGAAGAAGTTTGGTTTAAGATAGTGAGCTGGCCGGCGAATTACCCTGCATAACAGTATTTATTGCCTGAAGGTACTTCTGGATGACCTTGGGATCTAGGACCTAGGAGTGGTAGATCATGTCTCTCGTCCTGCACACCAAACCATCGTCCAGGCAACATCTGCTGTCGGGTCGTCACGAGGGGGTGCCTAGTTACCCTACCCCTGGTGACGAAGTGAGGGTTGATTAAGTTTATAACCTGGACAATCGTTTCATTATATAATCTGGACAACGGTCTTACTATCTAAATCCATTTTTGATAGGTATGAGCCCCGACAATGCACTATGTTCAGAAGAAGAGGTGTAGGGTAGGTAGGTAGGTAGTTTGTGTGGTATTGGAATGACCACAAATTCACACTCGGTATCTGAGGGTTGGCAAAATCTCTCCGGATCCCAAAGGCGAGTGTGAACCGGAGAGAGGCAGACTGAATCGCCGTGGGGAACACTGCTTGGTAAGCTTGCAGGGCCACAACAAGCGTTGTCCACTAGGGAGAGGTCTCTACCATGGAGGTGCTAGATTTAGCGAGACGAAGGCAGAGATTCCCACTAGGAAGGTGTGGGGTCTGACAACGCCGGAATAAAACGTAACGAGGTGAGGAGAGAGAGATGCAGAGGTTTTCATAATGAAGAAGCCAAGTTTCAGAGCTAACATCCGAACAGCCACGAGCCAGCCAGCCAGTCAGTTAGTTAGTTAGAATCTCAGCCAGTCAGGAGAATGATATACAGGCCCCAAACCGCCGGTCTCAAATACCCAGCTGGCTTCGTCATTAGCCAATTAGCTCTGGTTTTATAGTACCCAATGCCAGTTGAGTATGTGGTTTTCTTTGTTCTCTGACAAAGAGATATGTCACCGATACGTGACCCAGGTAAGGGTCTCTCGGCAGGTTGGGTCGCTTAGTACCTGCTACTGGCAGCTGGTGCCCCAGCTCATATAACTAATTGGCTCACAGCTGCATGTTTATTGTTTACCACATTTACAATGATTTATATTTTGGTAATGTTATTTACATTTGTTTAGAATATATATACAATAGAGTATGGGGTGATTTATCTTATGTAGTTAGCGGGCGCTACATCTGCATTTTCTCAGCACAAGACATCAGTGTTTATTTCAGACTCTAGAAGCATATCTTATCCTCTTTGATGACTTTTTACATTGGTATGACAATTCAACTGTTATTTTACTACTTTTGAAAGTCGAAATGTGAGGGAAAGGAATTTTTTCTGGTTTATGACGCTTACCTACGGGCCTCCGTTTAGACTTTTTGCCATTGGGCAATGCTAGGAGACGTATAAAGACGGGTATTGCAAAATTGTATATGAGACATACTATTCTCTGGAATGCTGAATAGACTACCATTAGAAGTCCTGATTTTTTAAGTTTCTAAGAGATAAGGCGTTTATATTAACACTTTTTAAATATCTACCCTTTAGAAGACAAAGTTCAGTTCCACAGAGAAAGAATTAAAAAGATAATCCAGAGCCAGCAAAAAGTTTAGATTCTCGCTAGGTGGTCAATACAAACGGAAATCAGAAATCTATTTTCATGATCATGGTCATATAAACTCAATCTTAAGCATAAGAATCTTGAGGTCATGTAAATTTGAATTATTTTAGTTACATTGCCTTTTGATAATGTTATATCCCCTGCAGATATATTCGATCTACCATGAAGTATATCTTATCATATTTTAAAAAGAAATTTCATAAACATCAAAGTATGAAACGGCTTCTTAATTCCATCCTGAATACATATTCATTCCTACAGTTACTAATGAAAAACAAACATTATGTGAGTCGGTTGAGTAACTTTTTGTGGCTCAGACACCATACCGCATTACATATTGGTCATACATATATAAGCATTCGGGCTATGGTAGCGTGTCATTCTTAAGTTGAGTGCTAAACAGCGAACATGTACAGTTCTCTCTTTAATACTTGTGTGTTTGTGGCCTTCGCATTCGGGATTGCCGCCCATCAAAATGAACCCATACTCAGTCACCACCACCACGTGAGAACCGACTACATAACCAAAAAGGAGCATGTGCCCTACCCTGTGGAAAATGTCAAGCATGTACCGTACCCAGTCAAAGTCCCTGTTGACAATCCGGTACCATACCACGTGGAAAAACCGTACCCGGTGACAGTTGAGAAGGAAGTACGAATCCCAGTGCACGTCAAAGTACCTCAGCCGTATCCAGTCCAAAAAGAGGTGAAGGTTCCTGTCAAAGTACCTGTGGACAATCCAGTACCTTACCACGTATCCAAACCAGTCCCCGTGTACTTTGAGAAGAAGGTCCATTATCCAGTCGAGAAGCAAGTTCCAGTGGCAGTCAAGGAGTACATCGAGGTTCCAAAGCCTTACTACGTTCCATTCATAGTCGAGAAGAAGATCCCTTACGTTGTTGAAAAGAAAGTTCCAGTAGCTGTCGAAGTGACTGTGGAGAAGCCGTACCCTGTCGAAGAGCCTAAACCGTACCTGGTTACTGTAGAAAAGAAGGTCCCATATCAGATTGAAAAGCAAGTTCCGTTTCTTGTAAGAGTACCTGAGTTCGTCACGGTTCCTGTCCCGATCCAGGAACACAAGGGAGTTGGCAAGTACCTCTCAAACAACAGCAAGTAAAGTGAAGTTCCTTACTTTGCTAATTATTTATGATATGTCTAGTCCATGAAAAATGACAATGTTCCCAAGCTGGACATTAATTAATAAAATATGTTTGATTGTCATTTGTGAATAGATGATTTTGTTAGAGTTTCATTGTTTTAAGTTATTAATAATATGTTACTATTTCAACTATTTATTATTCATATTCTGTACTTAATTTTCGTCCTCTAAATGATGTATTTAAATTATTTCTAAAATATGTAACAGTTTTAAACTAATATTGACGCAATTACAAAACAATGTGGTTTTCTGCAAATTTCAGGGTTGCGAGATGCCTTCAGTTTATTTATGTTAATTAACTCATGATATCTTTTTTGAAGAAATAAATCTGTTATAATAAATCTATAAAATATAGCACTTAATAACTCCTTTCTCACCGTTCCACCGCCCTCTGGAATTATCTCCCTCCCAATATAGCTTAAACGTTACATATGTACTTTTAAAACTTTCCTATTACAGTACCACCATACTACTCAGGCTGCCACTTGCTTAACCTAGGATTTTTTTGCTATTGATTCTGTTGATTTACCCATAGCTGCCAACTTATTTCATTACTATTATTTTCCTTCTTTTTCTTAAAGTTGTCAAACTAATTCTCAAATGATATTTTTTTTTAATTTGTGGTGTGTCTTTTAGTTATTTATTATTATTTTATTTTCTCCCACGACGAGCGGCTTGTTTTTATTCGGCCAGAGCTGAACTCGTTCATTGTTCTTCGTAAGGGAAATTCCAAATAAAAATGTTTTTTTTCCCTAAACTATAATAATCTAACATTGACATTTCTTTCCTTGTTCGTTCCTTTATTGCAGATAAGAGTAAGCAACAACATGACCAATGCAAGAAAGCGGAGATCTCGCATTGTTGTGAAAGCCATAGCTAAAAATAACAAGTAACTTGAGATTGTAAATTACTTAGAAGATCACTAAGAACAGATACGTGAAAGACAGTGGCAATCTTGTAAGTGGCAATCCGAGGAAATAGCTCAGAGTGTGGGGGTAAACATTGGATTAATTAGAACGGCAAATATAAGAGTTCTTTTGGTTCCGCTGTCTTTTGGATTTCCTACCCCTCTCTGGCCATTCCTTTTATTAGAAAGCTCACTGCTGAAGAAAAACATCAGTACTGGATTTGGGTTTTTATGTTATCAAAAAATGTTGACAATTACTTCATTATGTTTGAAAATTAGCGATAAAATATTAAGAAATGAACAACAAAAATTTATGATGAAGTTGAATTTTATTGTGGTTGAGTAAATTCCTTTAATTGTTAGATCGTTAACATCCAGATGTTTTCAAATGAAAATCATGTAAAAAAAAAAAAAAACCTTTTATTTTATAACTAGTCGTGTGAGTTTTCCTCTAAATTGAAATGGATTTTATACAGTTTACTGATACTAGCCGTATTCGTTAGTTGAAGAGTTAATTTTCCAAACATAAAATCAGACTGTTAGTCAATGTCATATTACTTCACATACAGTCGTGGGTCTCTGCATTACTCCCATGCCTGTGGTAATCATTGGCTAGAAAGGATATTTTAGGAAGCAAGAGTAATAATCATTAAAGGTGGATTAGAAACTTCTAATACTAAAAAAACACACTTTTATAACTTATTGTACAGAGTGTAAATCGCTGATTCCTGTCAAGACCAGTACGGTTCTGAGTCATAGGGACCCAAAGCCGAAGTGAGGCAATCATATTGCAAAAACAAAGTAAGGGTTTTATATACATATATGTAAATGCATAATACTATTATTATCATCATAATCATCATAACATCACATCATTTTGATGTGTCACGCTTACTCTAAATTTAATTTTAAATAATTGATGATATATTATATGCCTGGGGGGGTTGCCTGGTTAAATAATATACACTTTGTTTATAGTGAAATCGCTTATTAATATAAAAAGTAAATGTGATTCAAATTATATTAATAAGTCAATATATAGAGCTCAGATTAACCCAACGTTGTATGAAACTTCGAGAAGGTTGGCCAAATTATGTCTCCACTCTGGATTGAGCCAAACTATCTGGGTCTATCGGTATTGCTGAAAGAAGGCAGCTCTCACAGAAGTCACCTGTGACAGGCCTTGAAGAGCAGTAGTAGATCCAAGCTCGCTGTATAGAGAATGACCAAACCAGAGGGAGATTCCTGTCTCGAAGCCTCTGACCATTCTTTATTTATTTTGCGGTGGTCTGTGTCTTATGCCACTGCCTTATACAAACAATTGATTTTAATTAACTCTGAGCTCTGTGTGAGGAGTTGTTCTCAGGAAAGAGGGGGAAAAGTAAATAAATAAAGGTTTTATTTAACTCTATATCCCTGTCGGTGCAGCAGGACATTGTTTCCCATCCCAAAATTTTATTAGGATCTTTTCCTAATTGCCAAGCTTGGGTCTGAATTGTGTTTTTACAAGACATCGGAAAAGGACAGTGCAGCTGTCTTTAAATGCATCGGACATTATAGTGAAAAATAACCGGCTAGCTATAAATAGAAACAATAATAATGTTTGGCTATAACGGAATATATTTATCCCTCAAATGAGTCACATCACATTTTACTCCGGTTTACGGAACAAGAGAGCTTAGGGAGACATTTTTAAGGCAAATCCAAAATATTTACTCAATGGAACATCTCTGGTCTTGAAAACTTTTCTCATTCACGCCAATACGAGCTCTGAATCAAAATCTATGTACTTATAAGGAACACAACCCCCCAGATTGTGATAAATAAATACATTTTCAACTGAAAACCTGTAAAATCAAATGATGTTTCATATTATTTCATAGCGAGGGAAGTCCCACAAGATCATCAAATGTTTAAAAGTAGTGGAGAAGTATTAAATATTTTCCTAAAACAACACGTGCATGAATCGTAGTCAGTAAGCGATTAGACTAGAAAAAGACGTCTGAACTAGATTCTACTTCATTTATCCCAATATTAAAACTATCGCAAAATAGTTTTAGTGAACCTTTTAAAACAGTTCGATCCGAATCTCATTTAGGAAACAGTCGCGTTACAATCAGCAACGAAAACTCATTACATTAGAAAACTCTATTAACAGTCTACAACTCAAAGGGACAATGGCCAAGAAGTTTAGACAGCTTTTAATCTCCTCTTTGTCAGTTACGGTATTAACGGAGCTTTATGAAATCATTCGTTGCTGGCCTAAATTTAGAATTAATTTCCCTACCCTTCTACTGTTATATGAATATGACAAAGTATTACAATTCCATTGATGTATTTAAAATATTTGAGGTTTCTGTACATAGTGGTTACTATTACTTAATGTGTGAGATAAAATTGGAGTCATCCATGTTTGAAATTCACTGCTGTATTGGATTTTTTCTTTATGTCATATTGGTTAATTCACAAAGATATATAAAAAATCAATGATATTACCAGTGAATGAGATTGTGAGTGAATAATAGACATGAATTAGATGGGGGAAAGAACAACGAGTCATTCCTCCCATATGATGTCTCAACTTCTCGACTCTTTCCAATATCGTTTCCGCACCGGTCACTCCACACAATAAGCACCAGCTATTAGTGACATTCATGCCACTGATCAGCAAAAACTAACTGTCCTGACTCTCCTAGATTTCTCCAAAGCACTTTAGGGTGTAGCTCAGGGATCGAGGGTTTCTCCCCTTCTTTATAGCTGTTGCAATAATGATCATTGTTCCCATCACCTTTACGCTCCCAAATCTAGGATAAATAGATCCCCCCCTTAGATTTTTGAGCTGCATATAGCAAGATACAGGGAGAGGTTAAATGCAGTAAAACCAGGCAGGTAATTGTCATAGGCTCCTGTTTCATCCTCAGATATTCCCGACTTAACCCTTGATATCCTTCCTATCACTTTCTGCTCCGCCGTCAAAAACCTACGCATACCCATTGATCAAAGTCTCTATTGGGCCCGACATATCTCTCAAATTTATCAATCCGTACCCTGTGAAACTAGTCCATCAATCTAGACATCTGATCCCCCAGCTAACATGTTAACTCCTTGTTTCTTTCCTCATTTTCCCTCTATTTGACTGTAGCGACCGCTAACTACATAAGATAAATCACCCTATACTCTATTTTATATATATTTTAAATTAACTTAAACAAATGTAAATAACATTTCCAAACCATAAATCATTGTAAATGTTGTAAACAATGAAGACGCAAGCGCATGCCAATTAGTTATATGAGCTGGGGCACCCGCTACCTATAGCAGTTACTAAACGACCCAAACCGCCAGGCCGGCCGAGAGGGCCAGAGACCCTTACCTGGGTCAGGTATCGGTGACTCAAAGGCCACCAACTGTCAGAGACAAGGGCTAGCACATACTCAACTGGCATTAGGTACAATAAAACCGAAGCTAATTTGCTACTGACGAAGCCAGCTGGCTAATTAAGACCGGCGGTTTGGGCCGGTAATTCATTCTCCTGGCGACTGGCTGACTGGCTACTCTGATGGTCAAACTTGGCCTTTTCATTTATGAAAAACCTCTGCATCTCTCTCTCCTCACCTCGCTACGTTTTAGTCCGGCGTTGTCAGACTCCATACCTTCCTAGTGGGAATCTCTGCCTTCGTCTCGCTAAATCTAGCACCTCCTTGGGAGAGACCTCTCCCTCGCGGACGACGGTTATCGTGGCCCTGCAAACTTACCAAGCAGTGTCTCCCACGGCAATCCAGTCTGCCTCTCTCCGGTTCACACTCGCCTTAGGGATCCGGACGGATTTCGCCGACCCTCAGATACCAAGTGTGTATTCGCGGTCATTCCAAGACCACATGAACTACCTACCCTATACCTCTTCTCCTGAACATAGTGCATTGTCGGGGAACATACCTATCAAATATGGAGGCAGATAGTAAGACCATCATGAAACGATTGTCCAGGTCATAAAATTAATCAACCCTCACCTCGTCACCAGGGCTAGGGTAACTAGGCACCCTCCTCGTTATGACCCGACATTGACTATGGATGTGTGGTATATGTGGCTCTCTCGGTCGGACATAGGTACCAGTTGAAGCGAATCATGAATTGCGTCGTTAGATTTATCTTCCATTATTTATATTTCCTGGCATATAAATTTCGTATTAATTATTTTTATGTTATTGTTTACTACATTCAAATACATATTTGCCGCCCGTTTATGTTTTCTATTGTAGAAAATGATTGTTTTTGGACTTCTGCGCATTGTTGTTGTTGCTGTTTTTCTTTTTTTTTGGTTCCTTATAGGTGGATCCTACGGGAAAAAAGCAGTTTTTTATTTCATAATTATTATTATCATTCCTTTATAGGTTTAGGAGTGAAATTCCTGAGTAAGTGGGTAGGGTGATATATGAGTTTTTGCTTGTACCGTGAATTTGTTCTCCATATCCCCTAATAGGTCACAGAAGGTACATGTGAAAGTTTATTATTATTTTTTAAAGACAGCCTCAATAAGTCTTTCGTTCAAAATTTGTTTTTTTAATTAAGTGTGTGGGCTTTATATCAGTCGTTTATCGATCGTACAGCTCAAAGTACGTCAATGTTTCTGTTTCAGGTAGGGGATGATTATCTGTAACTAACAATCTACAGGGGGGGAATTCCCACGATGGAGCGTGAATGTCATGTGTAAAGATTTTGTGATGTTGATTTTTCCATTTAGGTAACGTGTCCATAACCCATTTGGGTGATTTTGAAGTGCGATTGAGGCTTGTGTCGAATCATTATTTTGTGTAACAATGGCAGTGTCTTATTGTGTGTATTTTATTTAAACCCCTTACTTTCAAATTGTGAAATTTCGTTTTGTATGTATTCGTTACGTCGGGAAACACTAAATTAAAATCCCTATAACAGATTTATTGTCAGAACATTTTCATGTCGGCATTCAAATGCCAATAAATTTGGTAGGTGGGTGCTTTGAATAAATGTAGCTACTTGATTTAAATTTGCTCTAGTGATATTAATTTCAGTTTTCTACCATTAATCACTCCAAACTCACCTGAAAACAAATTACATAAATTCTGCCGTCATGTATACTGCCACAACACTTAAATTTGACTTGGTTGCATCAGTAAATATCATATTAGTCTAAATAGTTGATATAATATTCGAATAAGAAAATTATTAAATTTTCGTTTTCAATGAGTGCAAATTAATCTTAATGATAAAGATTATGAAGCTACACAGCTGACCAAATTATTTAATACATTTATATAGGGAATGCGCTTTGAAATTAGGAGGTGGTGGGGCTCACCTTTAAATTTAGGTGCCAATAAATCAATTAACGTTTGTTTTGAAAAATCTATTTCCTGGAAGGTATTTAGCATGCAAACCCTCAAAGTAGTCAAATCGGCTAGTGCAAGTGTTATGTGGCTAGGTTAGATAATTCTCTTTGGCTTGTTACCCTCATGCATATAAATAGGCTGGCTAGAGAAGCCCAGTGGTCAGTAGCTTCCCAGATCTTGAGTCATGAGTACACTCCTATTATTCAGCTGCTGTTTGGTGGCCTTAGTCTTTGCCGACGAACACAAGACCCACAGCAAGGTGTATCACACGCGAACGGACATCATCACCAAACACGAGCCGGTACCGTACCCAGTGGAAGTCGTCAAGCATGTACCATACCCCGTCAAAGTGCCTGTTGACCGTCCGGTACCTTATCATGTTGACAAACCGTACCCTGTGACAGTCGAGAAGCAAGTGCCCGAGCCAGTACATGTCCCGGTACCGCAGCCGTACCCGGTCTACAAAGAGGTCAAAGTGCCGTACAAAGTCCAAGTGGACAACCCCGTACCCTACCACGTACAGAAGCCGGTTCCAGTCGTCGTTGAGAATGAGGTGCCTTACCCTGTGGAAAAAGAGGTTCCAGTTCCTGTTAATGAATACGTCGAAGTTCCAAAGCCGTACCACGTACACGTGACTGTAGAGAGAAAGGTACCGTATATAGTGGAGAAGAAGGTACCAGTACCATTTGAGGTACCCGTCGACAAGCCTTATCCAGTGGAAGTGTTCAGACCCTATACGGTTCCTGTTGAAAAAAGGGTACCTTATTTAGTCGAGAAAAAAGTACCATATGCTGTGCCTGAATACGTTACTGATCACAGGCCTTCTCATCACAGTGTATATTTTTCAAACAGGCAGTATGACGGTTATTCAAATCAATTTGGTACCCAGCGGGAAATTCCTATTTATGAACATCAAGAAGAAAAAAAATAATCGTCTAGTTTATTGATAACTCAATAATGTGATCTTTGAAGAAGATGAACGGTGACTTTTTGTTGAGTGATGGTTTCATAATCGATCGCTTTAGAACAATATATTTACAACCTCTAACTTCTAAGACATTGGTATCATGATATTGTATAGGTTTTGAACAATTGATATTTGCATTAAAAAAAAATTGTCATTTTAAATTATTATATATTGAGTGTGTATTTTAGTGCATTTGTTAACATTGTCAGAAAAGGTGTAGAAATGCAAAATAATCCTCTATCATCGCAGAAGACACCTGATATATTTTATTTAGCAAATAAACAATTTATAACATATGTAAGTATAATTTTGTGATATTGTATAGTGAGGAGTGGATGTAAATTGTGCCCAATCCTTGTAATATTAAGTACTTGTTATCTTTTTTTTTAAATAAACAAATGTTTAATAATTTTATGTATTTTTTTCAACTGTTAAGTTGTAAGTGAGTGTATCCTCTTCAATGCATCATTTAATACAACCGTTATGTTTACTAGATAAATCACTCAAAAGTAATTAGCTGAGATAAAACTTTTCTTTAATTTTCAAAGTCAATACAGTTTCCGATTCCCACAATTTCGTGTGATTTTAACCATTAGCGGCTATTAGCAGTCCACACATCCATTATCAACTGCTACAAAAACATACCAAAAAAAATTAGGATTTCATTATATATTTAGATATATTTAAAACGATACTAAATGTGATTTATACTTTTTAATTGCCAATTAATTTTTAACAACCAAAAACGTTAGATGTGGCGTATTGTTGACAGTTTAGAACTCGATTGAGTAGATAATTAATTCATTATTTCCATTCTATGCTTTACTAATTAATTTAGAAAAACAAGACAAAGTTTTTCTATTCAGGTATTTTCATGATTGGTAACATTAACTCAACCAATTTTTTTCAGACATAGTTTCCATGACAGTTCCATTTGAAGCCTCGAATCATAAAGTTCTACGGCAGCTCTGATGATCCAAAAATAATAATGGTGCATTGATAAATTAATAATTAATACGAAAATTGAGTATTATGATTTTTTATACTCTAATTGAGTAAATACATTAATAATGCATCGCTTTTGTAAAAGTCTCATGAGGACTGTGCGTATTAAGTGAGTGGAACATTGTATAAGTTATGAATGTGGTATTAAATCATAATATTCAATCCTTGATAAGCGAATTGCAATTTTATAAAGAAACCATTTAAAAAAAAGTTATTTTCAATGATCCAATTATGTTCCCTGCAAAAAAAACAAAAAAACTAGAGGTCATTAATATAATAATTGTTAAGAAAAATATGATTGCTATCGTGTTGATTTATGATAATGGAATGATCGCCAATACATGACTAACATATATAATAGTGTTTCATGTACTATCGGTCTACAGAGTCAGTAAAACTGTTAATAAAATCTTGACGTTCTGATTAACAATGGGTAATTTGTATCATTGTACTTTCTATCAATAATTTCCAATAACCATCATCACGCAACCAGTGTTTCTTTATTAGATCATGATATATTGTGGGATATTACCACTGTAGGATACTATTTAATAGATAATGATAATATATAATATTGATAACTTTATATTCTGTAATTTTTATAATTATATTTTGTTATTATATTGGGACTCAATTTAAAATTTTTGAAGTCATAATAAGTAGCAAGTTTATTAGTTTTTTTTAATTAAGCTTATTTTGATTTTTGTATTTCTTCATTTAATTTTTTGATATCGTGTTGATTTTTCTTTTTAACAATATTTTCAATTTCTAAGGATTAATTGCCAATTCTGAATAACCATTCAGAAGATGAACTAGTCTAAGGATTACTACTTTAATATTAGTTAATCGTTTACAGGTAATTGAAGGTTTTTATAACACTCAATGTTGTAGTATTTAAATTAGTAATAAGTAATATACAAAATGTTGTCAAATGTTAGCCAAGAAGAGGGCTTCGAAAATTGATTGGTCGATTTGTAACTTACTTAATAGTAGTGGTCCATTTTTTAATCCTAGAATAGTTAAAAATATACTGTTTCATGTTAAAATGTAGTTCGTTTCCGAACTTTTTTTTTATGTATAATTAAAATCATGATATATCTTTAGGAAGCCCCAATATTTTATCGATCAAGCATATACGACCCGGTAATCATCCCCTCTCCATAATGAATGCCATCGTTATTTTAATAATCTTTCAGAAATGAACCATGAATATGTCAGAGCTGACTCACTCTCGTCACTTATTCAATTTTGATTACGCACGGAATCCCTGGTTTGTGGGGGAGTTTTCCTCAGTGCTGATTAAGAAATAACAAGAGGGTTAATTTAAAGTAAGCCAGAGACCGAGAGAAGCGGAAAATAGGCGCGGGATTGCTTCATATGCAAAGCTGCCGTCAGCGGGAGCCTGTGCTGATTCAGGCCATTCAACTACAAATCTTTGCCTTGACCATGGTAAATATGGGACAGCAGTAAATATGGGCATTCCAAACAACAATCCAATTCACTCCTTACATGCACTATTTTAAGTTACCATTAGAAATGTCAACTAATAACTTGATCGGCCCATAATCCTTAGTTTAGGTCACAGCCATATATATATTGTAATAATATTTTTTGACCAGATTAAATTAATTTAAATATTAGAATTAGAGTTATCTTAAGAGATTGAGTTGTCGTCATATGTAGAAATCGTCTGTATCGAGTGTTTAGGACCAGGCCAGGTTTTAGGGGTTACCTGATTATGTTGGGTGGCACTCGCCGGAGATTTCGTTAAGTCGGCTACTGCCCGGCGGGCGTCAGAAAGTGGGAATATTTGCTGGTGGACTAGTCGTCGGCCAGCTTAATTTTTTTATTGATCTGGCTCCATAAGAGCTTAGAAGGTGTGCCCCGCCATTGAACTATGTTCAGGAGAAGAGGTACAGGCTAGAAACTACAGGTAGTTTTACGTGATCTCGGAATCGACACGAGTTATGAGGGTAAGTGAAAACCGTCCGGATCTCAAAGGCAACTGTAAACTGGAAAGAGGCAGACTGGACCACTGGGGGTGGGAGACACTCCTAGGTACATTGTGTAGGGTTTCCATGGCGTGGCCAGAGAATCCCACTAGGAAGGTGTAGAGTCTGACAACGCCAGACTAAAACATAGCGAGGTTAGGAAAGAGAGGCGCATAGGTAGTTGAATAAGACAGCCATGGTTCGAGTAGAGCAACAAGCGCCAGTATAGAGAGAGAAAGCAGTGTTTGTTCAAGTGTCTAATTCCTGCCTACAGCAAATGAGAGACCTATTTGTTTTGGCTCACAATCAGGGCTACACTACACTGGAGCTCTTGTCGTGTCGGGATAGTGACTAGTCCCCTCTATGTATGCAGATGCCGAACATTTAATGATAAAATATGGAAGGTGGGTGTTTTCTGGTACAAGAAGAGAGTACCTACTATTTATGCGTGGTGAAGTTGGGACAACAGATTAAATTATGTTTAAGTAGTAAATTTGAAGTGAATGTACTTATACTCGTAATTTTTTTTTTCTTAGCTCTCTAATTATAAGATTAAGGATGAAGGAAAAATAAAGGGGTATTAGGGTTGAGCGGATCCTTGTACTAGGAGTACCTGCTTCAAGGTGGTGTGAGGGAATTAAGGCGTGTGGGAAGCCTCGGTAGAGGTTGATTGTTGCGGTACAGTGGTGAGAGTCCACTGGTGGCTGGGCCTAGAGTTTCTCTAGACACGTAGTGCATACTCGTAATGCTAGTGTGTTTTTTTTTTATTATTAAAAGAGGGAAACAAAAATTCACCATAGACGGGACTGAATGTAAACTTTCCAACAGCATATGCTACCTCGGCATCAACCTAGGTAGACACCTGACGTTCGGCACACACCTGCAGAAGAAGTAGAAAAGAGTACGTAGGACTTACTACTCTCTCCAGCATCTCATCACAAGCCCGGCTATATCCCTTCAGCTGAAACTGTTAATATATAAGAGCGTCCTGAGGCCAGCTCTACTGTTCAGGACACCACTCTTCTGATTCCTACACAATAGCACAATAACTCGACTCCAGAGCTTTCAGAACAAAATCCTGCGCGCGGCACTATGGCATACCCCTTTTCGTGATATGAGGCTACCGACATCCACGAAAAGTTCGAGGTCCCCACCATCACCGAAGGCATCAGAAGAAGACACATTAAGTTCTTTGACTTGATGAAACATAGTCAAAACCCTCTGTTCCGAGACATGACACCCCCACCGCTACCGGCAAGATGGCAACTCTCAAGATCTGGTAAAGCAGGCCAAATGGTGGATATCACGGTGCTTGGCCCACCAACAAGCCGCTAACGGGCACCCATTACTGCTATCCGACTAAATAACACTGCACTACATGCCTAGAGAGACTCTAGGCTCAGCCACCAGTGGACTCTCACCACTGTACCGCAACAACCAACCTCTACCGAGGCTTCCCACACTCCTTAATTCTTTCACAACACCGTCAAGCAGGTACTCCTAGTACAAGGATCCGGTCAACCCAAATATTCCTTTATTTTTCCCTCATCCTTAATCTTATAATTAGAGCTAAGAAAAAAAAAATTGTAGTAACGGCTTCATTAAAAATATGATTGCGTGTTCTAAAATTGAAAGAAGAGAAAAAAGTTCTAAATCCTCTCTTATTAATTTTTTCTTGTCAACCTTTTACTTTATTAGATCGTAGATTAAGGGTTCCTCTCTGGCCTTTGGGTTCTCTCAGTGAATGGTTTGATGTACAATGAGTTTAAATGTACAAACCAAACAAAATCCTACCCAATACTGTGAATTATTACGCTTTGACATATTTCCATACCTTGAGTTGAAATGGAAAGGCCCCCCCCCCCGTTGAAATAGAAAGGGATCTCCCATTGAGTTGAATGCAAACTCTACCTCACGTGGAAGAAAGGGCAGGTATAAGGAGGTATAAGGGCTGGGAGGGACAGCGATCACACTCGACGGGCCTGTAGGCAGTTGCTCTGAGAGGTGAAGAAAGACACTAATGAGGGTCTTTTCCGAAGCTTCTTTGTGGTAACCTGGTCTTGCCCCTTTTCGGCTCAGCCGCCCACTTCAGCTTCGACTTAGATCTTCTGATATTTCTTTGACGTTTACAATTCCATTTCTATAAAAAGAGATTTCCACGTACCGTTACTGGATGAGCGAGTTCAATGTTTTGAATTATGATAAAATTACAATCTGCCTTATTGGCCAACAAGTAATTGTGTTAAATGTTTACATTCAAACCATTATTTCTATCTAACGATTTCGGTAGCCTATACAGCTATTCTCAAGTGATACAAAACAAAGGCTTTCACAAACTAATATATATTCTATAATATATACAATTATACTAATTTGTAGAATGTAAATATACATTAGATTAACCGCTGATGTGAAATTCTCGACGAAAACACAAAGCATGCTTAAGTAATAACGCCTAATCACTTTCAAGACTGTATAAGGAGGACATCTGTTAGCTGGTGGTTAAGAAAAAGTAAGGTACTTTGGGATACAATTTAAGCATGATATTGTAAATCCAATGTAATCGTTCTAATAGATAGGATAAAAATTAAAAATGCCAAATTAAATTGCAAGGTAATTCGTACGACGTATTAACAATTAGGAAGGGAGCTCCCACCGGAGTTATCTATTCAATTCTAATTTAAATTTTGTAACAGAACCTGGTGTAAAGTTCGTATCAATATTCACATTCAGAGCATTCTAATCTATACTACCTTACCCTCACATATTAATAATTGTAAATAGACTAAAGTAATGTATGAGGGACTTCACCCATGTAAGAAGTAACAGCACTGTAGTTGATTTTTTTTATCTAAAATAGTTTGAGCTTTAGATTTGAGAGTTCTCAGTTAAGTAACATAAAATAATCTAATGAACTTGATCCAAATGTGTTAAATTTGTATTAACATTAAACACACAAACTGTACAATTTATTTTAAAAATGATAGTTTATTTAGATGGTTCGTTATTATTGCTTTCATCAACAAAGATATAGAAGTACATAGAAAGCAGATGCACCTGCCAAGACTTTGGATCCTTTTTGCCTACCGGAAAACCAGAAAAATCTAGAAACATTAAGTGAAGGGGGGGACTTCAGATAATTTAGTGCTAATTTCCTGTACTGTTACGAAGCAATAAATCAATAGGACGCAAGAATATCAAGGGCTAGTCAGGGCTATATTGGGAAATTCCGAATGCAAACTATGTATACAAATTATATATATATATATATATATATATATATATATATATATATATATATATATATAAGTTATTCGCCACCGGGTAGAATGTGATACAGAGAAGGAAAACGGGAACGTAAGACTAACTTCAGTTCTCGAAATAGACTGTCTTTATTTCTCTTTGTAATCCGACATATACGGGATCATGGGATGTTTACGTCCCATGATCGCATTAGTCAATACAGAGCTACCTCTGACTTTAACTCCCCCCTGCCAGTTCCCGACCATCCGTCGGGAACTTAACAGTGGACTATGTACAATATAAAATAAAAATAAAAAAAAACAGAAACTTCATACACAGGCTAAAAATAGTAAAAACTAAAACAAACAAACAAAAAGAAAAATACATTCGCTGATACAGATTTATGATCTGGAGTGAGGAGTGTATGGGGGTGAGGGCGTTACCCGAGACTCTCGCTGGGAGGATGTCCCAGCTGGTATCTTTAGCTGCTCTACATGCACGTTCCTGCGCTTCCGCGGTTCGCGAACACTTTGTATGGTTACGATATTGTGTTCGTGAATCGCGACTATCCTAAAGTGGCCCTTGTAACGGATCAGCTCTTTACCCCGGTTCGATGCAATCTTGCGGTATACGGTGGTCCCTATTGTGACGCGACCTTCGATGGGTTTGACGCCCACGTTCTCCCTCACCACTCTCCTACGTTTTTCGGCCGTAATCCTCGCGTAGGCCTTCCCCCAGAGTTTCCCCAACTCAGCGTGGTTGTTGACGAGGAGTGTGGCCATCTCGTCTCCCTCCCCCGTTCCTCTGGTGTCTCGGCGACGTCCCCACAGGCCAAAAAGAATCTCGAACGGTGAGAACCCCGTAGCCGTGTGTATCGAGTGATTGTAAGCTATCACCGCTAGTGGCATAGCCTGGGCCGGCTCCAACCCCTTTTCGGTATGATAGACGCGGAGATGATCCCCAAGGGTATTGTGGAGTCGCTCAATTCCCCCCCTGCTCTTTGGGTGTCCCGGGGTGTTGTCATGCCATCTGACATCCAGCAACTTCATCTGCTCTCTTATGTCGGCGTTGTCAAATTCCCTGCCACCATCTGATGCTATTCAATCGGGGACACCATTAAATTGGAACCACCTGCGCAGTGCTCCTAATACGGCCTCTGACGAATTTTCGCGGACAGGGTATGCCATGGCCACGTTACTAAATAGATCAACAACGGTTACCCACTTGTGGCCCTTCCAAGTAAAAGTGTCCGTTTGTAGGTCTGTGCCGTGGGGGTCTCTTCTTGCGGTCCTATCGGTGGGTGTCAATCGTACTTCGTGCGATGACAGATCTCGCGCGCTCCTATCGTCTCCTGGATGGTTTTGCGCATTCCCCGCCAGAAATACCTGCGCTTCAATGCCTGCGCTGTTTCCTGTTCCCCCCGATGATTCGTTTTACCTAGGTGGTATGCAACCGTAATTTCTTTTTTCATGGTATCATCCGTGACCGTTTCCACTATCATCGTGCATCGCACAAACGTCCGGTCAATCCCGATCCACTCCGTTCACCATAACCTCTTAATTTTCTCCCAAATGGTCCCGCTCCCTACATAGATATAGTGCGTGTTCCCCGGCTTGGAAGCTTCGTTGAGTAGGTGGCAGATCTGGTCCAGTTTTACTCCCGGCTGCGACCAGATGGTCGTTCTTGTGGATCTGTTGTAATCGCTGCAAGCAATCTTCGTCAGTCCCGCTTTTCGCATCTTCCAGATTATCTGACGACGTTTATCGTTGACTATTTCCTGTAGCTCTTCCATCTGTCACCTCTCGAGCTCCCTCCTCCTTTCGACTGCCCATCCTCCACGGAACCAGATTCTCTTTGGTCACCCTCCTCTTCTGGCGTTCATTCCCGGAGGAACTTCCGGTCATTTCTGGATGATTCCCCTTGTTCTGGTTCTATGGCGTTGACATTGACTGTTATCGCCCGTGACAGCCAGTCCGCAACGACGTTTTCCTTGCCGGGCTTATATACAATTTCCATGTTGTACTGGCTAAGGAATTCCTTCCACCTCGTGACCCTTGCCGATGACTCCTTCAGTTTCGCTACCCATTGTAACGGATGTGATCCGTGTGGACTCGGAATCTTCTCCCGAATACATAGGGCCGAAAATGGTCAATTGCCCAGACGATCCCTAGCAATTCCCGTTCTAGTGCGCTGTATCGGCTTTCTGCCTCCGTTAGGCGTCTACTGGCATACGCTACTGGTTGGTCTCCTTTGTCTCCCGCCTGCGATAGGACCGCTCCCAACGCGTATTCGCTAGCATCTGTCGTAATTGCGAACTTCTTATTAAAATCGGGAAATGCCAACACCGGGTGTTCCTGCAAACGGCTCATGCACTTTCGGATGTTCGCCTCTATATTGGGAGTGATAATCAACTTCCGTCCCTTTTTCAGGAGGTCATTGAGAGGGACTAGATACGCCGCCATTTCGGGGACAAATCTTCTATAGAAATTTAGCGTTCCTAGAAGGCGTCGGATTCCCTTGACATCAACGGGACCACCATCTTTTGGATGGCTGCTATCTTCCCAGCATCTGGTCGCACTCCCTCCTTGGAGATTGTGTGTCCCAAGAAGGTAATAACTTCCTGGCCTAACCGGGACTTTTCCTCTGACAATTTCAATCCGAATTGCCTCGGTTGAACACAGTTTTCAGGTGCACTTCGTGTTAGGCCTCATCCGCGCTAAATACTAGGAGGTCATCCATATAAATTTGGCACATGGACTCATCGATACCCCTGAGTAACTCGTCCATAAGTCTCTGTAACGTGATAGGTGTGTTTTTGAGACCGAATGGCATCCGTGTGAATTCATAATGCCCTCGTTCGAAGGTGAAGGCTGTTTTGTGGCGATCCTTTGGGTCCATCTGTATTTGGTGGTACCCCGCTTTGAGGTCTAACGTGCTAAAGATCCGCGCCCCGCTCAGTCGGTCTAAGATGTCATCGAATCTTGGGATCGGGAATTTCTCGTCCACTGTGTTGTCGTTGAGTCGCCTATAGTCTACGAAAACTCTATATTTTTCGGGTCCCCCGTCTTCAGCACTCTTCTTCCAGACTGCCCACAAAGAGCTATTGTACGGTGACGTGCTGCCCTCAATGATCCCCTGCCTTTTCAAGTCGTCCAGCTCTACTTTGATATGGTCCCTGAAAGCTTGCGGGTATTGGCGCTCCTTCAGGTAACTTACTACCTCCGGTTTGAGTGGGATTTCATACACTGTTCCACCAGTGACCCCCAATCTCTCGCCTTCTCTAAAGAATATATCCGCATATTCCCTTCGGAGCTCATCTCTCCAGTCCTGCGCTCGCCTACTTGCTCCTATCCGCGCTCCACCGTCGTTCCCGACGTCACTCCCTCGTTTCGAGCACCTATATATCTTCCCTCCTATACGAATGTCCCATCTTCCCTTTTCGTTCCTTACCCTTGCTCCTACCTTTGCGAGCAGGTCACATCGGATGATCCCCCCGTATTCCTTGGGCATTTTTCCCACTATATGAACTTTGAGTTCCTCCCCGCGTTGAACCCATCTTTCTAGACCTATTACCGTTTCCCCTTCTACTTTACAGGGCCCCCCCAGGGTAACCAAGCTACAAGAACATACCTGTATTTGGGGTATCCTCACTCCCACACACATCCTCTCCAGGGTCTCCCGACACATTATCGTGTTGGTACTCCCAGTATCCACCAGGCACTGCACTCCGCACGCTACTCGAATAATTGGCAGACCGCTGTATGTACCGCTCACGCTATTACTTATGGCGCGGTCGCCTCACCTCTGCCACTCTTCTCAGATCTCTCGTTCGTTCCTCTCTTCAGCCGCCTGTCGTCGACCGCTTCTTTTAACACTGCTGCTCCCCCAGCCACTCCGCTTCCTGGTTCCCCCTCTCATTGTCGGTATCGGATATTTCTCTCTACGCCTCTGACTGCGGCCTCTCCCTTCTCGGCACCCTCTGAACGTTTATCTCCATTAGCTCTGGTCGATTTCCATTTCGTCGACGGCTCATGTACGGGCACTGCTTGGCTACGTGCCCCTCCGTGCCACACTCGAAACACCTGCTGCGTGGGCACTGTGCTGCCAAGTGTCCTATTTTCCCGCACTCATAGCATTTTCTTTCCTCGCGTCTCCTGGGACGGCCTGCAATTGCTCGGTTCCTGCCTCCCACCACCGTTGCCTTTCTTCCACCGTACCCCGTCTCCTTTCTCCTCCAGGCGACCGGTGTGGTTTTGAGCCTTCTGTAAGATACCCTCTTCCAGCCCTCTTCTTCATAGCCTGTAACTTCCTCTTCTCTGGCACTAGTTTCCACCATCTCCTGGGCACATTCTAGGAACGTGCGCTCTCTAGGATGTCCCTCTTTTCTTCCTGTTTCCTTTGCCAACTTCACTTTTAAAATCGTCGACAGGAACGCCATCCTTGCTTCAACCTTTGCCGCGCTCACGGACTCCCTCATCTTCTTAGTGATACTATTGTATTTCGCCAAGAGTGTTCCCGCATATTGGCCGTTCGTCTGGTGGGGCTTCTTTATCTCCCGGAACATCTTGAAGATATCCTCTTCAGGTGCCCATCTTCCCCCTCCGAACGCTTTCTTTAACCGTTCTTTTACGGTACTCCATGGGGTCTCTTCGTCCACCTGAATCATATTGAGGATGCTTCGCTTCACCCTACACACGAGCGCTGCTCTCAGTGACTCAGCGTCTTCTTTGGTGATAAGGTCTTCCGCTCGTTTTCCTTCTATTCGCGTAATTAGCCTGTCACCTCCCTTCAGGAAGTGGTTCAGTTCCCCGGTCTCTCCTGCAAATCTCTCCAGATCGGAGATCGATTTTCTCACATCTTGAGCCGTAATTGCCTGAATTTTCATCCAGGCCATAGTATTGGCATGAGCGGTTGCCATAGTTGTTTGGGGGAGCTGTGGTATATCCGCTGCTGCGTTGAGCACCCCTGGTCTAAGTACTCCCTCCGGCATTCTCGTAAAATAAGAGAACAAGAAAAAAAAAGGAGAGAAAAAAACGAGATAAAAAAAACGAGAGACGAAATAAGAGAGAAAAAAAAACGGTAGCTTCCCGGGTTTCTGTACCAGTTATTCGCCACCGGGTAGAATTTGATACAAAGAAGGAAAACGGGAACGTAACACTAACTTCAGTTCTCGAAATAGGCTGTCTTTATTTCTCTTTGTGATCCGACATATACGGGATCAAGGGATGTTTACGTCCCATGATCGCATTAGTCAATACAGAGCTACCTCTGACTTTAACTTATATATATATATATATGTCGGGTCAGTGGGTGCCTAGTTAACCTAGCCCTAGTGACGAAGTAAGGGTTGATGACCTGGAAAATTGCTTCATGACGGGTTTTACTACTGTACTATCTGACTCCATATTTGATAGGTATGTGCCCCGACAATGCACTATGTTCAGGAGAAGAGGTATAGGGTAGGTAGTGTAGGAAGTTTATGTGGTCTTGGAATGACCACGAATTCACACTCGTGTGGTAGGCGAAAACCACAGGCGAGTGTGAACCAAAGAGAGGCAGTCTGGATCCGCAAGGAAGAAATCTCTTCCAAGGATGTGCTAGTTTTAGCGAGAAGAAGGTAGATAATCCCACTAGGAAAGTGTGGGGTCTGACAAGGGCGGACTAAAACATACAGAGGACAGGAATGAGAGATGCAGAGGTTTTCATAAATGAGATGGCCAAATTTTTTTTTTTCGAAACCCTTTAATTCAAAATTTTTACAATATATGATCAAAAACACAATGGACAAGATTAACAATATAATAACTCTTCGTGCAGCATACGCAGATCCATTTGAAGGAGGGTAGAATTACAAAAACAACATTTATTTTTTAAGTTAAAAGATCAATATAGAAATATACAGGACTAGTTGATGGGGCTCACCTTTGGATTACAAAGAGGGAAACTTAAAAACTATAACCTAAAGACTAAAGCGTTCCTGCCTCGACAGAGTCTTGCCATCGATAGGGGAACGGATCTGGGGTCATCGTGCTAAAGACCGGGTTTGTCGAGTATTGTAGTGAGTCGAAAAATTTGATATGTCTAGGTTGAATGAATTCATCCACCGTAGACAGCTCAAAGACCTCGGGAATTACACTGTTGCTCCGTTGCTTGAATGAAATATATCTGACCACTTTCATCAATATACGGTTTTGGAATTGTTGGAGTCACCGAGCTGTCGTTCAGGAAGCCCGCCAGAATTGAATAGAATTGCTCCGGGCATTCTTAGTGGCAGATCATTGGAAACAGCGTCCCGTGGGACACCGTGTTGAATGCTTGAGTGCAGTCAATCGAAATAATAGCCGTGGCTATGTTTCTGTTCAAGTTATCGCTAGCTTTTGACTGTAGCTTTAGAAGGGGATGTTCTGTGCTCAAACTGGATTGAAATCAAGTCTGTTCTGGCGGGACGATGTTTTTTTTCCGTGCAGTAGTGTTTGAGATAATTCAATAGAATTTTCTCTAAAATTTTCCCCATTTACTGTAGCAAGCTGATCGGGCGGTAGTGGGCTGAGTGATCTCCGCTTCTTCAAGGATGTCGTCTTTTAAGACAAGTGAACACATATATCATTCACTATACTATACTATTAATTTATTATTCATGAGACAGCCAAGAACAGCATTGTTATATCTGATTGCGAACCGATTGATAACGCATTACAAGTGCGACTACTAGGAGTGGTCTTATCGAAATATTGAAGGTGGGAAGACCAAATTATTTTGTTCATGTTAGTATTTGACACAGATACCTTCCGTATGATACCGCAAGGGGTGCAGAATGAAGGTGGAAGGTATAAAAAGAGGGAGTCGGCCTACCTATCGGTGAGTGGTGCTATCAGCACTCGCTATCTGTGCCTGAGTGCTAGCTGATGATGGAGAAAGGTCATTACATGGCAACAAGTAAGCCAGATAGCAGCTGTTTATGGCCACTTCCATGTCTTAAAGTCGCTCCTGCACAACAGACGGACGCTCGTAAATTAGTTTTATTGCTACTTATTTCTACCAAAGTATTTACTCTTGTGTTTTTTTTTTCTGCGATGTACTGTTACGGACTTGTCTCTCAGTCAATGAAGTTGGAGAATTACGATCCTTTAACGTTTTTTTAAATAAACTATTTTTATTTTTATTTTAGTAACGAGCCCCCCCCCCCCAAAAAAAGGCTCCAATTCCATTCTGGTACCGTATACGTCTTTTTTTCAGTCCGTGTAAACGTACGCTAGTGATCATAAAAATTTGCATATTATTTATTTATTACATGATTTGCTCACAGGTCAATGATCCTATGCAAAATCGAGCCTGACGCATTAATAATAAACAATTGCATATCTATTTAACTATAAATAAGTTATATATATAACTCATTAATATAATAATCCCATAAATCAATTTTACATTTCCTCTTTTATATACAATTTCACTACAACAAAGCTATTACATTATCATATCAATGATAACATTAAACTTCAATACGTTAGTTATTGCTACATGGCATACCAAGGAGCTTGTATGTTAAGATGTATTGAACACATATTATCCAGTAAGTAGACTGACAAATGGTGAGTTGAAAAGGTTCCTTAAAACAACAATGATTACGATTGTCTGAAAACCGTAACCTTATTTTGGAAAAATATTTATCTGGCACACACACCAACAAATCGAAGAATATGGCAAGTTCCTCCTCCGAGGTCCGCCAGCGCCAGTCATGTACGCTTGATCCTCTTAAATAAGCCAGAATCGGCCGCCTTAAGCCGTCTTCATCGCAATCCTGTCAGTTCTATTTTCAATAAATTCTCCTCAGTTGACCATTTCACACACTGTATAATTAATTGAATATTCTATTGATGAACCTGAGTGATGGTTTTTCTTATTATTAATATTTTTCTCCTTACTACTACCATTCTCATCAGGTTAGACGTAAACTAAGGGTATAAGTTATTCACCATCGGGTAAGATGTGATAAAGTAAGAAGAAGGAAAACCGGAACAAACTAACTGGAGTTAGTCAGTTCTTGAAATAGACTACCTTTATTTCTATCTACTATCGACATATATGGGATTATGGGATGTTTACGTTAGCCCATTAGTTTCCAATACAGAGCAGTCTTTGACTTTAACTTATAAATATAAGTTACATTTAGACTTACTCCGACACTAAAAAGGGGTTGTAAAGGTGTTAAGAATAGGCAATACTAGAACTTAACTAACTGTTTATCCTTCTCTCTCCCCTATATATACATGTAGAGTGAGCCTTAACCCCACTCTTAGCTTCTGTTTACTATTTGTTTACAATAATTCCTTTAATACCAGCTAACTTATATATATATATATATATTTTGACCAATCAGAGTCAAAGCCTCGAAGGCTGACCCGTCAGTCTATGCTGGCGATTCTAGTGCAGCCTTTGAAATAGTTTGCAACCACGTTTTTTATTATATAAACATTATTTACAATTTGATTTGGCGTATTAGATAGTTCTTTGATTACAATATTCACATTGATAACTTGTTCAAATCAGACAGATTAGAGATAACTTATTATTTGAGATTTGTAGGGTGGTCACTACACCGTGCTCACCATAATGTATTTTTTGGATAAAAATAAATAAATAAGCTTTTTAAGCATATTAAATGAATATTTCAACACTATGTCACTTTTCCTCTCACAGAGCTGTTTTGGGTTGATCAGTGGAAGTTATTTGTAAGCAATTATAAGCTTTAAATGTGATGAAATGAGGTACTATTACTTTTTAAATTAAACTAATGTAGGTAGCATGTAGTACATGACACTGAGAAAGAATAATAACAACATATATAATGAATATGTGCGGAATCCATATGTAACAAGATTTCTAAATAAATAATTTCAAGCTGTGTTTCATAAATTTGTAAAGCTTTCCTACATGCTCCTGAATATTATGCCAAGTTAAACAAATCAGAAAAAAAGAAAAAAAAAAGGAGAAGTGGATCCCGGCTTTATATGCAAATGCATATGTTAAGTGAAAGATTTTAATTGCAAATTTTATTCTTTATTAAGTTCAAAATTGGAATTTTCATTTTTCTTCATAACTTCAAACATCTTATGATACCTAATTTTACAGTTTTTACTTTATATTTTTGCATTTTGTTTGCATATAAATCCAGTACTAACAGATTATAATTACCAAAAGTATATTTTTAATATAAAGTAGTTTTATAATTTTCCTGATTATTTCCTTATCATTACTGTATTTTGCAAGCACAAGAGATTCATTTTGACTTGAAAAGAAGGGGATCCCCCATCGGCCCGGGGGAGGTCCGTCCCGGGTGTCACATATTTTGGAGGGGCCTTTTTTCTAAATTATATAAAATTAAAAATAAAGAAAATAATAATGTAATCAAAACAATCAATAATTACAATTAGTATGCAATAAACAAAAAAAAAAGTATGCTGACATAGCTCCCCAAATCGATTTTGACATTTTTACGTTTAATTAATTACCATAATGATAAAACACTAGCACCTTAAATTTTGAATTAGCGATGGTCAAAAGTATATGGTAAAATTGATATCTAGTGATACTTTCTATAAAAAAAAACAATAAAACAGATGATATTAACTTTGACTGTGTTATTTAAAGCTTTAAAAAAACAAGGAAAAATGTGGTCAGTCTGGTAAAACGAAAGTAATTGTTGTTAACCACTCCTAGTTTTGATTGACTTAGAAACGCCATTCATTGATTCAGCCCACCACAACCCCTGTTAGCGTGGCCATACCGATTCTAACTCGATCATAGGAAACCGGCCGGCATCGATGGGGGGCCGTTTTTGTTGTCCCTACCGGTTGTTTGTTATGTTTGAGTAAGTAAGAAATATCAGGAGTTCCATCCTCTTTAAAGTGATTTGAAAAACGAACATTGCAGCTCTTTCCGTTAAGAAATCAGGTGGCAAAGAAGAAAAAACAAATATTAAATCGTTTAACTTCCCTTAAAGGGCAGTTTTACTGTGCAATATTCTATTGTGTCAGTCCTGCTTTCCTCCGCTCCTCTGATGATATGATACACATATCAACAACCGTACATACTGCTTCGATGATCAAGCTTTGGTGTACTTCTATGTAATCTTCATTTAAGTTTTCAGAATATCATGTTGTCCAGGCGCATTAACTCCTCTTCGAAAATGAAATTTCAAATGCTAATAATTTGATATTTTTTTTCACTTATGCTCCCGCTTCTGAGCAGTATAAATGAGGAATATTGTTTTTGCTTGTTGCGGTCTTTGTCTCATTCAGAAAGCGGTGACCGCAACGATACAATCCTACTCTGGTAGAATAAACCAGAGGTGGAAGTACTTGTCTAGCGAGGGACAATAGAAGGAGGGCTGATAACTTAGTCACGATGAGACATTGATCGCAAGCATCACAGTACTGAGACATTTTTATCAATTGCGTTCATGTGTTTAAGACAGAAACAACAATCCCCAGCTGAATGGTCATCAGTTAGATCAGTTGTTCTGTTTACAAGAGCTACAGCTGGCGGTACTGAGCACACAATGAGAAGTGAAAACAAGAGGCGCCTCAATGGTTCAACATGAGAAATCAGAAAGGCAACTTCACTAAAATCCATAACATTTAAGATCTCATTTTACCGACTGTACTTGTATAAGAGTTAAGGTCTCCTAATTCGACCAAAAACCAATTTGAATTTGGTTCTAAATGCCATCGATATTCATAACCTTTTCTTTTATTTACTAGCGTTTCAACAACCTACAGCTGAGTATGACACATTCCATGCACTTGCCGATTAATGAAAAGCTTATGGCGATAAGCAAACATTGACGATATTTAAAACTGAAATTTGATATCCCTACAAATGTAATACCTCATGGCATTCTATGTCTACTAGCCGCCGTAGAAAGTATTCTCTCCCCCCCCCCTCTCTCTCTCTCTTTCTCTCTCTCTCTCTCTCTCTCTCTCTCTCTCTCTCTCTCTTTCTCTCTCTCTCTCTCTTTTTTGGTGGCTTTTTGGTAAAATATGTGTATATACACAATCTTGTTGCACAATAGTACAATCAAAACAAATTTTATTTCGTTCTACGTCGTTCAATTTTTTCAAATGTTTTATGATATTGAAAGAATAAAAAATAATCTATATCATAACCAATATATTAACATTTGGATGAAATGAAAAAGTAAACACACCCAAGACTCCATTAGTGTATGTTGTTAGATACCAAAAACTCAGTCAGGATTGTTAGTAAAGTCAGGATTGCTAGTAAAGTCAGCATTGACAAAGAGCCTGCTGTGATTTCAGCCTCAGGCAGAAATTTAACTCACCTTAAAGAAGAAAATGACCGTGGAAATTAATCTCTAACTAGGCAAAAGTTCGTTAATGATAATCACAGTTTCACTACTTCCCCGCTATTCCCAGGTTAGGTTGAGTAATTGAGAAAGTTGTTCCAAGGGAGTTTTTCCAGAGGATTGCCCACCAGGACATAATGGCTAATTTGAGATATCTGTTAGGCCAGCTCTACACCCGACTCATGATGGCTGATGGTCACATTTCTCCCAGTTTGAGCACAGCGTAAATAAATACATGTTAAGGTACGCAACAATCATTTAAAAAATATATATATATTTGTGCTGCTTTGTGTGTTTGCCGATAAGTAGGCTTATGTGGTTTTCGGGTTATTTTCGTTATACTACTAGAATATCGTAAAATAAAATATCGATATCAGATTTTAATATGCTGGGGTTATTAGTTTATGTTTTCATTGAACTATGGTTACTGAAGTATCACAGGGGATAGCAAAAGTAATTTCAATTATGTATATATGAATCCAACTACACCTTTTAAAAATTTCACTCCAATTAATATTAAATTTAAAACCGAATCGCAATGGTTTTTATCTCCAAATCGATCACACCAATGATTGTACATTTTCCTTGAAATGTTATTGTTGCATTTTCTTCCAGAAAGTTTTCTCAGACTTTACTTTGATGCTAGTCAGATCCTAGCTCAATGGCCAATTTTTAAGCAAAGGAGTTGGTTGTGAATAAATGAACAAGATAACGTATGATGAATGAGATAACGTATACAACGATAATATATGAATGAGATAACAAATGCGATTCTGCATATTTCGGAATGAATGATATCAGTTACCAGTTGACTATGACTAGAGGCTACCTTAATGAATTCTGACCATAACGTAGGGCTTGAGCAATTATTACTAACTCCATTCACATCACATAGTTCCTTTGGTTCCTCCAATCATGTCCTGAGCGTATGTGGCTCCACACTCTTGGTCTGCCTCCGCTGGATCCGTATCCGGTGATGCGGCTGACGAAGGAGCGTGGGGACTTCCCAAGACTCCGCATCCTCTATCGCATGCGTGAGAGGTGACAACCATGTGGATGTATGAGGTCTAAGGCCAGTTTTTAAATACTGCATGAATGAAAATTGTAAATATGGTATGAATGAGAACATTTATCACAATGACTTATACCCAATAAGGCAGATTGTCACAAAATTTATTTATTTATTTATCACAAAATAAAATTATACATATTAGAAGTTTATAGAATTGGTATATGATGGAAGAATGATTTGTGTTGAAAAATTATTTTGAATAGTCCACTGGATGCCTTGGGATGTGAAACTTTGATCAATGTATATACCAAAATAAAATTTAGAGAATGTAATGCCTTCTTTTGAGAAAAAATGTGTTTTTCCAGCAATACTATTTAGTATTTAGTATCCATATCTTCACGCTTGGAAATATTAATAAATAATAATTCAGAAATTCTAGTCACTCCTTGTTGCTTAAGGAGCAAAGTTGGTTCTTTCGTTACTTTTAAGGGAGTATGTAATGGTGTTGAGGTGATTACAGCATACGACCACAGAGTTCTCCGGAACCAGCCAAAGCCACAACTAGAGTGGTCACTCTGAGCAAGTGGAGAATTTTAAATGTGGCCGAAAGTTGGGCTGGGAAACTATTTACTTACAAGTGAGAGAAGAAGCGATTGATCCCAAGTTGCGCCCTAACTGTCGCCCCTTATCGGGCAAGTTCTCTCCCCCCGGGTCCTCCCTCCCCCATCCCCCAACTCTGACCAACTAATCCCTTAAATTAATTTGCACTTCCTCTGTATCAGATATTCCCTGTCGGAGGTCCGGCAAAAACGTGTCCTCTGCAGTCCGGCCACGACCGAAATGGTCTGATTGGTTTCTTCATCTCCGCCCTTTATGGACCCTCCAACTTTCAAACTCCTGGTCATTTTTCAAATCATCCTTTTAATTCTATTATTCAGGACTTTTAGGATAATCTAAATATGAAACGGAGCACTGAATAATGATTTTTTTTTTATTTATTATTTCCACACTCCAGATTGGTAAAGCGGCAATTGGTATCCTTCCGTTCGAATTCTTTTAATTCCCACCTCTCCTCTCTGTCTACCAGGCATAACTCTCTGTGGAATGTAACTAAAATAATCCTAAAATATCATCCTGTTTCACACCAACTTCATCGTCATGGCTCCTCCTGGCGGCTTCGGATGGGGATAGGTCGGAGGAATTTGCTCTGCATCTTACCCATACTTTCACACCTCACCTTTCTCATCAAAACCATACTCACAGCACAACTGTGGAAGATTTCCTCACTTCACCTATTCCTCTCTCTCTTCCACCAAAAGCTGTTAACCCCTCTGAGGCCAAATACCTTCTGAAAAACTTACCTTACCGAAAATCCCCTGGATATGATCTCCTTACTCCTCAAATTCTCAAACAACTTCCTCCTAAAGCCATAATCTTCCTAACCTACACATATAATTGCATTATCCGAAAGACGCACTTTCCTCTTCTCTAGAAACATTTCATTATTGTCCTATTCGCATAACCCGGTAAACCACCCAATGACGCCTCACCTTATCGTCCAATAGCCTACCCCCTATCCTCTCAAAAATATTTGAAAAACTTCTACCAGTTTGGTTTACGTCTACGACATTTCACTGCTTAACAAGGCCTTTGCGTGGTTGATCACATATCCTCAGCCCTTGAACCAAAACAAATTTGCACTGCTGCATTTCTGGATATAGCTCAAGCTTTTGACAGGGTTTGGCACACAGGCTTGCTTGACAAGCTCAAAACATATTTACCATAGACCCTTTTCCTAATCCTACAGTCCTACCTTTCAAACCGCTTCTTCCAAGTCCGCTATGGCTTAGAAAATTCAAACTACTATCCCATAAAAGCAAGAGTTCCACAGGGCAGTGTCCTGGGTCCCATCCTCTAGAACCTATTCTATACACCCTCAATGTCTCATATACCACCAATACGTTCTTAGCCACATTTCCAGATGACACTGCAGTCTTTTCATCTCACTCAGACCCCGATATAGCATCCTATAACCTCAAAAACACCTTGATGAGAGTTTATTAGGAGTAATCTATAATATTTCAAGTAAGCGAAATCTCTTCTTAACATTTTTACCCTATGCCTATCTATTAATAAAGTAACACGACGCTTGCCTTTTACCTGTACAAAAGGAGGTTGGACATTTGGAAATTCAACTTTAATACCATAAAACCCTAATCGGGGATACGATAAAGATTGATTGAGTTGGTATTTCTTACAGTCATCATTTCCTTAGCTTGGTTTTGGACGCGTCTTCCATCAGCGACAGAGCTATTTAAGCTTATACAATTAATGCCAACCCAAATGAACTAAACCCAAAAATTCATCGAGAGAATCCTCAATTTCTCAAGATCATTAATAACAAGAACATTAATAAAGATGGGGAAAATAGAGTATGGTTTTGTAATTCTTAATTGCATAAAAATATTTGTAATAGTGACATTTCCCGTAACTGGTAGAATATCATTGAAAACAAACTCCTTTGCTTAACCAACCCAGTACATGGGAAATATAAAAAAAAACTGAAAAGGGCTGACAGCAATTCCTGGCCGACGGTGTTTAAATTGGAATAATTTAAATGGGGGCTTACAGCTGACTGATTCCTGATGGGTATCCAGATCTATAGGGTTGTTTTTTGTTTTTATTTTGTAAATTAGATGCCTCAGTCGTAGAGAGTGCAGGGCGTGATGGTCATTACTGGCCGGCGGGATTTTTATCAGGTATGGAGGACAAATGAGGGGAGGACGGAAATTTGTCTAGTTTTCAGTTTGGTGTAGAAGGGGGTGGTAGAGAGAATAATGGACTCTGAAAAATGGAATTTCCCGGGCGTCCGATTGCCACCTATTGCTAATTATGCTCATAAAGTATTTCACCCCCGTTGTCGTTGGGCCAGAAACGCAAACTGACAACATTGGAAATATTAGAATATTCAAAAACACACCTTATGAATGAGGGTTTTGTTTTTGTATGTACCTACGCCACCCTCCGACTGATGAAGCTGTCCCATAAAGCTACAGGGCTGCACGGCCATTGGCATTAACACGGGGTGGTTTTCATTCTCATGATGTTCCTGCATCATTGGACCTCTCCCAGAGACGAATTCAGCTATTAAAAACTCCAAAAATTAACATTTTAATTTGATGCTAGGTACTAACGTCACAGCGCTGAAACTTTTCCTTGTTCGTGTATTTTTTAAACATGAGATAAAATCTCAACAAGAAAAATAATTCGTTATTTATAAATAAAACTGAATATTCAAATGACCAAAAGTCACGCAATGAATTCATTTTGTATAAAAATCAAATGGAAACTACACTTTTTTCTAGTGCCCAAAATTTGTTTTAGAAATATAACACCTTTTGTCTCTTCACAGCTTGCTTGATTTATGCCCGAACGTTTTTAACGGACTATGCTTTCATTCTGAAAAGTTCGATCTGACGTCAGTTCGCGAATTCATTCGGGCAGAAATCAATATTGCTGTGGAGGAACAAAAAGGGTTTTATATACGCACTTGCTGGCACTACCCTACAGTTGGTTTAAACTGATTATAAAGTAAATTTATTTTAAAAAATATACATAAAAAAAATTAAGAACTTATACATTCACATAATCACATCCATATAAGTGTGAGTTTTGGTCAGAGTTTACTAATAACTATGAATGATTAGGAAAAAACTCATGTACAGGTGCCTCACGGTAATTTCAATTTATTAAAAAAATGTTTGAGCGCCAGATCCATGATCCAGATAATGGAAAATTACTCAAAAACTCAACTCAACTCTTAAGGTACTCATAACCAAAACACTTAGAAATAGAGTACAGCCCAGATATATTTAATTTATCGACCATGTTAAAATGGCCCCCAACTTTCTTTAGTTCTGCAATTTATTGCTATTAACTCTGCCTAGATGCTTGTATAACTAGTAATGCGATTATTGTCAAATGCTAGTAACAATATAACGGTCAATAATCCTGTCATAACTGTTTATCATAGTTTGCTAATTATATAAAAAGTAATAATTTATATTTCTTTTACAAGGATATGCAATAGGTGACCAAAGGGAAAGCCCAGAAATTTTTTTTAAAACTGGGGAATTATTTTATATACCTAATCCCTTGTCAGTTTTTCCTTGAAACCAAATAAATATAATTGTCTTCAAAAACCCCTGGTTCTCCTTTACATAGTTTGATTGATTGGAGAGAGCTTTTAGTCCACACCTTCATATAGTTTATTACTTGAAAGTATTCATATCCTTGACTTTGTAGGAATTTTTCGTTCGCCAAGGTACCCTTGTCCAAGACATATGTGTTTAAATAACTGTAACCAGCTGAGGATGTCGATACCACTGTACCTATGTCACTCATTAATTTTTTGTTTGTTGGATGTATTTGTTCGTTTTCAAACTTAAGATAAGTTCTAGGCATGTCATACTTATTCACACTACAGTCGTGTATTTTATTCTATTTGAATATTTAATAATAATTCAGTGTAACCTTCTCTGAAAAATATCTCCAAAAATATATGTATACTCGTATGAGTTTGATACGCCATTTTTTGTGTGGGGTTGTTCTAATTCATAACAGAGTAACTATTAAAGACTTACATCACACAACAGCAATGCATTAAACATAAGCTGCAGAGTATGTCGCTCACGCCCTGGCAAAACATTTTTAAACAAACATTGAAGTGTTTGTATGGGAGGTAGGGACAATTCCCCGCTGGTGAGTTAGCTTGCTAGCTTCCCAGTATAGTTGCCCCAAGTTCCGGGCGGAGATGATAAGTGGCCCCTAAGTTCTGGCATACACTTGAGTCATCCTTTGTTGGGTGATAACACTGCCACATTACAGCCATAACGCGCACAACTGGGAGTCAGTCTTCATCCTGTTGCGGGAACAAAGCACGTCTAGCAACACACCGGCCACTTCTCAAGGCAATTCTAGTGAATGATGTCTTCGTTATTAACATGGAGACAATTGGAAAGCCGAGTGGAAACAAAATTGTTTAACAAATAATTACAGTAATTGTCCTGGTAGATAATGAGAAGTGAATATGTTATACTAATATGCCTAAATATAGTGGAATAAAGATTATACATTTTTTTTTTTTATAATGTATCAATTATTTTAATTCTATTCCTCTCCCTGTATCTGAGACAGTACGGTAATTAGGCTTCCATCTAGACAAACGAGTGACCTGGAACCTACACACGAGACTAAAAAGACAAGAACTAAACAGCTGCTTTGGACAACTGTACAGACTACTTCAAAGGACATCCCATCTCTCAATAGAAAATAAATCACTAATCTACAAAGTCATACTTAAGCCAATCTGGACATACGGAATAGATCTATGGGGGGGGGGTAAAAAAGTCGAACATCAACCATATCCAATCCTTTCAATAAAAAGTCCTGAGAACAATAGTAAATCCCCCTTGTTACGTCAGCAACAAAACCCTTCATAACGATCTTAATATACCATAACTCATCCCTTCGAAATTCATAAAGTTCCACAGTAACCTGTCCAACAACCCTAATCCCGTAGCACAGTCATTGCACTGCTCCACTCATCCCTAGGCAGTGTCCTTGTAACCTGCTATAAATGCGTGACAGTGGGAGTCCTGGCAATGGCCAGTTTCTCAAATCATGTCCTCAGCGTATGTGGCTCTCGCGCTCTTGGACAGCCTTCACTGGTTTGTATCCAGTGACGCGGCTGGCGGAGGAGCGTGGGGGACTTCCCAAGACTCCGTTTCCTCTTTCGCATGCGAGGGAGATAACAACCATGTGGACTTGGGAGGCCCCTGGGCTGTTTGTAAATATTATATGAATGTGCGAGTGAATGAAAATTGTAAATATGCTATGAATGAGAACATTTATCTCAATTACTTATTGCCTATTAAGTATTAAGGCAGATTGTAATTTTATCATGATAAAGTTGTTTAAAAAAGTAATGTATCAATTAAGATGATCTCAGCACTCCAGATGTATCTAGTGCATAATTTTGTTTGTTCAAGTGTTTCATAATAACATAGTTATCAGAGCTAAAGAATTTTATATTAATAAAATAATAGTTACTTAATATAGACAATACCGTGTGTTTAGGAATGGGTTGGTTTCGTGACTCCTGCTGGCTTCTTTCCTGGTCACAAGCATGTAGCCTCTCTTCAACACCCGGTTTATTGGCAACTGGACAATTGACTCACTCATCAGGACAAAAACCAAAAGCCAGAGCCCTACATCTTCCTGGACCACTCACCTAAAATATAGCCCTGGTGGCCGAGTCCAAACCAATACCTCAAATAAAATCATTTTTCTACCAGATTCTAATAATTCAAATGATAAACATATCATTACAATGCTTTTTAATACTATTTTAGTACGATATATATATATATATATAAGTAATCGTCTCCCAGCTGTAGACGATCGAGAAAAAGGAATGAAGAAGGAGGTAGATGATATAATAAGAAGGTTTGTTTTATAACTGGCTTTATTTTCCTCATCATTATCCTCTATACACACGTTACGGGTTTGTTTACCCTAGGCTACAAGGTATTAGGCTTAACATTGCCGTACCGCTAGACGTAACTCCCCCCTACCAGTTTACGGACATTCCCCGTAAACTCCTAACATGCGACATCAGCTACGTATCTATAGCAACACAAAACAAAAAGTATACTTTGTTAATAAAAAAAATTTGAAAAGAAAAATGTCTTCCAGGTCCATCTACAAACACAGCACAGACCCATATAACACAAAAAAAACATAATAAACCAATAAAAAATATATATATATAGGCCTCTCGGGACTGGTCACCTGTGACACACACCGGAGTTATGTTTCGACGACGGGGCTCCCAGGCTCCACCGCGGGAAACTTGAGCTGTTCCACATGTACCGTCCGCCGTTTAATCGGGGGTGTAATGCTTTCGACCGTGACCACGTTGTGTTCGCGGAGAGCGATCACTCGGAAAGGACCCTCGTACCGCACTAGTTCCTTACCCCTGTTCGACCCTTTTCTCCGGTACACGAGCGCGCCGAGTTTAAGATTGCCCAGAATATCGCGGACTTTGAGGTTGTCGCGCGCCACCCGTCGCCGTTTCTTATCCTGGAGCCTTCCCCGAACGGCCACCCACTGTTTCTTTAGCGCTATCTGATTACTTACTACCCGTGCGGCCAGTTCTTCATCGATCGCCGTACTCCTGCTATCGCGCCGGCATCTTCGAAGTCCAAACAGCGTCTCGACCGGAGAAAAACCGGTGGCAGAATGGATTGAGTGGTTATACGCGATGACTGCCTTTTCCATCGCCACGTTTGGTTCTAAGCCCTTCTCTCCATGGTAAATTCGTAGGTGGTCGCTAAGCGTGCTGTGCAGCCGCTCTACGTCTCCTCGACTCTTCGGGTGTCCTGGGGTGTTGAGATGCCAACGGATCTCTAAGGCCGCCGCCTCAGCCCTTATTTCGGCGTTATCAAACTCCCTACCAGCGTCGGAAGCTATCGTGTCTGGTACGCCATAAAATTGGCACCATGTGCGTAGTGCCCTTAGGACTGCTTCCGCTGATCGTTCTGCTATCAGATGGGCCATCGCTGTTTTGCTGAACCTATCGACAATGGTGACCCATTTGTATCCCCTCCATGTAAACGTGTCCACCTGCAAATCCTCCAACGGTTGGTCTGCCGTTGGCGTCTCCTCCTGTATTGCTCTGGGGGGGTGGCGATCATATTTCGTGGTCAGGCATGTGTCGCAGGTACCAATAACTCTCGCAATCGTGTCTTTCATGCCCAACCAGAAATATCTCCTCTTCAATGCTTGCAGGGTAGCGTCGATTCCCCGGTGGTTTGTCTTCCCTTGGTGGAATGCAAGGGTCACTTCTCTCTGCCGCGTTTCTTCTTTTACTGTCTCCACCTTCAGGGTACATCGGACGAACGTACGATCGACTCCGATCCTCTCCGTCCTCCATAGGCGTTTGATGCGCCCCCAGATGGTCGCATTTCCCACGTACATGTGGTGCGTTTTCCCTGGAGTAGATGCGTCCTTCAGAGCGCGGCAAATCGTATCGTCGTTTATCCCCGGTGTCGACCAGATTTTGACGATGTTGCAGTGGCCGTACTTCTCAGATTCCATCTTGAAGAGCCCAGAAGTTTTGGTGAGCCAAATGATCTGGCGCCTCTTGTCATTTATTATGGCGTCGAGGTCCTCAATGTCCGAGGGCCTATCCCCCACTGAACTCCCGTCACTCGGAACATCATTGGCTGGAGCCCCCTCCCGCTCCCCTTCCTCGCCGGGTGACCATTCCTGGACGAATTGGTGGGTGTCACGTGATGGTCCCGGAATCTCCTCTTCGATCGCATTCACGACCAACGCGCGGGATAACCAATCGGCCACGACGTTCTCCTTCCCCGGTTTGTAAATAATGTCGATGTTGTATTGACTGAGGAACTCCTTCCATCTGGTAATCCGCGCTGATGACTCTTTCAGTTTTCCCACCCATTGGAGGGGTCGATGATCTGTTTTAACCCGAAACTTCCTCCCGAATACGTAGGGCCGGAAGTGTTCTATCGCCCATACGATACCCAGTAATTCGCGTTCTAGCGCGCTATATCTACTCTCGGATTCAGTAAGGCGTCTGCTAGCGTATGCTATTGGTCGCTCCCCCCCGTCGCGATCCTGCGAGAGTACCGCCCCCAACGCGTATTCACTCGCATCTGTGGTAATCATGAAGGGGAGTGCAAAATCTGGAAACGCTAGTATAGGCTCTTCCTGTAGCCGCTCCATGCAACGTCTTATATTGTTCTCCATTACCGGGGTAATGACGACTTTTTGTCCTTTTTTAAGGAGATTGTTAATAGGGACCAGGTACTCCGCCATTTCTGGAACGAATCTGCGGTAGTAGTTCAGGGATCCGAGTAAGCGCCGGATTCCTTTTACGTCTTTCGGGATAGTCATCCGCTGGATGGCCTCCACCTTCCCACGATCGGGTTGCACTCCCTCTCTGGAAATTATGTGGCCTAAAAATTTCACCTGCTCTTGTCCCAAAAGCGACTTCTCCGCAGACAATTTCAGCCCGAATTGCTTAATTCTGTCAAAAACCTGTCGTTTCAATTCCTCGATTTCGTCCCTTATATGCTGTCGCAGCGCCTGCGGGTATCGTCTCTCTTTGATATATATCACTCTCTCCTGCTTCAGTGGGATCTCATGGAACGTTTCCCCCGTCACTCCCAGTTTGTCCCCTTCGTTGAAAAATATATCGGCATACTCTCGCCGAATAGCGCGTTCCCAGTTGTCCACCCGATCGATCGCTCCGATTCGCTCCTTCCCGTCCCCCACGGTTCCTGTACACCGGCATAACATTCTTCCCAGTCTAATATCCCATATTCCGTTACGGCACTTCACTCTTGCTCCTACCCTTCCCAAGAGATCGCACCCTATGATACCATCGTACTCGCGCGGCATCTTCCTAACCACGTGTATTTTCAAATATTCCCCCTTTTTCGCCCACCTATCCAATCCCATCGTCAACTCGCCTTCGATTTTACACGGCCCTCCCAGGGTGATAAGCTTGCACTCGCATGCCTGAATCCGCGACGACCCCTCGCCCACACACAATCTGTCCGCCGCTTTCCTGCTGAGAATAGTACAGGAACTCCCCGTGTCTATCAAGCATCTCACTCCTCTCGCCACTCCAATAATGGGTATACCGCCGTAATTCCCTCTGACGCTATAGTTTATTAACGTGCGGCCACCCCTCTGCCAGCCCGCTCCTCAGGCCACCGCTTGCCGTTTCCTTCCTCCTTCCGTGCCATATCGTCTGCTTCTTACGTAGTCCCTGTCGTCCTCTGCAGTCTCTCCTCTTCTGCTCCTGGGTTCATCTTCTTCTTCTTCTGTCTCCGACGCTCCCGTAGTTTTTGACGATTCGGAGGGGGTTCTGGTTCTTCTCCATACCCTCTGTGCGTTTACCTCCATCGGTTCCGGCCTATACCTCTCTGTTCGCTGGAAAATGTATGGACACTGCCTCGCGATGTGTCCCTCAATTCCGCATTCAAAACATTTTGTTCGCGGGCACTGCGCCACTAAATGTCCAATTCTTCCACATCCGTGACATTTTCTGTCCTCCTTCCTCCCGCTGGGTCTCGGTCTCCTTTGGCTAAGTCTCCTTCCTTCAACCGCCGCCCCTTTTTTCTCCGCATACCGTTGATCTTTCCTCTTCCATGCCTGTTGCGGCATTCTCGGCCTCCTGTACATCACTTTGGACCACCCTGCCTCGTCTGCCTCTAATTTTTCTTCTTCCTCACGGGCACTAGTGTCCATTAAATCTTGGGCGCACTCAATGAACGATCGGTCTCCCGGTAGACTATCTTTCTTGCCGGTATCCCTGGCCAACTGTACCTTTAGAATGGTCGATAGGAATGCCATCCGGCCTTCCACTTCCGCTAGGTTCACCGTTTCTCTCATTTTTTCCGTTATTTTGTTAAATTTAGCCAAGAGTTCTCCGGCGTACTGCCCTTTCGTTTGATTGGGCCGTCTGGTCTCCCTGAACATCTGGAAGATGTCCTCTTCTGGTGTCCATCTGCCTCCCCCGTATGCCTTCTTTAGTCGTTCTTTTACCACGGTCCATGGGGTGTCTTCGTCGGCCTGTATTAGGTTTAGTACGCTCCGTTTTATTCTACACACTAGGCCCGCTTTGATTGATTTTACGTCACCGGAGTCGAGTAAACCCTCAATTGCCTTCGCCTCTACTCTTTCCATAATCCTATCCCCGCCTTTGATGAAATGGTTCAATTCGCCTAACTCTCCTGAGAATTTCTCTAGGTCCGATATTGTTCTCCTCAGGTCCTGTGACGTTGCCGCTCGCACCTTCATCCAAGCCAGGGAGTTTGCATGAGCTTCGGCCATTGTTTCCCTAGGTAATTCGGGCACTTCAAAAGCCGCAGGCCGTAATTCTACCATGTAACTAGGTCACTTTTTCCCAATAAGACAACAGGAAAAAAAAATTAAAATTTTACTCACAGTTGTTTACCAGAATACTCGTAGTTCCCGGGTTTCGGCACCAGTAATCGTCTCCCAGCTGTAGACGATCGAGAAAAAGGAATGAAGAAGGAGGTAGATGATATAATAAGAAGGTTTGTTTTATAACTGGCTTTATTTTCCTCATCATTATCCTCTATACACACGTTACGGGTTTGTTTACCCTAGGCTACAAGGTATTAGGCTTAACATTGCCGTACCGCTAGACGTAACTTATATATATATATATATATATATATATATATATATATATATATATATATATTTTAAAAAATCAAAGGATAGCGGCATTCACGGTTTATTTATAGAATATATGACATATTTTGGACAAATTAATTAAAACATTTATGCAATGAGAAATTGGGGTAGATTTTACGAAAAAGTGCTCCAGAACCTTTCAAATACCATAACATTGCTTCACGTTAACCTAATATAATGTTATTAACAACACAAAGTTCGAGCCTACGATGAATCTTAACTAAATTCCATTACATCAAATAATAACAATAAAACTATACAAAACTGTATTGAAATCACCCTATTCCTCCTGGTAAACCTCAATTGTCATATTAGAACGGTCTCTCTAACATATACTCATAGCACATTTTTCCTTTTAATTTTTAGTTTATTTTCAGCATAAATTTTTTTTTAACTGAATAATCATCCAGAAACCCAATTTCCCACGTGCTCCTCTCCCTAACTTTTATTTTACTTCCTTTTAAAAAACTTGAATAATTTATATTAACAATTTTTGTACTTGAGTAGTTCCCACTGCTATTACAAATTCTAAATAATTATCAGCCAAATAAAAAAACGGGGCTCCCTAACAAATTTTTAAATTTATATTTTATATTCTGATTTTTTTTCCTGCAGTTAAGATTAAACAATCAAGGATTAAAGTTGGTAAGGCCTGAATAATGTGATGGATACTTCGAAAAATAAATATATGAACTTATAGCATTTTATGGTACAATGGAAGGGGTGAGTGATGAAGGAAGTAATGTCCTAGTGCAAAGAAGCAGGTATGTGAGACCAACAAAGTATATCTGATAAACAAAAAAAAGTACCGCAACAACTTTTAGGCTAAATATCTCAAAACATACTTGCCCTTCGTTCACTCCCCCTTTTTACCTAAGAATTATTTATTTCTTATTTAGAAACGCTTTGAGTGGCCTACATTGCCATTTTCAAGTGCTTAGAATGTTGGTAACGATATCAGAGTCTCGACATTCTACTTTTGTTTGTAGTAGGTCAGAACACTACTGTCATTAACAACACACTCATCACTCGAGAATGACAGAATAGGCTACTAAAAGCGCTTGTCCAAAATTTCTGTTGTGATAAAATTACAATCTGCAGATCTCTATTCTCATTAATACCATATTTACAGTTTTTTATTCACTCGCTGATTCATGCAGTATTTACAAAGATCCCAGAGATATCCCAAGTCCGCATGGTTGTCCCTTCCCTCGAATGCGAAAGAGAAAGTAGAGTCTTGGAAAGCACCCCCCCCCCCACACTCCTCCGTCATTCTCGTTATCGGATACGACCCACTGGAGGGTGTCGGGTCGTCACGAATGGAGTGTCTAGTTACCCTAGCCCTAGTGACGAAGTGAGGGTTGATTAAGTTTATGACCTGGACAATCGTTTCATGACGGTCTTACTATCTGACTCCATTTTTGATAGGTATGTGCCCCGACAATGCACTATGTTCAGGAGAAGAGGTATAGGGTAGGTGGTGTAGGTAATTTGTCCAGATCCCAAAGGCGAGCGTGAACTGGAGAGAATCAGACTAAATCGCCATGGGGAACACTGCTTGGTAAGCTTTCAGGGCCACGACAACCGTTGTCCACTAGGGAGATGACTCTCACAAGGAGGTGCTCGATTTAGCGAGACAAAGGCAGAGATTCCCACTAGGAAGATGTGGGGTCTGACAACGCCGGGCTAAAACGTAGCGAGGTGAGGAGAGAGAGATGCAGAGGTTTTCATAAATCAGGAAGACAAGTTTTTGAGCATAAGAACAGCCACGAGCCAGTCAGCCAGTTGTCAGGAGAATTATGTACAGGCCCCAAACCGCCGGTCTTAAATACCCAGCTAGCTTCGTCAGTAGCCAATCAGCTTTGGTTTAATTGTACCCAATGTCAGTTGAGTATGTGGTTTTCTTTGTTCTCGGACAAAGAGATATGTCACGGATACCTGACACGGGTAATGGTCTATGGGCCTCTCGGTGGTATGGTTCGCTTAGTACCTGCTACTGGTGATTGGCTCGCAGCTGCATGTTTATTGTTTACCACATTTACAATGATTTATATTTTGGTAATGTTATTTACATTTGTTTACAATATATATATATATATATACAATAGAGTATAGGGTGATTTATCTTATGTAGTTAGCGGTCGCTACAGAGGGTGATCAAGAGTGGGAGAGCCACAGATGCTCAGTACATAATTGGAGAAACTGGACATTGCCAGGATTCCAACATTACATAAATAGTGTGCTTACATATTTGTAGCAAGTCACGAGTTCACTGACGCATTAGTGGCTGTTCTATGACTGTGGTAGTGGATTAGGGTGGGTCTTCTTTTTATATATTATTTTTTTGAGAATAAAAGAAACAATACAGAATAACCAAAGGTGCGCTGACCGGTGCAACAATCCCATTGCACCGGAATACGCGCACCACAGGCTTTGTAACACCACGAGCCCGCTCACGGGCTTGTGGGGCAAGCCCGTTTGAGGCTCAGCCTCAGGTAGGGCAAAAAAAAAAAAGGATTAGGGTAATTGGATAGGTTTTGATGGAATTTCATGAACTTGGAAGGGATGAGCTCCAGAATGTAGGATATATTAAGAGAAAGCTCCTGTGAATAAGAAATATATTTTTGGAAGAATTTATATAATAGCTCAGCTTTGAATCTACCCCTAAATGGAATTATAAAGATCTGTACTGTTCCCTAATATTCGTAGGACTTACCATAGCTCAAAAGAGCAACTATTCGTGTCATTTTTCACAAAAGACGACCATTGTAACTGGCACTGAAAATAGATTTTCCCCCTACGTATACCCCATACACCAAAAGCAACCCCTACAGTCCAGTAACCACTGCAGCCTCGGTCTATTTCACGCCAGGTGGGCAGAGTGTACCATACACTGACCGTGGACTGCTATCGACAGGTGTTCAGCCAACAATGAACCGCTGACGAGACTCGCTATCTCCAAGGTGAAGAGGCCCCAAACTTTCCTCTCGTGTTCGCTATTCCACGTATGCTGCTCTTTTCTTCGCACATGTTTAATTCATCACCTCCTTCCTTCGTATCGGTGTTTACCACTTTTTATCCATAGATCATAAATAAAGCAAAAAATATATATATATACATATATATATATTTTTTTTTTTTTAAACATAATGTAAATCCTTGTAAGCCAATGTCGGGTAGAAACCCAGTGTGAATAATTATCTTTGCTAAAAATATTCTAAAAAGCATGCCTCTATATGGCTGAGCTCCAACGAATATTAATTGGGATATGGTTGATAGAAGAGAAGTAGTGTACAGAGCAGCAGCAGATCTTGCCTTGTATGTGCCCTTAATTGCGGGACATTGTGAATGCGCCAGGACCTTAGGTGGAACGTGTCTAGTTGATATAGCCGTCTATATGTCAATACGTACTGTTCTGAAAAACTAGGGTATTTTGTAGAACCTTTTTGTAGTTCTCAAAAATCAATGTTAAATTTTCCTTGTTGAAGGATGTGGATCCAACCAGGATTTTGATTGCCATAAGGTCAAATATACACATTCATTTATTTTTTTTAAAGAGGATATTTTTTTTTGTGTATAGGTGAAAATTTTAGAAAAACATCAATTATTGTTTTTATCTAAAAGAAATATCATTACATAAAAGCTTATTTGGTTATAATAATTTTATCATAGATGCACTTTGAGCCGGTAAGGCACAAAACTTGTTCAGAATTCAATAACAGGCAAAATGAGGTTAGTTAAACCAAATTATAAATATTAGTATGAATAAATTTTAGTAGTTTTATATTTCCCTAGTAACTCACATCAATTAAACCCGGTTGGTGAAGGTTTCTGTAGATAAATGGAAAAACTGATATGACTTAAACCAATAGAGGCAATTATGGAATGCAAACGTCAGCTGGAGGCTTTGTCCCGATAACACTTAACCAGTGGAGACGAGATCTATTTATTACTGACCAAGGGCTTGTTTTGCAAACAATAAACTGTCTTACTGCTGATCGATGGCTCCGATGACGACGACCGCCCGTGTGAGGCAATCATTACCTATTTCCCCACGATAGCTGAGAAGGCATGATCCATTTCTCTCCATATATACCTTCCCGAAATTCTCCTCCCTCTCACTCAGTCGGACTCACCTCACGCAGTAACACTCTCTCTTCGCGACTAGACGTAAGACAGTAGTTAGTAAAACCGTTACCTCGTTGTACTTGTGAATAAACTCTTCTTGTAAAAAGTCTATCGGTGTAAAAACTTTTTTAAATAGCCTATTTCCATTTAGGAAGGCTATCGGTAGCCTACGCTGTCATTATCAAGTACTTTTCATACTTCTTTTTTTGACAGTGTTGCAACTATAAACCGAAAACGAGGTTTCTTTCATTTTTTCAGTTCAACCCACGACCATCGGACCATCGACAATTCCAATTCAAACTTAATCCTTTTTCTTGCTTTGCCATGATTTTTTGACAGTTTTTTTCCTCTTGTGTTCTATATGGCAGAAATATTCTGCTTAAAACTAAACATTTTATAATTAATTCATTTGTCAAAGATTTATTTTAATATTTTTTAAGAAAGACGTGCAATTCCAAATCAGTACTTCTGAAGGAGCCTATCTTGTTTATTATGCAATTTACAGCGGCTCATGACTACCGGGCTCAGATAAGGTGGAAATGGAATAATTTACATCGTCAAGCCTTTGTCTCCGAAGCCTGGGCAATTGGGGTACTCGAGTAGCTCGAGGCGATGTTAATCTTAAGATGCAAATCATTTAATTTAGATTTGGCGATTCCCGATCACCATCAAACTGTTTCGGGCACTGATATAAGCTACAAATAATTTAGGAGAACTTACTATTAGATCGATTAGCTAAAAATAAATTGATTTGTTATATTGGCAAAGCAGTTTGAGTATGGAACATAACTTATTGTATGGCGCGTTACCTGAACGAATATAGAGCCTCACTCTTACGGCTTGACTAGTACAAAATGAGTTTATTTATAATTATTAATGAATAACGGGAAAAGAAAGGATTACTGGCAGAAACGGCAGTCGAACTCGGGTCCTCCCCAATATGAATTCTCTTTGACCACTTTCTCGCAAAAGGCTGCAAGCAATATACTCTGTTTAAGCCTCACACTAGACAACAGACATAAACAGTTGCTAAAATCAATTTGGACTGCAATTATGAGAGACAGCTAAATCTTTAAACATCAAACGAATCCCAACAGTCCTTAGAACAGAGCTGTAGTCAACCCCTTACAAACGCATCTCTTCACAGTTATCTGCATATGACAACAGTGCTTCACGTTTCCCCTCAATATATTCCCAATCCCACAAAAACCAATCTGCTCATCTATATCCTCTTGTCAACGCCTTATCAAGTAACGGTTATCGCTCCAATCCTCCCCGTCACCGAAAAAGTCCGTGACCTCGCGACCTATAGTAAATAGATTTGCATGCTATAGGATCCTGGCACTTGCAACATCATCACTCATGAGTGTCTGTGACTCTCTTTTCTCCTCTCTGATCTTCACCGCATGAAAAAACGCTCGGAAAGGGGGTGAGGAACAGCTTCGCTTCTTCCAGGTCTTCCACCACATTGCTGATGTAATGACCTTGAGAGTGGACCCCTGGACGGGTTCATGGCGTATTTATATATTGTATAAATATTAATTATATACAAGTATGAATGACTTTATATATAACAACTAATAATAATGATATTTATAATATAACTATAAATATTATAACATATACTCGGTGGGTACAAAATCAGAAAGTAGAGACATTGTGCGAGTCTGATTTGGCATTGGGGATGATTTGGGTTCGAGTTGCGAGTCTGCTAGTATATTTTTTATTTGGCTGTTAATAATTATTAATAATAGTGGGATCTACACAATAACAAACATCTCTTATATTAAAGTTTATGTTTTTTTTAACATGCCATAGCATAGCACAAACCACTATTGAACGAGATCCCTCATTATTCATTATGTCTGAAGTAAAATGGGCCATAGCGCCTTGTTCGTGAGGGAATGAAGGAAAATTACTTACACTTGGAACTTGTACTAATAACAACTAGCCGTGCAAGAGTTTTAAGCCTTAATAAAGCTTTTAACAGTTTCTCTGCGGTTTCAGCCAGCTAAAGTCGCTTGTAGCTTTCAGCACTACCTGCTGCTAACAAGGTAATCTATTAAATCACCACGACTTGATAGGAGCTTGTTATTAGCTTTTAAAACCCTTAGTTTTTTGATTTAGTGAAGCTAATTTCGTTTCCCAGTGGTATAAAGGTATTTAAGTATGAATTAATTAAGTAAGTTGTGTATGCAATTAGGTTGATGTATAATCTGATGGATTGCATTTATCAAAATACTAGTTTCAAATTTATTCTGATAAATTTTAAAATTCAACGATAACATAACGCAATATTACTTCTGGATACATTCAAATGATAACATACAAGAGTTTAACTTCAAAGAAATATTTAATTAACCAATAAAATGTTTTGTTACCACCAATATATACGAATAAAACTAAAAAGTCCCCTTGTAATGTAGAGTAATAAGTGGGCCCCCTACTTCTGCCTCACAGAAGGTGAATGAAACCTTACTCTTTACAGCATAAAGTGATCCTTATTATAGCTCTGTTTTCTTTTTATCTTTTTTTCTTTATTCACATCTTTTATCTTTATTATTTAAATTAGTATTTTAGGTAACATTTTTATAAACGACTTTCGTTTTGCTGTAAAGTTGACAAGGATATAATTTCCAGTCATACAGAAATTCACAAACTAAAGCATCTGGCATAGGTCACGTAGTTTTTTTTGTCATCGCCTTGAGGCGTTTTAAGACTCTCGGTCACTCATCTGGTAAAGGGGAAAAAAAGGAAATATTATTACCATTGCACTGATAATTAGTAAAACATATTTTTAAATAATAATAACAGAACTATGTACATAATTTGCCTATTTTCTCTTGACTGCTTCCTTCCAAACACACAGTTTCAATTATCATACTGGCTTTTTCATATATTGAATAGGGTATTTTCAGATCATATGAACATTGCAATACTACATTTAATTAATAGGAAATACATTCAAACTTTTATTCAAAAAAACATGGCAACAGTAATTATGCGGCGCAGGGCTTCAGAGTCAAACCTGGACAATTTTTTAAATAAAAGCTGTACATACTCTTACATTGAAAGAAAATGGACTTTTTGGGTTTTTTTTTTTGGAACGGGACTTATTATTTAAACTGAAAGAATGTTGTTATTTGTTTATTTAAAGGCTGATGAGAAAAAAGAGTGTGAATTATTTTATTAAAATATACAAAAAACTTATATTCTACAATAGTAGTAGTTATGAATGACAAATAAATAGATTTAATCAAACTAAAGAAAAATGAATAAAAATATGTAAAAAAAAAATTGTCAACTTTAAAAAATAAGGTGTTGAAACAATATGTCGTGCAATTAAGGATTTTTTAAACTTTCTGTTGAACTCAACACTCAGGTTCGTAAATAAATCAAATGCATGCGATAGGTACCTTACTACAGTAATGTATCTAAATTCACTCCAATACCTATACCGCAAAAAAAAGTATCCCTAGTGTAATTGTTGCCAACTTATGCTACATAATAAATTGCAATCTTGAGCTCTTCAGGCTACTTAATAATAAGTTAATAAAGTTCCGTGAATTTTCGCCAGTTGTTAAGTAAACCTTTTGAAGCCGAAAGTTAGCCCAGACTATTCTTAATATTTGGTAAAAGTATTTCTGATTGGGTTCTGCGAACAAAAACGAATATATAAATGGATATACCTTATTTGTAAACCTAATCCTGTTAATTTGTTTGTATTCCATTACAAAAAGCCTCAGCGGGAAGAATTTCCAAGTTTGGAACTCTTAATTAATCCACTTTTCTGCAAACAAACCTTAAATTGAAAATTAAGGCCCGCCATTTCTATCGGACAATATCTGGGTTAAAACAAAGTGGTCAGAGAAAGTTCATTTTTTATCCAGAATGCAATATTTTTGTTGCAACATTTACTTACTAACCTTTATATCTTAAATATTTTCTAATTATGTGCTTTTAGTATTTTGAGTTAAATCTCCTTTCTGAATTACATTTCAGAATATTGAAGATTTTTTTTTTCCTTTTCTCCATTTTTGGAGCTATAGTTTTTCAAGTAGGGTTTTTACTGTTTTCATAAATTATTAAATTTGTAATTGGGTTTTATTGTATTGTAAAGCTATTTCGTGATTTGAAGGTTATAAGATCAAGATTGCGAATGGATAGTTAATTTATGATCATTTGTGCAAATAGAAAGGTTCAAATTTAGCAGCTGCAGTTGTTGGTTATTTATTCCAGGAAATAATTGTCGAAACGGATTTAATGTCCGGACTTAGCGCTTTGATTAAGGATCCTATAAAGATAATGAGATCACACAATTCAGAAAAAATTTAAGAGCTTCCATAGTTCCAAGATGGTCTTAATATTTTTTTCTGAGTACATTCTTTTTTATAATACAATTTTCATTGACCAGGACGATTTCATAATTAATATTATTTTTGTTTGGTTAAAAATATGGGTTTGTTTTCACACAGTCCAAGTCTCAGGGATACTTTTCCTCACTCTCTACGTCATTCATTCCTATTAGATCTATATTTTTACTGTGAGGAGAAGATATATTGATGTGCAATATAGTTGATAAGTGTTGAAATAATGGCATGATATTAAAAAAAATATTACTAATCCTAAAAAAAACTATTTTTTTACTTCTGTGTATCATTACATATTTTGGCCTCAAATGCCCACCTTTTTGTGTCTTTAAATTGTTCATAGTGGACAGAAGTATAATAAAAGAACCAAAATTATTACTGCATTTAATAAATATAAATTATGGGCTCCAAGTGGCGTGAGCGTCCTCTCTTGTCCTAGTCCGTCTGAAAGAAACCACCTGCTACGAACCTAACAAGAACTAGTCAAATCATACGATTTGTGCAATGAGAGTTGAAAAACTCTAGTGATTTAATGTAATATAATGTAATAATGATTTTGATTTTTGAGATCTTCCGTGGCCCTTGCATAAAACAGCTCAATTTAATCTCAGATATGTGAAATAATCTAATTACCCAAAAGGGCCCTCTCATCTCGCTAGAATATATTTAATGACGAGTGGTGAATCTAGGGGGGGGGCTTTAGTGCAGGGCTGCCACCTCCTGTGTGATTTGTTTCGTATTCTATTACATTTCTCAACTCCTGCGTGATACAATTATGTTGTTATCCAGATAGTGTCAGCGTTATGACTGTCGTGGCTGGAGAGAACAATGCTTGCCGGTGTCAAACATCAGATATAAAGTGAACATCTAACACAATCATGAGGTGCTGTGTTTGAGCATAAGACCATTATTGTTCATTCCACCCAAGGAAATTGATTTACCTTTCAGAGCATGAAAATTTTCTTCTAATTATTAGGATTAAGGCGTTATTGTGAAATAGTTCACCTCTATTAATATATAAATGAAATAGAGATTAGATAAATTCTGGTTGGTAAATGACAAAAAAAAAACTGACACATACTCATGGTTCAGTTTTCCTGCAATTATTCCTGCTTGATCTGCATTAATGAAATATTACAAGCTGGCGTTACATAATGACCCAAAAGCAGGAAACTGACTCGTTTATCAATAAAAATAAATCTCCCACTATAATAGATAGAGATCCAAAGAGGAGTTGGATTCTTGAATGAAAACATTTTTTGTTTTATGAGCATATATTTACTGTAAAAAGCGAAAGATTTATTCGCTTTGAAAGGGGACCAGAGTTTTCAAGATCCACAAATACACGTGGACGTGCTTTGCTGTCTGCACTCACACGGAAACGTAGCTCCACTATCTCTCCTGACACAGCCACCTATTGGCCATCTGATCCCAACCGAAATCCTGATCTCCTTGACTTTTTCTTCTACAATAGTTTAGGAACACCACACTATTCACTCAAGCGCCTCGATGACCTCTCCTCCAACCATAGCCCCTTATTATCAACCATTTCCCTAAATCAAATTCACAAAATGCCTCCTCCTTCATTCATCAGGGGCCCAGTTGACTGGGACCACTTCCGCCAGATTCTTACAGGCTCTGTAGACCTCAAAGTACCTCTGAAAACATCCCAAGACCTAGATGATGCAGTGCATTCCTTCACTACTCTGATCCAGGGGTCGGCTTGGGAGGCATCGTCACCCCATCGTCACCCAAGAATCCACAATCATAATCGTTTACCTCAGCATCTCAAAGATCTAATCAAATCCAAACGCCGCTCCAGAACAGTGTGGCAAAGATCCCGGCATCCTGCTGATCGCCGCTCGTACAATCAGTACTGCCGATTGGTAAAGCGGCGATTGGCATCCCGCCGTTCTGATTCTTTCAATTCCTACCTCTCCTATTTGTCTACCAGGGATAACTCCTTGTGGAATGTAACTAAATAAATCCTAAAGTATCAACCTGTTTCACATCCACTCCGTCGTGATGATGGGTCCTGGGCAGCCTCGGATGGGGATAGGTCGGAGGAATTTGCTCTGCATCTTACCCATACTTTTACACCTCAACTTTCTCATCAAAGCCATACTCACAGCACAGCTGTGGAAGATTTCCTCACTTCACCTATTCCTCTCTCTCTTCCACCAAAAGCCGTTAATCCCTCTGAGGTCAAATACCTTCTGAAAAACTTACCTTACAGAAAATCCCCTGGATATGATCTCCTAACTCCTCTAATTCTCAAACAACTTCCTCCTAAAGGGTAATCTTCCTAACCTACATATATAATTGCATTATCCGAACGACGCACTTTCCTCTCCTCTGGAAACATTCCATTATTGTCCTATTCACCAAACCCGGTAAACCACCCAATGACGCCTCATCTTACCATCCAATTAGCCTACTCCCTATCCTCTCAAAATTATTTGAGAAACTCCTACTAAAACGTCTACTTCCAATTGTTGAATCCAAAAACCTTTTTCCCAAACACCAGTTTGGTTTCCGCCAACGACATTCCACTGCTCAACAAGGCCTTCGCGTTGTTGATCACATCTCCTCAGCCCTTGAAACCAAAAAGTATTGCACTGCTGCCTTTCTTGATATAGCTCAAGCTTTTGACAGGGCTTGTCACGCAGGTTTGCTCTACAAGCTCAAAAGACATTTACCAAAGACCCTTTTCCTAATCCTACAGTCCTACCTTTCAAACCGCTTCTTCGAAGTCCGCTGTGGTTTAGAATACTCTAACTACTATCCCATAAATGCAGGAGTTCCACAGGCAGTGTCCTAGGCCCCATCCTCTATAACCTATACACCGCTGATGTCTCCTCTACTCCCAATACCTTCTTGGCCACATTTGCAGATGACACTGCAGTCTTGTCATCCCACCCAGACCCCGACATAGCATCCCATAACCTTCAAAAACACCTTGACGAGATCGAGTATTGGTGCATTCAATGGTGAATCAAAGTTAATGAAGCAAAATGATCCCACATTACTTTCACCCTTTGTCGCAAGACTTGTCCACTAGTTTATTTTAATTCTATTCCTCTCCCTGTAACCGAGACAGTACGGCACTTAGGCTTCCATCTCGACAAACGACTGACCCTGAACCCACTTACGAGACTCAAAAGACAAGAACTAAACAGACGCTTTGGACAACTGTACAGTCTACTTCAAAGGACATCCCATCTCTCAATAGAAAATAAACTACTAATCTAAAGTTATGCTTAAACCGATCTGGACATACGGAATAGAGCTATGGGGGACAGCAAAAAAGTCGAACATCAAGCGTATTCAATCCTTTCAATCAAAAGTACTGAGAACAATAGTAAATGCCCCTTATTATGTCAGCAACAAAACCCTTCATAACGACCTTAATATACCCTACATTCATCCCTTCCAAGTTTATGAAATTCCACAGTAGCCTTTCCAACCACCCTAATCCTGTAGCACAGTCTTTGCACTGCGCCACTCATCCCTATAATCCTCCTCGGAGACTGAAACGGCAGTTGCCTCGTGACCTGCTATAATCGCGTGACAGTGGGAGTCCTGGCAATGGCCAGTTTCTCCAATTATGTCCTATTGCATGAATGAGCGAGTGAATGATGACTGTAAATATGGTATGAATGAGATCATTTATCTGTATTATTATTGCCATATAAAAGGCAGATTGTAATTATTGCACAATAAAGATTGTTGTTGTTGTTATTCTATGATTAATTGTAATAACATAAAAATATCAATGATTATAACTTTAGAACATTTTATTTTATTCGCTGTAGCACTCCTTTCCATTATTAGCGGATCATGGATGAATTTGATTTCTTACTGTTGTGAAGGGAAGTTTATATCACATATTACACACATTACATTACACAGGGAAGTGTACAGAAGTTTCATCGTTTCCAAGTGTTTCGTGTAGTGTATTCGGAATTGTGTATTCAGTTTATTTGTGGCAGTATATAACGACCAATTTATGATTAAGTGTTGAGAAGTCAATAATACATAAAAATGTTTTTATTAATTTTACTTGTAACATACTCCTTGCATAGTAAATTATACAGTAGAGTTAAAACAATATGTCATGCAATTAAGGATTTTTTAAACTTTCTGTTGAACCCGAAACTCAGGTAACTACTAAAATTTAATACTCAAGTTAAAATGTTAGTCTGAAAATAATTTACTTACTTACAAATTACATGAATTCAATTTATCGAGAAATTAACAGTTACCTGTTAGATTAAAAGGAACTCTGGGACTTGTAAACTCCTGGCGAAAGGAAGACATGTAAATAATTAATTCTCATTGAGTCCCTAGGCCTTTAATTGAATTTTTAAAAAAACTCTATTTTATTCAATTTTTAAATATTCGCCTTTGCCTTTGAAAATCATCTTTTTAAAAAATAATGAAATTCAAATAATGAAATATAAATATCTTGTCGGGTCGTCACTAGGGGACTGCCTGGTTACCCTAGCGCTGGTGACAAGTGCGGATTGTTCTAGTTTATAACCTGGACAATCGTTCCATGACGGCGTTACTATCTGACTCCATTTTTGATAGGTATGGGCCCCGACAATGCACTATGTTCAAGAGAAGAGGTACAGAGGTTTCATAAAGAATTAGTTTTCAGAGTTCGAGCGGAAACCAAGCAAGCGTCACGAGTAAAGGCCACGGGAGAGTCGCGAGTAACAGGGCCAGTAGCTGTGCCTTAAGTACCCTCTCTACTTCCTGCTGGGAGGCTGCGAGGGTCTACCCCGGCAGTTGGGGGCTGTGGACACCTGTGGTGCTGTACCCACGCTTAATTACCCAACCCCTTGTCCCGTGGAGGTAGAGAGGCCCCCTAAAGGGTTGTTAAGTTTATGACTGTTTACGACTGCCAGCTGGTGACCCTTTCTCGTTTATGACTTAGTTGGCTTCCGCCTTTTATTGCTTAACACTTTCACAATGATTTACATTTGTTTATATTACATTGAGTTCATGTTATTTTACTTTTGCTTACAATATATATGCAATAGAGTATAGGGTTATTTATCTTATGTAGTTAGCGGTCGCTACATATCTATTAAAAGAAACTTGGATGAATAAATCACGCAACTTTTATTAATTGATTTTAATATTATTTTTTTGTTTTATTTTACATTGTTTTCGCGTCACCTTATTTAGCGTATCCATAGCCATAGGGGCACGTCAGAATTTCTTAGTGGCATCGTAACTGGAACTTAGTATCTTGTTAAATCAGCCCGACTCCTCGACATATTTTGAGGTGTTGTATAATACATTGAAAATATATAATCGATTTAATCGTTCTTAATACTACTATAAAAGAAATATGTTCATGCACATGTGTGAATAATAGTAGAGAATTTCCCGAGTCTTCAGATGAAAGCAGTGTTAAGAAGGGTAAATCATTTTTATTCTTAACGGTAAAACATTGTTTCACTTGTTTGAAGAGCAGGCCCGCAAACCATCCCAAGACTCCTTTTATAGAACGGGGATGAAATAGAAGAACGCCCCAGGGCGGGGAATCACTTTGACTTTGTGAAATGGGGTCCGTTACCTGGACGGTCTTGGGATGATGGAATGACCAGATACATCATCTCCTCTAGCCCCGATAGAGATAAACTGCACCTTGCCAAGGATCACTGGGTAAATGATAGAGAAAGGAAGCAGACCACTTCGTCAAACAGCACAATTTAAAAAAAAATTGAGTACCAAAAAATGTTAAACAGGTTGAATACCTATCTGCTTGATACATTTCGTACATGATTAGACAGTCATAACAAGCACGTATTTTATGTCTGAATATTTACAATTCTTTGATTGTTTCTACCGAGGTTTTTATTATTATAATTCTGCATTTGATGTGAGTTTTGTAGCATTACGTTGTATATATTTGATTTCTACCCTTGCATATTGTGGTGGTTTATGTCTAAATAATCAGTTAAAGAAGATCAAAATTTGTTTTTTTTTCGAAAAAAATTGAAAGAAAAATTGAAGAACGAAAAACTAGCAAGCATTATGGATGCCTGTTTAGGCCGCAATCATACAAAAATTGTAATAATATTTATATATGTTATGTCACGCTAAATTTACTTACTTTCTTAGTACTTTGATTTAAGTGAGTGAGCTTTATGGTGAAATTCCCTGTTTATTGCCTGAGCAGGTACTTTCGGGTCACCCACAGATCAATTGAATACAACTGAGGGTGATAGGAACGTTTTTTTTTCACCATGTGAGCTCCTGCTCTCTGTCGCGTAGGGCTTTGCTCTGAGCTAGCTAGAAAGGCGTCAAAGCAAGATGTTGGGTTCCCTGAGTACCACTCTTTGATGTTTATTTAAGTGTGGTTTTCAGTCATCAGAAATATCGCATCTTATTTTATATTCACTCCTTTGCTCTCTAAACATCTTTTCAACCAATGATTACCACACTTAAGAAATTACGATTAATCCTCAGAGGTAAGAATCCAATAAGATGAGTAAACTATTTTGAATTAATCTAACTTTTGATCACACGCATATAGTCCCCATATATATAAATGATCATATTAAACTTATGCATCCTTTAACATTCCATAACTTTAGGATTACATGCATATATCTTTATAACCAAGCTTAAACATGGCCGTTCGGTTTATGAATTAATTATGAATCATTACCAAACATAATAAAATATACGTTTCTGTAAATGATCCATAAGAACCAGCTCAGAAGCTACTTATTCTATGTTGTAGTTAGTCGATTTACCTTATAGGTGAACTATTTTTTAATATAGCATTATTATTTTGCTTGTTGTACATGTACAATATCGAAGAAAGGAAGCGATTTTTTTAAAAATGCGGGGACATCTAAAAAACTGCTTCTTCTGACTAAGTTTATTGTACTTAAACCACTCCGTAAATGTCTATAAATTTAGTTAATTTAATTTCCATATCGTTTTAATTGGTTTATCGATCTCTTGTGCATTAACAACTCAATCAAAATTAGGCAAGCAATTATTATTTTATAAATATAGTGTTTCTACTCTGCCACTTCGATCCATTACTAATTTCACTTCAAAAAATAAACCAACGTGTTGAATAAATTTACTGTTCTTTACAACTTACAACTCAAAAGAATTTTGGCTAATATCGTTATTTTATTTTTATTCTCATCTGCTGAAATTCAAATCTTCCAGAAGATGGTAGGTACTATCATAGGGAAAATAAGTAATTTGATTTCAGTGTATGCTCATTCCTGACGTATGGACAACGGACGCTGTAAAAACAACTATAAACAGTAATGAAAACCTCACCGTCTGATGCTCAGAATCTGCATCCAATAAAATACTGTTCCAAATAATCCTTTGAAGGCAATTTATATTCCCTCAGTGTTGTACTGTGTTCTCGATACAAACAATAACGGGTGAACCGGGTCAGTGTAATGAAAATTCTTCAATTGGCGGTTTGTAATTCTTTTTTTTATTACATATGTTTTTTTTTTTCATTGCAGCGTCACTCTCTAGTAGGATGATTTATCATTTCCGTCACCATTTAGGATTTGAAATGTACAGGCGTTTAATTTTCGTTTCAAAAGCAAACTACCCCTAGTTTATTATAGTTAAGTAGTTTATTATACAACATTCAACAGTTTTGTTTTTAATCAAGTGTTAATTGCGCTATAGAGGGGCAATGTGTATAGTTTGAACCGAGTAGAGTATTTTGAGCTGTTCTGTACCATGGAATTATTATATAACTTCAATCTTGGCACAAAAGCTGGGATTCATGGTGTCTTTTATTGTACATATCTAATTAATTATATAAATAGTATTTCCATATAATTAAATACAGAAATCTCAATACAATTCAGGTAATTGCTATGAAATGAAATTATTTATCATTATATAAAATTAATTGGACGATAATGTATTTGTTAAAAAGTAAATATAACAGTATACAGAATCTTTCTTTCTATTCTACATTGACCTTTTCAATCAAAATTTGAATCAATGCAATCTAAATTACCAAGTCCGCAAAGTAACAGACGTCAATATTTTCTTGACTACGATTGTTTGAAACTTTTATAACGACTCTCATAGGCAGGATTTTCCTCACTCGTAATCCTGTAGTTTTATCGAGGATTCCAATTAAGATAAACGATCTCCACTGGAAGGGATAATGAAATACTGGAATAATGAGGGGAAAAAACTCCTACAAATCAGCAGAGATTGCGAACCTACTGACAGAACCCACCCTTCTGCGCCTCTAGTGATAATTCTTCTACATCCAATGCTGTTGAGGTATTCAAAAAAGCAGTTTATTTTAGTTGAGTGCGTTGGATCTAACCAATAAGTGTTATTAAGCCTAAAAAACAATTAGGATGGCTTTTTGCAAACATATGCAAACATAACCACCACAATACAAACACGCGATTTATTTTGTAAATTAGGACGTCATGAGTTTGATATTCAACTGAAAATGATAGAAATCTATTTATTTAGTAATAACTAACTAGTTTAATAATGACCCTTCCCTGGGTTTCTTTTTATTTTAGTATAATTGGATGCAGTAAATGGAACTTCCCTGGAGCAATTCCCCTTTTTTCCATTTATGGAAAAAAGACTGATTTTCTAAAATACACCAAAGTTTTCATGGGATCATTTAATTGTATTTATAAAATAAAAAAATCTAATTACATATTTTTTATCGGATGTCCATACCTTTTTAAAAAATATAGGTTGACTTGTTTGAACACTAATAAATTCATATCGAGTGTGCTTTGGTGGATGAAAGGAATAAATTTATTGGTTCGATGCATGTAGAATAAAATGTTATCCCTTTTATTTTGTAAACAGAAAATAAACACTGTGATGAACTGTAAATAGCCAAAATATATGTACTAATCGTTATGGAAACGTAAGAAAACTAAAAAATGGCATAATTTGCCTCTTACAGAAAGGCCTAAGTTGATAGATCGTCTACTCCTTTCAGTCAGATTGACAAGGCAACTCAATATGTAGAAATGTCCAGAAAAGAAATGAACCCATACAAACCAGTACGTATTCCGAAAATACTATTGGGTATGGACAGTTGTACTGAGATATGCAAGTATGTATATGAATGAGACGTATTGAACAAAATGAGAGTGGTAGAGGAAATGGTACCATTGTCTTCAAATGTGGGCTCGCTAAAAGCATTAGGCAATCAGATACCATTGTGATCCCTGTCCCAGAGGTCCGACACCGATGCCAGTGACCGGCTTCTCCTTGGCTATCTCACTCCATTAAGCTCTTCTGAATATTTAATTATTGACCGAGTCAGGTACTTGACTGATACTGTCAAGTCAAAGGAAACGGTAATTTTGAAAATACTTACTGAAGAGGATCATTAACGAAATGTTCTCTTTGAAATCAAATACAATTGGGGGCATAGAATTGTTAATCATATCTACTTAGGTTTTCTTAGGCTAATAGGGAATCGATTGCCAAGCTTAACTGGTACTAAGGTAAACTATAAATGGTTAGAATATAGTATCAAGAAGTGCGGAAGCCCGCGTGTATAATCTGCAATTTTGCGATGATACCTTGTTAAAGTAGAACTTGAGCAGGCACTTCCAATTCTGAGCACGACACAACACAGCCCAAAGGTACAGACATAAGATCTACTTTTATCAATAACAAAAACGTGTTGTTGGCTAAGCAGGAAAATATTTTTAAAAACCCAAGTGCTGTACTCATTTTAGTGGTGACGACCGCATACGAAACCTCACTCGTAATGGCTAAAAAGTTAAAACCATATGGGGTTGGAGAAAAATTGATAAAGTGTACAGGCTAAATATCTAGCGGCCAACTAATGACCCAAATATTTCTTCAAATAAGTAGTTTCAACTCTATACAGATGCAAATAGTTCTCACTAGCGTTGGCAAAAAGTCGTGGCTCCTCTGTCCAGCTCAACTGAAAATTTTTGTCCATCTAATAAGTGACGATTTTGAGATAAGTAAAGAACTGCTTGACCTTCACCACTAAAGGAGAAGATTTTTCAACAATATTAAAATGGCTATCGGGCCCAAAGGGGTATCATGGCGGAAATTAGATGCTATTTGTACTGATAGAGCTTCTTGTATAGTAAACAAAAACAAGTAATGGATTGAATTTCTCAAACAACTCCTTGGGAGACCTCTATTTAAATACCATTGTACAATTCCCCTGGAGACGCTTTGCGCCAAATATTTGGATATTTCATCAGTACTCAAAAACTAAGGAAAATACTACCCTTTATTAAATGATAAGTATCCTTGACATTGGTTGAATAATATTATAACAATAATTGAATAAAGTCCGTGAAAAATCTCAAGTTTGATCTTTGCAATCTTGGTGATCTCTCGACACGCAGTCACAGAACAGCACGTTTAGTTATTATACTTGTTAATTATCATTAAATGAAGCAGTTTTATTGGTATGTAATGATAATACATTCAAATAATTCGCCTTTATCTTTATATGAGAGATATGCAGTAACCAAACTTATTAAAGATTAACAAAAGTTTTTACAACACAATATAAGCATAAACCAGCGATCTCTCCGAATTCAGTTCAATTAAATGTTGAAAATTTCAAATTTTATGAAATACAATCGCTACAATTGAACTGTTATTGAAATAGCTCTGAGCTTTCATCTTCAGTTATCTCTATGATAAAAAAAAAAGTAAAATGAAAAAAAAACCTTTACCTGTCCATATTCGAAACAAACTAATTACTATCATTATACAATGGCAGTAATTAATTAAAATATAAGTTATATTCCACCAACAGTGCTGCATCGTACATAGTTTGAAATGATCTTTCTACTCTACTACAATTATAAATCCTGGAAATTTATAAATACAACAAATATATATTAAATAATTAAAATTCAAACAACAAAACTAAAAATCAGAAAATTAAAATTATTGAACAATTGTCAACAAGTTGTCACAAAATTATAAAATCTATTTAACACAACTTTATATCAATCTCAGTTATATTCAATATTCCGTTTCCCATTACACAAAATATTATTTTTGGATCTATCACAATTTGGTATACACAATCATAAACAAAACTGAAAGTTGTGTAAACAGGCTGAATAACATTGAGGTTTGATTCTTTTCTATTCTTCTGATAATTGTATTTTGAGCTATAAACTAGTTTATTTTGAAGTGTCTTGGATTATACCTTAAATATTTCAGATATGTTGCCACATTTTTCAATACTAATGCGAGGAACAAGGACAGACGAAATACGACCACTGAATGGCAATCGATCCACTCTCTTTGGTCTCGGTGAATAATTGATGTAATATTAGCAAGTGTACTTTTATTAATTTTATTTTAGATTTCATATTTTTAATTTTTGCATGGAAAAATACCCGTATCTAAAGAGAGTTATTATCTTCTATTAATTTGCACAAGAAACCTCCGCGCTCAAGAATGTTTAGATACAATCTATTCCAGAATCGAGCACAGTGTATTTTTGACACAATTGGTCGTACTACAAAATGACAGTCAACTGGAAAACAGACCATTGAGCCGCTAGCTTGAACAAACATTTGCATCCAAGTAATTACTTAATGTCTTTGATGCTTGTGCCCACCACGACACACTGAACAAGTACCTTCGGCGCATGTATACAAGCATGTGTAATATATATATATATATATATATATATATATATATAAGTTAATGTTTATTGAATTACAAGCTAAGAAAGGTTGGTAATAAGAACACGTAGAACGTTATAACAAGACTACTTTATTTAGACCAAGATACCTCTATCTATAGGTATTACCTGTAAACATATACAGATAACATATGTTTGGGGATTAAGGCTGGGCACTAGCGGCGCCTGGACTTAACTCCCCCCCACCAGTTTACGAACACCCATTCGCAAACTTTGAAGTCCAACACTCGGACGTCTTAGTCCATTCAAATAATGCTCCGCTAATGTTACAAAGGAGCAAAGGCGAGCCCCGCCCGTACACAGCCTGTAATCCCTCACATTAAGCTCTAATCCTATAAAACGTAAAAACCAACTGTCACTTGTAAACAAAAAACATAAAAGAAAACTTTGACTTTTAAAAAAAAACAATACTTCTGTGGGAAAAATCACATAACTATAACTATTTACAATGTTCCTTGCGTGTATGCTGCGAGGACACTCCAGCTCATTCCTGATCTACAACCTCCCCCCCAGGTGGAAGCTTTAACTGTTCTATGTGGACATTTCGCCGCTTCTTAGGGGGTCGTATACTCTCAATTGTCACGACGTTGTGTTCCCTAATCACGACCACTTTAAATGGGCCCTCATATCGCACCAGCTCTTTGCTCCTATTTGACCCTAGTTTTTTATAGACGATAGTCCCGATTTTAAGTTCCCCCATTCGATCCCGGACTTTGAGGTTTTCCCGTTCCACTCGTCTCGCTTTGTCCCTCGTTATCCTTTCTCTGACTTTGTCGCATATTTTCCTCAAAGCGACAGTATTACTCGCCATTTTCTCCGCCATTCCCTTGTCTGCTACCGTCTCTGCCCCATTTCTCCGTCTTTCGCGCAGCCCAAAGAGGATCTCGAACGGGGAGAACCCCGTCGCGGTGTGGATCGAATGACTGTAAGCGGCCACCGCCTTCGGCATTGCCTCATTCGCCGGCAGACCCTTTTCCGCGTGATATACCCGCAGGTGGTCACTCAGGGTGCTGTGCAATCTTTCTATCCCTCCTCTACTCTTAGGGTGCCCTGGGGTATTAAGATGCCAAGAGACATCGAGAGTCTTCATTTCTTTTCGGATGTTGGCATTGTCAAATTCTCTGCCCCCATCCGACGCGATCCGGTCTGGTACTCCGTAAAACTGGAACCAGGTATTTAATGCCAGCATTACCGCGTCTGATGACCCATCTTGCACCGGGTGCGCCATGGCCACTTTGCTAAAGCTGTCGATTGTGGTAACCCACTCCAAGTGAAGGTATCCACTTGTAAGTCACTCAACGGTGTCTCGGCGGTGGGCGATTCTTCTTGTCGCCCCCGTGGCGGATGTCTGTCATACTTCGTAGTGAGACAAACTGCACATGCCCCTATCATTTCTTGTATGCTCTTTTTCATTCCCCACCAAAAGTACCTCCGCCGCAACGCTTGCAACGTTTCCTGAACTCCACGGTGGTTCGTTTTTCCTTGGTGATAGGCCAGCGTCACTTCCAGCTGCTGTTCTCTGTCTTTGAGTGTCTCCACCATCGACGTGCACCGAATAAATATCCTATCCACTCCAAGTTGTTCCGTTCGCCAGAGTCTACGAATTTTCTCCCAAATAGTGGCATTCCCTACAAATACATGATGGGTCTTTCCGGGTTCCGAGGCATCTTTCAATGCACGGCAAATTTGGTGGTTCCTAACCCCTGGTGGCGAGCAAATCGTCGCGATTTTACTTCTCCCATAACTGTCATATGCGATCTGCAGCCGCCCTGAGGTCTTGGATATCCAAATGATCTGCCGTCTTTTGTCGTTCACGATCCCTTCTGTTACTTCCATTTCAACAGGTCTTTCGGCGGCGGAACCTTCCTCTTCAAGGGTTTCCTCACCTTCGCTATCTCCTCGCGTACCGAGGCTTCCATCCTCCCCGGGTGTCCATTCCCGGAGAAACTGTTGGATTTCCCCGGATGGTTCCCCTTCTTCCAATGCATTCACAGTAATGGCTCTGGACAGCCAGTCTGCCACTACGTTCTCTTTCCCGGGTTTATATATGATCTCCATATTGTACTGGGACAAAAACTCTTTCCACCTCGTGACCCGCGCCGAGGACTCCTTTAACTTTCCTACCCATTGTAGGGGTCTGTGGTCGGTGTGAACACGGAATTTTCTGCCGAAGACATATGGGCGGAAATGGTCTATAGCCCAGACGATACCTAGGAGCTCTCTCTCTAGAGCACTATACCGCGCTTCCGTTTCTGTGAGCCGTCGACTAGCGTACGCCACCGGGCGCTCCCCACCGTCTCTCTCCTGCGACAACACTGCCCCCAGTGCGTATTCGCTGGCATCAGTGGTGATTGTGAAGGGATGTTGGAAATCGGGAAATGCTAATATCGGTTCCTCTTGTAAGCTAGACATACATTTCCAGGTGTTCTGCTCCATGATTGGGGTAATTACCACCCTCGCTCCCTTTCGCAGTAAATTATTAATAGGCACCAGGTATGCCGCCATGTCCGGCACAAATTTTCTGTAATAATTAAGCGTCCCCAGAAGTCGACGGATCCCCTTTACATCTGTGGGCACCACCATCCTTCTAATGGCCTCGACCTTCGTAGAGTCTGGCTTAACCCCCTCCTGTGAGATAGTGTGGCCCAAAAAATTGATTTTTTTCTTCCCCAACAGAGACTTCTTCATGGACAATTTTAATCCGAATTCGCGGACTCTTTGAAATACACTTCTTAGGTGCTCAACGTGCTCTGCCTCCGTTCTGCTGAAAACTAACAGATCGTCCATGTAGACCTGGCATACCGCTTCGTCTATTCCCCTCAAAAATTCATCCATTAGGCGTTGAAAGGTAATCGGGGCGTTTTTCAGTCCAAATGGCATCCTGGTAAATTGATAATGCCCCCTCTCAAATGTAAAGGCCGTTTTGTCTTGGTCGTTCGCACTCATCTTGATCTGGTGATAGCCTGCCTTTAGATCTAGGGTACTAAATATTGTCGCCCCGTTCAATCTGTCTAATATGTCCTCAAATCGGGGAATAGGATACTTCTCATCCGTCGTGTTCTCGTTTAACTTCCGATAATCGATAACTACCCTGTATTTCTCCGTCTCGTCCCCAGGTCTATTTTTCTTCCTCACTGCCCATAGAGGACTGTTATATGGCGAAGTGCTATCAATTATAATCCCTTGCCGTTTGAGACTCTCTAGCTCCTCTCTAATATGCCTACGTAGTGCCTGCGGATATCGTCTCTCTTTCACGTATGTGACGCGTTCTTTCTTTAACTGGATCTCGTGGACCGTCTTCCCAGTCGCTCCTAGCGTGTCTCCCTCTACGTAAAAAATATCCTCAAACTCCCTCTGTAGGCCTTCCCTCCAGCCCTCTATTTTATTAACCGCCCCTATCCGCGCTCTTCCGTCCCATATAGTCCCTTGACATTTATATTCCACTTTGCCCAACTTAATGTTCCATTTTTCCCCGATATTCTCCACACGCGCACCTACCTTCCCCAACATGTCGCACCCAACTATCACCTGGTACTCCCGCGGCATGTTTCCTACGATATGTATCTTTAGATCTCCCCCTTTCTTCGCCCACCTATTTAGCCCTATGACTAACTCTCCCACTACCTCGCAAGGGCCTCCCAGGGTGATTAAACTACAATTACATACCTGAATCTGGAGTGCCCTCTCTCCACCATACAGCCTCTCCAGCGCTCCGCGGGACATGATGGTGTTGGTGCTTCCCGTGTCCACCAGACACATCTCTCCTCCTTTGACCCTAATTATTGGCAACGCACACATCCTCTCCCGAATTGCATTACATCTCAGGATGCGGTCGCCTCTCTGCCGACACGCTCCTCAGGCTTCATCACGTTGCTCCCATCTACGTGACTCGACCTTCTGCCCTGTCTGTCTCCTGTTTCTGCTGCGCCTCGCTTCTTCTCCTTCAGTTCCCGAAGTCCCTGATGACTCATCTTCTGATGATCCACTCTCCCCATGTGTCATGCTCCGTCTCTCTCTTACTTCTTGAGTGTTTACCTCCATTGGTTCTGGTCGTTGGTATTCTCTCCTCCGGAAGATATACGGGCAATGCCTCGCGATGTGTCCTTCCTCGCCACACTCAAAACATTTTGTTCGAGGACACTGTGCCACTAAATGTCCTGCCTTCCTACATCCGTGGTATTTTCTTTCTTCCCTGGGTGGGGCATACCTCGGTCTCGTTCCTCTAAATCTTCTTTCTCCTGTCGTTCCCTTGTCTCTGCCAATAACGGACGTTTCTGGTCTCCTCCAGGTTGGTTTCAGGGTCCGGGTTCTTTTGTATGCAACTCGGCTCCACTCATTGTCGACGTCTTGCACCCTCACTTCTTCCTCCTTGGCACTAGTGTCGATCATTGATTGTGCACACTCCGAGAACGAGCGCTCATCAGAGAATCCTTCCTTTCTTCCTGTCTCCTTGGCCAGTTGCACTTTTAGAATTGTGGATAAGAATCCCATTCTACCCTCCACCTCTTCTACGCTAATCGACTCTCTCATCTTCTCCGTTATCTTATTGAAACGGACTACTAACCCCGCAGCATATTGCCCGTTACTTTGTCTTGGGGACTTTGTCTCCCTAAACATTTGGAATATGTCCTCCTCGGGAGTCCATCGTCCTCCTCCGTACGCCTTCTTCAATCTCATCTTAATTAATTCCCACGGAGTTTCTTCATCTGCCTGAATTTGATTCAGTATACTTCTCTTGACCCGACATATCAGGGCCGCCTTCAACGATTCCGCGTCTCTGGGATCTATTAAATTTTCTTCTGCTTTAGCTCCAATTAAAGCTGTGAGACGGTCTCCTCCTTTTAGGAAATGGTTCAGCTCACCCAGTTCCCCAGTGAATCTCTCCAGCTCCGCAACAGCCTTCCTCAGATCCTGGGTATTCATCGCTTTTACCCTCATCAGCGCGAGCGCCGTGGCATGAACTTCTGGCATAGTTCCCACTCTTCTAATATCTGCTCCCTCTACGAGATTCAAGACGGGCTGTCTCAAAATTCCTCCTTCAGTCATCTTCTCTCTTTCGCGTATAGAAGAAAAAAAAACAAAAAAAAATTACGCTCGCACTCGATAACTCTCTTTCCCCACGGTTCCCGGGTTTCGGCACCAGTTAATGTTTATTGAATTACAAGCTAAGAAAGGTTGGTAATAAGAACACGTAGAACGTTATAACAAGACTACTTTATTTAGACCAAGATACCTCTATCTATAGGTATTACCTGTAAACATATACAGATAACATATGTTTGGGGATTAAGGCTGGGCACTAGCGGCGCCTGGACTTAACTTATATATATATATATATATATATATATATATATATATATATTAGGAGTAATAATTATGAAACAAAAATAAAAATTGTTTATCTGTTTTTAGTAAATAAAGTAAATAAGATTCACCTATAAGAAATACAAAAAAAAAAAAAAAATATATATATATATATATATATATATACTTTATATAGATAAAAAAAAAAATTCATCATGGTCCATCACCTCCGGTTATAGACGATCGACGATTGTCAAAAAATCCGTGTCTTCCCAGTCAGCAAGATAATCTAGAATAGAAAAAAAAAATATTCCGGGACAATGTCTCCCTATGAATAATAGTAACTTTCAGATGGTGAATTAACATCTGGCAAATAATAAGAGCTATATCATCATAATAAACAATATAGTGATGACAATGCAAAATAAAGCGTAAAACTCTATAGGAATAATAATTAGGAGTAATAATTATAAAAAAAAATAATAATTGTTTAACTGTTTCTAGTAAGTTAAGTACATAGGATTCACCTATAAGAAATTAAAAAAAAACAGAAAAACATCAATATATATTTTTGATTATATGGATATTTATTTTTATGAGAAAGAAGAGACGTAATAGCTGATAGTAATGTAAAAGTAACATTTGGTTATTAGGTTCGTTAGAAAATTTATGAGGTGAAAAGAAAATTTTTAAAAAACGATAAATTTCAAGGTAGCTTTAAAAAAAACATCAGGTTAAACTATAAGTCTTGTGTCTATAAGACTTACAATATTAGATTAAAGGCTAAACCCATGTATAACTGAGTTCGTTAATATGCTTCTTGCCTAAATCATTCACAGATTGATTTTAATTTTATATAACTGACCAATAGATTATACCTAGAGGTAATATTTATTCTTTTTTTTTTTGAAGAATTAACTAGGTTTATGATTGATTCTCGTTTAAATTGTCAAATTTTGCTATAAAACTGGATTTTCCTAGAACTAGCAACAAATAAGTCACATTCTGACTCTTGGAAAAATTCTTGAAGATAAATAATTCTGACCAAATTGTCTTTTAACCACATGATGCTGCTTTCCTTCGCTCGTTAAAAATTTTATTTATTTTAAAATGAATAATTTTGATAGCGTTTTTATTAAGATTTATCTTATAGACATAAATATTCTATATATTGAGAAACTCACGCAAGGAAAATAGCACAACACAATAGCTTGCATAAGGTTTATAAAAATCGTCAATGAATGACCATCATAGGCGTGCGTAGAGGATGCCCCAGTTACTAGTTAATTAATGAAACTGCATCAGCATTCATAGCTGCATATAAGGCTGAGTTAGCATGCACTAAGTATGCAGAGCGATGCAGCAGTGGGTTACTATTAGCTGCGATTCCATCTCCCAAGATCATCTCATCGCTCATTCATGAACCAGCTAGATTCAACCGGCAACATGAGGCTAAAACCAGTTATTCTAAATTACTCTAAACTATAGACGAAAAAATGGTTTTGGTTTTTCTTTTAAAGCCAGTTATACATTTGTCGGGTCGTCACGAGGGGGGTGCCTAGTTACCCTTGCCCTGGTGACGAAGCGAGGGTTGTTTAGGCTATGACCTTAACAATCGTTTCATGACGGTCTTACTATCTGACTCCATATTTGATAGGCAGGAGAAGAGGTATAGGGTAGGTAGTGTAGGTAGTTTGTGTGGTCTTGGAATAACCACGAGTTCACACTCGGTATCTGAGGGTAGGCGAAATCCGTCTGGATCCCAAAGGCGAGTGTGAACCAGAGAGAGGCAGACTGGATTGCCGTGGGAGACACTACTAAGTAAATTTGTAGGGCCACGACAACCGTTGTCCGTGAGGGAAAGTTCTCTCCCAAGGAGCTGCTAGTTTTAGTGAGGCGAGGACAGAGAATCCCACTAGGAGAGTGTGGGGTCTGACAAGGCCGGACTAAAACATAGCGAGGTTAGGAAGAGAGGTCCAGAGGTTTTCATAAATGAGAAGGCCAAGTCTTGAACATCAGTGCAGCCGCAAGCCTTCAGTTAGATATCCATCGTAAGAATGATTTACAGGCCAACCCCCGGGTCTATTTATAGATGACGTCCCTCAGTAGTATCCAATCATGGGACACGTTGTGGCCAATGCCAGCCCAGTATGTGGTGGCCCTTGTTCTCGTAGTGACTCAGCCCTTGTTCGGGTCGCTACTACCTGCTCTTAGGTAGAAGGTAAGGGTTCCCAGCCTCTAACTAATTTACTTGCAGCTGCGTCTTTTATTGTTGACAACATTTACAATGACTTATGGTTTGGTAATGTTATTTACATTTGTTTAAATTAATTTACAATATATATACAATAGAGTATAGGGTGATTTATCTTATGTAGTTAGCGGTCGCTACAACATTTAAATTATTATGTTCAAGGGATAATTATGCTAACTTGATGTTAGCGTGTGAAAACGTAGTATTATACTGGGAGAACTCGCAGGGAACTCACGTTGGGAAAAAATCACTGGTAATTCGGAAGCGAAAATGGTGAGGAGACAAGGATTTTTTTTTTTTTTGGTGTGCTTACATGATATTTTCTGGAGTTTGTTATGATTAGAGCTCTCCACACAGTCATGTTTCCTCGTCCTTGTTCCTCGCACAAAAGAATGCTTGTGGAAAAATACCATGAGATATACTCTTCTTTTCATAGCGAGTGCTCACGGGACGTTTTCGTTAGTACAGCTATTTGATTATTTATTTATTCGTTTATTTGTTTGCTATATTCATAATATTACTGTTTTTGTTGATTTTGTAAAATATTTTCACAATGAGTCATGTACGTTCCTCGATAAGAACCCCCCCCCATCCCACGGGAACTGATAATGGGTGCAAAAACAATAAGTGGTCTTGAAAATTAGCTGATTTTCAAAAAGAGCATTTGAGAGAAAGTTTCTGTAAACGAAGGTGATTCAAAATAACGGAAAAAGTGTGTGGAAAATGCTATATAAAAATTCTCCATTCATACACTAATTAAACATATCCGAAAAGTGTCAATTGTTCACAATTATGTGCCCAAAATGTGTTGATGTTTGTTGATTTTTATATTACCACAATTTTAATGTGCATTGTTTATTTAATTATGATACCTTACTGAAGTAAATCTAAACTATGTTTTTGTTTTTTGTTGTACTTTATTGAATAAAATATTTTTTGTTAGTCCATTAAACCCCTTTACTTATTCCGTTATATTCTAATAATATAATGATAGTTTTATTTGGCATTTAAAAGGTCATTATCTAGAAAAACAAAATCGAGAAATCGCAAAATATCTGAGAGAAGTCTCACGTCTTATGAGTTCTGCAGAGTTTAATTAAAATAAGAATGTTCAAAAATATTGTGAACACCTCTGCAAGTCTCCAATTTATGAACTCATGCGCCGTAGGCATTTTAAACACCCCATGAAACTCCCCAGTTTTCTATATCTGTATTGATGATGGTCAGATAATCTTTTCAAATGCCCAAGTCTGAAATGGGTGGTGCCTTTTATTGTTCATTCTGTCAGATTCCTGAATAGGGCACCGTACATCAGAGCTGAACATTGAAAAACATAATTTATTATTAGGCCTTAAAAAATTTTCTCAATGAGAGTTTGACTATAAAATACAAAACTGCGGGGGATCATATTCAAAATAAACTTAAAACTGAAAAACAAACAACGATGGTTATCAGTAATTATTCAAAAAATATATAACAATGTTTTAAAATTCCTTATTGTATTTTATTAAAAGTAGACTTCTGATTTTTGTGACATTTTATTGAATTTATTTATTGCTGAGATTAGTTTTTATAAAAATATAGATTGTGTTGCTCAATCATAAGAAGCTTTTAAAACAGTCTTTCGTAATTATTTGAATGTTTTTAAACAGGGTTCATTAATTTAAGTTATGAAAGAACTTACACATTTAATTACCTCTTTAAGGAAAAATAAACGATGGCTGTCTATGGAGTGGGAAAAGAAAAATAGTAATTGCTTCTTGGAGGAATTGATTAATGGGACACTAGAATTAGAAAGTTGAAAAATTAGAAACGCCGGAGATATTGAATCGTGACATTAAATGTAATTTAATCTCTAATTATACAATAGATAATTAGTGCTCTTTTTTCCAACTGTAATTTTTTTTCTCTGTATGCTTTGGTTGAAAGAGCGATTCGATGGTTAAGAAATTCGTTCAGGAGTCGCTTCTTGACTCAGTCATTGCAATGATAAATATAAGCAGTTATTAAAGATTTAGGATAAGTATAAGCTTATAAATGATATAATAGGAGCCGGGGCTTATATATTTTTTTATTGCGAAACGTTATTGCCTATGGAAGAGTACAAAATATTTTGTGTGTACACAAAAAATGTGAAACTCCTTGTGTACCCGTCAATCGCATCTCTGCACCGAGCAAAGCTGGCTCCCCCCCCCCTCCATCCGTAGACACTACTTTGGTTCTCCCTTTCGCCAAACCTTTCAGGCTCATAACCCACTTTATGTTTGCAATATTCTACACTTTAAATCCACAGCCTACCCCTGGGACAAGTATCCCGTATTTTAGACTTTTGAACCCCTTCCCACAGGACTGCATTCGACCGCTCCTTTCTTGCTCACTCCAACATTATCTGCAATTATGTTTCACTCAATATCAACCATACTTTATCCTAATGTGCTTTTAAATCCCTCCTGCATATGGTTTCGTATTTGTTTTTTCTATTGTCATTGTCTTTTTTTTGATTATTTTTTAACTGTATCCGATTATTACCATTTCACTGTTGATTGTTTTTAGTATTTATTAAAAGTATAGCAACTAATATTTATGTATTTAATCTTTTGACTTTTATTCTCATTGTGTATTATACCTTTTTGTTATCATTTTGTATTTACAAATACTATCTAATTTATGAATCATATTTTTTTAATAATTAATAATGAGATATAAATTTTGAGTTCGTTATTATTATTATATTTTCTTAACCCCTCCACGTGTAATTTATTGTTTCTTTTCTGTTGGCCAGAGCTGCATTGTTACTAGTCATAGGGTACATTATGAGTATATAATATTTTTTCATTAAAAAAAGGTAATTGTCTATTTAATTAATTATTCCTTTAACTGGGTAGTATGTGATACGGATGTTTACGGAAAGATGCCCCTAACAGTTTTTTCTCTGTTGTTTTTTTAATTTTCGGGATGATCGCCCGGTTTTCGACCAGATTAAATCGGCCTATATAAAACTGGATAGTCAGCCCGAGCAGAGCTCCAGGAGAACGATTGACAAATCCGCTCGGTGGTGTGTTTGCTTACCGACGGCTAAATCCGGCATTTTCCCTGATGAGCCGCTGCCAATTAATATACCGCGCAGGAGGGATTAGGCAGGTGGATCCGGACGGGGCATCTGGCACGTTTTCTGCCGTTATTACTTCCATAGTATAGCCGCGGCCCTTTCATCAAAATATGCTGAAGTGACTAACAATCTTACTCTGGCTCCACGCATCAATCTTACAGCAAGAGAGCACACGCGTCTTATAATACTGCCTTTGTCAAGGGATCATGTTTCCATCTGATTCCTTCTGCAAAACAACAAGAGAAATTATAGGGGTTATGAGGTAAAAGACTCTGGAATTTGAAAACATTCCTGCGAACTAGGGATGATGTGGTTTTGACAAAGTTGGGAATCGGCTTACATATGATTATCAGATGTCTGAGGAGTCTATGCCGACATATTCATCCATCGAAAGGATCTCCGCATTTAACAAAGGTTACCAACTTCCGGGAGGTGGAGTCACTGATGCGCAGAATGAGATACGAATAAGACTTGGGCTTATAATAAGGGGGATGCACAGATGTACTTAGGTTAGGCGGAGTATATAGTAGGTATATACAATATAGAGTATAAGTTTGGAATAAGGGTCATTTGTACATAGGTTAATTAGACGTAGGAAAAAAAAAGTTGATAATAGAATGGAAATGTAATTAGGAAACGGCACTTAAATTGTAAGTCAGTTATTGTTAGTTAAGTAATCAGTAGTTAATAGGTTTTATAAATCCGTAGATAGTAAGCGTAATTATTTGTAGAACATAAGAAACTAATACTAATGTTACATTGTTAATAATATAATATAGATAGTTGTAAGTTAAATGTATTTATAGTTTAGATACGAATAAAGACAGTTTCAAAGAATTACCAAGGTGCGCTGACTGGTGCAATAACCCCGAATGCACTGGAATACGCGGACCATAGCCATCGATAAAAGTCCTTGGAGTCTTCTTCACAGACTAGCGGGGAAACCCCGAGTTATGAGGGTTTTAAGAACCGATCCTCGAGCCTGCATCACGGGCTCGTTAGGAAACCTCGTTTAAGGTTCCACCTCAGGAAAGGGAAAAAAAAACAAAAAAAAACTCCTATGATGTGCATTTAACAAAGGGTTACCAACTCCTATGATGTTCATTTAACAAAGGGTTACCAACTCCTATGATGTGCATTTAACAAAGGGTTACCAACTCCTATGATGTGTATTTAACAAAGGGTTACCAACTCCTATGATGTGTATTTAACAAAGGGTTACCAACTCCTATGATGTGCATTTAACAAAGGGTTACCAACTCCTATGATGTGCATTTAACAAAGGGTTACCAACTCCTATTATGTATATTTAACAAACGGTTACCAACTCCTATGATATGCATTTAACAAAGGGTTACCAACTCCTATGATGTGCATTTAACAAAGGGTTACCAACTCCTATGATGTGCATTTAACAAAGGGTTACCAACTCTTATGATGTGCATTTAACAAAGGGTTGCCAACTAACGTTTTCATGTAATTATTACCAGTGAGAGTTTAGGCGAAGGTATAGGTAGATAAATGAATTTATTAAAACTCCTATTATGTGCAAGAAAAGCTATTAATAGTAGATTTGAAATATAAAGCTTTTAATACCCCGAACACATCAATAATTCTATAATGGATGAACAGAGCATTTAAGGCTGAGAACCTGAGAGCTCAAAGAAGGAAGCATAGCGGAAAAACAACAAAGGAAAAGAAATATTCTAATTAAAGAAATATTCCAAAAACCATAGAGGGACAAATAGCTAAAATAGAAGACGGGCTCCTTTTTTTTATTTTATATATTTATTTTTTATGACTTAGTATTCATCAGCTAAGAGCCTTCTTTTATATTCCCTCGGTTTGCATCGTTGGAAAATGAAGTAAATCCATGCATTGAAAAAATTGCAAACATTACTCTAATGACTATTATCAATCACATTCTATTCAAGACCCAGCACATAGTACAATTTATTGACCGCGACTTTGAAACCAATTGTTTTATTTAACTTGAGACCCTTCATAATACGATAAGATGATACATATTTTTGAATTATTATTTAATCGTTTTTAGTTGGCCCTTATTATTATTCCTAGGGCTAATTTTTAAGCATTACAATAATTTATGTGCAATCTATCACACCTTACGTGCAAAAAATGTTTGAATTAAAAGTAGCACACTTTATTTTAATGAACATTTGATACCCTACTCAATATTATTACCGTACCCATACATGTTATAACCACTCAGGTATTAGTGAGTTGACCATATTTTCCATATCACCGGGCCGTCAAATGAAGTCACACATAATATAACATGCCTGTATCCTAAGCAGAGTTCACAAAGTGATAAGGATAACCAGAGAGACCGGGGGTGAAAAATTAGGATCCTAGTTTTGAAAAATAAAATTGTGTGATCTTGCATTGCGCATTATCCCCTGATCGGATGATGATGGGATGCGACTCTCAAGATGCGAAGTAACAATGCGAGAACTTAAACCCTATTGAGACAAACAGTACATACAAAACAGAACAATGACTAGCGTCGCAAAATGGAATAAGCCTTCAGTATCCTCTTCCAAATTGTTTACCTGATGTTCGACTTTAAGAAAAGCATTAAAATTTAAGAATTCTTAAAATATTTGTCACTCTCAAAATTTCGATAGAGGATTGCCTATTCTTGAGATGCTATTTCTCGTAACATTTTTCCTGTCATCGGTTTTTGGAACTTATGACACCATATCGTCTGTGTCTTCTTCATTCAAGATGACACATCAGAGCTTGCCTAGCTTGTAAAAATATTGAGTTTCGTTGATGTTATATTATATATTCTATTAAAAATTATAACACCTCTATATATGTATATTTTCCTAGCATCATGATCAAATTTCGGATGAAAAATTGTACATTCTTCTTCTAAAATGTTTAATACTGTTATTCCTTTAGTAAGATACATCAATTGTTGAATGGATAAGTCAAGTATCTGAAAAATAAATGTTTACCGTACAGGTCTCTTCTGTTATGATTTATGTCGTGTAAAATGGGTCAAGTCCATTGCATGAGGATGAATTTCCAACGTGAAGTATAAGGTAGCTTTAGTTTGTTCACATAATTTTAGTATTATTATTATTATTTGTTCCGGCATTTGTGCACCGCGGCCTCACTGAGACCTATTGTGCGCCGTCCATGTCCCTGTCCTATATATGTGACAGGCCCACGGCCTTTGCAAATCTGAGGTTACTGAATGGATCGATCAGTTCACATAGTTTGGGGTCTACAATGCGATCACTACCAAAGTGAAGGTATCGCCTTCTAGCTAAGTTATCACAGTCACATATTATATGACGTGCCGTTTCTCCCTCTTTCTTGCAGAATCTGCAGATTGGTGATCCCACTATCCCCAAATTAAAGAGGTGTTTATTTAACCGACAGTGACCTGTATAGAGTCCTGTCACACTTTTGAGTGTCCACCTGTCCATTGATAGAAGTGCTGAGCTTCTTCTCTTACAGGGTCCAATAAGAAACAGTTTCGAGTGTTCCTGTTTCTTAGTTTCTCTCCAAGAAAGTCTTGCCTTGTCCTCTAAAGCTAATTTTATACGCCTTTTAGCGTAGCTGAGGCTGATACCACATATGGGTTCAGGTGCAAGAGGTGTCTGTTCTGAGCCCACCCTTGCAAGGCCATCTGCCTTCTCATTGCCTGTGATGCCTGTGTGTCCTGGCACCCAGTCGATTCTAACCTTATTGGCTAGCGAGAGTGTGTTTAAGTTGTTTTTACACTCCTCAACCAAATAAGATCTGGTCGTATAGCTTCTCAGGGCGCCAATGGCTGCCTGGCTATCCGTGAAAATTGTGATCAGTCTGTTTCATACACCCTCCCCAATTAAGGTTTGGGTACAGACATTGATCGCCATCACTTCGGCCTGAAAGACCGAGGTGTGTCTACCTAAAGGAATAGAAATCCCAGATTCTGGTTTATCTTTCCTCCATATGCCGGCCCCTGATCCGTTTTCTGTTAGTGAGCCGTCTGTATGGCAATTAATCCCATTACACAGTTTATGTGGTTTGGTCTTTGTGTTTTCCGCACAGTATAAAACGTCTGTGTGTTTCTTAACTTGTAGGTCAGAGTGCATTGACAGCACCTCGTCCTCATCAATTCTTCTGAACAAGTTCCCATGTCCCATGTGAGTCATGACTTTGGATCTTGTTCCTGATTTCGCAAGTCTGTAAGCCACGTTCAAGGCTTGCGCTTCTACTTCTATGTGCAGTGGATCCAAGTTCAATAAGACTTCCATTGCAGCAGTAGGAGTTGTACTCATGGCACCAGTAATCATGAGACATGAAAGCCTCTGTAATTTGCCAAGCAAAGTTCTATTTTTACTAATACTACATCTGTGCCACCACACCATAGAGGCATAGAGCACCATTGGTCTCACTGCTGCGGTATATAGCCAGAATAACATTCTGGGTTGTAGTCCCCAGGTCCTACCCACAGCCCTTTTACATGCATAGAGGCATCGAAGTGCCTTCATAGTAGTATTCCTGATGTGTTTAGACCAGTCCAATTTTCTATCCAGAGTAACCCCTAGATGCTTTACCTCACTACAAATGCTTACCTGTGTCCCCCCTATATAGGGTGGTCTAACTATAGCATTTCTTTTGTTAGTGAAGATACAGAGATTTATCTTCTGGGGATTGATTCCTAAACCATTCTTTTCACACCAATCCCTCAACAGATCCATCGATGCGGAAAGCAACTCAGAAATGTTTTCTGAGAACTTGCCCCCTATGAGCACAGCAATGTCATCAGCATATCCCTGTGCGTAGAACCCTGCAGAGTTTAGGTTTGTTAACAATGAGTCAACGACCAAACACCACAGTAATGGAGATAACACCCCTCCCTGTGGACATCCTCCCACTGGCTTCATCCACAGTTTGGTTTGTCCCAATTGTGATTGTAAAATCCTATTCTCTAGCATGGTGTTTATCCAGCTAGAGGCTAAGGAACTAATCCCCTTTCTTTCTAAGGCTGATGCCATAGTGTTATAGGGTGTGCGATCAAAGGCACCTTCTATATCAACAAAGATGCCTGCCATTATTTCTTTATGAACTAGGGATCTCTCTATCCTGGAAACCAGGTGGTGGAGAGCAATTTCACAGGATTTTCCTGCCTGGTATGCGAATTGAGCGCTATGGAGCGGTCGTTCTACCAGTATTCCATCCCTAATATGTCTGTCTATGACCTTTTCCAAGGTCTTCATTAAAAATGAAGTCAGACATATTGGTCTGTAAGACTTGGGTTCGTCATAGGACTTTTTCCCAGGTTTTGGTATGTAACACAGTTTTGCCATCCTCCAGCTTACTGGAATATAGCTCAGTGCCAAGCTTCCCCTTAACAAGGTAAGTATAAGGGGCCTAATTACTGGTAGGCCTTTTTGTAGCAAGGCTGGGAATATCCCATCAGTACCAGGTGATTTGAAAGGAGCAAAAGAATTGATTGCCCACTCCACTCTTGCAGAATTGACAATTTTATTTGCTTCTGCCCAGTTACCCTTGCAACTAGTGTGTTCACAGTTGGTAGGGTCATTATTAATCGTATCCATCAGTCCGCATCCAGGAAAATGTGCGCGCGCCAGGGCACCGAGGGTTCCCTCCTCAGAATCCGTATAGCCCCCTCCCACCCTGACGGAGCCCAATACTCCCCTGTCCAATACTCCCATGCTTGTATAAGATCCTATTTACTCTAAACATGGAAGTTGTATCGTTTATTTCGCTACAAAATTTCTTCCACGCCCTTCTTTTAGCCTTTCTGACTTCTTTGTGATAATCAGTGAGTGCACGTTTATAAGTGTCCCATCTGCCTGATCTTTTGGCCGCGTTAAAGAGTTTACGTGTAAGAGCTCTTAACTTGCCAAGTTCATTGTTCCACCAGGGACAGTTCCTGTTGGATCTAACATTACATACAGTGTTATTATCAGTGTATGACTTAATCATTGCCTCAGTCAATGTTGAGTTTAAATGTTCCAAATGCCAGTTGCTACTCACCACTCTAGGACAGCATTTGACCTCCTCCTCAAGCTGTGTATGGTAGGTTTCCCAGTTTGTAAGTTTGGGATTCCTATACACAGCTTCGGACGTGATGTTACCACTTAGATCAAATCTAATGTATCTATGATCTGAGCATGACTCTTCTTCAGAGACGTGCCAGCCTTTAACCCTTAGGCTTATAGTACGTGTACTAAGGGTTATGTCAATGACCTCAGATCTGATTCTGTTGTTAAAAGTGGCAATATTGCCTCTGTTTAGAATGTCTAGGTCATTACTAGTTATGTACTCTACTAAACACTCACCTCTCTGGTTGTTGTCCTTGCTCCCCCAGAGCTGATGGTGAGCGTTCGCGTCAAGCGATGCTATAAGCTCGCCCCTTAAGCCAGTCCCTTCCGTTAGCTTACTAAGTGCCTCGGTCGGGACTCTTTCTTCATATGGGAGGTAGAACGATGCAATCGTCAACCTCCCACCTTGATTTCCCTCGTTGAGGGCCATTTGAGCTGCTGCTAAATCTCTAGAACAATATTGCCATAGAGGCAGCATTTTAAGACTGCTCTTATGCAGGATACAGGCTCTGGCACGCTCGGGTACAGAAATAAACTCATACCTACGCATCGCCAGCCCCCCCATCCTGCCCTTATACAGGTAAGGTTCTTGTATTAGAATAATATCAATATCCTTACCTCTCACATACTGCTGCAGAACACCACATGCTGCAATACGGTGGTGTAGATTAATTTGCAGCAGCCTCACCACCATGATCAGTGCCCGCCGGCCCCCGGAGGGCCACCCCGAGGCGGACGCCGGGAGACAGCGCCAAACCCAGGCCTCCCCATCACAGAGGGCCGAGACCCAGCGCGCACCCCAGCCCCCGCCACGGGGCCACCCCCCGCAGCCGCCATAGTCATCGCCTTGGGGCCATCCTTAGGAGTTGGCAAATTCGTCGTAGCGATCCCCTTCGACTCCACCACCTCAGGATCGCTCCTTGCCTCCTCCACCTTATCAGCCGGCTTCCTCTCCTGTACTGCTTTCGGCGGCTTCTTCTTATCCAATACCCTGAGAGCGACCTTAGTGAACCCATAGTTCAGCTTAAGCTTCCGCTTCTCAAGGTATTCCATGCTAGTCTCTGGGGCAGACAGGATCGCAAAGAAGCCATGCTTCTCCACCTTGGTGCCCAGGAGTCTCCATAATCTAATATCAGGTACCCTAGAGTTTTGGGTCCTGATCCTCTTCATGAAATGTTCTTCCAGAGGCATTTCTCCTGTAATGAAGGTTCCTACCTTCACGGTTTTATGAAGCTCCTCCACCTTTCCTACACGGAGCTCCAGATCCCCACTGATGTTAAAATTGGGTACTATAATCGACAACCAGTCCTTGGTCTCCTGGTTGTCGCAGATTATGACACAGGCTCCCACATGTGGGTAAATTCCACTGGATTCAGCCTGTGTCCCTTTCTCTTCTTCCAGCTGATCGACAAATTTCATCAGCTGGCCCTTCATTTCCTCGCAATTCTCCTTCGTCAGCTGAGTGGACGGATATCCACTAGGGATAATCGCCACCCTGCTTCCTCCGGCAGCAATCGCGTAGGATGCAATACTAACATCCCCACCCCTATGCCTCTTTGCCGTGGGCGCAGAGGTACCGGGTGAGGACCTAATCCTTTTCTCTGGAGCGCACCCAGACCCTGCCGTATTCCCGGACCCCGAAGGTCCTGGAAGTCCGGCCGGATCCTCAGGTGGCCCTCCAGCCAACATTGCCCTCCTCCACTTCTTTCTCTGGGCTCCAGAGAACTTGTGCTTGGAGGTCTCGCCTGCATCCTTGGATGCAGCGTCCCTACCAGGCGCCAAGCTCTCTGGCTCCATTACCAGTCCGCTTACCTCCTCTACAAGCGTCGCAAGCGAGCTCATAGAGGCTTCGTCGTCCACTACCTCAGCGCCAAGGTCCATTGAAGGCCCCTGGGCTGAGTCCTCTCCGCTGATCAAGCTGACCAGCTCCTCCATGTCTTCATTATTAGTTGTTGTAGTACTCATATTTTGTTCCCACGAAAGCGGGGGAAGTTACTCTGCAGGTACTGCCCCCTCTCCCTGCAGAGGGCATTTAATACAATGGGGTGCGCCTGGTGCCCCAAGGGGGTCGATTAAAGACAGTGCATTTTTATACACCCCCTGCCATTCGGCCACAGCTCGAGCTCCTCTACACTTGGCTTGGGTGTTAAGGAGATCTCCACATGGATTTCATGGGGAGATCCCGCCTCTGTCGTCCGCGAGTCCATCGGACTCCCCAGGGGGTACCACTTGGAGGTGACAGTAGGCGTTGGTAGGGATAGGTCAGACTGGGAGTTCACAAGCAGTGAGTAGGGCACTATTGCTTGATTCCTCCGCTACGAGTACAGGAGACCCCCGCACCTGTCTCCCTCTCTAGTCTTTCCATTACCCTACCCATTTACCCCCCCTAATTTTAGTAACTTGATTTGCATAATTCTGAAGTCAATGAGACTTACACAGATATATCTTAGCATTTTTTTTTTATTTAAATTTTACTAAAAATAAAGATTTCAGCTGAGAAGTTGGTTTTGTCAATTATTGTCCCTTTAAAATGATCCATGCAGAATCTTCAGAAATACAACGTATATTGCCAGAGAAATAAAAATATTTATAGTTTAAATTGAAAGGGCCTCTGTTGGGTCCCAACTATTTTTTTATTATTTTTTTTTACTCACGTAATTATAACGATTAATTTTATTTTATTTGTTAAAAAAAAACAAAAACAAGATTGTATTATTTGTTGTATTGATATGCATAATTAGTAATTAAGGTTGTTTACGTCTAAGCAAGTGATAAGGTGACCTCTAATGCGATCGGCAATTGTTTTGGCATGGCGGATCAACTCCGATCGTCATCTAATTACTGGCTCAGTTCCCTGAAAGTTGTGAACGAAGAAGGACGCTTGGAAATTTGTTGATTGATGTTGACCCCAGATTCACCCTACTTCTTCATCGCTGACTGTACACCGGTTATCCACCACCCACCCACGCTCCCAATTGTTCGGAGAGTGAACATCGAGAAGAATTTCTTCTTCTCCACTTGGGATCTCCGGTAAGAGGTTATTCGCTAGTACACACACCAGTTATCTCCAGATTCAGCTCACATCATCCTTTCACTTGCAAAGAATAGAAGACTATTGACTTTTGGTGATTGACAATGTTAAATTTAGTAAATATAGGATTCAATTAATTTTTATTTATACTAAAGCGTAAAGACATTTATATTTTTGTTATCTATGTTTCTTTCATTTTATTTTTAGATTAATAACCCCGTTACTAACATTATTTTTTTTGTGTTTATATATATACGATTATTACATATGTATTGCCAGTTTATAATTTTAGTTTTTTTTTTGTATAATCTTTCCTCAATTATATTTTGTGTAAACAATCTTGTTTTTTGTTGTTTTTCTGGGAAAATGCAGGCATCCATTCTTGTACTTTTTTTCTGAATTTCACAGCCGGTAATTTGCAAGGGACAGAAGTTTGGCGACGTAATTTACTAGCCCCTTCTTCCACATCTTTTGGTCCTCCGTGTTCGGATATTGTGATTCAGAAAAAAGTAATTGTATTTACAACATTCCGTCTTGATCTTTTTATATAATCATCTTCCCACTCACAAGATTTGTTTATTTTAATTGGTATTTTATTTGTTATTGATAAATTCTGCCATCAACATGCCTCCTAAAGTTAACCAGGATGATTCGGAAGAGCAAATGGATGCTCTTAGCGATGAATTCAAGGACTTAGCTGATGATATTAATGAAACTAAGACCGTTGGGTTATCAATGGGAACTGACTCAACCAAACAAAAAATCTTCGCTGCTCGCATTTCTCGTCTAGACAGTGCTTATGAGAAGTTTTCAGCGTGTTATTTGAACTTGAGAAGGGTAGTAAAAAGTTTAAAGAAGCCCTTAACAGAATACGAACTGGTTTATAAAGAAGTCCGTGCCAGCTATTACGAAGCGATAGCATTGGGTTTTTCTATTGCCCCTAAGGAATCTGAATCCACTGGAAATAGATCACTGGTTGAAAGAGGCGAAGAATATTCGCAATTACGCCTTCCCACAATTAATATTCCTACTTTTTCAGGCAATATTTCAGATTGGCCTTCGTTTAAGGATACCTTTTCTTCCATGATTCATGATAATACAGACTTGAATCCCATTCAAAAATTCCATTATTTGAAGTCCTCCCTAAAAGGTGGAGCGGCTCAAATTATCACGGCTATCAATGTCACTCTCGACGGCTATGATCAAGCTTGGGCAGCTTTAACTAAAAGGTATGACAGCCAACGATTACAAGCCACCCACCATCTGATGAATATATTCAATTTTCCACCACTTCAAAAATGTTCCCTCGCAGCTCTTGATCACTTTTCCTCAGTAATTCTTGAAAGCGCTGCAGCCTTTAATAGATTGAACTTAGCTGATCCCGCAGGCTTTATATTTTACACGTTTGCCGTCAGGCTGTTAGATGCCAAAACTCGAGAGCGTTTCGAAAACGAATTTGGTTCCAGATCCGAAACTCCGACTTGGAAGGAATTTTCAGATTTTATCTACCAATTAATCATTCAGCTTCAAGCAAATACTATGACGTCAAATCAAAAGGCCACTCCAGCTAACACTGACTATAAATATACTCACCAGGCAAAAAAGGTGTTGATGTCTTCCGGAGCAGTCACCGAACAATTTAAATGCCCCGTCTGTACGGAGAATCATAAAATTTATGATTGTCCTAAGTTTCGATCACTCGCTCCCAGACAAAGATTTGAAAAAATCAAATTGTTAAACCGTTGCCTCAACTGTTTTGCTTCAGGTCATTCAGCTTCGAAATGCCCCTCTACCCATTGTTGCAAGCAGTGTCATTTACGGCACCATTCTCTTTTACATTTTTCGAAAGGTTCTGACACCCACTCCATATCAAATCGTAATCAAGGTCATTCCGTTTCTAGTGTACACTCATCACTGGGAACTCATTCATCTGAAAACTCTACAAGGAAATCTCACAATATACCCACACACTCCGAGTCTTCACAAATAACAACCAATAGTCCCAACCCCCCAGCCGTACAAACATCCGTGTTGTCGTCGGCTTCGACAGAACGAATAAATGTTCTTTTGGGTACGGCTCTATTAAAGATTAAAGACTCCTTTGGTTGTTTCCAGTTGGTGCGAGCCCTAATTGATAGTGGGTCTCAACGCTCCTTTATCACCTCACAATGTGCAAGGCGATTACGTTTGCAACTTATTCCAAATGATCATAATTTGGTTGGTTTCGGGAGCCATCCTATTTCTGGTTGTAAGCACCAAGTTTATTGCAGTATTTCTTCCACTAAGGTAGAATCGCCAGCGCATCACACATCCGCAATTGTGATTGATTGTATTAGCAGCGAAATGCCCTGCGAAATCATCATGGATACGGTAGTCCAACATTATCAACATTTAGATCTTGCAGATCCAATGTTCAATCAGCCAGGGCCCATAGAATTTCTTGTTGGTGCTGATCTATTTGGGGAAATCTTGGAAGGAGAGGTAGTAAAATCAGCTCATGGATTTCCCAATGCCATAAAAACCACACTTGGTTGGATTTTAGTAGGACCCATTACAACGGCAAATCCATTTCTCTGCAGCACTACCTTGCTCGCTAATTCTACACCTTCATCTGAACTTCAGGAGTTAACTCAGGTGATGACTCGTTTTTGGGAAGTCGAGGAAATAAATGATGTTCCGAGAAGCAATCCACTTGATATAAAAAGTGAGGATCATTTTAAAAGGACTCACTCTCGAACACCCTCCGGTAGATACATGGTCCGTTTACCCTTTAAAACGCAACCTCTCAACTTAAAACTCGATTGGAATGACCCGATTCCACCAGCTATTTCCAAGTCCTGGGAAATACTCTTTAAAGATCTGGCGCAATTAGAAGCTATTAAGATTCCCCGTGGTCTTAAACCACACTCCCCAGCAGAGATGTCTGTTGTGGGATTCGCTGACGCATCTTCTTTAGGTTATGCGGCAGTTCTCTATCTTCGTTTTCAGCATCAATTGGAAAGGGTAGACTCCCATCTGATGATCGCTAAAACCCGATTAGCTCCATTAAAAACCCTCTCAATTCCAAGGCTTGAACTATGCGCTGCTCTACTTCTTGTCAACCTTTTGCGATCTGTTCAACTCATTACACAACGATTAAAACCAACCTCTATTTTCTTGTTGTCTGATTCTTCCACCGTTTTATCGTGGTTAAATACACATTTCCATCAACTGAAAACATTCGTGGCCAATCGAATATTGAAAATTTTAGATAACTCGTTTCTCCCTAATTGGCATCACATTCGTTCAGAAGATAATGCCGCCGACATTGCGTCTCAGGGAACTTCTCCATCAGACTTGGTCAATCATTCAGTTTGGTGGAAGGGACCTGACTGGATGAAGAAACCATTGTCGGAATGGCCATTAACTAAGCCAACCAAATCATCGAATTGTTCAGACTTACCTGAGACAAAACCAGTTTGTACTATCTTGGCTACCACAACCAATGCATCGTCTTTATTTGAAGTTATTGAAAAATTCTCATCCTATTCCAAATTAATTAGGGTACTTGCATATGTCCAACGCTTTATCGTAAATTCTCACCCTCATTCAACCAAGATAAAAGGTCAATTAAGCTTAGAGGAACTTCGTCAAGCTACTCACACCTTGGTGAAAATAGTTCAAAGACATCATTTCCCCTCTGTAAGCTCCAAACCTTCTCTTATAACATCGCTAAAATCATTATCCGTTTTTATCGATTCTCGTGGAGTGTACAGGGTGGGCGGTCGCCTCAGTAATGCCCCTATAAATTATGATGCTAAACATCCCGTGTTGTTACCCTCTAAATCACATTTTGTGGAACTACTTGTCGACCACTACCATATTGTTTATTTACATGCTGGACATCAGCTCCTCCATTCAATACTACGTCATCATTATTGGATTATTTCAGCAAGAAGTCTGATACGCACTCGAATTCACCGATGTTTGAAATGCCATCGCCTAAAAGTAAGACCTTATACACCTTACATGGGAAATTTGCCAATGTCAAGATTCGAGCAAGGCCGACCCTTTATCAATGTCGGGATTGATTTCGCTGGTCCATTCTCAATCCGTGAATCCTCTCGCCGTAAGGCTGCCCTTGGCAAAGCGTATGCCTGCTTATTTGTGTGCATGAGCACAAAGGCGTTGCACATTGAGATCGTGTCGCAATTGACAACAGTAGCCTTCTTAGCCTGTTTAGACAGATTTATAGCTCGACGAGGACTACCCAGCAGAATGTTCTCCGATAATGGAACAAATTTTGTAGGAGCGTCACGACATTTAAAAGAGCTATACTCCTGGTGGAATACCTACTCCCTGAAAAAGGACATCGAAAACTACTTCGTCAATCGAGAAATGAAATGGAGTTTTATCCCTCCATTCGCACCTCATTTCGGTGGTTTGTGGGAGGCTGGTGTGAAGTCGTTTAAGTACCACCTTAGGAGAGTAATGGATTGCCAACCCCTTACATTTGAAGAACTCTCCACCATCGCAAATCGCATAGAAGCGATTTTGAATTCTCGACCCATGCATCCTATGTCATCATCACCAGAAGACTTGGATGTCTTGACGCCGGGTCACTTCCTGATTGGTGCCCCTCTAGTTGCTCTGCCAGAACCAGAGTCAATCGAGCCATCGCGCATTCCAATCTCGAGATGGAATCTCATTCATCGCTGCATAGGCAATATTTGGAAACAATGGCGACGGGACTACTTACATTGCCTACAACAACGTAGTAAATGGACTACTGAATCGGCAAATGTAAATATCGGCACACTTGTGCTTCTTATTGACCCTAATGTACCTCCCCTCAGTTGGCCTGTAGGGCGCATTAAAGAAGTTTTTCCTGGACAAGACGGGATTGTCAGGGTAGTAAAGGTGAAAACCTCTACAAACGAGTATACCCGTTCCGTTTCGCGCCTAGCTCCATTGTTACCTCCATAGTGTGTTAATCTACCTGGAAATTTTCTACGCAAATTTGGTGGGCGGTATGTTGGGTCCCAACTATTTTTTTATTATTTTTTTTTACTCACGTAATTATAACGATTAATTTTATTTTATTTGTTAAAAAAAAACAAAAACAAGATTGTATTATTTGTTGTATTGATATGCATAATTAGTAATTAAGGTTGTTTACGTCTAAGCAAGTGATAAGGTGACCTCTAATGCGATCGGCAATTGTTTTGGCATGGCGGATCAACTCCGATCGTCATCTAATTACTGGCTCAGTTCCCTGAAAGTTGTGAACGAAGAAGGACGCTTGGAAATTTGTTGATTGATGTTGACCCCAGATTCACCCTACTTCTTCATCGCTGACTGTACACCGGTTATCCACCACCCACCCACGCTCCCAATTGTTCGGAGAGTGAACATCGAGAAGAATTTCTTCTTCTCCACTTGGGATCTCCGGTAAGAGGTTATTCGCTAGTACACACACCAGTTATCTCCAGATTCAGCTCACATCATCCTTTCACTTGCAAAGAATAGAAGACTATTGACTTTTGGTGATTGACAATGTTAAATTTAGTAAATATAGGATTCAATTAATTTTTATTTATACTAAAGCGTAAAGACATTTATATTTTTGTTATCTATGTTTCTTTCATTTTATTTTTAGATTAATAACCCCGTTACTAACATTATTTTTTTTGTGTTTATATATATACGATTATTACATATGTATTGCCAGTTTATAATTTTAGTTTTTTTTTTGTATAATCTTTCCTCAATTATATTTTGTGTAAACAATCTTGTTTTTTGTTGTTTTTCTGGGAAAATGCAGGCATCCATTCTTGTACTTTTTTTCTGAATTTCACAGCCGGTAATTTGCAAGGGACAGAAGTTCGGCGACGTAATTTACTAGCCCCTTCTTCCACAGCCTCATTGAATGTTATAGAAAAGGGCACCTGGCACTATGTCACACAGCATTAGCAAGGTTACACCCATTAAATACATCGTAATAGGCCTCTGTCCGAAATTTTTCATTAACCAGAAATAATGAGGTTGGTTAAAGAATTTTTAATTTAAGAATCTAAATTAGAACCAACTAACTAAAACAAATGACTGGTATTTATCATCATTGTTGCTAAGAAGACAAACTTTAAATCGTGATAAAGGTATGCCATTAATTACAACACAGTAAGTTTGCAAATAGTGCGTTTAAGAAAAACAAATGTATACATAGTCCGTTTTCTCATTACGGGCCATTTTAAACGGTTGTAAACGACTTGCCTTACTTAAAATAATGAATCATCATTAATACATTAATTATAATATATTCATTATTATTCATAGTATTAATCATAATATTAATACAAAAATTAATATTTTTCCAGATTATGCTATAGATAAAAAGCTTGGACTATTTTAAAAATCTAACATCGCTCATCAATACAAGCACTTAAATCCAAATTCACGGCTAACTATTACTTAAAATGAATTGCCTTACTTATACCATTCGCCAAATCCAAGCTAAAACGCATTTATAATGTATTGTGTTGTATTGTCCAACCTATTTCATACTTGTATTTTAAGTTTTGATTGTTAACAATCTAGAGGATTCATTTATTTTCAACCTGTTTGTGACCCGTACAATATTTAGCTTGGGCTAAACTAGAAATATATAAAATTGACTGCCACGACTTAAATTAGATTTGGCTATAGATCATATACCGATGATCGTGTATATAAATAAAGGTAAGAAGGTGCTCCGAAAAAACAAAGTTATTTAAGTGCGCAGAATCACCCTATTAAAGGATTGGATGATCTTAGTAATTGACCCCGTAAGTTTTGATTGGCGCAGAATTGGTAGTTTTATTAGGACCAGAGCTGTTTTATTTAATACTGATTACTGTTGATTGAATCCTTAAGTCAAATTGAATTATTTTTATTAGGGCAGTTTCTTTAACGTAGCAAATATACAGAGGGGGCGGGGTACAGTAACTCATGTTAGTGCAGTATTTTTTTATTATATTTATTTTAATAATAATTTCAAATACTTTTTAGGAGCTTTGTGATCATCAAATCAGTTTTATGTATTTCTAATGATCCTTGTTTGTTGTTATATCACTTGAAATTGTAAGCCTGGGCTTTTGAAAACGCTAATTCGTCAAAAATAAACATTCCTGTTTGAGGATCATTGTTATTGATGTTTGTGATACGTTTCATTTTATTGTTTTTGGGTACTGCATCGATCATTCAAACTCGTTAGTAAATATTGATGATTTGCAGGGACACTTGAGTGATTATTTTACACGGATATTTTTGGATCAATACATCTACTCAAGAAGGGATGTAATCGGTTATTCTTGGAACGAGTTGAATAAGCCGAACCCTCCGGAGTAAGTTAGTTTGCTTTATTGGAGGGAGTATTGCAATTTATTAGAGAATAAAAGTAATCTGGATGAAGAAAATAAAAAAGGGATCCGGATTAACGTTGATTTTACGCCGATCAAGCTCAGAAATGTAATTTTCTTCCTGTTTTCATAACTTCCTCTTCAAACGAAGACGACAAGCGAATTCAGTAAAACCACTTATTGCTTCTGCATAATAATAGCTACTAAGGTTTCAGGCCCTTGCAAACATAAGGGGCAGTAGTAATAATCTATGCTATATTATTTTCCTACCAAATCACTTTTATAACTTTTATCCATATTTTGAGTGAAAATGATTTTCCGTAAGGCGTTTGATTGTCTTAGTTTCATTTTTCAAATCTCTTGCACGAATAACATATTCTTAATTAATAGATACTGCATAAATTACACCGAATATGCATATTAACCTCCTTGAATTAAAACAAAAAAGTTTTAAATGCGCGCCAGTTGAGGGAGTAATTTTGTAATATGAAATCATACGATGCAACAGTAAAAAATTAGACAGTGTAAAAATAATCTGCTTACTTTTTGCCTGAGGATACAGCGTAATCTCCTACCTGTGGTATTTATTGTATAGCTCAGGATTTTTGTGATGCAACGTGGTGAATATCGAGTACATAAAAGTGCTTCTGATGTCTCAAAACATCTCTAAAATATACGCTAAAGTCTTTGTACTGAGAAAATACTGTTGCTTAGGCGAGGTTTCACTCGCGGGTCACTCTGAACTTGAAAACATCTTAGCAGACGAGGGGGGAGGACTCTCATGGTGCGGAAAAAGTGATGCTTACTACTATCAGATAAAATAAGGGAGTGGCCCGGTCAACTCCTGGTAAGTAGCTCTTGATAAATGAAAAAAACAACAACATTCACATGGCTGAGGCCTAAGGAGTTGTGATCCATCACGGTGCCAAATTGATTTTTTGGTTATCAAATCAATTCACTATTCAAAATTATGTACTTCTGAAAACTGAAAATCACTGATTTTCATTCATTTGGATTGCGTTGAAATCGTTTGGTTAAAAGTTAAAAAAAAATGTACATTCTTGGTCAAAATGCAAAGAGATTTAATATCTCATAATTTTAGATTTTATTAAAAATAACAAGTAATTCATAAAATGTGGACTTTGAATAATTAAGATGCCTATATTTATAATGTCTTTATTATATTAAATAAGACCTCCATATAAAGTTTAATGTTTTTTTAGTTTGAACAGGGGACAAATACTAGAAGTTACAGACTTACAGGAGAAAAAGTACGTTTTATTTTTGAAAGAAATATTAAAAATACTGATTTCATGAATAAATAACACTATACATTTTTTAACCACTTGAAAAATCACCTTGTTTTCGTTACCTTCCCTGTTTCTAATAAAAAGCAATTCTGTGACTTGCTATTATATTCTTATAATATTCTATGGATGTTGTTCCTAATTTAAATAATTGTCAATAGAAATTGAATAAATAACAAATTCTAGCACCAATTAGATATGTCAACCAAGCACATGTTGATTAAAAATTAAAATAAAACATTGTCCTTTTGATAGGTACCAATTGGAGTCTTTCTGCACCTGTTACTGTACTTTCCCTACTCAGGTATTAGCAACAAATTCTCCAAACTTATACGAAATTCACTATTTTTTTCCTTCGAAAGGATACTTAAATAAACGGAATTATAAACCGTTTTTATCATATTAATTTGTGATCCATAAAAATAAATTCTATGCAATCTTGCTGAGAAAATAGTTGCATGTTATTTTTTTATTTTATTTTTTTTATATTCCTTTATTGTGCTGTAATTACAATCTGCCTTTTATAAGGCAATAATAATACAGATAAATGATCTCATTCATACCATATTTACAGTTCATCATTCACTCACTTATTCATACAATACTTACAGACAGCCCAAATCCACCGCGAAGAGAAAGCGGAGTCTTGAGGAGTCCCCCACGCTCCTCCGTCAGCCGCGCCACCGGGTACTAGCCAGTGGAGGCTGACCAAGAGCGCGAGAGTTACAGACGCTCAGGACATGATTGGAGAAACTGGCCATTGCCAGGACTCCCACTGTCACGCGATTATCGCAGGTCACGAGGCCACTGCCGTTTCAGTCTCCGAGGAGGATTATAGGGATGAGTGGCGCAGTGCAAAGACTGTGCTACAGAATTAGAGTGGTTGGAAAGGCTACTGTGGAATTTCATAAACTTGGATAGAATGTAGGGTATATTAAGGTCTTTATGAAGGGTTTTGTTGCTGACATAATAAGGGGCATTTACTATTGTTCTCAGGACTTTGGATTGAAAGGATTGGATACACTTGATGTTCGACTTTTTTGCTGTCCCCCATAGCTCTATTCCGTATGTCCTGATTGGTTTAAGTCTAACTTTGTAGATTAGTAGTTTATTTTCTATTGAGAGATGGGATGTCCTTTGAAGTAGTCTGTACAGTTGTCCAAAGTGTCTGTTTCGTTCTTGTCTTTTTAGTCTCGTATTTGGGTTCCAGGTCAGTCGTTTGTCAAGATGGAAGCCTAAGTGCCGTACTGTCTCGGATACAGGGAGAGGAATAGAATTAAAATAAACTAGTGGACAAGACTTGCGACAAAGGGTGAAGGTAATGTGGGAGCATTTTGCTTCATTAACTTTGATCCGCCATTGATTGCACCAATACTCGATCCCGTCAAGGTGTTTTTGAAGGTTATGGGATGCTATGTCGTGGTCTGGGTTAGATGACAAGACTGCAGTGTCATCTGCAAATGTGGCCAAGAAGGTATTGGAAGTAGAGGGGACATCAGCGGTGTATAGGTTGTAGAGGATGGGGCCCAGGACACTGCCCTGTGAAACTCCTGCATTTATAGGATAGTAGTTTGAATATTCTAAACCACAGCGGACTTGAAAGAAGCGGTTTGAAAGGTAGGACTGTAGGATTAGGAAAAGGGTCTGTGGTAAATATCTTTTGAGCTTGTAGAGTAAACCTGCGTGCCAAACCCTGTCAAAAGCTTGAGCTATATCAAGAAAGGCAGCAGTGCAATACTGTTTGGTTTCAAGGGCTGAGGAGATGTGATCAACAACGCGAAGGCCTTGTTGAGCAGTGGAATGCCGTTGGCGGAAACCAAACTGGTGTGTGGGAAAAAGGTTTTTGGATTCAATAATTGGAAGTAGACGTTTTAGTAGAAGTTTCTCAAATATTTTAGAGAGGATAGGGAGTAGGCTAATTGGACGGTAAGATGAGGCGTCATTGGGTGGTTTACCGGGTTTGGCGAATAGGACAATAATGCAATGTTTCCAGAGGAGAGGAAAGTGCGTCGTTGGGATAATGCAATTATATATATAGGTTAGGAAGATTATGGCTTTAGGAGGAAGTTGTTTGAGAATTTGAGGAGTAAAGAGATCATATCCAGGGGATTTTCGGTAAGGTAAGTTTTTCAGAAGGTATTTGACCTCAGAGGGATTAACGGCTTTTGGTGGAAGAGAGAGAGGAATAGGTGAAGTGAGGAAATCTTCCACAGTTTTGCTGTGAGTATGGCTTTGCTGGGAAAGGTGAGGTGTGAAAGTATGGGTAAGATGCACAGCAAATTCCTCCGACCTATCCCCATCCGAGGGTGAATTTCATCAGCCGGAGACACATTAAGTTTTTTGACTCGCAGCCCCTGAAAAACCCAGTGATTAACACTATGACCCCACCACCCCTCCCGCATCGATGGCAGCAGACTGTCGGGGAAAAATTAGGTTAAGAATTTGTATGTAAGTTAGTTTTAAGGTTGATCAAAAAGGTGAGCCCCATCACCTTTATTTGTCAGTCTAGTCCAGTCACGTATGATGTATATCATTATACTTGTTTATTCATTATATAATTTTTATAAAATAACAAAACCTGTACATAATGTAGCGATGCTACATGAAATACAAAATCAATTTGTAAACAGATTCGCCTGAGGATTTATAATTATATATAATTACCTGTAAAGACGCTATAAAAGAAAAACAAAAAAAAAAAACCGTTGGATACATTTAATTACTTATAAACTGTTAGTTCAGAACCCTTCAAAATTTGCACACGATGTCTTGGAAAAAGTGTAAGTTGATTCCCGTAAGGATCTTTGTTTTTTCTGGCAATTTGAAATAATTCAGTGCTGAAGAGGTTTACCTTTGTTAGTATGAAAATGCAGAGCCCTTTAGATTGAATATTATCCCTATGTGCACGCATATTATTTCAAGGTAAGAATTCAGTTGACATCTAAAGAAAGGATCGACTTCTTTCATATATTACTATTACCTTCATAGTTAATGACAAATGTGTGGATAATTGTGAATCCGTTATTTGGTGTTGGAGTACATGTATTCATTTTTCTGAACCGTACATACCACTCATAGAAAAAGTTCGAAGTACTTAGAAGTCGAATTCCTTAAAAATAATTTAGCAACCAATATTTTTATAAGTGGTAAAAGTTAATGTTTTATCAGAGAGCCGAAAGAGAGAAGCCTTATCTGTCCTAAGTAATTTCAGAAGTTTGCTCCGGCTTCAGTATTTTTCTCCTCTTTTCTCAATTACATTATCAACGTTCTGACAAAGTATTGACCAAGAAATAATAAAGTCAAGATGAAAGCTTTTCATTACATTACGTGTAAGTATGTTATGTTTCCGCAGGAAAAAATATACTTTGCTTAAGAGCATGAGGAGTTATAAAAACATACCGACGCTACGCAAATCAATTTAAAAACGTTTTGTGAGTGTTCTTATACATTTTCTTTACTACTAAACATATCTGTAGTATTTCTCGTGAAGGATAGATAGTGCAGGTTAACTGTGTTAGCAGGTTAAACAGGTTTAACCTTCATTGTCATTCATATGAGACGAACTGCGATTATATAACAGTTTTGGCTTATGCATTTTGAGGGATTATGGGCAGAGATGTAAATAACTGCGAAAAAATACGCTTTGTCTTGGCTAGTATATCTTGTTCTATATTGCTTGTGCGGCTGTAATCCTTGAGTGCGATGCCATATCGCCTTTTGAACCATTCATACCTGTTTGTTTGCATTAGTTGAACATTTTTGTTACTTGCTTTAATTTCATGTAATTTAGCAACATTATTTTCACTTTTTTACATGAATTTTATTATTCTTATATTTAAATTATGAACGTTTCTTTATTCTCTAACATTACATACTGTTTCGCCTCTTTTATTTCTATTGTTTAGGGGTTCTTGTAAATAACAATTAAAAGTTATATACAGTTGTGCTTGTGTCATTAAAACATCACTAACATTTCTAAATGACGAATCCCAAAGTCTTCATTAAGTTTGCACTTATTTTATAAAACTGACAGTACAGCCAATCACTAACTTTTCTATTAGTTTTAACATGAGAAATGTCTTGAGATCACAGCAAGTTGTAATGAACTTTTCTCCATAGTCCCTTAGGTAGAATAAATATTCGGCACGTTTGTATTAAATACAAAATATCGAGTGTAATTATCACTGAACGAAATGTAGAAGTGTGGGTATTAATTCTGTTTAATTTGTTTACTATTAATATTACTTTTTTTTTTGTTAACAAATATTTTATATAACTGATTTGTCGATAAGCCCTTAGAAACCTTCTAAAACAGCAATACAACTAATATTTATGCATTTACTTTTATTTCTATTCTTTTTTGTTTAATTTAATTGTGTATCCTTTTTATTTTATGATGTATTTAAACTAATTCTTGAAAGTTTTTTTTTGTTTGAGACATAATTTACAGTTTATTTATTTAATTGTATACTGTTTTTATTCAAAAAGGACAACATTCGAGAATAAATATTTTCTTCTATTCTATTCTACATTTGGTCAGCTTTAGGAATTACATCCCCCTGCTATTGAAATATTTTAGAATTAATAATGTTGAGAATCTTTCATAACATTTAAAACACAGTGTTGATGATTCGATAATTAGGCTAAAGAGACACCTGATCGCAACGATAAGGTAGGACCTGTGAAAGGGACTTTTACCTAACCGCACTTCTCAGCGGAATACTGACAAGGGCGGTATCGGCTCAGCACCTCATTACCGTGGTAATAAAGGGCCTGTGAGATAAGTGCTCACATAAGGCTGATGAGTCGGCCCTGGTAAAAGGTGCATAAGAGCGATGAGAGATGATGATGGTAAATATGTTAATGGGGTTGTTAGGTGGGGTGGGATTATGCGGGCATTGTTAGCCACGCTTTGTCCGCCCCACGTCATTAGCCCTACCGCCTCTTCTTTATTTTTAATTACGCCCGAGTTGAAAAATTACTATCCCCGGTCAGGGTACGGGGGCGGTGGCACTTGAGTACTAACAAGCAAATGAAATCAAAGGGCGACGTACGCAGAGGGCTCTTGCATGCTCCTTAATAGCCCTTGCAGGGGTCTCAGCCTCCCCCACTGGTCCCCTTCATTATTTTTTTAAAACAATGGCCTAGGTGTTATCCTCCCCATTATTAGGACTCCATCACAGTTTCATTTCATGGCAAAATGATTTTAAGTGTGCGTTTCTCGATTTCGGCATTACAGTAGCTTTTATTTTTTCATTATTTAAATTTTATTACAATTTTACAGTCGTTGGAAAGATATTTTTAATGTTTTTTAAGGTTTTTATACTACAAAATCCAGTAACTAGCAAGAACTAAGTCCTAGGCACCCCAGTCCCACCTGTCTGGTAGGTAGGACATGTATTCTCATTTTAAGGACACGAAACTGGGCTGCTCTTTTTGAGTACTTGTACAAGCCAGAGATAAAACATAAAGCATAACATACATAGAGGACTTATTTAACACTGGAAGGAATGAAGGTATCTTCATAAAACATGAGTGAGTGCCTGATAGTTAGTTTTAAAAAAATGTATATAAAAATATTTATATATATTTTTACTGCCGGATTGTGAAATGGGGTGATTATAAATCAGCTTTATTTTCCTTCTACAGCTTTTACTTCTTTTTTATTGTAGTAGCGCTTTCGCAATAGCTTAGAGCTGTCATAATTGTATCACAGCTGTGATAAGACCATAAAGCCGTCTAAACAATTTTTATTAAAAGAATATATTTGTTTTACTAAGCTAAAGAGAGATCTCGAAGTCTTTATAAGGAAAAGTTTGTTTTTGTTAGTCAAACTAAAATTAGGTACATTATGTTGGAAGGCTGTTTTTATTGGGCTATTATATCAGAATACAATAAATCAAGCGCTTTCGGTGGCTATACCACTATTCTCAAGTATGTTATAATTAAAATTATAAAATTGGGCTATAACTAGAGGCTGACATGGAACCCATAAACGAGGCAAAAAAGTCAAGAACAAAACAGTCACTTTGGACAACTGTACAGACTACTTCAAAGGACATCCCATCTCTCAGTAGAAAACAAGTTACTAATTTACAAAGTTATACTTACAGGAATAAAGCTATGGGGGACAGCAAAAAAGTCGAACATCAAGCATATCCAATCCTTTCAATCAAAAGTCCTCACAACAATAGTAAATGTCCTTTATTACGAGAGCAACAAACCCCTTCATAACGATCTTAATATATACTTTATTCCTGGTCTTATCCCTACCATCTTCGTGAAATTACTTACGACCACCCTAATCTACTAGCAGTGTCATTACACTGCATCACACATCCTTATAATCCTCATCGGAGACTAAAGTGGTAGTGGCCCCGTGACCTGCTATAAATATGTGACAGTGGGAGTCCTGGAAAATTGCCAGTTTCTCCAATATTCGGAGCATATGTGGCTCTCGCGCTCTTGGTCGGCCTCCACTCGTATTCGGTGACATGGCTGATGTAGGACCGTGGGGGACTTCCCAAGAATCCGCTTCCTATTTCGTATGCGAAGGTGACCACCATTAGGGAGTTCGGGCCTGAGATCACTACTTATTGCCCAATAAGGCAGATTGTAATTTTATCACAGTTGTTGTAAGATTCATAACAAGAAATATATGCTAGAGCTGAAGTATACTTTAATAATGAAAATTCATGAAAATCATCAAAAGTGCTTTCACAATTTTGTTTTTAATTCCAGCTTCATTTAAATTTTATTTTTAATTTTACACGATTAGCCTGAAATGGTTAAAATATAATCAACTTAATGGAAGATGATAAACCTTTATAAACAAATTTTATGAATGTATTTTTCGATCATATTAGGATATCAAATAAATTAAAGGTATCAAAGTACTGACTTATAATATGTATTACGTAGAGGAGTCTTAGTGACCTATGATTACAAAAAGTCATTATAAGTATCGTTATCCAATAAACTCATTTTCCTAACCGTAATGAAACCCTTAATTGTGTAATGGATCACAATTGAATTCTTTCTTCGTATTACAATGAGATATTAAGGAATGCAGCGTGAAATCCAGCATTGTGAAGTATCCATGTTATGTAAAATGATGAACTTAGAGTTAAACGTTTTAATCATGTTAAAAGTTTTATCATCATAAAATAAGTAGAGAGTGTACTGTGGTGCATGCACCAGAATGAATGTTTACGCGCATGCTTCTGCTCATGTGTGTACTGATTCGTGAGCAGTGGCCACCAGCCCAAAGGAGTTATGGTTGGGGTCGCAGCCCTTACTGTTCAAACGCACTGAAAAGGAAAATTATTTTTATTTATGGCGCAATAATTACAACTGCAGTAGTCATAATAATTGCATTACCTAATTGCATGTCTAGCTTATATTGGTTAATTTGGGATCTACTGGTATGGGACGAGTGCCTGAATGAGAGGGCATGTATGGTCGTATGTTCTGACGCATTGGATGTACTGCCTTATAGGTTCTTATCTGTCCCTAAAGTACAAAGGTCAGCCTGTTTTGTGGTTAAGTGGATACCATTAAACATAAAAATTATTTTAATCTTATTAATAATATTTTTTGTTAAATATTGTTTATTGTTAGGTCATTTTAATACCTGAGAAATGGTGTAGAGTCTCACTAATATAAGTATGTCAACTCCTGTATGGAGTTCACCCAGCTCAATCTTGAGATCTAGGAAATGTCCCCATGAATCCTTACCGAGATTTGTGTTAGGCGCTATTATTTTTTCTATTTCCCCTGATTTCATATTAGTGTTAAGATGAATGAACTCATCTATGCACTCGAAGCTAGAAATGACGACTTGTGACTGCGTACATATTAGGTCACTGGACTGCCCTACAGATCAATTCTCATGTATACGTCATTTTATTGACTCATTACAAGACTTTCTCTTTACTCACAGCTCTTTGAAGGTCAATGAATGCATACCGTATGACCTTGAACGTCCTCTCTACATACTTAAACATAATATACTGAGTGATGTATACCGTTTTTGCACCCTCAATATACAGCTATTTAATATGATTTTTTCTTCTTTTTTTTTAAATAGATATTTATAAGTGAGCGATATCAAGTACATTGAAAGTGAACTAAGAACGTGAAAATGACAGTGGGTTGGAGTCTATAAGCCAGATTCTTAAAAACTGAAGCGATAGTTTTGATCATAAATTTTATATGTAAAACATACATGATTACTCAAATTGCCTATAGAAAACATATAGGTAAACGCATAAATAAATAAGTTATTAAGAAAAAAAATACCATTTTGAATTGGTTGAAACGACCTTAAACCCGTTTATTTCAAGTGTTGGTTCCCAAAACGTATTTGTAATATTTTTTAATTCATCACCTAGGCTTAAAATAAGGAAGTTAAGGCTCGTCATCTTTATGTTTTCACATCTCGATCTCAAAATCTCCTACCATACGATCAAATTTCCAGCAAACAGAAAGATAGGCCATTAAATCTAATCTGTGCATACTACATATATAATAAATGCGTCATGATTTCCTGTCAGAATAGATCTAAGAATCACTGATTTTTCCGGGTTTTTTTTTATTTTTTTTGTTTTTTTCCCACCTTAGCTCTCCAATTTTTAAGATTATGGATAAGGAAAAAATAAAGGAATTTGATAAAGTACATTTTATGCGTTCAATTTTTTTAAATTGTTTCTTGATGAGTCTATACAACCTATATCGCTTGCAGATTAATACTGTTTTCAGTCAAGGAAATATTTTGTTAGTTATTATTTCTATTCGATTTTTATGGCAGTGCAGTATCATTTTTTTTCTTTTCAGCATTTTCATCATTTAAACGTTATAGTAAATGTTCATTAGCTGTCGTGAATATTTTGTTTATAAAATGTATAAACTTTAAGAAGTATACTGTGACAGGGAGCAGCTTTAAATGTATGCATGTGTAGTGGAAAAATTACTGGAATCGTTAGTTTTTGAGCGTTAACTCTTTACGAACCGTTGAGTAATCAAGAAACGAATAATGCGCGCAATTCTCACAGAAGATAAAGCCGTGAGAACCAACGCATGGACATAATTGCTTCGCTGCGTGAGAACGTTTATAAAACTAGTTCATAATCTGCATTCGCCACCTACGTCTGGTGGTTTCATAAAATTATAGCCCATTATCCGTCATATCCTCAACACGAAACCCCCGGAGAATACTGAAATCCTTGTTATGAGATCTCTTATGTAAGTAGTTATTGCGCTAGCGTATCACCTATATATATGTAACAGATGCTGCAGTGGCTGTAGTGCAGCAGTAACGATCAGCATGAACGTAGCACACCTTTGCCTCTACAGCTGCTTACTCGCAGCGGGCCTGGCCAGCGACCACGACCCCAAACACAGTCATTACCACCACGTGAGGACAGACTACATCACCAAAGAGGAGCACGTTCCTTACCCAGTAGAAGTCATCAAGCATGTGCCGTACCCCGTCAAAGTGCCAGTCGACAATCCGGTACCGTACCACGTGGACAAACCGTACCCGGTGACCGTCGAGAAGGAAGTGCGAGTCCCAGTGCACGTCGAAGTCCCTCAGCCGTACCCCGTCTACAAGGAGGTCAAGGTTCCTGTCAAAGTCCCCGTGGACAATCCTGTACCTTACCACGTATCCAAACCGGTCCCCGTCTATGTCGAGAAGAAGGTCCACTATCCGGTCGAGAAGGAAGTACCGTATCCAGTGAAAGAGTACGTCGATGTCCCTAAGCCTTACCACGTGCCCGTCACAGTCGAGAAGAAGGTGCCCTACATTGTTGAGAAGAAAGTGCCCGTTAAAGTCGAAGTTCCCGTTGACAAGCCTTACCCCGTCGAAGTCGAAAAACCATACCCAGTCACAGTGGAAAAGAAGGTACCATACTTCGTAGAGAAGAAAGTCCCATATCCCGTAAAGGTTCCGGAGTATGTGAAAGTTCCTGTGCCGTACCACGCTCATGAGGAGCAGTCTTCCTCTGGCAGTTTCTCCAGCCACGGTGAATCCACTGTTGAACTAGGCCATGGTCATCACTATTAAAGAAACATTTTCATAATCATTAATTAATATAATAGAGAACTAAAGTCGCCAAAAGTACTTTTAGTCACAAAAATACTTAAGAATTTTGTAAATTTTGTATATAATTATTGATAAGCCATTTTTATAATTTTTGTAAGCACTTCGTAGCACAATAAACTTAAGAAAATTCATTTGTTTTTTTCTTCATTTACATTATTTTGTCCTGATAGAAAATATAATCTATGATAAGAAACATCCTGTGATAAAGCATACTTATTTATAAAAACCCAGAAGAAAACAAAAAATAAATTTTTGGTTTGATAGGAAAGAGAGGGAGGAACTATTAATTGTACAAATCATGATTAAAAAAGGTATTCTAAGTTAATAGATTGGTGCAGAAAAGGTTTGCATGATTTATTGAGCATCGGGAAATGGAATAAGACCACCCATGATTGGTGGCCACAAGACAAAATCTAAATCTCGTAAACCAAAAATTAATTTTACATAGTTATGTTAGTATATTTAAGGTAGTTTATTTACTCATTATACTACATTACAGGATACTACAGAGAAGAATAGGTTTAGCAAGGCTAACTTCCAATTCAGATTTAGGGAAAAAAAATAATCATTCACAATAAACTATCCCTATGTGGGCACTCCATATTCCCAATATAAATGCCAAGAGACTTATATGGCTTGAAACTTATTTTAACTCTCACCTTACTACACCCTTCAATTCACGGAATTATTGATTCTCAAACTGAAACATAGTTTAATTGTTAAAAAAATTTCTACGATAATCGATTAATACAGGAGCTTAGTCATTGCAGCAATTTTCTCAAAAACGATACACACATAAAAGAATAAATCTAGTGTGGTTGAATTGAAAATTAAAAAGCTTATTTTTATTTTTTTTTGTAAATTGTTGTATTAGATTTCTAAATGTTTAAATTTAATTTGTAAACATTTTATTTCAAGTGAAAAAAAAGAAGGTTTTTTTGTATTGAGTAGGTTCTAATTAATTTCCCACTAATAATTTTTTTGTAAATATATTAATTTGATATAGGTATACACAAGCAATACAAACTATACACAACCGTAAAGTCATTACCGTGCATCATGCAAATACAAGTAATTCAATATAAGTTGTAAATAAAAACGATAAAAAATTAAATAAACAAAACAGTAACATCTATTAAACTGCATCACCTAACCCAAACGTTTAATATACGATACTAAATTTTATTATTTAAAGAAAAAAAAATACGTTATGCCTTTAGACCGAAGTAAGTTATATACATTATTCCTGTGATGACGTTATGAGTAAATATAAACTCCATTAAAAGTTGGTATTCATTTTCACGAAGAATTTTCTACTGTAAGTTATTCAGACAAAGCTAAAATACATTTTTAAGAGAGAAAATTAAAACAACAATTCGTGATCTTTCTATGTTGGGTTGTGAAATTTATAAATTAATCATTAATTTATTTAATTTATTTTGGGATATATCGTAATGTTCATTTCATAACCAAACAAAGTGCACTTTTTACCATTATTTTCTATCAGTACTTTAAACGAATTAAAAGTATCTAAAGGGACTTTTTAATCACTTATTAATTGTATTTGAGATGCTTCTATCATAAAATAAAATATGGAATTAAATTGTAAACAAGCACTGAATTGCAGTTCGTGAGTTCTGGTTTTGTGTTTTTGCCTGGTAGTTTGGGTATAACAACCAAACTTGACAACCAAACTTTTACATAAGTAAACAAAAATAAAAAACTTATACATATATTGTTTTTGAGTTGTTCACAAATTTTCTGTCAAATGCCTGCCCTGCTCCACTAATTACTGCATTTTGTGATCCAGACACTCCTAACACAATGCTGCCTCAATGGCAATTGCAGGAGGCCTCCTGCAGAATCCTCCAAAATGCAAATCTGATGTATGATGCGATACGATGGCATTCGATGACACGTGGTAATACGAAGAAATAACAGTTATGAGGGAATATGAAGTATGAGGAAATACAAAGTGTGAGAACCCTCACATCAAATATGTTTGACTATCCACAAACTGGTGCAAATCATCATCAATACCTCTCTTCTCATGTAATTCAAAACTCCCCCTCCCCAGTAACTCAGTCCCAGAGTTCCTCTCATCTGTTTCAATTACTGACATACTGCTGTTACATTCACTTGTTTTGGATTTAAACGTTTCATTATTTATTTTATATTTTATATCATAAAATAATCCTTCTTTCAAATCACTTCTTAAAAATAACATTACAATGCAATATATGTATACTTAATATTAGTTTGAAGTTTGGGTAAGCTGAAATTTAAGTGAAAATGAATTCCTTTCCTTTTTCAATTTTCAAGGTCTTAAGTTATGTGAGATTCACACATTAAACGCTACCCTGAGAAGGAAAGCAGTTCCATCAGACAAAACAAAATTCAATCATTTTTTTTTTAAATCTTGTCCAATGCAAAGTATGGAGAAATTACATCCAATTACATATTATGATACGTCATTTTGTGAAGATTCTTTGATTTTTTAATATTTAATAAAGATTTTTATGACAGGACCAAAATTGTTTTGTAATAGCTTAACCTAATTTATATTTGAGATGACTGCAAATTAACCAACACTAACTTTGAACTTTAGCTATTTGTGACAATCTAACGATGGAACATGAAAACGACTAATCTCTTCTTTATATATGTTTTACTGCCTAAATGTATACAGAATATGGAAAATAATAACAATAAAATATTAAACTGCTAGGTCTCTCAAGAAAAACATGTATTTATTAAAAAGGTTGAATCTTTAACAGTGTTAGCCCCACTAATATTGCTATATATAAATATATAGATAATCTCTCATATATAATTATAGCAAAAATATAAAAAAAAATATTTTATTTATATAAATAAGGTACATATTTATCAGGAACTACAAATGTAAACTGAACTAATTGTAAACAAAATGAAGAAAATATAATGAAACAAGAATTTGATATAAAAACAAATATATAAAAAATTTCCCAGATCTTTCGCAATTGCTTATGAAATTGAGTAGACGTGAATTTTATTTATTTTTTTAAATACACTGTTAGACATGTAGGTACTAATGCATATCAGCCTACATTGTATAATTAGAACGTTTTGAAAATCAAAGAATAAATCAAATTGCTGTACTCAGAATATCGTGCGGTAAACATTCGCTTTGAGATAATCTCTCACCGTGTGGACTTCTAATACGAAACTTCTCTTGTGGGACCCTAAACAAAGGAAAAGGACTATAATTATGCAAACAAAACTAAAAAGAAGTCCAATCTACCCACCATCCACACTTCCGAATTACCAGTGTTTTTTTTTAAACGTGAGGGAAAATCTCATGGTGCTAATTCTCCTAGGCTTAAGGACAAGAATAAAAAAAAAAACCATTAAGGCAGGACCGCATTGTACACATACGAGTAAGACACTGAAACCTAGTTATTTGTTGGAGCACTAGTTCAAATTATGAACCAAAGCTTTAAAGCAGTAAATTATAGTTCCGTAGCATTCGCTTAGATGCCATCCTGAAACTTTCGTACGTTGCCAAATGTAAGGTTCGGTTTCAAAATGCAAAAGCGTAACAGGAATCTGAGGACGTTGTGTAAGGATCGTTAACAGATAGAATTGCTCTGACCGAAATCCCGTCAGGTGTAATTTCATAATGGGCACCCGGCCTTGAGAATCACTTCCTGCGTTCGAGTGGTCAGGGCGCTCACTAGGTCAGTAGTTTAATGGATCCCCACTCATCAGCTTATAACATCGTAGTTTAAGATTTTCGAAAACCTACTCAACAACCCTGAACATTAAAGCATATTTAATGTTTGCCCTTACTTTAAGGTAAATTTGGGAAACCTCGCGTTTTTGATTTTTTTTTTTTATTATGATAGCGACGGTTATAAAAATGCCAAAATTTGGTTCGAAAACACACTACTTTGCAGCTACTAGATCTGAAGCATCGTCAGGTGACTCGTGAAACAACTTAAAGTCCTAAGCAGCTACTGTGTTATTACTGTTAAATGGAATATCTAAAATCTAACTACATTCTCTTCCAGTTAACGATCACATAATACCTACTTAAGTCGGCAAATATTACTCACGCTCTGGTTTCTGTCTACTTGACTTGAGCGAAGCTTTCAAAAACTCAGGGAAAGTAATTTTGAGGTGTGCCATTACTTGCAATAGTACTAATTAGAGTAGATTTCTTCATCGCCTGAGATTGAACATTTATAATGTGGAGAGGCGGCTTATTCGTTTCTAATGAGTTACTTTTTAACGGAACATAGGGGAATTTTACCTCTACTTCCTTTGATCACACTTTTTGATATCGAATTTATCTTTAGTGAGCATGGACTGCAAATATTACTCAATCGATTTTAAAATCGTTGGTTTTTTTTTCCTTAATTTTCAATATATTTTAAATCACCCAAAAATGTATTCCAATCATACTTGAATATATTCATACAAATATTCAGTATGATCTGGAGTTTGTATCTGATCAACAGAGGACACTGAAATGGTTATCAGATCAAAAGTTGATTGTGCAAGAGAAGTTTTCTGATTACTCTTGGATTAGTGTTCCTATAGATATATTACTCGATTGCAACGGATAAGTTCGAAAATTCTTAATTGCTCATTTTGAATAAGCTTAAATTTCTGATTGGTGCCGATACTAAGTATCATATCATAGGAGAAATTATCAGTCTTGAAAAAGTAAGTTATTATGTAATCAGTAATGTTTCCAATACGAAGTTTAACTGTCGCCCACGTTGAAGTGAAATTATATCATCTGAATTTTTTTAAGACATCCCTATGTTCCGTTAATTTCTACTTAAGCAAGAAATCATGCAGAGCTTACAATTTTAAATTGACATCAATAACTACGTTTTGATTATCAAGCGATCTAATTTAAAATTTATTTTGATAAGTTTAAATAATTGCAAAATGGATAATCTACCACCCGCTGCTCTGAAGCTTTGGTAGGTAAAATAGACCAGTCTTTTCCATAGGGGACCCATCAGAGATGTGATGAGATCAAAAACCAGAATACCCAAAATTATCATAAAAACTCAAAAGCTACTGCTACTTGCATCTCTAGAGACGATAGATGACAGATTAAGAATTATCCAAAACGTTCCCACTGAACCTTTACACCTTATGTTAGTGTTGTTTCTCTTCCTTAATTTCCTGTGATTCATACATGACCTTTGATACATGGTCCAGGGACACTAAAGTGTTACCATGAACACGGTGTATCGCAGTTTTAACTGGTTGGCCTCTCAGAATATTTACTTCACATTACTACTTACATAAATGAAATTTTTTTCTTCACCTTTCAACTATTTTAATATTAATATATATCTACCTTTGCAGTTTTCTTCGAGCTACTTCTTATTCTAAAATTTACAGTGACTTCTGCGTCATATTGTTACAACCATCCCACACAACTAATGTTAAAGAACTCTTATTATAATCGTAATCTTATGAAACCTTGATTTAAATAATGAAAAGTATTTAAAACATATATCAAAATACAGCCTTATTGGGGTGTTAAATTCCAGTTCTGATACAGCAAACCTTTTGGGCTCCTAAAATTCGGCATTCCCTCTTTGCACTCTATGGATAAAACTGATTTTAGCTTGTCGGGCATATTGCATAGGCAAGATATATTACCCTCCAGAGCAGAGAGTTTCACCCAACCTAAGGTAGGTTTTCACTATTTCACCCCAACCTGCACGAAAAAATTCACAGAGCATCTTTATAATTTGGTATTTGGCAACAAGCACGAAAAGGTTTAAACATTTGCCGTTTTAATAATCACTATCAATAGAGATGAATCACTAGTTATAGTAATGAATTGATATTGCAAGGAACACACTTAACATGGAAGTTATTGAAGCTATACTATATCGAGAACCAGTGCAGTTTACCTTACAGTTCTGAGTAATCCAAAACATGGCTTACATATCATAGATTTCGTAGGCTTTTCGTTAAAGTCAGAAATAATTCAAGTCCACAAGGTGCCGACTAGACTTAATGAACTCATGGCCTTAGATTATTAAATGCAAATAAAGTCAGGGGCCCGGTTCGCGGTTATTGAAGTGAAAATTAGGAAGTTGGTTTGGTTTTCATCAAGGAAGTTTTGGGGTAACCCGGATCCTTATAGAGTCCCTCCCTGTTATGAGTAGATAAATTATTGACATACGTATCAGCTTTAAAAGGCTTCAGAGGGCTCTAGTTCCTCTACTCTTTGCCGGTCTGTGTTGAATAGTATCTTGTAGGGCTCTTGGTGGCCTCATAGTTTAGAATAAACATTATTCACTGCATCAATAAAATGATAATTAATGATTAAGTACTTACGTCAAGAAAAAGACACTTCAAGACGATCTGAAGGTCTTGGACTGTAAACAAACACTTCTCAAGTTCCCTGTTGACTACACGGTAACTTACATTTCTTTGTCATATTTTGGCTTGACTTGAATGCTTTGACATTTAGCCTGTCTGTTACTACAGGAAAATTAAGCTTTTTCTCTCTCAGATAAAGATATTTCGAATATATTACAATTTCAGCCAAACTCATGAAAAAATTGTTTGTCAGTAATTAAGCAGTATGTATATTTTTTTATATATGCTCATTTGTTCCACCCTTTTTGTCAAGTCATATTTAGCCTTGCAATGAATGACAATTCATTCTTAACCGCAAACTGTAAGGTTACTGTTGCTTTGAAACAATTTATTACATTCCTCAAGAACGAAATGATATATTTGAATTTCACACATAAAAATACTCGGTATCGTAAGTTGTATAAGAATTTTAAAGAATCAGAACAGCTGCTCTGAATCAAAGGTCAAAGAAGTGATCTAGAATTTTATAAACTAAACAGACGCTTTGGACAACTGTACAGACTACTTCAAAGGACATCCCATCTCTCAATAGAAAATAAACTACTAATCTACAAAGTTATACTTAAACCAATCTGGACATACGGAATAGAGCTATGGGGGACAGCAAAAAAGTCGAACATCAAGCGTATCCAATCCTTTCAATCCAAAGTCCTGAGAACAATAGTAAATGCCCCTTATTATGTCAGCACCAAAACCCTTCATAACGACCTTAATATACCCTACATTCTAGAACTCATCCCTTCCAAGTTTATGAAATTCCACAGTAGCCTTTCCAACCACCCTAATCCTGTAGCACAGTCTTTGCACTACGCCACTCATCCCTATAATCCTCCTCGGAGACTGAAACGGCAGTGGCCTCGTGACCTGCTATAATCGCGTGACAGTGGGAGTCCTGGCAATGGCCAGTTTCTCCAATCATGTCCTATTGTATGAATGAGCGAGTGAATGATGACTGTAAATATGGTATGAATGAGATCATTTATCTGTATTATTATTGCCTTATAAAAGGCAGATTGTAATTATTGCACAATAAAGAATTTTATACAGCTATTTTATGCAGTAAACAATCATACTTGATTCGAGTAATTTCTATAGATAAATATTTCTGGAAACCACTGTCTTCGTCATATTTAAGATACTATAGTCTCTATACTTACTCAAAAGCCAGCACCAAACAGCTTTTCTGTTAAAATTTATTTTAATTAAAGCGTATGGTTCAATCATATTTTATTCCGTGTGCTTCAAGCTCCAAGTTTATGCTCTATGTGACAGAAATTTTCCAAATTCTTATTTTGTTATCTGGAGTTAACATTATTATTATTGTTTATTGTTCTTCCTAATTTTCTCAAACGATTTCTGCTCTTGCTTCTTCTTAAGTTTTTTCCTTATAAATTTAATATTTTAGAAGTAATAAAAAAGAAAAATGAGTAAGTAAGGGATATTGGATTAGTTTTTCTTAGATTTGTCATATAATTTAAGTTTAATGGAGGTAAATTTTGTTTAGGATAATATTAAAGTTAAAGTAGGGAAAAATGTATTATTAATGGCAGGATGGGGAACGGAAAGAGAAGAATTTGGAGATGAAAACAAGATCAGAGAGGGAACGTGGCCCTGGCCCATAGCAGCTGGTGGATTGGAAAGCACTACGAGTGGAGGGTTTTTTGGTTGTGTCGGTGACAAACCTAAAAACTATAGTGCAATCACTTCGGTCTGGTTCCACATTATTGAAAGGGCTAAAGATGAAGATCCATTCACCAAGGGAAGTGAAAATTATATAGGTGGCCAAATGAACTTGATCACGATGAGACATCGCCACTTAACAACCTCCTTAGCAGAACCTAAGTAAAACAAGATTGTCTTTTCTAGTCTTTGGTTGTGAGGGCAAGAAATGTTTAAGTGAACTTTTAAAAATCTTTGTTGTCAATTACTCCCTCTCTCCCTGATATTATAGGATAATATTATTTTTATTAGTATTAGCTTCAAAATGTTAGAAAGAATGCCAAACAATTCGTAAAAATTTTTTTTGTAACAGTTTTTATTTGTTTTGTGTTTTTGTTCAATTTTTTTTTGTGTATCCATTTTGTATCAGATCTTTTTTATTTTGATCTACCTGTTTAAGCAGGGTCAACCTTCCGGCCAAGAGGCCGACTTATTTCAGGCCCCTGCCTTGACCTGGCCGACTACAAACCATTGCCTAGGTACCCCTAGGCTCCACCCTCGGTAGACTCTCACTACCTTCCTGATTCCAACCGCCTCCATTTTTAGGCATTCCACACCCTATATCCTTCTCATACATCCTTCAAATGGGGGACTCCCCTTAGTGAAAGGCACTCATTAGCCCAAAATAATTTTCCTTTTTTTTTCCCACATCCTATTTAGAAGTTTAAGAGCTAAGAAAAAAAAAAAAAAAAAATTTTGATTTTAGTTCTTTGCACGGAACTGTCTATATATTGAGGGAATAAATTGTTTTGCTGCAAAGAAAGAGAACGTGTAATGGTATAATAGATTTAATACGGACAAACTTGGTATTGCGATTCAAGGTGGGTTCAACATTAAAGTGGACCAGCATAACTGATGTACCTTAGTGGGGTTTTTCTAGACTCCCAAGGTTGGTACGTATTCTGAGAACGATCCGTGAGTACAACCATTCATTTTAAATCATAAACTTTCAGTACATATTACTGCTTAATGTTTTTTTTCAGCTTCCGCATTATGTTTACCATATTTTAAGAGTTTTTCTTCGATTTTTTTTTTTTTTTAATATTGAATTGTAGGATTCCGTCACAAAATAATTGTGGCTCTCTTTTTTTTGGAGAAGAAAGGAGCAGCATGTTTTTTTTTATCTAGGTTTAACTAAACTTGCCTATACTTCATGGTTTCCTGGACAATTATCCTCGGAATGAATTAGGATATACATATAGTTTTTTCTTTGTGCTTTTATTTAACTGTTTACGACCCCTATACCCTTCTTCACTGAACTTCCAGTGCAGTATTTTACTAGGTGGCAAAGTTTCCTGCTTGGTATCTGTTTATGTTGTGTAGATTTTCATGATAATGGATTAATGGAGTCTAAAACTTCACAAAAAACATTATGATTAAATAAAGTAGAAATCTCTATAGAAGGATATTATGCAAATTAAAAAAAATATATTGTCAGCTTTAATATTTTAGTTATGACTCTGATATGTATATTTATAATTCATGGTAACAACAAAGTTTCTAGTCGTTTTTAATAAAAATATTTGATGAAATTATGGATGATCCTGATTTCCCCTATTATTATTTTTATATAAAGTAATATTTGTCGACTAATTTTAATTGGGAAAGGACTAAAATTTTTCCTATGTTATATAACATATCCCAACACAGAAATGATTGTTTATAAAATATGCAAATTATTTTTTCCACTTCGAATAATCAAAATAAGTTTTTATATACCTCAGCTTCGTGAGGTTTTTGTTTTAGCAAAGTTACATTTTCATGCAATATTGATTTACAATGTTAACATTTTAATTTATTTTCACGTGACGACACCGATTTGATATACACTATAATATAATAAAAAATTAAAAGATAATATATAATTCCACAAAAAAGTGTGTTTTCGTACTTTTTTTATTTGTTCTAATATTTAGTGATCTTTCGTTGTTGTCGAAACTTCGCCAATACCAACACCATCAGAAGTTACTCTCTTCTCTGCTATGAACAAGCCAATAGGTTGCAAATTAAAGTACGAACTGAAAATAATTTATGTTCAAAATCGATTGATGTATATATGAGAAATTAATAGCATCACGGCACGCAATTGTAATTTATTTCGTATTCAATAAAATGAGCTGACTAGGGTGTTGCAAAGGTTGTCACAGTGCTTGTAATCACGTGACCGATTCTGATTGGTCCGCGTCTGCCGGGGTTGACTATATAATTCCCTCTGAGCTTAAGTCAGGGTCCTTTTTATGTCATCCAAAGGCGAGCCCCATAAAAAACAAGCCATCCTAAGCGCAATATAAATTGTGATGTATATATATTTTAAATACAATTTATAATAGTGTTTAGAAGACCCAAAGATGATAGAAAGAAAAACTCAAGCTAATAGTCTTCACCTTTGAACTGGTCATTTCATCTACGCACCGCTTGCTGCTCTATTTGAACCATGGTTTTGTTATTCTCTTCCTCGGCCTTCTATGACTCATTGGAGTCAGATCATAAAACAGAACATCTCTCTTTCTACACCATCAGGGTCAGGTTAGTAAAGACGCCTTCGGTGGCGTGCCCGACAATCTTATTGTACTTCTAAATATCAAAATTTATTTATGTTTCTCCAGATTGTAGTTCTGATCATGAATGAATAAGTGAAACGTTTACTGAGGATGGTCTCGTTAATAAGAAATTTTGAGAGCTTTTTTTTAACAAATATAAATATCAACATTCAAGTGCCTCTTTTTTGAGTACTTCTACTAGGCAAATTAGTTCCTTTGAGAGGCAGCCTTCCTTCGACTCAATAGACTTAGGCTGGCTGTGTGTGCCCGAACCTTGGATATTATTCATGAGGGCCTGATTGAAACGGCACTTCTACCTTTCGCCTTTCAACGCATGGCTTGGCTATTAACATACAAATGAAACCCTTAAATACATTTATCCTCATATGCTCACTCACTTTTCGTCATGGATTAATTTTCCGGAGGAGAGGACGAGAGGCACAATGGGAGAACGCTCCCCCCCCCTTACTAACATTGTTCACGATGCCAGGGATCAACCGACCCATCACCTACCTAAGCATTTGCATAACTGACGATTAAACGCAGTCGAATTAGATTTACAGCTTGGTCCATTCAAAATAAATTGGTTAACAAGATACCATTACATATGGACAGTTGCAAATTATTTGCACGTTTTCTGGTTTATTCGTTTGTTTATCGCCGCTTTACACCGGTAGTAGGTATTATGGAGGTTATTAAAACAATCATATCATATATGGCGTTAAATTTAACGTGCATTACATTGATCTCGCTCATCTTACAAGCATATTATTTTCTATTAGATACAACTGAGGAGTCATCATTCGACAAATAATTAGTCAGCACTCTAAATTTACACTTTTTTTTTATTATATGCTTATTTTATTATTTAGGGTACATTAGAGCACTGAATAGCCTGTGATTAAGACTTTATTGAACAGAATATATTCTAATTAGAAACATGCCCCCTCCTAATAAGTGGTGTAGTCTCAGAAGTAAGCCGCATTCTTCGTACTCAAGTATTTCTAAGCGCTTCTTCTCTTTGGACTACAGTTGGATTTGTTTCAGATCCTATCGAAGGCTGTTCTATCTTTAACATCTTCTGAGAATTGATGTGAGGTGTCCAGAGCCGGTTCCTCTTCTGTTGCAAGTCTAGGAGTTGTTATTAGAGTCACAGTTGGTTCTTATGGTTCTGAAGACTGACGATTACAAGGTGCCCGTTTGATACTGCGGTTACCCTACCAGATGGAACTTTGACGTGAGAATATTCAAGATTTCTTTCTAACACAAGCACTTTTTTGACGAGAAGATCTATTTGGATTGGCGAGCTGTACCCTTCATCAGGGCTGAGCCGGTATTCCCAAACCATGACGGCGTCGAAGTTCCGAGAGCTGATCTTCTAATGAAGTAAAATATGAGGTATTAAGTGTTCTACCCATCAAAGCCAATTCGATTGATTTCCAAAACTATCTCAACGTGCCATTCAGCTTGACCATTTCCTTGAGGATTATAGCCGTTGTTCAGCTTGTGGCTATACCACATAGCCACAAAAGGACTTGAGCTCCTAAACCTGTAACTCGCCGGTAGGGGACCGTTAAAATCCATATTTACCCACTTAATGACATGGCCCTGATTCCTTCAAAAATCCTAAGGTCTTAGTTTGACTTGAGCACACGCTGGCAAGACGAAGTAACGTAACGAATTTCATCGAGAGAGAATGCTCAATAAAGAATAATGAAGTCAAAGTAATGCGGAAAGAGCGTTTCTTTTTCCTGGATGCTGGGCAAGGAATCGATTTACCATGAATATAAGTTCACTAAGAAATAGATAGAGATTAATAATTACAGATATTTTCTTGTATATTATGTTTCCTCGAGAGGTCACTGCCTGTTCTACTCCTCATGCCTTATTTCCAGAATCGGTGATCCTTTCCCCGATTAGATTTTTCGGTGATTCTGCCCAATTAAGAGAATTCTATTTATATCTTCCTGGCACAGCCTTTCCAGGGGAAATTAGCCACACACCTTCTTTTACGAATCAACCATACACTACTGATCAATATTGTTTATGTCATTTTTTAACGGTTTTCTGAGAACATTTTATATACGTTTTCAACAATGTCCAATTGAACCACTGGAAATCCCAAATAATAACTGCCATCACTTGTCTTGAGCTGGCTGCATAACCTCCTTCAACACAGACCCTACCGCCTGCTTACAGAGGCCTGCGGATTAATCAGTCCGACCCCCACCAATCCTGTATAATTTCACAACATAAAATTAACGATACTACAATAAAATCGTTATAAAATGTAAAATTAATTCCCTTACCCTAACTTCATTGAATCTATTGTAATCTCTTCAATTTTCCTATCGTTGGATTGAAAGATATATGGATGAAAATATGGAGACTATTGAAAGATAGATGAGACCGACATCTGAAAACCACTTTGACTAAACACTAGTTTCTAACATTTACTAACAGATGTCGATTGAGTGAGCTATGACTTAATTTTGAGACCTCTGGTATACTAAACGAGAGGAAGGGTTTGCATAGTGCCAAAAAAAATATACCTACTACCCTCAGGTACCCCAAAGGTACAGACCCCCAATTAATAAACACAGTTTCTTAGTGACTCAAAATGATCAGAATCAAAAATGATATCTCACACCATAAAACCAACTAACTTCTAATGGATAAACTTAGTTTGATTCTAAAATCTCATATTAAAACAATATGCAATTATTAATCAATAGGATAACTTACTTATTCGTGTAACTAATAAGGTGACAATATATATTTCTTATGTATCTTAAATGTATGATTGGAAAAAAAAATTGTAATACGCTTCTAAATAATATGGAGCCTAAATTTATTTTCTCTATAAAATTCAGCTTGTTAAATATTGATATGTGATATTTCTAAAACGAAATAGAAATGTCTAGAAAAAACATGTTAAATAGTTTCCATTGATAACTTTTACCTGTGTTAAATCACTAAGTAATAACCAGAATCAAAATTGTTAGCATTACGCAGCACTTTTATCTGATAACATAACAGCAAATAGGTTTAAGGAACGGAGTGATTTGTAGATCATTTCAGAAATTGAATACTGAAATAAATTTTAAAACGAATATTATTAGGGCTAGACGTGACCTGCTCTTTCCCATTGAATCTTTGTGATAAAAGAGGGCCCAGTCATGAATGAACAATCATCCTTCACCACTGTTCAGGGAAACTTTCAGTTTGTAGGGAAATTATTGAATAAGTAAATTGAAATTAATGAGAAACAATATTTTCTTTTAATTATTACATTCATAGCTTCTAATTAATTCATTCATCCCTCTCTTGTTAATCTTTTTATTGACATAACATCTTCCTCAGTCAACATTTCCACTAGAATTTAGAACAGGATATATAAACAATTTATAATAAATTTTTTTAAGCAGTTAAATAGTTTTAATAAAGTTCCTTTGTATTCAATTCATTTATTTTTAATTTGCTTGTAAACACATATTTTTTTATGTATCTTGTTCTTAATTGTAGTGTGATGATGCCTGAATAGGCAAAACGTCGATAGTGGAAGATACTTGCAAGATAATAAAACAATGAATTCAAGACACTTAAAGCTTACTGCCTAATATATATATATATACATATATATATTCATAAAAAAAAAAAAAAACCTACGTAAAATGTATTTTGTTGAGTATTATTACTCTGAAAAATAATACTAATTATTAGTAATCTTGGGCCTATTCCTCTATTCAAATTTCTTATATAATTGTTGGTTTTAATTTTTGCAACGTAGACGAATCTCAACGGGTTTCTGTTCATAAGCATTAATTTTCAAAATTATCCCCACGACTAAAAATGGTAAATGTCTAGTTATCGAATTTCATTAATAGAGTCGTTTGCTTCTTTTATAGTTTTCCGTCAATGACTTTATAGAAAGGTTTTTTTCTCACGCGAACTAATTTGGCTACGGATTATCGGTTAATTTTGCTATTCAGGTCAGTTTTCATACCGAGAATAAGGCGATATATTACAAATTAAATGAACTGATAAACTGATGAAAAAAATTATGCGTTCACCCACCCCCCCCCCATATTCAGATTTATAAACCTGCATCTATTAATTTCTCGATTCCCTGCCCAAGTGCTATCTTATTACCGATGAAATTCTGACTCGAGTATATAATTTGATATAAATTTTATTGTTCTTTGTCTACAACAAATGAAAGTAGAAATATGTTATTGCTGAAGCATTTATTGGCTTGCATTAATTAATCAAGGTATTCATTTATATGTAATCCCAAGTTTTTTAGCTAGCTCAGCCATATAATGCCGCTATAGTTTTGTAATCCTTAAGAGACTGTATTATCCCATGATACACTTATATTTTTTTATTTTCTCTACTCAGAGCGTAAAATAACAGTTTTTGCTAGGTAAATCGATCATCCCTTTAAACTAGTTAAGATTAAGCTCTGCTTCCAAACAATTATGACAGTAATTTATTTGTTTATCTGATGCTTTTTCCGTTTGCCAGTCTTTGCGTTCTTCAATATTGAACTCCTGCATGTATATATGAAATAAATTAGATTGTAATTAAGAAGAATTATTTTGTTCTGCCACGGGAGTTTCCAATATACAATAAAATTATATACAATCGAAGCGAATTTATATTAATACAAATTATTCTTCATTGAATCAGTCATCAATTACTATTTGACTATGATTTATATCATAAATTCCACTTTTGCAGAGAAAATTGATGGCCATTTGTTGTATTAGTAATGGTTTATTTTTTATAAGTTATTTTTCACAATTTATCAAGTGTGTTTTTTCTATTTCAGACATGCTGGAAGGTAAACCCGTACTGAAACTGGAAAAGTACAGGTACTCAATCGGTGACGTCATCAGAGGCAACTGCACGTCACCGCCGTCCAACCCACCGGCCAACATCACTTGGATTATCAACGGAATCACAGTAAGTCGTCATCAATAATGACCATAATCAATGTCACTCAATAGTCATTAGCATTTTGCTCCTTTATGATGTCCATTCCGAAGGCGAATGTTCGATCTAACATAATGAGAGTAACCAATTCTAATTTATGAAGCCGCATTTTACGAAACGGATTTTATCACATTCTATTTCGAATCCATGTCAGCTTATAAACATGTTTCTTTTTTTTTAAATTACTTTACAGCCTGATTGATGAAGACTTAGAAAACGGAACATTTGATCAGTTCTTAGTTAAGCTGGACGAAGTGAATGGTCATTTGTCAAAGGCAAGTCATTTGATTAAGTAATAATAACAATAATATCATTCAAATCCTGGCACTATGTACCTTAGGAAAAAACATTTATTTATCATAACATTTTTAGTCCCTTCTGAAATTTACAACATGCATATTTAAGGAAAATAGTTTTAAAAAAGGAAACAAGTAAAGATATAATAAGAAAATAAACATATACACATAAAAGACAGATATTCACAAATAATTTAATATATAAAATGAAATAAAAAACAACAATATAAAGAAATTAAAACAAAAAAACTTGCTTTATAAATAAAAATATCTAACAGTTTCCTGTACTGAACTGTAGTTTTTTTATTTACTTTTTCCTTACCAATATTAATTTTTATATGCTATTTTAGGAAAACGGAACTGTTCTTTTCCTTGTACAATCGTCCGATTTTGATTTTCACGAGTGAAGTTTATTCAGGCGGCCTCGTTCATGTTTCAAATGAACGGTTTTTTCACGCCGAGTCATCCGAATAATCCAAACTCTCTCAATTGACGTGCCTCAAATCTGATGTGTTTTCTTGTTTTAACTATCCGGTAATACAAGCAGCCCTCTTTCAGACGTCAGCAACATACTTCCGCCTTATAACTTTTTGAGTTGTTTTACAAGGCCTTCTACATTTTGGTTGGTCACTCAAACCACCTCCTGATTTGTATTTTTTTATTCAATCACTTACAATACTTTTAACAACTTTTAACATTTTGGCGGACATAATTTTCCTTTGAGTAAAAACTACTAATTCTTTCAAGGATATCTATATGCACGAACCATTTTAACAAACTGAATGAAAATATTGTTTTCTATTACTTTAGGAAGGATTAGTTCGGTAAAGTATGGAACAATAAATGAACGAAGCTTTATTTACAAGAACTTTGAATAGTCCGGAAATTTTTAACAAACCAAATTACCCATAACGAAAATTAATGTCTTAATTCAAAAAGAAATTCGATCTTTTTTTTTAAATTAATTATGTTCTTATTAAATTCTGTAAAAAAAGTAAATTAAAGACCTTATGATAGTTTATGTGTATTAACAAATATATGACCTGTCCGGAAATTTACCACTACGGCATACAAATATACACTAACAAAAATTCGCAATTGGATATTTACCCATCAAATGGTAGTAGACTCACATACAAAAAGCAAAAAATAATTGAAGAACCCTTAGTAAGTATTCCCTAGAAAAAAGAACTAATACATAACAGTATCTAACGTAATATAACAGCAATGAAATAAAAATCAACCCTCTAACACTTGTTAGTACAACTAATAAAGTAATTAAATAAATCTATGAAGGCGGAAACAAAGAGTAATAAAGGTGACAACTGCTATAAATTTTCGGTACACTTAGCACTAATACAACAACATGTCAGTTAAACAATTTTATTAAATAATAGGGTTGGCTAATAAGGATAGGGGATGTTCCATCTAAGTATGTGTACGATATACTATTCTATATTAATGTACCTAGATTCCTGAAAAGGCATCTTTACCAGCACCAATTGTACCTAAGGGCACAAATATAGTCCAAAAAATAAAATAACAATCCAATGTGCCATAAGTAAATCAAAATATTACTACTTAATCGGTGCCTTTATTTTTATTAGAAGCTTCTTTATTGTGCTAAAATTACAATCTGCCTTATTACGCAATAAGTAATTGTGAAAAATGTTCTTATTCATACCATATTTACAATTTTCATTCACTTGCACATTCATACAGTGTTTACAAACAGCCCAGAGACAGTATATTAAGATCGTTATGAAGGGTTTTGTTGCTGACGTAATGAGGGGCATTTACTATTGTTCTCAGGACTTTTGATTGAAAGGATTAGATGCGCTGGTGTTCGACTTTTTTGCTGTCCCCCATAGCTCTATTCCGTATGTCCAGATTGGCTTAGGTATAACTTTGTATATTAGCAATTTATTTTCTATTGAGAGATGGGATGTCCTTCAAAGTAGTCTGTACAGTTGTCCAAAGCGTCCGTTTAGTTCTTGTCTTTTTAGCCTCGTATGTGGGTTCCAGGTCAGCTGTTTGTCGAGATGGATGCCCAAGTACTGTACTAACTCAGATAGGTACTTAGGAAATAGGTAATGTGGGAAGATTTTGCTTCATTAATTTTTAAGAAAGGTATTCTGAATTATCACCAACATTTGCTTATAATTATAGGAACCCAATCGATTTATAGCGTCACCGTTGAAAGGTAAGGTTGAGCTGGGATTCAAATTTGCTCCAAAACATTCTGTTTAATTATATACTAAGTGGGCCTTACGGTTTTTAGTTCAGTATAAGGGTTTCGATATGATCACCAAACTGTTAATTAAGTTGGCCTGTGGAGTTCAGTCTCATAAGTCCTTTCTCAATCCCGTAAGTTGGATCTGGCGTCCGTTACCCTTTTTCAACTGTAAAATAATTAATTTGATGAGCTGATTTGTTTATCTTGGTGCAATATGTTCACTAAATAATGTTTCAACATCAGTACTGAAGTTTTCAAATTGGATGGAAGATCCAGAAGCGCTATGATACTTATTCCATCGATGGGCCGAGGGAGAAGTTAGAGATAAAAATTGGAAAGTTCTTCGGGGGTGGTGGAGTTGATGACAATGCATAATACACGTCCCTCCCTATCTCGAGCCTCCCCTTCCCAACTGCCAATCGATAAGGTCAACAAATTTCACATCTGGAAATTTCAGACCTTATCTACTCGAAACTTCTTCAAGGGTGGGGAGTAGGAGGCCCTCGAGAGAAAGATATTTCCAATCAGCTTTAGCAAACCTTCTTCCTTCATGTCCACAAGTTTCATTTGATAATAATAAATAAAATAGTTTTTCTAATCGAACAGCATTTGCGTTCGAACGTTATCTCGTTCAGGACTTATTCGGTTCAAGCAGCGCTACGAATCAGCTTATTACGTATTATTCCTTGCCACAAGGTTTCATTTCTATACCATAAGCGCTTTCAACAGCCTATAGTGATATTCACAAGTGCTCAGAATGTTAGGAATGATATCGCTCGCTACTGTGACTAGGCTACGATGAAAATCAGACGCCTCTATCATTAGCAACATTCTGAGACGACAAGAAGAATAGCAGTATGGGTTGCTAGACGAGGTCGTGTAGTAGATACAAAAACTTAAGGGAAGCCAAAATTGAACATTATTTACTTAAACGTGAATTTGTTTAATCTGGCTAAGTAAGTAATTACCAATAAGTATCTATCATCCGGGAGGATAACCATTCAACTTTTCTTTATATTTTCTGATCATTTTACTACATTTTAACCCCTATAATCTAAACTCGATGACTATTGGTCCTTCTATTCATAAGCCATGTATTATCACTATTTCATACGCTACGGGTGTTAGCGCTGTAATATATGTTAGTGATAGGTGCGGAGTTAAGATATAGACGTCTAGTCTCTTCTCAAATAAATCATTAACTTCGTGTTTTTATTAAGCTGTAACATTTAGCTTGGCAGTTCCATTTCATGCACCCATAATTTTAATTAAAAAACCAGCCCATTAAAAATAATTAAGGGACTTTAAAAACTAACTAGTAATATAAATAATTATAATCAAATTGTATATGGATCGCAGATTTACTGTAATCGAAGTGTATCTGTAATTTTTTCGCAATCCTAGTTTCATACAGAAGGATGCTATTTTGTACAAAACACAATTGATAAAAAAAAAAATCATTTTAGGCAATTAGCATCGGTCAGTTTAGCTGAAACGAATCTGTTAAATTCAGTATTTACTTCTATACGTGCGCTTGTTCGAGGAGTAATTTTGGGATATAAAATTATTGATACAACAATAAAGTTAGACAACGTAAATTAAGTGGTGGACAATAATAGTGGATCTAATGTAAGCTCCTTCCTGTGACAATTATGAAGAGAATGGATATTTAAGAGAAGGAAGTAATTGATGAAAAAGGATCTGAAACAACTTTCAAACAAACTATCTAACTTTAAACACGTGTGTTTTTTCTGTATAGGAATGACTAACTAATGGGCTGGATGAGGAGGCTGGATAGTCCATATCCCAAGAGCTACAAGAACTTTACCAAACAGATTCAGTGCATTCCTATTGATAATAAATTGTTGTGAGTAGGGGTTTCAACGAAAATTCACTCTATAACTCAACCTTGCTTCTATAGCACTTGGTAGTTATAGATTTGTGAAATTTACATTAATATTTCATATCGAAAGTCTACAAAAAAATACAATTCTAATTTTTTTTTTTTTTTTTTTGGCTAATGCGGCAAAATACTCCCGCAGGAATAGGCACGTTCGATAATCTACAATAGGCTAAGTGAATACTAAAGGGCCGTGGGTGGTTTGAGTTACTATTCATACGTGCCCTAAGCCACATCGGTTCGAACCCGCACTCCCGCTGCCGATTCCAAACCACACGCTCTTAATATCCAACCAAACCTCAGACCATATTGCGCTCTCCGGTCGTCCACTCCCAGCCAGTATTTCTTTGTTATGCTCACCTAACCTAAACCGGCTACCACTGTTTTATATCTCTCTCAGATTACCGGTGAGGTTTTAGTCTTTCGTCTGTCTTTTTGTTCCATAGTAATTGTAAAAATGATTCATTCCATCTGAAATTTGAGAAGTAAATTCCCCAAACCATTGAAATATGATGGTTTGTATAGGGTTAAAAAGAAATGGTTGGAAGTATGGGAAAATAATTATATGTGAAACGAAAATATTTGTTCTACTGGAGAAAAAATATTGAGGCAGCTGATCCTTGGATCATATAGAATAATAGTAGATGATTAATGAACTTTTCTTTACAGTGATTTTTACATCAACTATAAACTGAATCATATATACTTATATATTTCATATATAGTAAGAAAAACATTTAAAGATACAAAATATACAGAAACTCACGGGACTCAGCGTCATTTTGATAAAACATTTTAAATAGTTTTTAAACATAGCTAATGATAAAACTACTTAGTATTAATATGTAATATGTAGAAGGATAGTAGATAATATTTTGCTTACCAATTGAAAAAAAATACTTACTTTTTCCTTATCGTGAAGTATTTTAGAGTAATAATAGACGATGTGAATTTATTTATCATTTTTTCAAATTATATCCAAATTAACGACGCAACGTCTAAGTACAAAGTAAATGATTAACATTTATTGAAATATTGTTTTTGAAACATTAAGGAAAAAATCGTTTAGTCATTGTGATTCTACCAAAGTTTTTTCTGGTTGGGTAGATGTTACCTGATGATGGATAATGGATTACAAAACATCTTATCAAAATGATCCATCGAATATGCAAAATGTCCTAAAAAATTATTTATCTACTTAGTATTTTTTATCGAACAAATTTCATTATTGATGGTAAAAAAAATATTTATTCATATTATTAATCAATTTTTGAATGTACTTAAATAACTCTTTCTTAGAGAAGGTTTTTCTCAATTCAACGTTTCTAGTAATGTTGGGACATGAAATGTTGCAATAGAAGAAAGCAGTAGAAATGTCAAGTTGAATGTGATTGCTTTAAACAAAAAACTGGCTGAGTTAAAGTACCGACAATGGAGTTAATGCTTTTCATATTTATAATTTTATAAAACAAGTCACAAACCACATTTGTAGTGATCACCAACCATATATGTAAATTACCCAATACTCTAGTGCAAATAATCTATTATAATATAAATGTAAATCTTTGTAAGCTTCTAGTAATAAATCATGGAGGGGCCGGTAGTCGTAAAACAAGGCACAAGAGGGTCGAAGGTCGTCAGCAATAAACCTGAGAGGGTAAGCCACCTGCCCCCTCATAAAACAGACCCGGTAGACCTAGGGTCATAAAATCTAAAAGCCATACCATAAAACACACCCTTTTAGGCCAACAGTCATAAACCTAAGAGGGATTGGCCACCTGGGCATCGTAAACATACCCCTTTCAAGCCAAGCTCCGCCTTCCGGTAGGAAGGGGAAATAATATTTAAACCAAGGGGTTTCGCCCTGGAAGACTACTCTTTCTCAGTCTCCTCATCTCGACAGCCGCTATCACTCGGTCGCTTTAAGCCAGGACCCCGGGTCCTGGAAGTAAGTCTACTCAGTCTTCTACTATTCTACTCTCTCTGCAGCGCCTATGAGCCTGTCACCCTGTCACTCAGCCTCCTAGCAGACCCTCTGACGACTTGATCCATTACACTGCCGGTCTCCCGCCCGAACTCTGAAAACTGGTCTTATTCTTTATGAAACCTCTGTACCTCTTCTCCTAAACACAGTGTATTGTTGGGACACATCCCTATCAATAAGATGGTGTCAGATATTAACGCCGACATGGAACATGGTCCATGTTATAAACTACAACAATCCGCACTTGTCACCAGGGTGAGAGTGATTAGGCACTCCCTTAGTGGCAACCCGACCACATTCAATCCCCGAGATCTTTTATTTAATATCATACACAGAATTATTGAGTTTTATTAGTTTTAATTTGTAATTCCAACTAATTTGGTAATTACATTAACTCATGTTTTATAGACATAACCACATTCCCCATATCTTCTTTTTAGCCAATCGAAACCTCTGTAGAAAATATCATGTCACTGGCTTGAACAAGGGACTCATATCATCAAAACAGACCCACGTTAGAAAACAAGGGTTTCTGGTTAAAAATAAATAAGCAAAAAAAACAAAGCCTTTTTATTAGTATTTTCTTCGTGTAAGTAAGTAAAATAATAATTGTCTTCAGCCATTTCCTAAGGGCCTGGTATTCACCCAATTGTGGCTGTTGTAATCTAAATCCCGGAAACTATCCTGGTTATAGACTCTCTGATGAGGTGGCTTTCCAACTATAAGGCTTCAGTTATAACAGACGAGCTATATAACCCACATTCACTATAACCCAGTAAGTGGCTGGTATCAGGTCGAGCGGTCCTACCTGATATAATCCTTTAATTAAGGCTTACAATTACCAGGGTATGTCCTATCTACCTGCACCACCTGCCTCACTTTTATCAGTCCCCTTTCATATTAAATACAAAATTCTCCTTTTTTTATTCTCATAATTTATTTCCTCTTTTTTTTTTGTATTCTCACTTTATATCATGACTTAATTTGGCCAATAGAAAAGAAAAAATATTTCTACTGGTGGTTTCTCAAGATATCAATTTGGATTCTTGCCATATTAAAAAGAAATTCCAAACGATATTGGGGAAAAGCATGGCCATTTTGGAGAAAAAATGAAATGGCTTAGTACAAGTCCAGTGTCGAACAAAATTGGTTTAAAATCACATTTTATTAAGCTGATATTTCGTTTCATCAGGTTCATTTATTAGTTTAACTGTTTTTATCTAGCGAGGTACAGGCTATTTAAATTACTAGTTATAAAAAAAATTCACATTTTACAATTCAATTTTGCACTCCATACCAAATTTTACCGACCCTTCATTCAATTTTATCCTATACCATTGCATTAACTGCTCTATGTTTAGAATATTTGTGGATATTACTCTCAGGAAGTGTTCTTCCTGTGCCTTTTGACTACGAGTCACGTCCTTCCATCCATTCTCGAAGGAAGTACCCTCCTCCAAACAGACGCAGTCCAACCCACCCCTCACCCCTTAGTCAGTATCAAAATCTGGTCAAGTGAGAAGAGTCAAAAGTTGAGACAAACAGCTCTTCTGAGAAAATAAATAAATAATATTCCTACAGATGTCGAACCCAGAAAAACAATAGAAAAAATACAACCAGCAAGAACAGCTACAGGACTATATCACTGCACCCCCGCTCGTATTACTTTAAAAGGCACCAGATTGCCAAATTTTGTCACTTTTTCGTGTGTTCATTAGTGAATAAGTATTGAGAGATTTGAACTCAAACTGTACACCAATGTTACAATGGACTAATTACATTCGGTAGATAGTGGTAGTTGTCTTTGACATATAATAACCATTGTTGACTAATTAATATGAGATTAAGGTTTGAATGAAGGTCTGACAGCATGATGTGCTTACAGCGAAGGGTTGCAAAATTTTACGTGTAAATGACATTCAATGTATCCGTTCATTAAAGGCTAGGTTTCATTGGCGTAATTAGACCACGTCGCCTGTATGGTAATCAACTGAAGTACTTCCCCAGTTCGTCACACCGTGTAGTGCTCATTCGACCACCAAAAGCTTAACTGTAACATGCTAATAATTAAACAATAAGTCTTCCGTCTTTCCACAATATGGTATAAATTTACTAATAACGACTAAGCTATTATTTTCAGCTAAAATGAAATTCACTCGATAAATATCTCGACTTGGCATAATGAGACAAACAAAATATATCATTAAAAGCTACAATGATAACAATCAACAAATAAGACCTTTTCAAAATAATAAGAGTGCTGATTGCATTAAGTCCAAGAGAGTCCATCCATTTTACTAAAATTAAAAAAAAAAAAAATCGACAAATAAGTAGGAAATACACTGACAGGCAAAAAATTCCACCCACTCGTAAAAAAATTGTATTTGTATATAATACATGGTAATTGTATATAACACTTACTATTTATTGAATTTATAAAATCGTTTTTACCTTTAATAAGGTTTTTAACGTTTATTAAATAAGTCTTTGTTTAAAAATTTCAAATCAAAATGTAAACTGCAAAGAAATATGAAAAAAAAAATTGAAAAATAACCATTTTTATCCTAAATGAAATTAATGACAGGATCATTTAATAGCGCGTATTTCCTCCTCTGGCCTTTATTTCTTCTTGAAGACGCCTCGGCATACTTTCCACCAGTCGGGAAATGTTCCTTGGCTGGAGGTAAGCCCATTCTTCCCAAAGAATCCTTTCAAGGTCGTGCAGTGTATCAGGAAGTGCTTAACGCGCTGTTATTCGTCTTCAGAGGTTATCCCATAAATGCTCGACAGGGTTCAAATCTGGAGAACATGCTGGCCAGGCTAATGCCTTAATGTTGTGCTGATGAAGAAACGTCTGTACTATGCGAGCGACAAGTGGACGTGCATTATCGTGCTTTAGAAATGAATGATCGCTGATTTCGATGATGATAGGCAACACATGAGGTTCCAAAATCTCATCTACATAGCGAGTGGCCGTCAAAGACCCTCCACGAACAACAACCAATTCTGTGCGGCACTCCATTGAAATCCCAGTCCACACCATTAAGGAACCCGTTGAAAAGGTTGGCTCTGGGTGAAATTGCATGCTGCATACCTTTCATTTCTTCTTCTCCACACCCTTTCACGCCCGTCTGGAGATCGCAGATCTAGATCATCTGTAAAAAGTACAGCACACCATTCGTCCATAGTCCAATGACTGTGTTCTCGAGCAAAGCCAGCCGTGTAACTCTGTGAGTTCTGACATACGCATATAATATTTATCATATAACATTTGAATAGGTATCAATGACAAGATGATAGAGTTTGTTTTTAGTAAGTTATAGATGTTATGAAAACCTTTGAGTAAAGCCAACTGTATTACAAATATGAATGAGTACATTAATTGCTATGCCGACTTGCTTTGAATTACATATTAATTAATCAATGAGAAATATACGAGACTTATAATTAATAATAGCCTTATAATGTATATGCTCTTCAATGCTGCCGTCAGATAAGCCTCTCTTTTGAGAGTGTTACTCCCTTTATAATTATAAGAGGTTGAGCTATACTCGTATACTGCTGGTTATAAATTTGATATCACTTGTAATAAAATACTTATAAATGAAAACTAGTGGAAATATTGTCGCTTTTCAATTGTACTTTTATTTGTTTGTATTTTTATCCTGTCAAATATATTACGGACTAAATTTGATCGATTATTAGAGTACTATGTGGCGTTTTATTAAATATAAATAAATAGAGTGGAACAATAATTAAAATTTATACATGTGGTCTTTCATTCATTGTTGCCAATTTTATAATAAATATCGTTTTACATGTGATAAGACTGTGAAAAGTATATTGGTACGGAGTCATAACATTATTTTTAATCCCGAGAAATATACACAACATAAGAATGGAATTTTTCGATGGAGATTCATTAATTAAGCTGGTAGGTGTTTGTACAAGTGTTATCTAAGAAGTGGAGGAGAGGGGGGAGACTTGATAACTAGGAACAGGTTTCGTCTTGAGGCCTTTTGCAAACCAAATTAGACAGTTAGGGTTGAGCACTTCCCTTATCGCCGACTCTTGACTGCTTGGTATTCTTCGCTTCCTTTTTTCCAAGCTAGCACTCATCGCCGATAAAGGAGGCTTTTTAATACTTATTTTGTTCCGTCGACGGATAAAACTACACATTTCTAGGGTCTCGTTGGGTTTATTTGTTTCAAAAGTCGCCCTGAGAATTTTTCAAAAGTCTATTTGTATTTAGTCTTTAGTTGAGTATGATTACAAAATGTCATTGTCAACGATGTAACGACATTGAAACTATGTGCTCGACTTTAACTTGACCCGTTATCAACCAATAATTTTGATGCATAATATATCATTTATTTTTAAGGTCAATTCAACCTCTAAGGGAAAGTTGATGTGGCCTACTTTCTGTAGAGTCTGAATTATCTTTTTTTAGACGGGTTGTGATTCTTACATCTTCGGGTGATAAGTGACTCATTCTTAGTCAGTTGTCCCTGAGATCAGTTAACGTTTGACCAGTTAACCACACTTAGCTCCTAACCCGCGACATTGTGTACTTTCATTCGACAGTAAGCACACTAGCCCGTCTTTGCTGGTAACTGTTTAGGACATCATATCAGCCAGAACATCACCATCAATGCAAGAGTTTCCTGGGAGCTATAAAAAAACACTACCGTTTTCGTCCAGAACGTCGGTCACTTGAAGTTCTGTGTAGTTATATTTAAAATGGATTTGATTCGGGTGATCCTTTGAAAATCATAGCCGGTTGGTTTTTAGTGACAAATAAAGGTCACACAGACCGAAATTATTTACTTTTAACTCGTAAATTCATTTAGAACTCGAGGATTGGGAACCAGAAGTACAGCTAAGCCTATAGTCGTCTTCGTGACTTAGATGCTTGGGGTGAAGGGGTTGCCAAATAGGAGGGGGGCTATTTACTCATTTTCTTTTGCATAATGCTTCAAATTATCGAAGTAAAGGATCACGTGGATAGAAAGGAAATAGTTCACACAGCGACAACAGAGCTTGGGGAATAAGATACCTCCCAAGCCCACATAGTTGTCACCTCCCTCTCATGCGAAGAAGGAAGCGGAGTCTTGGGAAATCCCCCACGCTCCTCCATCATCCGCGTCACTGGATAAAAATTTGTTAATTAAATATCAAAATTTTCCTGTTTTTGTTTGTAGCGACCGCTAACTACATAAAATAAATCACCCTATACTCTATTGTATATATATTGTAAATTAATTTAAACAAATTTAAATAACATTACCAAACCATAAATGATTGTAAATGCTATAAACAATAAAGACGCAGCTGCAAGTCAATTAAGTTATAGGAGCTAGGAACCCGCTACCCCTCATTAAGTAGTAAAGCGACCCAGATCAGGCCAGGCACATGGCTGCCTAGCACAAAGCCCCACCGCATACTGGGATATCATTGGGTACAATAACGAGGCAGATGATTGGGTCTAACGACCCATCACTGACTATAAGTAAGGGCCAGATCTCGGCCTGTAAATCATTCTCAAGACGGCTATCTAACTGGTGACTTGCGGCTATACTGATGTCTCAAAACGCGGCCTTCTCATTTATGAAAACCTCTGGAACTCTCTTCTTCACCTCGCTATATTTTGGTTCGGCCTTGTCCGACCCCACACTCTCCACGTGGGATTCTCTGCCTTTGCCTCGCTAAAACTAGCCCTTCCTTAGGAGAAACCTCTCCCTCGTGGATGACGGTTGTCTTGACCCTACAAATTTACTGAGTAGTGTCTCCCACGGCCATCCAGTCTGCCTCTCTCCGGTTTACACTCGCCTTTGGGACCTGGACGGATTTCGCCTACCCTCAGATACCGAGTGTGAATTCGTGGTCATTCCAAGACCACATAAACTACCTACTTTATACCTCTTCTCCTGAACATAGTGCATTGTCGGGGCACATACATGCCTATCAAATATGGAGTCAGATAGTAAGACCGTCATGAAACGATTGTCCAGGTCATAACCTAATCAGCCATCACTGCGTCACCAGGGCTAGGGTAACTAGGCACCCCCCTCGTGACGACCCGACATTTTTGTTACGGGAAAAAAGAACTTTTAATGTACAAATTAAAATATATAATGTGAAACTCTACAATGCTAAACGTGTACAAATAAACTTTCCACATCGACCGGTGTTGCTACTTAAGCAGAGTATGGGTGCAGTACTATCAACTGATACATGCAGTACTAATATTATGGATGAAGGTTTATAATTTCTTATAGTCACCAAATAATTTTAAAAAAAATTAAATGTAATGTAATTGAAAGTTGTATTTTAGTAATTAATATAAATTAAAAATATCTGAAATGCAGACTAAAAAAAAAATATTTAAGTCAGTTTGAGGCATATTTAGTACGCGATTAGTACTGTAGGTTCTCAAGACGTATTTTAGATTTTATTTTAAAACTTTTAATAGATGAAGAAAAGTTATGCCTTGGCCTTCATACTTAACAATTACGTTAAGTAATTACTACAGAAACGTAAATCTATAGCGATATTTCCAAGGCGAATGGATAAACTAATTCCCAATTAAGTTAAAATCGATTTTGAATGAGCGTGATTAATTCAAAGCAATGTTATAAAATGAATCCAACTTATAACGCTTCTCAATTTCATCAAATTGCGATAGGCCTAATTAAGTTATGCAATAGAATTTCTTTCAATTAAAAATATATTACCGAACTTTTTTTCTCTTTGATGTCTACATTTGAAACTTTAAATGCATATTTTTGATCACCTAGCTGTGATTAATTCATAAATAAACATTGAAGCTTTCAAAATTAAACTTCATCATTCAAACTGCCTAAATGAGTAATTACAAATTAATATACCGTTTTCCTCCAGAACGTCGGTCACTTGAAGTTCTGTGTAGAACAAGTTATATTAAAAATGGATTTGATTCGAGTGATCCTTTAAAAATCATAGCCAGTTGGTTTTTAGCGACAACTAAAGGTCACACAGACCGAATTTATTTATTTACAACTCGTAAATCCATTTAGAACTCGAGGATTGGGAACCAGAAGTACAGTTAAGCCTATAGTCGTCTTCGTGACTTAGATGCTTGGGGTGAAGGGGTTGCCAAATAGGAGGGGGGGGGGGCTATTTACTCATTTTTTTATTGAATAATGCTTCAAATTATCGAAGTAAAGGATCACGTGGATAGAAAGGAAATAGTGCACACATCGACAACAGAGCTTGGCTTCTAATTACGTGATGGCAACTATAAGTCTATGGATCAAAGTGAGGGAGGTAACTGGTAAGATTAGTTACCTGCAATGGTTAACAACATCTCACTTAACTATTTAAAATAATACGTATTACTAAAGAGTGCAAAATAACATATGCCTTATGTGAATAATCTGTTATCTAGAAGGCATTCACAGTACACTTAAATTGTTCTTGGAGTTGTAAACAATACAAAACTGTAAAAGCCGGGGTGTACTTAGCTCATTTTTGCTCAAAATGTCACTTCTCATTTCTGCGAAGTAAGCCATCAATATTAAGGAATTGACATTTTTAAACTATTATGTTATTATCATTTATCAGATCCTATCTAAGCGTAATATTTTATCAGTTTTATTGCAATTTTTTTTTTTATGATTAACAAAACGTCTTCAAGCATAATATAATAATAAATAAACGTAAGCATATAATTGATTGAAGAAAACAAAAAGAAACTAATATTATCAGCGGAAGTAATATATAGGAGTGTATTAAAGCAGATTCTAATCTTTCAGGCCTGTATCTCACGTTTTATCATCCTCATTTAATATTAAAGTTAATTACAAGAAAGAATGGTAGAGCTCTTTTATTACGGAATGAATAAGTAATTAGTCAATTTCCGAGGAACAAGGAAATGTCAACTCAAAGACCAAACTTAGAAAATTGACAGAACTTGAAAATTATATCATCGCTTTCTCTTAGCTATAGCTCAATAAAAAGAAAATAAACTACTAAAAATAAAGGAAGCTGATTAGATTCACTAGAGGTTTTACAAATTTTCTAGATCTACACCTTTTGAGTCGTTTGATTAAATTTTTGTCAGTAAATAACATTGCAACGATTTAAAACTAAAAATGAGTACTCCACAACCACGGTGACAACATAAAGTAGATAGTTACATTTCTGGACAAAAGTACGTATTATTAAATTTAATTAATTGAGCGATTTCTAGTACTGCCCCCACAAATTTTATTTCCTGGAACATCCTTGAATTTGATGTTGTTTTAAAATTTAATGTTAACTTAATCTTCTGCACCTTACAAGAAAAACAGCCCATTTTAGTTTGAGAATGATGGCTTTTGTTGCATATTTTTGTACGATTTCTAAATGTCATATGACCGTCGACTGTATGGAACTGGGCTAATGAATACGCTTATGCGAGAGATGAATTTACGTAATAATATAATTAACAAAATACCTTTTTGTGGTTTATTCATTTACAACCAGGGACAAGGATGTAAGTATATCATAATGACATGTCTTATTGTTATTAATGTTATCTCCATCCAAATCTCTACTGATGTTGAATCTTACCAGGTATGCCGGTTGTGGACCGTGGTTTTGGGTGTTGGTTTCGAAAGGTTATTAAGTGTCTACTGTTTCATATTGTTTGTGTTCCCCAATCACCCTCTTTTCGTATTAGTCCTAAAAATCCAAGAAGTCATATGTATTTAACAGTACCTGTTTCTTTGTCAAAATTAGTTTGTCAAAGGTTGGTTGTAATGTTCACCGGGGAACAATGGGGTGATTGAGAGATTTGAGATTGAAGGGTGAACATCATATTATTGAAAGTTTAATTTTAACAACGTACACCACAAGTTTAGACAGGTAATTTTAAAATATGAAAGAAAATTCAGTTAAATGTTAATGTTAAGAGCCTGTATTGATGTGTCATCTGCGTGAGTTCACGTAATTGCTGTGATTTAAAGGTAAGGAATGTAGAGAAGCAGGTATTGAGTCTTGAGGGACCCCTACTTTGTTAAGGGTTGATGAGAAGTTCACTGAGTTTCCACTCGCTGCAAAGAAGTGATTTTGTAAGTGAAATGTCATGAGCAAGAAATACAAACGTGGCAGTAGTGGCCATAGATTGATGAGACGTCCCGTATGTCAAAATTTGTCTAACACTTGATGACTCCAGTCTGCTAAAGCGTCTTCTCAAAATTAGAAGGCGAATTGAACTATCCCAAATTACACTCAGCGTAGCGCTCGTCAGGGCTACGGTAAACTCTCACCCGTCCTGTTGCATAAAAAGAAAAGCTCCACTAATCTGCAAACATCACGTTGCTCCATTCGTTTTCATTCCCCGTAAGTTCCCAAATGAGCCCTACGATGTTTTCTGGTCAACAATGGCATTGATGCTGATACCTTTGAGGGTATGAATTTATATCAGCAAGTGTTTCCTAACGGTTTCGGCACATATTACTACCCCCCCCTCCTTGGTGGTCCTAAGAAGTTAACCAGACTCAGTAACAGTAAAAAACAGATTCCAAAGTGGCTGTAGTACAATAAACCTGTCATCTCTTAGCCCTGCCACTCGAAGCCGGCCTGAACAGGGTCTGCGTGAGCACTAACCTGTCTCACGGTAACGTATAATTGCTCTCCGAACAGTAGTTTCATATGAACCCTATGTACGGGGTGCATATATTTGGGCTTCGGGCGTCTTCCACTAAATCAACACCATGGGTTACTTCCATCTATCACCAAAACCATGTTTAAATTAAAATAAAAAACCCTGCTGATAAATTTTTAAAGCTCAGTTACACTAGAAATCACCATAGCAAAGGATGATAAAAGTTTTAATTTTTGTTAACCCATTAAGATCAAGAATTAAATAATATAAACAAAGCCATTTATTGAAAAGAAAAGGAGTCACTTCCCTTTTAAAAATTATTTTTGAAAATTTTTTTTATCAAAGAAGGAACTTTTTATCGTGAACTTATTTTTTAATAACTATTATCGCTAATTTTTATAAGTTTACCACTTTTTTTTTTAAGGCAATTTATGAAAAACTAAAAACAGAATAAATATTCTACATTGCCTCATGCCGTACTGAAACTTTAGCGGTCTTAAGTAGAAACTTGGGCTGTCTTAAAAACAGGCTCTTTAGATGGTCTAAGCTACTTTGCTCCTTTAAAAGGATATAATTTTCATGGAGAACGAGTTTGGAGCAAGTTGAATTCACGAAAAGTGAATGTCTGTCAAGATACAATTGAATAATGAAATGGCGAATAATTTTGGCCCGAAATTAATTCTCTTCTCATTTACTAATTTAACTTTGTTTCTTTGAAAAGGTTGTGTACCTTTTTTCGGTATTTTTTTCAAATAATTACAAACAAAGAATCGCAGGTTGACACCAGACCTTCATAAGTGTGGAATATTACATTTTGGAACACTTGAACATTTAAACCAGAGGAAAAATCCTTACAGTTTAGGGTCATGAGTCAAAACAGTATTATTATATACTTAGTATTTACTGACAGTTGAAATTGAGCTTGAAAGAACTATAAACCACATTAAAACCATTATTAAAAGGGGGAAATATACAGTGAATTGGGGTCTCCTCAAAATTATGCACTATTAACAAGGCTCTATGATAGGAAAATAACCCGAAACTTTTCCTGTCTACTAGAAGATATTAATTAAATAAAACCATTGACCTGAAAAAAACAAAACAATAGTCTTGAATAAAAGTAACAAAAAAAAATATCCACTGAACTAAGTTTGAGTAACGAATGTTAAATGGGATGATTTTTATCTGGGCAGATAGATACAACTAGAATTTTTATTTTCAATTTCACATCTAATATAAGATTTATGTAATAATAAATAAAATAATTTACTATCTTATGGGTATCCCATTACTTAACTACCTAAAACCCACTTCATGGAATTAAAATAAAAAATCCACTAATTGCATTCCTTTCCTACCTGCATTTAATTACATTGTCCACATCGCATTCATTCTTCTTTATATAAACTTGCTTCAAATGTGTACAATTACATTGTTTATTTGCGATTCTCAGGGTAGAAAAAAATACTTTATATTTTATATAATAAATATTCTATATGTAATAAAAAAAATAAACATGATTTTCATGTTGATCGTAGTGATTCTGATTTATTTCGGTCTCTTCTATTGCAATAAAAAAAAAAATCAAATCATGTATTCCATTTTAGCTATTAGTTCCTGATTGAAACTGACAAGAGAAGAGCGAAACAAGGAAAATAGAAAAATGGGGGGGATTGGGAAATCCTGCCGTGCGAAGTCCTCGTCTGTGTTGAGAAGGACAGGAAGTCTTAATGAGGTCCTTCCTCAGCTGTCAAAGGTCCTTCCTTTGAGGATCTTAACCTCGCCGATTCCAAAGGAACCTTTCTTCTTTTAAGGTATTTTTTGTCTTCTTGTTTTATAATGTTTATTATGGCTTCTAGGGTATTCGAGGTGGAAAAAAAGGAGACTTCCTTGTCGCTTTGTTTTCTTTCATTTAGGGAGAAAATGGTCCTTTTCAGCGCGCCAACTTTTTGTGAGGGGTTACTTCTCATCGGTAGCGTTTTCTTTGTAGTACATCGTTGTCAAACATTAAAGGGGTGAATTTGTCTATTGCTTGTACCTAGTACTCTTGTACAATACGGACTGTTGGTTAACTTCTAATCGGCGAAATTACGTGTTGCGGAATATATATTTAAAATTTTAGTTGGGTCATTAGTCGACAGTTAATTTAGTGCATACAACTAAGTTGACTAACTACAATTTTCTACACCTCTTAACGTGCATATATCCGTCCGACTTTTCACAATCGTTTGTAATATGTTTATCAATAATTTATAGTAATTGAAAAATAATCCAGCATATATTTTTGTATCATAGATAAGAAAATAACGACTAGAGCATACAAACCCACATTATTTTGTAATAAGAAAGTACGGCGTTTCGAGACGCACTACCCCCACTACCGCTGGGCTGTGCAGGTCCAGCAAATCAGTTCCTAACTTCCTTGCCCATTAAAACGATTGCTGCATAAGGATGATACAAGCTGGGCCCCGTTACCTTAAATTTCAAAATACTAGCTAAAGCATTTGAAATAATAATTATATAAATTTTATTAGGAAGTTTAATTATTACAGATGCAATAAATAAGTTAATTATTTATGTAACTTCATATAGTGTATGGTACAATATGGACCATAGCTATAGAAAATATAGAAGCACAAGGCACAATTTTAGTTTATTTAGTACCTGAAAAATTCTAAATATTGTGCCCCAAAATATGGGGCATCAAAAAAATAAAGACGATACTTTGATTTTGTTTTATCAAGTAATATGAAGCTTATTATTTACCAATACAGCACTATAGATTTGGCTGCATCCACATTAATATTTACTAAATGGGGTTTCGATACTGCAACATTCCTTCTTTAAGTGTTATTTTATTTATGAGTATAATTATCTGCCATCTAACTTTTTTTTTCTGTTTGTCCTGTGAGTTACAGAATAAACTTGTAGTTCACTGTAGGTTACTTGTAAATATGTCGTCCTGTACTATGGAAAGTGGAAGTTATGTTATTTATTGGATAAAACTAGTAATCTAGTATTTGTAACAATACCTATGCAGGAGTAGTTTCGCAATATGAAACTAAACAATTAAAAAATAAAAAAGTTATACATTGCAAATTAATTCGCTTACCTTGTGCCTAACACCTAGAAAGACATTTAGCAAGAAAGAAAGCGTGTATTAACCCTTTAGTGGTAAGTTTGGGCCTGTGATACTCCAGGGAAATTTTCGTTGTATCTGTCATATAAAAAAGTTATACATTGCAAATTAATTCGCTTACCTTGTGCCTGACACCTAGAAAGACATTTAGCAAGAAAAAAGCGTGAAGCAAGAAATCAAATTGTTAACTAAAAAATATAAAAAAAAGAAATTGATTTCTGTAGTTACAAACTTAGTATGATTTTGTGACACTCTTAATTCATTTTCAATCTTTGATAAGCTGTTATAAGTTGTTGACCATTTTTGTTATTTCTTGGGCCAGAGAGACCCGGGGTGAGTCACTAGTGTCAGATAATTTTCAGATTACTACTGAACGCTTAAAGTAGGATTAGACACTTCTGATGTCTGCAAACCACTCTGGAGTAATCACTCAAATCTAAATGTACTGAGAAAGTACAACGTTTCGCTTTGGTAAATTCCTGAATGACTCTGATTAGCCTGGCTAAAATGAAGTTCCACACACTTACCCACACTTTCATAAAAAAGTTAGTCTCAAAGGGTCCCACGCTCCAGGCTTTTTAGATAGGTAAAATAGATTATTTTAACCAAAAACTCTCTCCCTTTAAACTTCTTCTAGTAGAACATATCCTAGAAATACCATTATTAGATTCATTTGTATAATCTATATTGAATTCTATAATAATTTTGTGACAAGAGGATATGAAAAAAAAAAAACTCATTGCATACGAGTAAGCATCAAACGGTTTAATATGGTCTGATTCGACCCATTAATTCTAAATGGTCATTGATAAGAAATATACCATCGGGTACGTTCCATATCCGGCTTACTTTCTCGCTTGAGTTGGAGCTGAGAAAGCACCTTACCTCGCGGTGCAACGAGGAAGCCGCTTGAAATAAACACTCTGGGACGACAATAGGGAGAGGCTGATTAAAAGGAAAAGCACCATCCTAGGGGCTGGTATAAATTAGGAACAGAAGGGCCGGGCCGCAGAAAGGGAGGAGCAGCGTGAATCCCGAGTTGTACACCAGTCAACTCCTTATCGTTAGCAACAATGAGGCCGCCTTAAATATTCCCAAAAGGCCCAGTCCAAGCTGCTAATCCTCGCTAGTTGCAACTTCTGCCTTACGGGAGCGAGTTGAACCCTACTTGCTTCGTTAACGAATTTTCTGTATTAAAATTATTATTTTTACCATTCCTTGCAAGAAAATTCTTCTTCCTTGATTATTATCAGAAGAAAAAATAGAGTAACTGTACCAGATTTTGAAACTAAAAGCTGCTGATTTCCACTTCTGCGCACTTCAAGTTTAACTATAAGTCCAAACGACATTGGACTGTAACTGATAAACATGTCCATTTTATGGCTCAAAAATCAATACTGATAGATAGTTTTTTTTCCCTCCCCTTTCTGAGAACGAACCTCATACGCAATCGTTTATGGTAAACTTTTTATTTTTTTTTACCCTCCCTGAGGTGGAACCTCAAACGGGTTCGTTTATGGCAAACCTTTTTTTTCCCTTTTTTTTCCGCCCTTCCTGATGCTGGGCCTAAAACGGGCTTGCCCCACAAGCCCATGAAGCGGGCTCATGGGGTTACGTAGCCCGTGGTTTATGGCAAACCAGCTGCAACCTTTTAACTCCCATAGTTCTACAATACTACACTATTCTTTCCTCGGAATAGCAATATCCTTCTGGAAATTCCTTCCCTTTCCATTCGCCATACTTCTTCAATGAATATGTTCAAGGTTTTTTTATTTATTTCCTATCACTAATAAATGAGAAGTTGCATTTAATGCTAACTAATGAAAGAGTGATTTTTATAACATTCAAAACTATTACAACACAATAGTACATAATTGGGGTTTTTCTATTTGTTTTCAATAAGTTTTTGGTTTCTATATGTGTACTTACGTAAAAATACTAAATCTTGAATGTGTGTGTGTGTGTGTACTGGTGTAGATATTTAATTTTTAGTTTTATATATCTTGTTCTATTTGTGCATATTGCTTTTGTTTACCTTTATTTCAATTTATCTTTTATTCTATCTTTTTTTTATTTCATTTTTTTCACATATATTTATCCAGTGAATAATAGTGGGGATACTGCCCACTTAATATTAAAAAAATATTTATTAAGGGACATTGTCTCAGGATCATAACGATATTTTTATATTAACAAGTATATTTAGGCCCTTTTCTAATACGTGGGGTAGTTCACAGTTCAAAAGTACAAAAAGAAATTGCACCTTTCATATTTTTGTGCTTGCAGTTAGTTTAATAACAGAATTTGGGTCATAAAATACACTTTATACAATCTAATAGCATTCTACCGTTTTTAATTCGAAAATAATACATTAATAACTAATTGACTCAATGAATAAAAAATGTCAAGCCTGCTCAGAAAAAAAAAAAAAAATACTGCAAAGACTACCAAGCTAATTCAAGAAGAAATGAATTCAGTGATAGTTCCAGGTAAAATGTTGCACTTATTCTTACTTTCTTTGTCAATATAGAATCAAGGCATTTATAGTTAATTGTTTAATGTTATTTTGCACTCAATCTTCATAACAACTAACTGATTTCTAGTATGACCATCTCTTTGGATTTTGATTTTTTTTTTTTTATATTCCTTAACGCGTTTTATATTGTATCACTACTTAAATAACGAAGACTATTCGCGTTTTTGTATTATTGTTTTATATATTTATTGTGTTTTAAATATTTACTTATTATTTCATACTAAGTATCCTGTTAGTAACTCTTGAAGTTTGTATTTAAATAAAGTGTTTTTTTTTTTTTTTTTTTTTTTCTTAGCTCTCAAACTTATAAAATAGGATGTGGGGAAATTACTTTGGGCTAATGAGTGCCTTTCACTAAGGGGAGTCCCCCATTTGAAGGATGTATGAGAATGATATAGAGTGGGGTATGCCTAAAGGAGGCGGGTGGAATCAGGAAGGTAGTGAGAGTCTACCGAGGGTGAACATAATGTCATAAGGTCATAACATAAGGTCAGCTATACATAATGTGGTAAATAAAGTGATTTTCTTTATTCAGTATGAACCCTCATAGAACTTTTGTATCCATGAGAGGTGGTAAAAATTATATTGCATAAATATCATACGCATCATGTAGACATGAGTTATATATACACATTGCTTATAGTAAAACATTTTAGGTGATTCTAGCAATGTGAACGAAATCCACATAGAAGTTAGGCAAATTCGTTAGGAGCAATCAGTCTTTTCTATATTATTTTTTCTTTATTGATATTATAAAGGGCTTATATACCTATTTGCTTAGACATATAATATTTACATATGATTTTCCCCTCTACATGATAATTAATGTAGTTATATTTATTTTTATTTACGACCTGCCAAAACTAAGATCCTATGCAAATCCTCATCTCCAAAACTTATATTTTAAACATTTACTTAAAATGATTGTCAGAGTGTAGCGGTTGTCTGAGTTACTGATAGAAAACTAATTGATAAAAAACAGCTAACTGATATGATTGATGTAGCTCGTGTAATACTGTTTCATATTTTTACATCCTTCTAGATAAGAATATGATTCTAGAATTTTGCACTTTTTGTAAGCTTCTAAAATCTTAATGTAGATTTTTAAATATAAATACCATCATAATTACTCCACGCATATTAACAAATAACTCTTCGCTGTATATTAAACTCGAAAATACTTGCAATGTGCAAATTAATATATACGCAATAATTGGTTAAATTGAGATATAGTTTGTCCTATTCCTCAATGACATTTCCTGTTTTTCAAATTGTGAGTAGTAGTTTAATATGTCAAGATAATATGACAAATATGTAGGGTTAAAAGAAAAATGGTGAAAAGCACTCATTCATTTTTATCAGTTTTGAAAAAGAAATAACACTTTTTTTTTATTGAATTAAAAAAAGTTTCACTAATGAAAACGTATTTTCAAAGACCTGTTTTTTTATGTATTTCCATTCAAACTCATTTACGTTTTATAATTGAATTATGAGCAACTTTGCTGCTTGTGAATTACTCGCTTAAAATTAGGGCATTTTCGACAACTTTTTCCCTACGCCCTGTGTACTGCTTCGCCCCCACCCTTTGCTTAACCTCGGGTCCCAACAATATTAGCTTCTGCATATTCATAAGCGGCTTCCATATTCATGGTTTATGTGAACGCAAACATTTATTGTTTATTAAGATGTTACCCTCTGAATGAGATGGCTGTAGTGTTAGCCTCGAAGTTTGCAGCGCATTAACACCATTATATAAGGATTGATATCTTAGAAATATAAAAAATGAGACACGTAGCCACTAGTAAAATCATTAATAATTCTTCTCATTATATACTTCATTAACAATATAAAATAATACTTACCTGGAATTGGCTCTGAAATTCCGTATTGGTACCAAAACTGCTTTATGATATGACCGTTTTGGGTTCAAATCCCTGAATGTGAAAGTGAATTTACTTTATTTCCGTATATAGAAGTAGGTGCTCCCATAGGATAGGGATGTCTTCAGCTCTTGGGAGTAAATAAGTACATCATTAATTAATTAAATTAACTATGAAATTCAAGTTTATAAATGACCATATGAGTCATATGTTTAAAAAGAGGTATATCTAATTATTTCAGGAATTGTGATGGCTGAGATTGAAAAAGTGTTTAAAAAATGAAAATATAATTAATAGCAATGACCCAAAAGCAAGCCCCAAGCACCAAATTTACAACCGAAAACTAAAATTCCTCAAAGACTCCAACAACTGTTAACCATTGCAGAGGCTGCAAGAGGATCAAATTGGTAATGTCCTTAAGGTCGGTTAACACGGTTGAAAGAAATTCAAATTTATGAAAACCTCAACAAAGAAAACAGATACCAACTAGACTTGAAAATGAATGACCCCATACACTGTGAATTCTCTTTCATGGAAATAAATTGGTTCAAGTGTCCGTCATCGGAACTTGTGCACCAATGAATGTTCACTTGTAGGTGGATTATTGAACAGCGTCCTTTGACATGCTACTTTGATGTGAAATTTTAGACTGGTTTGCCCCCAAAGGTATGGATTTGGTACTAGAAAGTTAATCAAAATGCAATTTCGTGGTTTTACAATAATCACCTACCGTGTCATAAGAGTGGCAACCTGTAGATAGCCGAAAACAGGGTTACATGTAATTTCCAATTCGTTTAGTGTACACTTTAGTGCAAAAAGAAATATTTTCAAAAAATAGTTTCATCCTCCCCAGACGTTGCAGTGCTAATGTGAAGCTTATGAAATGACGGCATCATCGCAGGTAAACTAATCCTCATAAGTGTTTGCATCACTTTTGAAAGACAGGAGTAACAGTGAAATACAATTTCTTTCCATTCTGTTCAATTCCCGTGGAGCGATCAGATAAAGTTTCTCACGATACCGTGTTATTACCTAAGGCCTCATTTTCTTCATATACACCTTATATACTTCGGAATTAGGCATGTGGGTAGCAAAATGTTAATGTTACTGTTGTTTTTTGTCATTGTTTCGAGAACCCCGACTTTTATTTATGAAAAACATGCATAATTATATACTAAAAAAAGACTCTTCGTACAGCGGCCGTATTTCAAGCAGGTGTTAATACGTCCTTATTCATTGGTGTTAAGGATAACTCTAAACGATAGCATAATGATGAGGGCACATCTAGATTGCCTCGATGACCTTATGGCAACGACTGGAAGGGTAGAAGAGACATAAATGATGAGAATGACCTAACATATCTCTGGCATATGAAGTCATCCTGTTAGGCATCATAAGCATCCGTGTTGCTAACCACCCTCTTCCCTCCTCCTGTCATAATTGATGAATGGTGAGTCATTTTATGGGAGTTCTCGTTTACACGTTTTACAACACTATTGTCACTTTTCAGGCCTAATTTGAAGAAAATCAGTTAGCCGTTATCATCGCCTTAAAAACTTTGATTTTGCAATGATACACGAGAAAATAATTCGAATTGGTGTCACCAGAAAACAGAAGGAAATAAACGTTTTAACATAAACCAACACAAAAGTAAAATATTCGTAGTCTACATTTAATCTAACGATTGAAAAGGTTATGTCAAGAAAAACTCTGAAAATACTAAAAAAAATAAAGAAATCACCAGGTTCTGCTGAAACTAGTTTGCCAAAGTTAGCTTAGTATTAGCCCGGTGCCTGGAGGCTTGGCGAGAGACCTGCTATAATTGGATGGCCAAGCCTGTTTCAGAAAGGAAAAGAAGCCTAGGCTTTCTTATCTCACTGAGTCACTGGCCAAGCATTCCTACAGCACTTGGAATATATCTATTTATTTAAAGAAGTCTTAAAGAAAAGCCACATAGCAATACACATTGTAAACCTTCATAAGAAAAATAATAATTATTCACTTTAGTTCATTCTTTGTTGTTATGTTTAAAAAAAATGTACTTCTCAATTACCACTTAAGGGGACGTCAAAATCATTGACTAGGTAACAAAAGACTGATCAAAAGAGAGGATATGAAATAAATAACTGTTTGTCGAATTTCTGGACTGTTAGCTTGCATCAAATCTGACCACAGATGGCCAGATGTTATAAGTCACTTTTTTTTATTTTATGTGATGTTAACATTCTAGATACCATGAAAATAGTTGAACGTATTACCGTTCTTTGTGAAAGATAGTTGGCTAATACTCATAGTCTGTTTTTGCAGACTCCGGAATGAGTAAAAATCTCATTGTTTAGAAAAGTGACTAACATTTTGTCATCTAATCACAGAAATGATCTCTTTTGATTCGCATGTTTAAAAGGTTTTTCGCAAAATTCTGGGTGATTTGGCTTTACAATTATTTGCTATATTTCGTTCTTCATTATATACAAGGGGACAACGAATAATAAAAACAAGATCACTAGCATTTCACAGGATACAACACAAATCTAATTCCAACGATTTAATAATGTACTCCAGCTGGATGTGGAAATTGTTATCAGTATCTCTTTTGAGGAAAACGTCCTAGATCATACATACCCTTCAACGATTAGTTTGACTCTAAATTAATATCTCCTCCATAAATCCAGTCGATAAATTCCAAATTTCATTTAAAAATAAAATTAATCGACCGTTATTTACGCTGTGGGAGCCGTCGTTCGATAAGTGATCGAATTCAGAACTAAGGCCCTTCGCTTACTGAATTGATAACTTCTATATTAATGCTAATTATTCAGTTCTAATTAATTCCGTTTCCAGACTTGACAGTTTGGCGTTGGAGTCAACTAATGCTAATTGGTTAAATTTGTTTGGTCTGATGACGAGTTGTGCCCAATCTGCTCAATATTACTCCTTAATTAACTTGTTGTTTATTATTAAAAGCTTAACGACTATTTACGGAGTCCGTTCGTATATTTCGTAGCTTTAGTATTGGCAGGAAACAAATTATAGTAATGGCAGGAAACAAATTATAGTAATGGAAGGAATAAGGGATGTCTTTGTTTATTGTTTCATCAAAATATCAAGTTTAATTTTATTGAAAATCAGCAAAGGAAATTTCCATCTCTTCTACGTGTTCATATTTATTCAAACCATTCTTTCTAATAATAATAAAGAAGCAGATCCAACGATGGTTTGCTTTCTCTAAAGGAATAGAGAACGAAGGAAAAGGGAATGCCAGAGACAGAGAGAGAGAGAGAAAGAAAGAGAGAGAGAGAGAGAGAGAGAGAGAGAGAGAGAGAGAGAGAGAGAGAGAGAGAGAGAGAGAGAAAGAGCGAGAGAGGAATTTTCAAGTCAAACTCAATCATTAATACTCAATTTATTACTTATTAATTAATACTCGATTCAAAATGCTAACATAAGCTACCCCAAGAAACATGATTAAGGGTTATAGGTAAATTACTTAGTAATTAAAAAATTATTTTATAAATACTATACTCTTTATTGGGCTATAATTACAATCTGCCTTTTATAAGGCATTAAAAAAATGCAATCGAAATTGTGTTCGCAACCTCAGTTTTCTGAGGTTGGGTTTATATATTGAATTTAAGGTTTACTTAATGCCTCAATGATTCCAAAAATAGTAAGGATTCCTTAATTTCTTATAATTAATTGGTATCATACTGTGTGGTTTAATATATTATAATTACAAGGTTATTAAAATTGATTTGGTAGATGAAACAAAACTCGTAATTGTGTGATGAATTATAATTACAACAAAATTCAGCTCAGTAACCCCCCAACCAAATTGATTTTCACCCGTCTTAAAAAAGGAAGAAAAGGTTAGGGAGATCCCACTTATTACTCCACCAATCGCACCAAGATCCAGAAAAAGTGCGAGACGTGGGAGAAACTAGCCATTCCCTGAGCTCCGATTGGTTTGAATTTATCGTACATCACGGCACGTTGCCATAATGGCATAGATAAGTACAATGGTGCCACCGATCATGTAGTTGTATAAAAATTGGGGAAAAAAAGTAAATAATAAACGATATCTCAACTTAATTGGTCTAATATTACAAGCCATTCATACAAAGTGACAAAATAATTGAGTTAAGCTTGGAGATTGGCTTGGATTGCTGAGAATTCTTAGTTTATTTATCCAGTTGGTATGGATGAGAGCATTTATCACAGTTTTGTATAGCCTAATAAGGCAGAATGTAATTTTATCACAATAAAGAAGTCTCTCTCTCACTCTCTCTCTCTCTCTCTCTCTCTCTCTCTCTCTCTCTCTCTCTCTCTCTCTCACTCTCTCTCTCTCTCGCTCTCTCTCTCTATCTCCCCCCCTTTCTTACTGTCTCTCTCTCTCGGCGTAGAAATGTTGACGTACAGTTAGACCACCGAGGTTAGCACGCATTTTCATAAAATCTTGATTTTTTTTTTAATAATACTCTTTATTTTTTTTACAAGTTACTTACATACAAAACAGTTACCACATGCCAGAGTGCCTCTTGACCAAACCGAAATAAGCACTTAACAGATAATAATGAAATATAAACTCCTTATTTACATGTGGGAAAAGAGAAAGATACCTGAAGTGCTGCACTGTGTATTTTTATATATAATTTTTTATTTTTATAATAGAAAAAAGAAAAAAAAAAGCCCCAAAACACGAGATGCCTGTGGCGACCGTTCCCATTCCCCTCCCTCACCATACGTACACTACTTTATTTATGGATTCATGTAGTATGTCAAAACTTTCTCCATACTAAACTTGATGTAAACATATCCCTTTTTCACGAACCCAAGCCAATCTCCTAACCAATGCTCCAACTCATTTACTTGTATACTCAATATGTAACAACAAAATCATTTTTTTTTCACCAAACTAGACTTGAATTTTTTTAACTATGTAGTTATAACTAGATATTATGCATCTTAATTGAGTGTCTGAATTTATAATTCTCTCTTAACTAATTTTTAACAGCTAAAGGAACCCTCAGTGGATTTCATTAAGATGAATCGCCAAGTTGTGCCCCCAAACTGGCGAGCAGGCCAAAGATCAAAGTAGATTAGTTCCTATGAGAGCAAAGTTAACGTCTACCAACTACTAAGCAATTTGGGACATAGCTAAACATTAAAGTGGGTTTGCGGCAATATTATTTTAAGTGTCGTGACCGAAATTGGATTAGAAAATAGTTATTTATTACTTGGAAAGGTCGGAATCACGATTCTATAACTTTTTATGCAGTCGATTCAAAGTTGCAAGTATTAATTCAATTTTCATAATTCGTGTAAAAAAATGATTTATCGCTTGACTAAGGATCCCGTGATGATTGCGAAAAATCTTAAGGATTTTAATGAAAGCGTTAATATTATTTTGAAAATAATAACCCAATAATCACTACTGGCATAAGGATGTTTTTTAATAGGGTGTTGGATATGGTTCCCTCAGCCTCATAAAGTGCGTACCTTCAATTTTTTTGTTCACGCCTCTAGCTATACAATCATGAGCGGTCAGGAGAGTCTAAAAGCTAATTGGTGCTTTATACTATGTTAACCCGGAAAAGCTGACCGGGTTTATGCTTAAGGCAAATTTCAGTCATTTAAGAAATCCAATTTTCAAATATCTTCCTTAGTGTGCCTGTACGGTATTAGAAAAATCACCATGCGAGATTTCAGCGCTCTGTACCTTGTTACCCCGCAAAATAATCTGAAATATGGCTTTAGGCTTTTGGCCAACTTAGGCCCTTTAGGAGTTAAGGACTTTAAGAGAGTAGAAATGCTTCAGTTTTAAAGCAATCGCGTGTAAAATTTAAGCTTTTCAGACTTTGTTGTTCGCCAGATACAGTAAGAGCCAGTGAGGGTTATTTGAAATTTACAACTACACCCCGAAGTTATAAAACATCAATGTAATATGGGATTTATAAAACTCACACAGAGTTTCACGCGTGACTCGGAATTATTTTTTTCAATTTTTCCTTCTTAATAAGATCAGATATAATGCTATTGACAGTCAAAATAACCCAATCACTACTGGGTCATATAAATTTCAATAAACCAATTTAAAAGACAAACAAATTCAATGAGAAAGGTATTAGGTTTCACACAAGATTACAAGACAATGCCAACAACTTTGAAAGGTACACAGATGTTCTGGTCCTGCTGATTAGTCCGTTTGCCCTAGTCAACGAAATTTACCTTTTGAAAGCTGTGGAAAGCTATCCCATCGTGGAACCCCAATTGGCCCCAAGAACAAGGAGTGGGAGGGTCAGGGCGCTGGTGGAGGAAGATAATTGGTTCCCCTAGGATAAGGGATTTAGAGGCTGGGATCCTGGTCAAAGAGGTCCTGGGGTCGGGTCTATTAAGTAAAACCAGGGGTCTAAAGCCAGGACCCGAGGGTACAAAATCATCATCTCTATGTCATCCATCACCCCTTAATGCTGGTTTTGCCAGTCTGCCATCCCTTTAGTCTAAAATCGCAAAGCGATATTTTGATATATTAAAACATAAATTTTAATTTCATATATATCGATGATATGATAAATTTCAATCATGATCGATCCTGAAAAAAATCAAAAATTACTAATACACAAGGATCAATGGCCCTATTATTTTTCATAATTTTATGCTGGGTTGGTAGGTGCTGGAATTATTCTCGCTAACTTTGGCCGTTTTTCTTTTCCGGATTAAATAATTTATTATTCAATCAGCCAAATATTCTGTATAATTTCTGGGATTGATACTTGGTCAAAGTTTATCCACAATGGTTTAATTTTCTTAATTTAGCTGGCCAAGTCAAACATGTCTAGATAGCTTACGTAATAGTATACTGTCTCTCCACGGTTCCATGTTCCAAATAACATAACCTACTAGGTTGAAAGTAAGCCTTTATGTGATTTCAATCCTAATGTGTTTTTTTTTTTCAAAGACAACACTCTCATAAGAGACAATCATTCAATTATCCAATCAACCACCTCATCTGCTACCAACTACCAGCCCCTGGTTGGGCCACCACAAGCACATCAGCTTCAGACTACCCCTAAGGTATTTAGGCAGGGCAGAAGTGGTAAGTCCTACAAGGTTTGAGTAAATTAAACCGAAGCTGCCCTGGAAGGGGCAATAATGGACGCTGTGTCGGTCCTGGAATTGGTGGAATCTCATTTAAGCCCGCCATGCCCTTCTTCACGCAATCTCTCCAGCATACATCACCCCCCCCCCCTCTTTTCACCCTTCTACTTCCTCAATTTACACCAAGCTTTTTTTTCTTTCTCGAGTATTTTTTTTCCCTTGCACTTTTTTCTATTTCCTAGCCCCTTTGCCTCTTGCAGCTCGAGTATTATAAAGGGACTAGGAGTGGATTAAAATTTATAGTGGTTATTTTTACAACCTTTGTACTATTTTATGTTTGAAGACTGGTACTGGGCTATTCGTATGGATACCTCTGGCTGTTCTAGCTAAAATTTATTTTTTACTGATACAAGCACTTTTTGTGGTTATACTATCTTTTTCAAGTTTCTTATAAAAGAACATAGAAGTTTAAAAAAATAATGATTAATATAAAAAGTTTAAATAAAGTCTCCTATTCTTACGTTGTCAGGTCTGTTTCCTAGTATCTTAGCAACAGAGCAGCCTACGTAACAATAGGACACATAATTAAAGCTTTTAATTTTATTTTTTATCCATTTAAACTTTTATTTCCTATTCCTTAAATTTAATTATGGAATACTTGAAAATGGTGACAAAGCCGCCAATGGAGTTTGTATCATTTAAAAAAAAATTTTAGAGTAGAGCAAGAGAGACACATTTATTAATACCTATCTACACTTTCTATTAAACACTAGATTCCTTATGCTGTTAATTGATATAACGAATATTCCTGTACCTTTTTTTTTTATTTTTACTTTTAAAATAAGATGAACTTTTAAATAAATATTAATTTGATTTTGAAGATGAATAAATTTATAATAATTATAATAATTTATAATTTATAATAGATTAGACCTACTAGTAATAAGGTCTGATTAGGGTGCAGTAAGAAGTCTTTTGGGGACATCGTGAATAATAGGAATAATATGCCAAATAAATACAAAAATACCGCTTTCAATATTTTATAATGATTAATTACTTATAAAAGAAATAAATATTTAAGAATAAACACAAAGGTTAGCATGGTACAAGAAAATTCTTTAGAAAATAAAATAATAATCTATAAAGTTAAACTTAAGCCAATTTGGACATACAGAATAGAGCTGTGGGAAAAAAAAACAAATCGAACATCAAGCGCATCCAATCCTTTCAATTAAAAGTTCTGAGAACAATAGTTAATCCCCCTTATAACAGCAACAAAACTCTTCTTAACGATCTTAATATATCCTACATTCTGCAACTCATTCCTTCCAAGTTCATAAAATTCTATAGTAACCTATCCAACCACCCTAATCCCCTAGCACAGTCATTACAATATAGTCCTCCTGAGAGACTGAAACAGCAGAGGCCTCGTGACCTGCTATAAATGCGTGACAGTGGTAGTCCTTGCAATGGCAAGTTTCCCTAATCATTTCCTGAGCGTCTGTGGTTCTCGTGCACTTGGGCAGCCTCCACTGGCTCCTATCCAGTAACGCGGCTAACAGAGGAGCGTGGGGGACTTCCCAAGACTCCGCTTCCTCTTTCGCATGCGAGTGAGGTGAAACCATGTGGATTTGGGAGGTATCTGGGCTGTTTGTAAATACTGTATATATGATTGGATGAAAATTAGAAATATTGTATGATTGAGAACATTTATCACATTACTTATTGCCCAATAAGGCAGATTCTGATATTATCGCAATAAAGTTTTGAATCTGAATAATAAAATAAAATAAATAGTTCTCAAACTAAAGTTTAACTCTCGCTCTGCTTTTCATTGAGCATTGCTCTTCATACCAGTGGTTTGGAAAGTATGATGATACTCCTGATCTTAAGAAATCATCGACATGTTCATATGTAAATTGAGGTTTGTTATTTGACTTTGAGATCTTCATATAAGGAACTGAAAAATGATTTTATTTTATTATCTTGTATGTTTTTTTTGAAATTGGAAATTTGCTTATGTCAACTGTATTCCAGACGTCCTCATTTAAACCATGGATTTCAGAACGCTTTTAATATACAAATTCTCCATCTCCAGTAAATTCTATACGTTATTATTAACTTAATTTTTTTTTATAATAGTTGGATAGTGGTTGGCACACGTCTGGCATAAAAAATACTAGCTAATTAGTAAAGAGCCTTAGTTTGAGTAAAATATTATTTAGAAATGAATGAAGAAAAAGGGATCAACCGGCATAGATAATCTAGCGAATAGGAAAATAATTTAAATGATACCGATCGTGTAAGAACTGCCATTACTAACAGTTACAGGACCTAGTTTAATATTCAAAGAATGGAAAAGGCAATAGATTCTAAATGGTTTCCTTTTATGAAACCTAGAGAAGTTTTTGAAAATAACTGGAATTACTATGAATTGGCAATGAGAGCGTACAGCTAAAAATAAATACAACATAGAAAAAAAAACAAGCAAACCAAAAAAGGTCATTTGTTCAAAACTAGGAAAAAGTAATGTATTAAGTCCAGGAGTATGCATGAAGCTTTTTACATCGTCCAACATGAGCTCGTCAAAACTCTATTCTGAAGGAAAAACAAACATGCTTTGTTCTAAAACTCCAATTAGGACTGGCGGAAAATTGTAAATGATCAGTAAATCATCATGTTACATGACCCTAAGTTACCACACAAACAGCCAAGAAATGGTGTAGCAAATGGTACAATCCAATAAAAGCATAGTTGTTTGAAAAAACATTATACATTTTACTAATCTAAATGTGAGATGTTTTTTCGTCAAAGATACTCCAAAGCATTATTTCCTTCGAATAAACATGCAATAAATCAAATGTGCAATTCACGACAGAGTTCTTAAAATGAATGCATTGTTGTTCATTAGTGGAGTTTCAGACTACAGTAAACAATCTTCCAAAGGACTATTAGTTAAGGTCTACTGCCGACCAAGCTATGTTGTTCTTTAGAGGCAAGCAGCGTCACAGCTCTCGTAATCGCTAAGAATTAATTGCAATCACGGATGACTGGGTTCACGTCCCGAACAAAAAGTTAGATCCCCTGTTGTTCATTATCCACAGCGATACTTGTTTACCCGATTTGGTGCTGATCGATGGCCAACCTAAGCGATGTGTCATTAAAAACGGTCTCCGGTCGGGTTATATTAATGGGTCGGAAACGTGTAATTTTAAGCTTTTGCCAAGCAATTCATTACATAACTTTTAGATGATGGGACAGTCTAAATAATTCATTAGTATGATTGCTTTTATACCTTTGATACGTTGTTTCGACGCCAATGGGTACTTTCAATTAACAAATGAGCAGTCAATTCGACCCGATGAACAGTTTCATATTTATGCTTCACGTATACCTAGCTAATATTTGTATTATTGTTTAATACAATCATCGCAGTTTGGACATCTCATTTTATTTTCTAATGATAATGGTCATTGTAAATATTTTTGTATTTATCCCATTTTGGCTAGATCACCGATTTGTGGTTCTGGAGGACACACTACTCTTGTAATAAGAACCTGAAGATGGGGTTGCTGACTGTAATCGGGCTATATCGTTTCCTGGAGACAACTTGGTGTAACCTGACTTATCCAATTTGATTTATTATTTGACACAACGTTGATAGTTAATTCTTAACTTTTTAAATCATACGCTGTTGTCCTAACATAAACTTTCGACATTTTAAACCGTGATCCTAATCCTTATCTACTTACTAAATTATTGTTGAATCTAATCATAAAATTACTGTCTCTTGATCCATAATGTTTTGTTTGACCATTTACATTAAACAAGTATCTTACATTACTAGCCCTAATGTGGCCTGAACCATGTGGAAAATTCATAATTTCATGGACAACTTCTGAGAGAAACTTTAAAGCCGTCGGGGTTCTCGAAACAATAACAAAAAACTACAGTAACATTAACATTTTTCTACCCACATGCCTAATTATGAAGTATATAAGGCGTATATGAAGAAAATGAGGCCTTAGGTAATAACACGGTATCGTGAAAAACTTTATCTAATCGCTCCACGGGAATTGAACAGAATTGTACATTAGAATAAATTGTATTTTACTGTTACTCCTGTCTTTCAAAAGTGATGCAAAACACTTATGAGGATCAGCTGACCTATGATGATGCCGTCACTTCAAAAGGTTCACTTGCACTGCAACGTCTGCGGAGAATGAAACTATTTTTTGAAAATATTTCTTTTTGCTTGTCTCTTCTGAATGGTGCGAATGAAATAATTAAGTGCGCATAAGTAAATGTACACTAAACGAATTGGAAATTACATGTAACCCTGTTTTCGGCTATCTACAGGTTCTCTACAACTATCTACAGGCTATCAACAAGGCTCTTTACTAATTAGCTAGTATTTTTTATGCCAGACGTGTGCCAACCACTATCCAACTATTATAAAAAAAAATTAAGTTAATAATAACGTATAGAATTTACTGGAGATGGAGAATTTGTATATTAAAAGCGTTCTGAAATCCATGGTTTAAATGAGGACGTCTGGAATACAGTTGACATAAGCAAATTTCCAATTTCAAAAAAAACATACAAGATAATAAAATAAAATCATTTTTCAGTTCCTTATATGAAGATCTCAAAGTCAAATAACAAACCTCAATTTACATATGAACATGTCGATGATTTCTTAAGATCAGGAGTATCATCATACTTTCCAAACCACTGGTATGAAGAGCAATGCTCAATGAAAAGCAGAGCGAGAGTTAAACTTTAGTTTGAGAACTATTTATTTTATTTTATTATTCAGATTCAAAACTTTATTGCGATAATATCAGAATCTGCCTTATTGGGCAATAAGTAATGTGATAAATGTTCTCAATCATACAATATTTCTAATTTTCATCCAATCATATATACAGTATTTACAAACAGCCCAGATACCTCCCAAATCCACATGGTTTCACCTCACTCGCATGCGAAAGAGGAAGCGGAGTCTTGGGAAGTCCCCCACGCTCCTCTGTTAGCCGCGTTACTGGATAGGAGCCAGTGGAGGCTGCCCAAGTGCACGAGAACCACAGACGCTCAGGAAATGATTAGGGAAACTTGCCATTGCAAGGACTACCACTGTCACGCATTTATAGCAGGTCACGAGGCCTCTGCTGTTTCAGTCTCTCAGGAGGACTATATTGGTGTGCTAGGGGATTAGGGTGGTTGGATAGGTTACTATAGAATTTTATGAACTTGGAAGGAATGAGTTGCAGAATGTAGGATATATTAAGATCGTTAAGAAGAGTTTTGTTGCTGTTATAAGGGGGATTAACTATTGTTCTCAGAACTTTTAATTGAAAGGATTGGATGCGCTTGATGTTCGATTTGTTTTTTTTTGACCTGTATACACATGCCCGTGAAGCAGAAGCATGCAACCTTTCTTGTTCACTGCACTACTCTCTAGAACTCGCTTCCTCCTAATATCCTCCATGTCTCATCCTTAAGAACCTACAAAAACCTCCTATTCCAACACCTCCTCACCATTCGGGCAGACGCTTGCATGTTTAGGAACGATTTCTTCATTAAATTATATTTTTTATAACTTTATTCTTAGCATTTATATTTTTATATATTTTTTACTATACATATCTAAAAAGATATGACACCTCCCTTTTCTTGTAATAGTATTTATTTTGCTTATTATCTATTATTTTATATTATATTGTATTTCATTTAATTTTTTACTCTTTATGATCAAATAGTTCTTTTGGTTTGCCAGAAATTAAATTGTTAGCTGTACTTCATTATTATTCATAGGGGATTTGTGCCAGAATAAAAATTGTTTCTATATACCTATAATTTTTTCCAATACTTTCAGTAACACATATCGTTTAATTGGATTTCCACTTAATATTCTATTAAATTTCAGATTTGTATCATTATAAAATCCCCTATTAAAACAGACATAATAAATTCACAGTGCCGGATTGCAATAAATGCCTCTTACGTCGGCAGTTTTTAATGTTGATAAAAAGGTTCAACTAACTTATAAAAATGCTATTAAACTGTTTCAGGTCAACTCCAGTCAGATATCGAGAACCCCGATCGACAAAAAGTACCAAACCCAGGCACACATAGAATATGAAGTGAACTCCTTCACGCCAAGCAAGATGAAAGTCATCTGCATCGCCGATGTCTTTGGAGTCTACACGACGCAGGCTGAAGCCACAGTGGACGAGGAGAGGCCTAAAATAGCCAGCGTGTTGGGTAATTATATATAATAATTAATTCATTTATAAATTAAATATAACAATCATAAATCTTAACAATAAACAATGCTCGTTAAAGTGTGTTAATGTATACAATTTACGGGTCTCTCCTTTTTTCAAGATTCTCAAGATAATTTTATGTAACTGCTCAATTTCTAATAATTAAAATAGATTATTTTTTAAAATGAAGAATAAATAGTATTTCCCTTATTTTGTATATGAAAATATAATATAAATACGTAAAAATTATATATAAAGCTTACCCATAAAAATACTTAGAACAATAAATGTCTTATTTTCAGGTAAACAATTAATTTTAGAATTTGTTAGTCATATTTAAGAAAGCCATTGATATCAACTATCGAATAATACTTTTTCTGGATCGGTGTGTTATACCAAATTATTTTCCTATCGAAAAATAAGTGTCGAGACATAACGTGTAGCTGTGTATTTATGATAACATATTAACATGTTTCTGATGTCTTAATATGGCAAAATGTTTAGTAAACTATATTTTTGTTAATGGGGTGGTAAATAAATATCCTTGAAACACTAAAGACATGCCTAGATGATCATATTATGAACATATATCGACATGAAACACGTTTTACTACTTCTAGAAAAATCTCCTACTTACTACTTATCTTTTACTTCTAAAAAAGTTATGCCGATGTGTAAATATCAGAGGTATTCTTCATTTAAGATATAAAATAATGTATTTTTACAGATAATGTGTTAAGTTGTGTGTGTGTTGAAATGATTGTTTTTAATGGATCAGTGTGTTTTGAATAAGTTTAAGCTTAAAATAAAAGTTAGAAAGAATCAAAATTTATATCATTGCATATGGAATAAAGAATTGGACTCAGGATCATTCCTCAAGGAACACCAGGTTTTTGCGGAAATATAGATGAAAATGAATCACCATAGTAGACGTGGAGGGAAGAGTAGAAAGACAAGAAAGGTGGATTAGGTGATTAGTATTAATAAAACTGGGACCCAAAATGTTTACTGCTTTTAACTTGAATAAGTAACAGTTAGATCAATAAGCAGTTATAAAAATTATATGTCGTATATTATCAACATTATTTCATATTTTTATCAACCTATAACAGTCATATCCTTAATTACAAATATGAGTGTTATAAAATCCTCATAAACTAAAATTAATAAAAAAAAATGATAATTATGTAACGAAACTAATATTTCATAATTACCAATAAATAATGATTAGAATTTTTGCTTGTACCTAACTTTATTTTGATCAACAGAACACGATTGATAAAGATTACATTACGATTTGTTAAAATAAGTTTTAATAAGAACATTTAAAATTTATTTGTATACAAGTTAATGAGTTTCGTGTACTTTTTGTTTTGTAAAGTTAATAACTTCGGGGACTGAAATAAACTTTATTTCTTCTGAGCTGTTTTAATATGATCTTCTAAAAAGGCCTTAGACAATTCGACTTTAGTAACTTTCCTGACGGTACTGCTGGCTTACGTACAAAAAGCCGATAAAACCGCCTCACCTGGAACTCATCAAATAAGAATATCAGGATTTTACTCACCGAAAACAAAGGGGGGCTCTTCCCTTAAGAATACCTGATGCCTGCTCTTGGATGCTGTAAGAGCTCACGATAAAAGGTAATGGGGAGTATCGAAGTGGAAAACACTAAATTCCGGACTGAAAAGAAAGGGATTGTTTTTTTTCCTTGTTTTTTTTTGTATATATCGTGGTAGTCATTTATAGGAATGGGGCAATGCATACTGATGCAGAAGGTATCCTTCCAATCAGCATCTTCTTAGTTGAAACGCCTTCTAGAATATTCAACAGAAGGTCATATATTTTATTGCGCACGGTCTTGTCTTTTGTGAACCTTTATACCTTCGGCTGGGGTAAGTGGAAAGAAGCTGTGGCCTATAAAGCTATTGTCTTATAAATACGCTACTAGTTTATGTTTTTTTTTTCGTTTTTTTTTCCTCCTTAGCTCTCAAATTTCTAATATTATATAGATAAGGGAAAAATAAAGGGAATTTATTTGGGGTGAGCGGATCCTTTTACTAGGAGTACCAGTTTGAATGTGGAGTGAGTGAATTAAGGAGTGTGGGAAGCCTCGGGAGAGGTGGAAATGTTGCAGTGCAGTGGTGAGAGTCCACTGAAGGCTTAGCCTAGAGTCTCTCTAGGCATGTAGTGCAAGCTCATTCAGTTGGAATGCAGTGATGGGTGCCCGTCAGAGGCTTGTTGTTGGTGGGGCAAGGGCCGTAATGTCCACCATTTGGTCTGCTTTCCCAGATCTAGAGAGTTGCCATCTTGCCGGTAGTGGTGGGGGTGTCAGGTCTTGGAATAGGGGGATTTGGCAATGTTTCATCGAGTCGAAGAATTTAATGTGGCTTCTTATGATGGCTTCGGTGATGGTGGGGACCTCGAACTTTTCGTGGATGTCAGGAGCCTTCATTTCACGAAAAAGTATGCCATAGTGCCGTGCGCAGGATGTTGTTCTTGAAGCTCTGGAGTCTGTTTATGGTGCTCGTGTGGAGAAAACGGAAAAGCGGAGTTCCAAAAAGTAGTGCTGGCCTCAGGATGCTCTGATAATTGAGCAGTTTCAGCCTCAGGGATATAGCCGGGCTTGTGATGAGATGCTGGAGAGAGTAGTAAGTCCTACGTACTCTTTTCAGCTTCTTCTGCAGGTTTGTGCCGAACGTCATGTGTCTGCCCAGGTTGATGCCTAGGTAGCATATGCTATTGGCAAGTTTGCAATCAGTCCCATCTATATTAAAGCTGGGTGGAAGCTTTCTTTTCCCGTGCTGGAACGAGAAAACGATCCCTTGCGTCTTGGCTGGGTTCACCTGAATGTGGGAATGTGCGCTACTGGTTCTGTGAGTGCAATAAAAATACGTGGATTAAAGATATTTAAACTTCCGGGAACGAAAAATATTTATCCAAACTGAAATACATACCTTCAGGTAGTGTACGTTGGGTCAAATAAAATTACAAGGTTATAACATAATGACTAACGTTCAATAAACGTAAATTAACTTAAAAACAAATGGTAAATATCTGTGGAGAAAGTTTGAAGCTGAAATGTACTGTATAAATAAAGCGACTCCTACCTTACTGCTGAGTGCTAAAACGTATATATATAAGTTATCTACCAGTAAGCCCATAAGAATTGTGAACAAGAACGCGACCCGTTTAGTTATTAGGCCAAACAAACCAGCTCTATGTATAGAAGATGAACTAAGAATAAAGCAGTTGATTTCTAACAGTTAACTAGTGTTGTACTACCCAACCCCCCCTTATTTTACGTAATATCGTTTGTCTAAACGTAACTGGTGCCGAAACCCGGGAAACATACCTGAGATACAGTCACCGGACTTAAGCAGTTAGCGGTCTCAGATATCGGGCGTAAAGATAGCGAAATAATTCTATCAGTATCTATGACGGGAGTATCAAAATAGTGCAATTTGGGGGAGAAAGAGCAGTTTCCTAAATTAGAGCACAAACTGGCCAAGGCCATCGAGGAACGAGCAATGCTTGAATACCTGCTAACGAAGGCGGCAGAGGCGACGCAGATGGAGCTGGTTGGATGGATTGGAACCATTCACTCGCGCAACAGGTGAACTCGATCACTTTATTAAAGGAGGCGATCAAATCAAGGACATAATTATAGCTCGGAAGGATGCAGGTACGCTAGCAGAATCAGAAGTAAGACTGTTAGAAGTATCGTTAGTAGACCGTATTTCAAGGCGAGTGCTGAACATTATACAAGGGGATTTATCACCTCCATGGGACGCTTTGAAAATAAGATTGAAGAATCTATGAGGCGGCGGAAGATGGACTCCAGAAGAGGACGTATTTTATCTGCTCAAGGAGCGCCGGAACCAGGGACAGGCTTAAGGCGAATTCACAGAGAAACTATTCGTAATATACAATCGACTGATGGAGAAGATGGTCAAGACAATTGGACAATCGGAAGTGGCCCAAAAGTTGTAATTTCTACGAAGTGTAATGAATGTCCTACTGAATCACTACATAGATCCACCAGGCGCACTTCCGAAAGACCTCATCGACGCGAGGGAGCGAAACGAGCTGCGCTTTAATCAACCTGAAGCGACGGAGATTAATAATCTAGACTGGAGCAGCTCCCATTTCACTTGGCTACTTTAGACAACGCAGAAGAGAGAGAAAGAGAAATGAATTCCGACTCGCAGGTCGTTTACTCGAACCCACTTCACTCCCGGGTTTTGTCACCAGTTAACGATAGTCAAAGAAAAACTCGATAAAAAAAAAAAAAGAAAAGGGTTGAATGAAAGCACAAGATAGAAAGTTGTCACAAGACTGTTTTATTCTCAGTATTGATCCTCTATACACATACAAAAAAAAAAAAAAAAAAAAAGATCTTATAAATATAACAAGAAAGGAATCATGGTCATGATGGTGTGAATTCTGAAGAGGGGTTCATCACTTAACGTTTCTTCATAGGAAAGAGTTCTTCATTTGCGGTACAAAATATTACCACCTTGTCCTTGAAGTTTAATAACAAACATAAAAGACTCAAATAAACGCAGCGACCATGTAACCCTTATACCTACCTTATGAGCTCGGCCAGCGACTAAAGTAAACAAGAAGTCTATCTTGCTTCCCGCCTGAAATAGGTCTCGAGACGCACTGCGCTGTTGACGTCCTCAACCCAAAAGAACGAGAAATTAACCTAGAAATTTACTAACAAAAAGTATCAAACAGATTCTGTGTTCCAGTTTCACGGAAGCCTAATCAAAAAAGGGTTCAAAAAATACTGTTGTTTCTTATTATCCCTTGTATGTGATTTATTGGAAAATAGTTGCAGTTCTATCGTTATCTGGAATACTTATTTAAAATAGTAATTACATGTGTAGCGACCATTAACTTCATAAGATAAATCACCCTATACTCTATTGCATATAAATTGCAAATTAGTTATAATATGTAAATTAATTTAAACAAATGTAAATAACATTACCAAACCATAAGCCATACCAGTGTAAATATTGTAAACAATAAAAGACGCAGCTGCAAAAAACTAGTCAGAGGCCCTTGAAGGGGGAGCCAGGTATTTCCGAGGGGCTGGGTGGGCCCCGGTGGTGTGGTTGGTCAGAATAAAACCCCACATCATTGGTTACTTGGTATGATATATACCCCTAGTTTTAGCCGATAAGTCATTCTAACTACGACTCTCTGGACTGGTGCTTGCAGCTGCACTAGTGTTTCAATTTGTCCTTCTCATTTATAAAAACCTCTGCATCTCTCCTTCCTAACCTCGCGATGTTTTAGTCCTACCTTGTCAGGCCCCACACTTTCCTAGTGGAATTCTCTGCCTTCGTCTTGCTAAAACTAGCACCTCCTTGGAAGAGATTTCTCCCTTGTGGACGACGGTCATCTGGGCCCTACGAACTTTACCTAGTAGTGTCTCACCCAGTGATCGAGCCTGCCTCCCTCCGGTTCACACTTGTCTTTGGGATCGGACGGTTTTTGCCTACTCTAAGATACTGAGTGTGAATTCGTGGTCATTCCAAGAACACGTAAACTACCTACACTACCTACCCTATACCTCTTCTCCTGAACACAGTGTACTGTCGGGGCACATGCCTATCAGATATGGATTCAGATAGTACAGTAGTGAGACCCGTCATGAAGCAATTGTACATGTCAAAGCCAAATCAACCCTCACTTCGTCACTAGGGCTAGGGTAACTAGGCACCCCCTTGTGACGACGCGACAACATGTTTTTTCAGTAATTAAAATTAACTTATAAGTTAAACATCAAATTCAATACACAAATGGCATTGACATATCAGTCAAAACCTACTTTCTATGCATACTTTACGTAAATAAATTCTATTGAATGATACGACACCTACTATATTTTATTGAGAAGTATCTTAGGTTTTAGATGACACTGATAATCTATTTTCAGGATTTTGAAAATTAAATTGTATGTTCTACCGTGAGTCAAAAGGGTCACGCGGTGGTAGGTGGAGTTGTGCATGTAGAGACAGATGCGTCAGCTTTGTGTAGACTATGCTTGTCTCATTATCACAGAGGAGCGTTTTACCTTTTCGCAGTGACTATGGAGTTGACAGGCATGTGTTCCATTCTTTGAAGCTCCACAAATTATTCACGCTCAGCGTTTTCCATTTCTCTTTCCATTCTTCCCTAAACATAAATTCCAGCATTCTTTTGACTTTCAAGGCAGGTTCGAAGTTAGACCCAGATAACTGTTCATCTCTTTTAGCTTCGTTCCAACTTTGTTTTACCCAGAAGAATCTAACATTGTTTTCCTAGTCAATTAATTCATCAATAGGATATTTATTAATGCGTAAACTTAAAACTATGTCTTTGCACAATGTATTTATAAATAACATCTTACCTATCTATGCCAATATCTTGTGCATAATACGACGATCAGATATTGTAATAATAACAATGAAGCAGGAAGAGCTTCATCATAAAGTGGAGCAGTGGGGAGAGTAATTTTTGTAAAGTCAGTTTCAATTCAGTCTTCCCTGAACTCTATTTTTCATCGATAATTTTTATTTTACACGATCTCATTTTGCATTCGTGTTTATACTCAATCATGTTTTTCAGTATTCTACTTCTTTGAATTATCATTTGTTTTTATCACTGGGGAGTTTCTTTTCACATATTTTGTTTAATTATTTATGTCAGTTCGAGCAAACCAGTTGTTTTTACTAGAGCATTTCCAGTTCTTTTTCTTTTTCTTTCCTTTGACGTCAGTTTTTTTAGTTAATTTATATAAACAAGTCCACCCTCACTGATTTATTCAGACGGAATAGAACATGTTTCCATTTCATTGGGCGTATGGTTGTTGTTTTTTCTTCAATTAGAATAGCAAGGGTGGAATTCCCTGTCCATCACAAAATTGGACAAGTGCGTCATAAAAATGGTGAAAATCTAGAGCATGGAAAATCAAGGAAAGTTTTCCCAATGCTTTGTGAAGATACCATTTATTTTATTTTAATAAGCGAAATTGATAGTCTCATTGATACACCCCTTACATTAATCCTAAATAGTTCTTAGGGGTTCCTGGGCTCGAGATTTCTAACACCATTGTACTTAAAACTGAAAAGATATGCTGGATAACAGGTGTTTTTTTTTCAGCCCACCAATAGTTCAAACGTCATAAATTCAAATAACATGAGGATTAAAAATTTAATTTCAGATGAAAATTACCTACCTGATGTGTAGGGATTTTGAAATAAACATATCAAATACTGCTTTTATGTAAGCTTTCTTTTTCTTTTCTCATAGTTGGTTTGGGCTCAAAAGGCAAAATCTCAAAACCCAATATTATAAGCGTGAAATTCACTGATGGCCGCTATTATGGGATTTGTTGAGAAACCACTAAATTTACTTTTTACTGCTTCATTCATGACAGTAACAACAGTGAGGGACTGTAAATGTAAGAATCGAAGTTGGTTTAACAAAGAAAACTGAAAAGCGTAAACTATCCCTATAATCTTCCTCGAAGACTAAAACGGCAGTCGCCTTGGAACCTGCTATAAAGGAATAGCGTAAAACCTAAATTCGTCATAGGATTATGTTTATATGTATGTTTTATAAATAAAAAACACAAAACCATTTAGTTCGTAACAGAAAAAAAAGCGTAATGATAATATTAAAAGAAATAAAAGAGCACTCAACCTCGGACTTTGGTTTTTTTTTTTTTTTAAACGGTCACTGAAGACGGAACTCAATAATTTGATAAGACACTAGTTGGAGTAACCTTAGAATGACAAGAGCTCCAAGAAAATAACTCTAATATATAATAGCTCCTTCCGTTTTTCCACTTCCGGATCTACACCGTCCTACCCTACTTAGAGGTTCCGTCCTTTTGTCGGCCCGGATATCCTGCCCACTCCTGGGAGGTTATGGAATTATTAAAAGTTTTCCGGCTCCGGATTTACCTTTTCATTAAGACAACAATGAGAGGTAAAAGGCAGTTCAGCCAAGCGTCTCCCGCTTTATTAAAAGGGCTGGCGGTTTCACGGCATTCTTGCCCACCCCCTCGTAAACTATAGTCTACCGGGGGGGGGAGAAGCTGGGGGGTGGAATAGTGAAATGCCAAGGGCACTAGTGGGTGTTACTAGTACTACGATTCAAAGATATAATACTCGAAGTTTATTATTTTTTTTTTTTTTATATTCCAATGCTGTTGACATCGTTTCACATATCCGAGCCACCTAACAGTTTTAGTGATAAAGTACTGGTCTGCAAATCACACTGGCAGTATCTATTGATGAGGTCACTACAGTGAGGTATGTACAAGAAGGCATCGGGTAATTGACCAGAAATCTTGCCAAACCAATGAGCGGCTTCCCCGACGAAGAGTTTTTCATTAGTTTAACGAGCAAAATAGCAATGGCAGAGATGCTAGAAGTCCAAATACCTTTAGGGAATCCTTCCAGCCAAGGTAATGGCGTTTATTATGTTCTGTAATAAATTTTGGTAATATTACATAAACAACATTGTCTACAGTTTACGTCTTTAGTCCACTCACAAGATCCCACCTTCCTGACCCCTTCCAACAGAACTGCAGATTTCTTGATTTCTCCAAAACACTTTATTATTTTTTCCAACTCAATACAAATCGTAATTCAGCCTATTAAACATAATTTTAAAACCCTCCTATTCCAACACATTCTTACCATCCTATGGTATAAATGAGAACATTTATCTTAGATTAATAATTATCTTACCATCCAGACAGGCAGCTGCTAAACCAGGATCTTTCCATTATTCTTTAGAATTGTTACTATCCCATTTAATTTTTTTATTAACTTTGATTTCCTACATTTAACTGTTTTTTTGATAAACCCACAGCTGGAACTAATCAAAAACGTATGCACTAATATTGATATGTTTAATCTTATTGGTATCGTTTTTTCGTTTACTTTTTTAATCTATTATTTTATTATCAATTTAAACAAATTTTTAAATGTTTTTTTATTTAATGTATGCCTTTTTGTTTATTATTGTTTTCTCATTCTATGTAAAGTATTGTTGCTTTTTTTTTGGCCAAATCTTAATTTATTTATTTGTAGATGGTTTTTATTCAAAGAAGGATTTTTCCCAGAGTAAAGAATTTTTTCTGTTTACGATCGTACCTACAATTTATGGGAATCAAAAGTCCTAGAACAATTTTTTCTCCACATAAGAGCGAGTAATCTCATGTACTAATGCAAAAATTGTCATTGGATCTGCAATCAAAAAGGGCAGTTTCACTCATCCAGCACGACTACACTTCACTAGTACTTTGGTCTTCTTGAGGTTTTAAGGATTTGGGACCATCGAGGCTTCATTATTAAAGGCTTGATAACGACTAACTAATCTGGTAAAATAAGTCGGATTTTCGGGTTCCGTATTTAAACCGTAACCTCATAACCTCAAGCACGGCGCTGTGATGTCTGACCCTCACGACCGCTAGGCCTTGAAGAAGTGTCTACCCGTTAAGGGTACCTCTGTAAGTTGTCATTCATAACAGTGGTCCTTTATCCAAAAATATTTTTTATTACATTATCCACTGAATATTTTTCCAAACACATCTACTCAGTGCAAAAACAAACGCTCTCCTTTTAATTAAAATAGTCGAAATCTCTATCAATCATAGTTTCATTCCGGCTGTTCGACTCAATTTGCTTAGTCAAAATTACCAACAACTTAGATTTGGGCAACAATTTATTAATAATTAGCAGCCAGGAAAAAATATACTCGCAGGAACGGGGCATGAGCCCAACCAGTTCTTAAAGTTTGACTTTTTTAATTCCCAATTTTGTTAGGCATTGCCTGATGCTCAAATTTCATCATAACACCTCTTAAGAAACTATAAAATTAATATTTTTTAATGTTATTCATATTTTATAGCTCTTATTTTAGATTTATTATGAAAATATAAATTACTTATTTTACTTGGTTGACCGGCACTACTGACTGAGTTGTGCACAAATGGAAAAGGTTCGTACTGGCGAGAAACATAAACAATTTTTTTTGTTTATATGAAGTTTTGACTAAGAAGCTATGTGGAAGACACATTTTAAGTATTCTGCTTATTTGCCTCCTACATAGGTTTTAATTAGAGCGGTTATATGCGACCAGCTCTTTAATTAGCTTCATCGCCTAGAGGATTCCTACTTCGTCGGGGAGTCCGTTCTGAATTTTTGTTTTTTGTCAACGGTCCAAGGAGCATTGAGGATCATCCCTGATGCTATATTTTGGAAAAATAGTAGCCTTGTAAGTAGTGCGATTTGAATCAGTAGTTTAAATCGTTCAATTGGACTTCTGAAGTTGTCAAAGTAATGATCTGAGATAAGATAACATCAACCGTATCAATGCTTATTATATGTTTGAAGAATAATGTCTTCAGTCGTACATTGGCCATTGATCAAAAATACATATATAGGTGGTATATTATATTACCTATGTCGAGTAACCTGTATCAATAAAATATTTGTTGTTTTTTAGGGAACTGGTAGTCCTCAGAAAAGTTTGTTTTTCATTTTTTTTTTTCTTAGCTCTCTAATTATAAGATTAAGGATGAGGAAAAAATAAAGGAATATTTGGGTTTAGCTGATCCTTGTACTAGGAGTATCTGCTTGAAGGTGGTGTGAGGGAATTAAGGAGTGTGGGAAGCCTCGGTAGAGGTTAATTGTGGCGGTACAGTGGTGATAGTCCACTGGTGGCTGGGCCTAGAGTCTCTCTAGGCATGTAGTGTATTATTATTTAGTTGGATAGCAGTGATGTGTGCCAAGCGCCGTGATGTCCACCATTTGGTCTGCTTTACTAGATCTTGAGAGCTGCCATCTTGCCGGTAGCGGTGGGGGTGTCATTTCTCGGAATAGAGGGTTTTGACTATGTTTCATCGAGTCAAAGAACTTGATGTGTCTTCTTTGGAAGGCTTTGGTGTTGGTGGGGACCTCGAACTTTAATATTTGCTGTATTCCTATCATAAAAATGATTAGCAAATTTAGCGAGAGTTACGATCTTGTCATTGATACAAGAAATAAAGTAAAAAGCACATGTTGATAGAGGGATAATGAAATTAAACTAATCTTGCTGAGCATTGTATTAATTTATGATCCGAGGAATATATAGCAACGGCCGAATCCAATTATGGACTTCATCATTTCGTTCAAAGTGCTCAACTAACATATAAATGTTAAGACATAAAACTTAAAAGACCATTTATAACTGAAAATAATTGACAACTCACACTTTAATTTCTGATGTAAATAGATTTTACCGGTTTCTCAAAAGGGTTAAATTCGTGATTTTTACATAATTATTTGAAAAATTATCATTATGGGCACATACAATGCAACACACAATGATGTATTTTACCACAAAAATTGCTATTGTTTGTTTTTAAGTCCCATGAAAGTCATTTCGTTAGATTGGCTTTTGTTGAACTCAATTTTAGGTAGTATTCAAAAGGCATTATCCAGAGATGGGCGTATCGAACAATCTCCACAATTGTATAACTCCTTCCTGTATAAGAAGAACCGCCTTGGACGTTAACAAGGCCAGGGGGCCTAGATAATTCCGAAACAAATTGAGAAGTTGAGAGCTTCTCAATTAGTATTCTACCAACTTCTCTCTGAGTGCTTTATTGAAGTTGGGAGGGAGGGGGACTTGATGTCAACTCTCTTCAGCCGAGCCCACTGTCCGGGCTTCTCATAATCTTCACGACGTATCTCTTTAGAGCACTGTCTGGCACATTCATATTCACCCCAGCATACGCCATTAAGTTGGCCAAGACTTCGGTGGTCTATTATTTATCATTGCTACACTTTCCTTCTTTGAATCGAATCTGCAGAAGCCGTAGAAGTTACGGCCTGTAACTGTTTAATCTACTTCCATCAATGAGTGGGTCGCGAATTAGAAACAAGACTATGTGCCCTTTTCAACTATACTGCATGCCGGTTTTGTTCTGTTGCATATCTGTATGAGTATAGACATGACGCCTACGCTATGAGCTAACCTACGTCTACGTCTAGTTTGAGAAGTGATTTTTCAATGTTAGGATCTAGCGTTATCTCCTGTGGTAGCCATTAGAAAGAAGGATGTTTAGGCAACAGAAAATGAATTGTAAGGAGGCTAAGATGCTTCTAATGTTTGAAAACTACTCTCAAATAAACACTAATGTCTGATTGTGACTGATAGAACATAGATCTTGCTCTGCCTTAAACAATGACCTACCCACGTGGGCGGGCTCAAATGGACCGTGTCACCCAAATGACCTGCCCACACAATACAAATAGATTTACAGGAAAACTTCACCACTTATCTCAATCCCTAAATCGTCTTCCTGAAAAGGAACATGTCTCAGTTGAGTAAAGTAAAAATTAAAGCAGGAATATTTGACTGCCAACAAATAAGACAACTCATTAAGGAGTCTGCCTTCGTAAATTCAATGAATGAGGCTTAGCGAAGATCCTGGACTTGTTGCAGTTATCGGATATTTTTTAGGCGAATTCAAAACTATGTTGAACTAGTAAACGATATGCTTAACAGTTTCAAATCCCTTGGTTGTAACATGAGCATTAAGGTGCTCTATTTAAACAGACTATTTTCCTGAAAATATAGGAGGCACCAGTGAGGAAGGTAAAAGATTATACCAGAATATTAAAACTATAAAACAGAGGCCCACTACCAAGGAAGATTGGAAACGCACATGATGGCAGACTACTGCTAGAATTTAAAAAGAGACTGTTACAAAATGCATTCAGGGATTTCATGGAAAAGAATCTTCCGATGTGTTCACTAACTAGTTGGTTTCATGGATGACGTTTTGTTCTATATTTGTACATAATAATATAAATTCGTTGTCTAGCGTTTTTTTTATCCATAGTGCATATGATGTTTAAAGGAATTTTTTTTTTTTTTGTCTTAGCTCTCAAACTTATAAAATAGGATGTGGGAAAAATAAAGAAAAAATATTTTGGGCTAATGAGTGCCTTTCACTAAGGGGAGTCCCCCATTTGAAGGATGTATGAGAAGGATATAGGGTGTGGAATGCCTAAAGGAGGCGGGTGGAATCAGGAAGGTAGTGAGAGTCTACCGAGGGATTCCCATAACTTAATTTACAATATTTGAGCTAGAGAGCAATTGGTGTCATCGAGAGGTAGTTATCTGGTCACAGTGGTTGCCAACAAAGATTGGCCTTTACAAATTAGCAATCCTTACTTTAATCTGCTGCTCAGCTCAAGATTAAAAAGTTTATTTTAGTACCCTCTCATTAAATTATGACACCTACTTATGTTTTATAAAGAGGGATATAATTTGTTGGCCTTTTTTAGCAAAAAAAACTTTAAAGAAAAGAATATAACCAGTCAGCACATTGTAAAATATTCTTCATTATTATTTGAATAGACTGTTTCCATAATTGCCCAGGCCAACAGGTGTTTTGGTGCCTGAGTATTTGAAGCTGATTTCACATGGATTTGATGCCCTGAATTAAAATTCAAAGAAACTCAAATTTCTAAGATATGACATATTAGTGAAAAATGCGTTACACAAGTTGAATCTATGGATCAAATGAAAAAAAAACAAAAAAAAAAAAACGAGGTCAATCTCCCGGCCGACTCAACCGAAGCACTATGACCCCTTCTACCTGCTGAGTGTGGGTCGATCTCCCAGCCGATAGGCCGACACAGTGCAGCCCCCTTCAGGGGCGGGGCCAGGTATGACCTGGCCGACTACAATCCAATGCCTAGTACCCCTAGGCTCCACCATAGGTAGACTCTCACTACCTTCCCGAACCCACCCGCCTCCTTAAGGCATCCCACACCCCATATCCTTCTCGTACATCCTTCAAATGGGACTCTCCTTAGTGAAAGGCACCCATCAATCCATAATTATTTTTTCCCATCCTATTTTTTTTAAGTTTGAGAGCTATGGGGAAAAAAAAAAAAGAAGTTGGCCTTTTTCTTGTATATAATGTAGCGATGCTACAGGAAATACAAAAATAATTTGTAAATAGTTTCGCCTATATAATTATATAATTATCTGTACATTTAAAGGGGCTATGCAGGGAAAAAAAAAAAAAAGAGGGGCATTTTGTTCTCAAGTAGGTTTCGATGAAAAATTTAATGCTTTTAGTATGAACGGGAGACTCACTTAGACCAGAAAGACAGACAATGTGACTTTTTGAGTTTCTTGTTTTGTAAACAATCAAGGAACCCCTAATAATGAAAAATTCATCATTATTCATTTTTAGAAAAATGTCTGTAATAAACAAAAAAGCTTGTTTTTGGGATTTGGCCATGAGGATGGTGGCTGCAGTGCGGAGCGATCCACGCATTCAGGGAGGGTGATGATTTGGTGTGGCTCTGCCTTAGTATTAGCGGTCCACAAATCACTGCGACAGCTGGTATGCAGGCCGCTGGCTCCCAAGCAATTAAGCAGGCCCTGTCTGCCTCCTCGGCTTTTCTCGCCGGTCCGAAGCAGGCCCTCTTCGAGTTAAGTAGCATTTACAGATCGCAAGATTACAACTCACACATGATTATTGCTAAAATTAGAAATAAATCAATGGTGAATCTCACGAAGAGTCCTCAAGAACGGGCATTACTTCTCACTTTGGCTGAAAATATATGCGCTATTATCAACGAACCCCTCTCTTTCTTCCTTTCGTTCTTCCTTTAAATACCTTATACTACTGGTTATAGGCCGTATTTCAGCGATCTAAAAAAACTCTTTGAACAACTGTACAGACTACTTTAAAGGATATCCCATCTGTCAATAGAAAATAAATTACTAATCTAGAAAGTTATGCTTAAGCCAACCTGGATATGCGGAATAGAGCTATGGGGACAGCAAAAATGTCGAGCATTAACCGTATCCAATCATTTCAATCAAAAGTTCTGAGAACAATAGTAAATACCCCTTATTACGTCAGCAACAAAGCCCTTCATAGCAATCTTAATATACCCTACATTCTTGAACTCATCCCTTCCAAGTTCATGAAATTCCATAGTAACCTATCCAACCACCCTAATCCCGTACCTTAGTCATTGCACTGCTCCACTCATCCCTATAATCCTCCTCGGAGACTGAAAAGAGGCAGTGGCCTCGTGACTTGCTATAAATACGTGACAGTGGGATTCCTGGCAATGGCCAGTTTCTCCAATCATGTCCTGAGCGTTTGTGGCTCTCGCCCTCTTCGTCAGCCTACACTGGCTCGTATCCTGTGACGCGGCTGATGGAGGAGCGTGAGGGACTTCCCGAGAATCCGCTTCCTCATTCGCATGCGAGAGAGGTGACAACCATGTGGATTTGGGAGGTCTCTGGGCTGTTTGTAAATATTGTATGAATGAGAACATTTATCTCAATTACTTATTGCCTAATAAGGCAGATTGTAATTTTATCATAATAAAGTTGACCTGAAATATATAATAACGAAATTAACTTTCAGTTTCACGTTGAATAAAACCTTAAACAACTACACAAGTACATCTTCGCAAAATGAGATTTTAGGTCGGTGGAGTTAATATAAGTTTCAATAGGGCTTATGTCAATAAAGTCGCCTTTTGTATACCGTATAAATCCAGAGAGGAAAACAAAAGGATCTGATCCTCTCATTTGGAATAATACTAGAATCGAATGGGTATAAGCCAAACCTTCTTTATGGCTTAGAATCCCGCTCATTAGTTTGAGCTCAGGACTTTTATATTATTTAGGAGAGATACCAGAGTAACATAAAATTAGGTGGGAATTCATTTTCAAAGATAATCTATTCTGAGTACTGTATGTTTGAAAGCTGATCCTTTACATGCCAATATATAAGACAGCCATACAATTTTCTTCTGTCATAACACGAATGTAATAAATTACATTTGGATCAGTTTATGTTTTAAAATAAGATATCAAATTATTACAAGCGCATGTAAGATAAACTTTATTGGTTCTTTTACGCTTTAAATTGTAGTAAAAATGGAAACTAAACCACTTGATAACTATATAGGCCAGGATGTGGTGATAAATACCTTATGACTCTCAACTAAAGCTGTCCAATAGCACCTCAACCAGTTACAATTTCATGCTTTGGTCATGTAGGAGTGGGAGAGCCAGCTCGTGGTATTTCTCTGGCAAGGACAAAAATTGTATTCAACCATCGATAAGAAACTGGAGTTTTCGATCACTATTCCCGTATTTTTTATTCAGGAGGAGCCTCCATCTGCTCCTCTCCACTCATCTGTACTTCGAAGTTTTACGAGAAGTGATATGCTGCCATAAATAATTTAAGACTGAATTTCCAATTTATATAACTTAAGTAATAATGATGTTGGTCCTAATAATGACTTTTTTGATAATGACTTCCACTAATGACGAATATTCAGACAAACGCATGGGTTGTGTACCATTTGGGTGGCGAACTTAAATTAAAATATACAAGATAAAAAACAATTAACACATTAACTACATTTACTAATAAACATACAACAAATTTATAAAAATAAACAAATTAATCGGAATTAAAATAAATGGGAAATAACTGGTGAGCTCGGGTAAAGCTAAATAAAAAACTGGCTCTTGAACACCAGACAACAAACAAGGAAGAATATAGTTTTATGAGATTTTTGGCTTATAAGTGTTTTGTTACTTAACGTTTAATTAAAAGTCCTTTATTTTCTCCATAAAGGAAACCAAAAAACTGGCATGTATAGGTAAGCATCTATCTTGAGGTTTAAAACAACTAACCAATCGTGAAACTCTCTAAGGACTGACTGCAGACTTGATCACATGGTGCAGTCAAATATAAACACAGCGACCATGATGAGTTCCGAAAAGACTAGTCACACTGAGGCCTACCTATTTCTAATAAGAGACACTCTTTGGTGTTACACTTAACTACCCCGAAGAGTAGCGTTGAGTTAAACTAGAACTTTATTAATAATTTTTTTTATGATGAAATTACAATCTGCCTTTACTTAATAGGCAATAAATAATTGAGATAAGTGTTTTCATTTATACCATATTTACAATTCATCATTCCGTTCGCACATTCATACAATATTTACAAACATTTACAAACAGCCCAGGGGCCCCCCAAGTCCACACGGTCAATAATAATTACCCCTTAAAACACTTACAAATATTATGCATTCTTATTTTAGAAAATAGACATTATTTAATTATTTTTTAGCTCTGCTATAGCAACCTCGATATAAATTTAATAATACCAGTCCACATTCGAATATCTGATTCCGGGAGGTTCATTGTCGTCAGTTGGCCGTAGCGTTATGAAACTGTTTTGGGCCCTAATAATGAAACATACCCTCAATAATCTAGTTTTCGTATTCCCCCAGAAATCGAATAAAATACTTCAAAATCATTTTAAGAACTTCAGACCAATGGTACTATTTGCTGTAAATTTTAAAAAACTCCATGAAATAATCTTAAGATTCAACAATTTCACTGTTATTAGTATGTGTGATCAAAGGTGCATAAAGTTGGTGTCATACCATACTATTGTAAAACAAAACCGCGTAATTAACGTTAGCAAACATATTCAAACATGAATAATTACTTAATAAAAAATCTCTTCACAGCTTTATTAATTTCTACCCCAACGTTTTTGAAGGGCTACGCAATCATTTTTAAGGGTTTAAACTAATGTTAACTATAGCACTTGCTGAGTTGGCTATCAAGGTGGGCCAGGTGTCGTTAGATAGGTCCCGTCAAGGGCTATAGTTACTACCAGTTCAAGCCCTTGAGAATAATGGCTCTGACTGTTAAAAGCCTTGAGGTAGAAACTAAATATAGCTGCGGAGAGACAAAATGTATTTTATTTCTTAATAAAACCACCATCAATCAAATCGCCCACCGACCATCATTACAATAAATAATCATTGTTTATAAGTGAAATCTTTTGATAATATTTTACCACGAAAAATTGTTAAAAGTTAGCTGTAATCTTTGTTTGTGTTTATACTTCAACTTTTTGGGGTGTTATTCTTGGGCTTGATCTGACACTAATATTACTTTCAATAGGTGACAAGATAATCACACGATGATTATTAGTTCAATTCCTACTTAATGGCAATCGCTCATAACTAATGTGTTACAATTGTAAACTATATCACGTTTACTTCGCCGTTATTTTCGTAGCTTCGTCCATTTTCAGTCGTTCTGAAACGCCTGAGTGTGTAGAACAAAAGAAACGGGGCTTTGTTATTTTTTTAAGGAGCGGCCGATAAGGAAAAGGGAGACGGAGCAGGGCGGATTGAGAAATGCGGGCGCCCCCAACCGCCAGGAATTAGTCTACATTAACCCGACCATTTATTTTTTTTTTATTTTTCCTTGGTTTTTTTTTCGTACTTTCTTCCAACCACTACCCTTTTTGGTGCCATTTAGTTTTTTAGCCAAACCGCCAACCTCTCCGGCTGATTTCATCACGATAATCATTAAGGGAAGATAAATCTTAGCTTATGAGGTGGATTTCTGCTAAATAAAATAAAAGCCCCAAGATTTGGGTTTATTTATTTATTAGTCCGTCCTTAAAAGGGCCTTTCATTCATTTTTTTTTTTGCTTTTTCTTAGGAGCCAAGAAAAATTTGAGACTATTTACAAGCTTTATGAATATTAAAGCTCTGCTAAATAAACAAGATTTTTTTTTTCAGTTTAATGAATTACATTTTCATCCCATCCCTAATCTTAAATAAGATTTCCATTCATTTTGTTATTTTCTATTTTAAATTCTATGTGCCTTTATGTACGAGTTTTTAAATTAGTTATGGCTGTTCAAAACCATCAAATAGTAAATACGTTTTTGTATTTTTAATGATTTTGTTTTTGTTGGCTGTTGAAAGCCCTATCACATGTAAATTAATATAACTATTTGAGGCCCGACATTGGCACTGACGAGTATACCCTTAATGCCTTAACCTTTCTTTTTGTAGAGAATGAATGCTTCTCTAGCTTTACTACCCCCCCCCCTTACATAACTCGAGAACTGGCCCATAACGACGGATATCACAGATATTCATACAGTATGTACGGGACATTATAACTGACAGCCAATTAATAAATTATGCCAGCATATTATAAAAACAATATAAATACAGAAGTAGGAATAATTGTTGGGACAAACTATAAGGAATCCACTGTAGTCGCTTTCGCCGACGACATTGCGGTTTACAGCAGCAGCATGAGTGCACAAAAAACTCTTACACACGCCGATTCAGTTTGTAACGTTATCAGTGACAGACTGGGCATGTTAAACATCAGCGTAAACGCCGGGAAGACCGACTGCATAATCTTCTCCCTCCAAAAGGGGAAAAAATCATTGCCAAAATCGTATAGCATCGGAGGGCAAGAGAACTCACCAGCTTTCTCAATGCACTATTTGGGTATAAAAATGGATAGGCATCTCCATTTCTCTACTCATTTTAGTAATAAAATAGAAAAAGTACGACAAAGGTCTTACCGGCTATCGCACTTGCTAACTTCACCTAACCTGTCGCTTCGTCTCAAATTGATGATATATAAATGTGTCCTCCGGCCAGCTCTGCTGTACGGTGCCCCGCTAGTTACCCACTTGACTGACAATACAGCCAAATGTCTCCAAGATTTCCAGAATGGGATCATGCGAAAAGTGGTCCGACATACCTCTCTTGAGAGGTTGAAGAACGCTGAGCTGCACCCGTTGCTTGGTGTGCCGTCGGTGGGTGAGTTCATTCGCCGGAGACACATCGCGTTTTTTGACTCGTTGCAGCACCTAACCAACCCAGTGTTTAACACTATGACCCCACCACCCCTCCCGCCTCGATGGTAACAGACTGTCGGCGAAAAATTAGGTTAAGAATTAGTATAGATAGTTAGTTAGTTTTAAGTTTGACCATAGAGGTGAGCCCCATCACCTTTATTAGTCAGTTAAGTCCAGTCACGTATAATCATTATACTTGTTTATTCATTATATAATTTTTATAAAATAACAAAACCTGTATATAATGTAGCAGTGCTACAGGAAATACAAAAATAATTTGTAAATAGATTCGCCTGAGGATCTATAATTATATATAATTATCTGTAAATTTAAAGGGGGTATGAAAGAAAAAAAAGTAGGAATAATTAGTAAAAAAAAAAAAGTAGGAGTAAAATTCTCAGATCATCAACAGCGTTATTAGTAAATATAAACTCATTCAGGGATCCCACCGATACGAGCCCTCAGTACTGAAATGAGAGCCGATGCTCAGGTGCAATGTCAGATGTTTGTAGATAGTTGTGTGTTTTATAACACTTAAGATATGATCGTAGATAGTTGTGTGTTTTATAACACTTAAGATATGATCGTAGGTCAACTAACTAAACTAAAAACCATGTTAACGATCGGATGTTCATTCCATTGTCCACATAATATAATGCCACAAAGTCAAAAAATTAACCTAAACCTAAAAATTACTTATGAAGGACCTGTTGCATCGGTTTTGTGAATTTTCTCTGTTACATTAAACATTTTCTTACACCGACCAAAATTCAATGTTCTTATTCATACCATATTTACAATTCTTCATTCACTCGTTCATTCATACAGTAAGAAATATCCATTAACGTATGATTTGGTTAAAATCCCGAGTCTGAATGCCAATATCACCAATGCTTTCTTTAACTGTTAATTATTAATAAACAATAATAAAATTGTATTTCTCATAGATATTTGATCAAACTGGCTTCATTATTTAGCGAGTCTCCTAAACCAGTAGTGAATGAATATTAGCATTGTATACACATAATTATTCAACGTAGCCATTAGCGAGACACTGCGATAAGCATTGGTTAATTATTAACAGTGGCTGAGTTAAATACTTGCCCGAAGCGATCGTCATTAATCAAGTCAGGCAGAATCCGAAGCCATCTATAGCTTCTGCGGAGCCGGCTAACCAACTTCCATTAGACAGTACCCATCCAAGCACAAACAACACACAACTTCCAAAATGTGTTGTTTTTCTGAAGTGGCGAGAATCAAATGCTTTCTTACCACATTTAAGTAAAACTATTTAAAATATTACATACAGAAACAGCACCAACCCTGACCTGAAGATGCAGAAGACGCCAGGTACTAAGACGCCAATTGAAACTTTTGTTTGGCCAATCAGAGGGCTACTACGCCAGCACCCCTAGTGACCTCTTACCACGTTGGGAACGGAAACGGGAAAGGGGACTCTGTACAGACGCCGAAGATTTATTGAAATATTTGGAAACGTAGCCGGGTGTTTTCTGGTCCAATATAAGAGTAACTTCTATTTATTTATGGTGAAGAAGTTGGCACAACACTTACCTTCATAAATCTAGTAAATCGATAAAGTTAAAAAGCTGAAGGCAGCTTTGGAAGGAAATGAAAAATTATGAAAGAAGAGAAAGACATTGACTACAAACAAACCACTTATCACCGTAGGCATAACTCAAAAATAAAATACTCCCATTTATATAGAACTGTTTGAAGATACCCGACGCTTCGTACACCATATACACTTCAAGAGCATGGTCGCGCAAGCGCGGATTCCGGCAGCCAATCAGGAACTGATATATTCAATGCCTCTACAATTTGTACATTATATATTGCCTCCGTACCTAAAACATCAAAGTAATAAGTATCAATAAAAAAAAACGTTACGAACGTATCTCAGATCTCTAAACAATCAGTCGCTATAATTTATAGAATCCATTTTTATCTGTATAATCAATTAAATGCTATATTCGAATTACTACTCCCTTAAAATAAATCATTCTTTAACGTGCAGTTGTTTTACCCAGGTCCACACAAAATATACTAACTTCCATGTAGTAATGGTTCCTGAATTAAATAGGTAAAAGCCAGAATCAAATTTTAATAAAAAGTAATGTAAAATGACACACATTTGTCATGTCGGAGGAATTTAGATAAATTCCGAATTTAATCCCACTTATCTTCCCATTCCGTTGTTGGTTGATTTATGATTCCCTAGTTTATCTACCTACTGTCAGATGAACTAGTCACGCTCGGAAAGCACAATTAATTTCTTTCAGTTTATAACAAATAGTATTCTATCTTTATGAGATGAAGGATTGATTGTTCAATTAATTTTATCTAACACGTATTTAATCACTGAACTTATACCCAAATGAATAGGATTCTTCCAAACAGCTAGCGTTTATTGTTCCTGTATTCTGGGTTTAGTCCTCAGGGTACAGTTGTACCCCAACTGACTATAACGCAAAATAATTTTAATTTTTTTCACATCTGGGAAGTAAGAGTTGAAGTAGATGACTCACCCTACCCCCTGTGAGACTACATATTTCCATTTTACTAATATCTTTCAATAGTCACCTGCTGTCAGTCCTTCAACTTACTGCTGTCCCACGAGAGCCAAGAACGTAACTATTTAGATACCGTATTAAATTTAGATTTGACTTCCGATTAATATCCAGCTAGGCAAACTCTTATTTAGTTATTCTTATAACTAATTGAAATACATTTCCTCCATTATTTAAAAAAAAAAACAGAAAATAAAAAATAATGTTAAATTTGCAAACATATATTCAACTTATACTGCTTTTTGTTTACTGTTCGTAAGGCCACAAAGTTCTAACAAAAAACTGGTAATAACCCTTATACTGAAAGTAGTCGAGCCCACAACCAATCTAAAAGAAGATGGAGCACCACCTGTAATGGGACGATGTGTTGTTAGTTTGAAAGCTATATGCGTTGAATGTTTGGAAAATTAATAACCTTCATCAAGTGTAATTGATAGACTATATGTAAAAACCGAAATCTATTAGATTTAGGGATAATATGTTTTTTCTCACAGTTTCCTTCACTCTGCAACGATACCAAACTTTTTATTGTGATTTATAGTAATATTTTAAATTCGATATTGACGTTTTAGTTCAGTATTTAAGTATTCTTTGCCATAAACTGTTGAAAAATAAGCTGATATGGCCTATATACCTTTTGTGACAGGTGTGTCCCACGCACCTGAAGGCGTGACAAAAGATTCTGCTCATAACCAAGGATCAAAGTTAAGTAGTTAGGGAGGTCAGTTTTACTTACGGCGGTGATACATTATCTTAATAACAAATACGCCAATTACACTTTCATGGAAAATAACCATCAACACGGGCATACGTGTTACGATTTTTTTATCACGAAATTTAGATAAATTTATGCTTCTCGCAATGCTTTCTATGGTGTAGGTTTCAGTAATAGTTAAACTATATCAGAGTGTTAAAGTACAAAATTACGGAATATCCTTATCATTCCCGAACTTGCTAAAAGAGAAGGAAACCAGTTGGAATACGCACGTTTTCTATTGAGTTTGGATCCAAAAGTTCATCTGAACTAATCAAACTAAATCTAAGAACAGCACATACAGGGGCGATTTCCTCATCAGTGCATCATATGAAATACAAGATAAATAACTTAGTAATTCAATTTGTTTACTGTAATAAAAAAAACTCCTAAAAATATGCCTATAAAATTCATTTATTCTGGATGTTTGGCTTCCTCTAAAGCTGTGCGAGTTCTGAAACAGTATCTGAAATGATCACTCCTAAGACATATCAAATACGAAGCAGTTGTGGGTAAAGCCCCGAACCAAGAAGCTGAGATGGAGGCACGTCTGGGCGATCAATCGAAGAGGAAGAGAATATCCGGAAAGAGGCTAACATTGGTCCATTTATCAACCGGATGTTGGGGTTTCTGTGTCCGCTTTATAAGATCATATCTGGGTGGCTTTTTTTATCACACTTTAAAGGGGACGAATCGAAATTTTAATTCTTCCTCATAAATTAATATCAAATCAGCTATAATTAATGTAGTCATGCATGTATTACATGTAATTAATGTAGTTCATGTAGCATGTAGTCATCGGTAGCATACCTGTGGTGGGAAGTGAGGATGAAAAGGGTTGTCCGCTCTGTGAGTGTTACATTTTTTGAGGCATCCTTAAATATTTTTTTCTACAAATTAAATACAGCCAAAAATATATAATATTGTAGTAATAAATGATTACAATGAGTATGCAATTTAACAAAAATGCGTGCTGAACCCGGAGGTCCGACTCGAAGTCGACATTTTTACAATGAAGCAATGAAAAATAAAAAAAAACACGTGTGCCTTAAAATTTAATTTGGCGATGGCCACATCAAAATACTTCGTTTTTTTTTGTGAAATCGAGATCTAGCGATACTTTCTGTTAAAAAACAACAGATAATATAATGTCGATGTCATTCAAGACTATTGTGATGAGAAAACAAGAAAAATTAATAAACAAACAGCCTACATTTTATCATTATGTGTATAATCTGTTTAAACAAAATGCACATATTTTTTTTTATTTATTTATATTCAGTAATTGTTAATAGCCCCTCGCGATTTAGATTGAATTACAAATGGCAGCTTATCAGCAACATGTTGCCATTATATTTTAAACGAACTTTGCCAAACATGTAGTTGGAAGTTGCTCTTAATAATTAGCCTGAAGGTTCTTCTTTGCTGAGTGTGGCACCTTCTAACGGTTTTAGTTGAGATCAGTTTCCAACAAGGGCTGGTGGAGTTGTTGTTCTCTTATTACAATAAATAATCTTGAATCATCTACCTCAGTTTTACCTTAACTTTACATTTATCAATATTACAATATTGGGCAGCCTTTATAATTTGATAAGGCCGCTTAAGAACGTTTCAGTAAATCATGGAAATGTTTAACAGCTGTATATACATGGATGGATTATGCTGGTGGGGGAGGAAGTTGAATTTATCGAATTTACCGTCAAGGTATAAATTAGACATTTAAACATTTGCTACATGTAGTGGCGTAAAAAGTAAACTAGCTTTCTGTAAATGAAAATGGATTCCATTGTAGTCTCCATTGAAAACATTTCATTGTGTTGAGACAAGACCTATTGAAGGGGTAGGATGTATAAAAGGCTGCTTCGAATCCCTCCCATTGCCAATTTTCTTCGTTGGATAATAGTTATTAGTCAAGCATTTCATTTATTTTTTTGGCCACCAAATTGAATGCATGATTACAATTAGTATAACTGCTAACTAGTAAATATTCAACAAATCGGAATTTGTTTTTCCGATTAAAATCGCACTGAAAACTAATGAGTTGAGTAACCCTGTAAATAATTTATTTACATTATTTTATGCTATTATTTATTTAATTTCGTAATTTATGCTAAGCATCTAAGCATTTATGGAAACTACGATGAGCAATGAATTCTGAGCTCCAAGCACGGGACAAATGGGCTATTTATTTTAGAGGGAAACAAGTGACGTCTGGACATTTGTAAGCGAGTATTTTTATGGTGCGGGGGTACATTTTTCTTCTAAAGCCCGAGAGATTACATTGCATTTATGCCATATTTCATTTTCTTCAACGTCATACTTCGGATGGATAAGTATAAATCCATGATAATTCAGAGATATCTCTATGAAATTAAAAACATAAAACAAGTGTAGCGACCGCTAACTACATAAGATGAATCACCCTATACTATATTGTATATATATTGTAAGCAAATGTAAATAACATGAACTAAATGTATTATAGACAAATGTAAATATCATGAACAAAATATAAATCATTATAAATGTGTTAAGCAATAAAAAAGGCGGGGGCCAAGTAGTCACACGAGATGGGTCACCAGCTGTCAGTCGCAGGTACCTCACCAAATGAGGGAACCCACTGGTCCTAAGCAACCCTTTGCAGCCTCTCCCAGGGGACAGGGCTGGCCGGGTAATTAGGCGTCGGTTGCGGGTACCTCACCACATGAGGGAACCAACCGCAGGACTAAGCAACCCTTGCCGGCCTCTCCCAGTAGACAAGGCTGGGTAGGGTACTTAAGGCGGGCTGCTAGCCCTGTAAATCAGTCTCTCGTGACCTCTACTCGTTGACGCGTGGCTTCCGCTCGAACCCTGAAAACTTGACTAATTCTTTACGAAAAACCTCTATACCTCTTCTCCTGAACATAGTACATTGTCGGGGCACTTACCTATCAAAAATGGAGTCAGATAGTAACGCCGTCATGACACGATTATACAGGTTATAAACTCAAGCAAACCCTCACTTGTCACCAGGGGCTAGGGTAAACCGGCACCCCTCTTGTGACGACCCAACAACAAGGTTGTTTTTTTTTGGTGGGCTCAGATAAGAAAAAAAATTATTTACTTATTAATACTAACATTGATGGTAAAGAAGGTTCAGGGTGAAATCCAGCTTTCGGGAGGAAACGAGGGATTAGGAAAGAAGGGAAATGGGTTGGCTGTACAAACAGCTTTGTAAAGAGTTGGCACAATTCGAAAAGTAGCTCACACAAATTAATAAAGTAACTATTAAAACGAAATATATCTTTGCCCACCACTTCACACACCAAGAATGTGTTTCCAAAAGCGCGGGAGTAGGCATCCCATCAGACAACAGTACAATTCCGATAATTCGTAGTGCCATGGAAACAAACATTACGAGTTATCGAGATTTTTGAAATAGCGCGATCACGAATTATTAAGGTATTAGAAAAGGAATTTAATTCTGTTATCAGTGTTTATTAAAACTTCATGTATGTACAGTACAAAATACAAAACAACAAACTAAAATAGTTTATGTACTTAGTTATTATTGATAAAAAAAAATACCTCAAGTGGAAAAGAATTTTTTTCTGTGGGGGCGATTGTTGGCAAGCTTGCACTTGAATTGTCAAGGGCCACATTAGCAGACATAAAATCGCCATTTACATCATTTCTTATGGGCAAGCTTTAAACTCATGTTGATACCACACTGAACTGAACGGAAATGAAATCACCGAAAATCCAATCTAAAGAGAAAAAAAATAAACAAAGGCGATTAAAGAATTGCAGAGTGGGAAGTAGAAGGTTTTTTTTCGAATGAAAATCATTACGAATTACCGAGGGGGCCAAGATGCATTGTTTTATTTACGAATAACCTCAATTTGTTCAAGTGACCAGCAGTTTACTACGAACGAGCTGGATTTCATCACTGAGATTGTAGAGGCATATTCAATGCCTCTACAATTTGAACATTATAATGTAAACGTTCCTTGCCTGCCAGTGCGAAACATTACAATTTATAAATTTCAAATAAAAATAACTAGCGTTATTACTTGACCATCTCTTTTCGCGATATTTTATTAATGCAAATTAGTAATATAACTCCTTTATAACTTATTTTATATTATTTTTATAATATATTATCTATGTTTTGATGCTAGCTAGTGATAAACGTCCTATAAATTTCCCTGTGTCTATATGGTCTTTGATTTTATATTTCAACAGGCGATATAATGACCATTGTCAGGCTCATAGGATTTTCAGGTCGTGATCACTTACTGCTCAGTCGAGCGATATTGGCTTCGTAGAAATGTAATTCCCTATTCCTTTTAATAGAAATAGTTTGGAAACCGGCAGTCGACAGTTATAATATCTGGTAGAGCAAAATCTCTCAGTTTGAACAAACTGAGTAGAAAAGTTTTGATTAATGACCAGGGCCTCGAGGTGGGCAGTTATATAACAGTGGCTTTGAAAACTTTTTGGCCTCTTTGGGACTAGACTGCCGTAGGTACACTGCAACAGAATTTCATGAATCTTTCACAATCGAATATTGGAGAGTGAGAATAAAAAAAATTGTCGATAGGGGAAAAAGAACACTGAGAGACGGGCCAAAGCCGAATTTCATTGTACAGTATGCTCTTTGTAACTTGCAAAACTCGCTTGATCTATCGTTGTTGCATACCGTCTTACCCTACCCCCCCCCTCTAAAAAATAGTTAGCTTAATATTAATTAGTTAACTCTAAAAAAGTGACGACAACTATCATAAATTGCATGCGGACAAGGACATAGAGATGCATTGGCATAAGGAGAGAAATTTATGGCAATTTATTAAAATTGATAATAATAATTGTGGGACATCAGGTAAATCGTGTATCACTAGCTCCAGCATGTGAGGATTGGATTCACCGTTTAGTTGTTGATGAAATCGTCTGGGCAGAGTGATGATGTAGAAATACTGCACGCTTACTATGTTGAGTTCATTTAATTTAACACGTATTTTATCACTGAACTTTTACCCGAATGTATACGATTCTTTTTAAGGTAGCTGTTAAATATATTATTAAAATATATTGTTCCTTTACTCTCGGTTAGGTCCTCGGGGTGCAGTCGTGCCCCAGCTGACTACAACGTAACATAAGTTGAATTGTTTTCACTTGGAAGTAATAGTTGAAATAGACTAACCCTACCCCCTGTAGTAGAAAAACTTGTATTTCTGACATTCAGTAGATGAAAAGTAATTAGTCGGAGTAATTACGATTGAAATTTTCGTAGTGCCAATGGATTTGATTTTCACCCAATCATAGTTAATGTCATTTTGTGTGCTGAAGGTGGTCATAATCATAAATTAAGCAAAATCGTAGAGTTACGTTCAAATTTTTAATTTTACATTGAATGTTAAGGTTCAAGATTAGTCGTTTATCAAGTGGCTACCCTTAGTGTACACACTCAGTTAGTGGGAGAGGACATACAAATACGAGAGGATAATCCATGAAAATGCTCATGGCAGAAAATCACTGACAAAATTGCATAGTTCAGGTTATTCGTGGTTTATTTCCCTCACCTGAGTCATTTATATATACTTTATAGTTTTAGGTGCAATTACTAAAAATCCTTCAATTAAATAATTTACTTACATAACAACGTTTAACCGGGATAATTGTCGAATAAAACTAGGAGAAAATGACATAAGCTAATGTCAAAGTGGAATTTTTCTTATCAAAGTGTAGTCGAAGGAATTCGCATGCGATATAGAATAGAAGAAACATTCTGAACAGGAGCCCTATAAAGACGAAAATAAGGTTGTTTATATTGTTTTGTCTCGGTTGGGAATGCAGGATGCTTTCGAAGGAACAGCCCTTCCAGTTTATACTCTGAAAAGTTTCGAAACATTTATTTGATTTTCCTGATCAGTGCAAATATTCATGCATAACAAACTCTATTTCTTCAAATATTACTTAAGAAAGTTTACCGAAAAGGAAATTTATCGGTCAAACTTTAACTAGGGAAGAAATGGCGTCATCTTTTCTTTTTCAAGATAGGGTCTGGCATGAATTTGTTTCTCCCTTTACTAAGGCAAACACAGTTGTGATTACATCGTTTAATATTATATTTTCGTACATATATTCTCTACGAACTTCAGACTAAACCCTCATTAATTTAAAATCCGAATTTATAAAATAATCACATTCTCTTTTCTATAGCTTAATCATTTGTTACAAGCCACGTATGGTAAATGAGAGTATAACTGCTACATTACAATTTGATAAACAGGTCTTTCATTATTTACCATAACACCACAAATTCGCATTAAAAATTTTATGGAATTAGTAGTTTCCATTGAAGTCATTTCCGCTGCAGATCACAGTCAGCTAGAAGCATCGTTTATTTAATGTCCTAGAATGACGATCTGCAGTTAGATAGCCTGGCTAAAGATAAGATCTGAAGATATAAATCCATACCAATCCAACAAAAATCACTGTGAATACTTCAGCTTAGAGGACAACTTTAAAATACTCCTCCCTGTCAACAAGAATATAGAAGTAGGCGAAGACGTTGTACAGTTATCAACAAATTCGATAAGTTTTAAAGAGTTAAAGAGTAATAACATTAACCTCAACACAAAGTTTTAAATTTTCAAGACCAAATATCTCTCAGTAATATTCCATGTGGAAATTGACAGGAACAATTTGTATAATTGCTACACATCTATAATCACATTAATCTTTAAGACCTCTAAAATATCTAGCCTTATTTATTGACTTGATTCATTAATTTGAATGGGTTTTACAAGCATAAATTAATTAGACCTACTTATTACCTTACTTGGGATCATAATTAATTTACTTAATCTCAAAGCATTAAACTTTATTATACCACTGCAGCCTCCCCCCCCCCGTGGTGGAAGTTTTAACTGTTCTATGTGGACATTTCGCCGTTTCTTAGGGGGTTGTAGACTCTCAATTGTCACTAAGTTGTGGTCCCTAATCAGGACCACTTTAAATGGGCCCTCATATTGCAAAATGGCTCCTATTCGACCCTAGTTTTGTAGAGACGATAGTCCGGATTTTAAGTTCTCTCATTCGATCCCTGACTTTGAGGTTTTCCCGTTCCACTCTTCTCCTTCTACCTTCCTCGGACTTTGACCCACATTTTCTCTAGACCCACGCTATTGCTTGCCATTATCTCCCCCATTCCCTCGTGTGCCACCGTGTCTGCCCCAATTTTCTGTCTTTCACGCAGCCCAAAGAGGATCCCAAACGGCGAGAACCCCGACATGATGTAAATCGAATTGTATGTGGCCACCGCCTTCAGCATCACCTCATTCGCCGGCAGACTCTTTTCCACGTATACCCGCAGGTGGTCACTCAGGGCGCTGTGTAATCGTTCTATCCCTCCTCTACTCTTAGGGTGTCCTGGGGTATTAAGATGCCAAGGGACATCGAGAGGCATCATTCTTTTCCAGATTTTGGCATTGTCGAATTCTCTACCCTCATCAAACGAGATCCGGTCTGGTACTCCGTAAAACTGGAACCAGGTATTAAATGCCAGGTATACAATGCATTACCGTGTCTGGTGACCGTTCATGCACCGGGTGCGCCATGGCCACCTTGCTAAAGATGTCGATTGTGATAACCCACTTATACCCCCTCCAAGTGAAGGTATCCACTTGTAACTCGCTCAATGGTGTCTCGGCGGTGGCCGTTTCTTCTTATACGCCCCCATGGCGGATGTATGTCATGCTTGGTAGTAAGAAAAACTGCACACGCCACTATCATTTCCTGTATGGCCTTTTTCATTCCCCATCAAAAGCACCTCCCTGCAACGTTTCCTACACCCCACGTTGGTTCGTTTTTCCTTGGTGATAGGCAAGAGTCACTTCCCGCTGCTGTTCTTTGTCTTTGAGTGCCTCGACCATCGAAGCACACCAAATAAATGACCTATCCATCCCAAGTTGTTCCGTTCACCAGAGTATTTTAATTTTCTCCCAAATAGTGACGTTCCCTACAAATAAATGATGGGCCTTTCCAGGTTCCGAGGCATCTTTCAGTGCACGGCTAATTTGGTCGTTCCTAACTCCTGGTGGTGACCAAATCTTCGTGATTTTACTTCTCCGGTAGTTGTTATGCGATCAGCAGCAGCCCTGAGGTCTTGGATTTCCAAATTATCTGCCGACTTTTGTCACACACGATCCCCTCTATTACTTCCATGTCTTTCTGCTGCGGAATCTTCCTCTTCAAGGATTTCCCCGCCCTCACTATCTCCTCATGTACCGCGGCTTCCATCCTCCTCGGGAGTCTGAGAAACTGTTGGATTTCACCGGATGTTTCTCTTTCTTCTTTCTCCGTAACGGCTCTGGACAGCCAGTCTGCCACTACGTTCTCTTTCCCGGGTTTATATATGATCTCCATATTGTACTGTCACAAAAACTCTTTCCAACTCGTGACCCGTGTCAAGGACTCCTTTAACTTTCCTACCCATTGTAGGGGTCTGTGGTCGGTGTGAACATGGAATTTTCTGCCGAAGACATATGGGCGGAAATGGTCTATAGCCCAGACGATACTTATGAGCTCCCTCTCTAGGGCACTATACCACGCTTCCGTTTCTGTGAGCCATCAACTAGCGTAGGCCACCGGGCGCTCCCCACCGTCTCTCTCCTGCGACAAGACTACTCCCATTGCATATTCGCTGGCATCGGTGGTGATTGTGAAGGGTTGGTGAAAATCGGGGAATGCTAATATTGGTTCCTCCTGTAAGCTAGGATACATTCCCGGATGTTTTGCTCCATGATTGTGGTAATTATCACCCTCGCTAGGGTCCCTACAACCTCTTAGCCGCCGTCCGGTGAGCACCAAGATTGAGATAGAGAGGGTGGGGCTGTGATCTTTCACCCTGGCTGGCGGCCTAGTCGGCGGGCAGCCTAATTCGTTTTGATCTGACTCCATAAGATCTTTAGAAGGTCTGTGCCCTGAGAAAGCACTATGTTCAGGAGAAGAGGTACAGGGTAGGTTTATAGGTAGTTTATGTGGTCTTGGAATGACCACGAATTCACACTCGGTGTCTAAGGGTAGGCGAAATCCGTAGGGTCACGGCAACCGTCATCCGCGAGGGAGAGGTCTCTCCCAAGGAGGTGCTAGTTTTAGCGAGACAAAGGCAGAGATTCCCACTAGGAAGGTGTGGGGTCAGACAACGCCGGGCTAAACATAGAGAGGTTAGGGGAGAGAGATGCAGAGGTAGTTGAATGAGAAGACCATAGTTTCCGTAGAGCAGCAAGCGCCAGTGCAGAGAGAGAGAGAGATAAGTCTTCAAGGTGCCGGTTTGTTTCTTTCTGATTTTCACCCTATGGAGCGCTTCTTATATAGGCTAGTCGTGGTGGGGAGTCAACCCCACCAGCGGCTGTTCTCCCCACTCCGACTGACGTCATAAGCTTTATTAAACATATGGAAACAGTGATAGATGTGATCTGATCGAGAAGAGGGTGACTTATAATTATTTGTAATTAAAAGGTGGCCACAACAATTATTATTAGTGGACAATTAGTCATATAATTCAGTGATTTTCTTCTAACGTGCGAGAAAATCTCAAGGTACGAGTTCTTCCGGGTTAATCGCTATTTTCCGTCCTTAATAACCCCTATCCCATATTCTTTTAAAAACGGAAAAAGGCACTGAGTTCAATAGTTGACATTTTTTCAACTACTTGGGACGTTATGAAAAATAACCCAATTAGTGGTTTCCATCAGAACAAGTGTGTGATACCATGACTCCTTAAGGGATATGGTGACTTAAAAAAAAAGGTATTGCATGGTAAAAAGGACGTGTATCAGTAATATTGAACTACTTTTACATAATATTGGAGCACCGTCTGTTCATTTGTGTCTTGTTCGTAATAAGTACTTTTGCGTGGACAAATCCTTGTTTGTTCAAAAGTACAACACTATAGTGGCTAAAGAAAGATGAATAACAAAGAGTAAGTCTCGCCTGTTCAGAGGATCGTGGTAGCCCGCTGACATGGGAAATCGATAGTTGGAGATGGCTCTGAGATGGGCCTAGAATATTTCGCCAACGTGGGGTGAATCGCAGCTAGTGGCGATTCAGGCTCTAAGTCCACTTTGATTGGTTGGGATCAGGAGGGTAAAAGTCGATTATTCCCACCGAGCCACCAATTAGTTTTTACCTCCAAAGGGGCTCCCTTGTTCTAAATCCTCAGCTCTTATTGGCCGGCTCTGCGCGGTAATTGGCAGATCCAGGGCTCATCTCTCTCCTTAATCCGCCATACAATGAAGATGGATTCTTATTAAATATTGATTGAACCTTTTGCATTGCCTCCTGTTGTTCGCTTTGGCAGAGCACCCCTTGTGGGCGCTTCCTTGCGAGATTAACTGGCGATCAGGTGCTGAACGAGGCAATAATCCAACATTGCAGCTTGTCAGGAATACCAAGTCTAAAAATTAGAAAACAAGGTTGTGTTGAAGATTGGATGACGAACTATGGCTATCTTCAATACAGCTTATTATTTTGTGGATTTTCTGAAAAACAAGATAAATTTCTTTGTAAATCTATTGGAAATTCATCTATAACATACTAGCATAAATATAGTAATAATTTTAAACAAGCTGTTCTCGTTCGTATTCGTGCTATAAATAAGGAAAGCTGCAGGAACCCGTCATGAGAGTCCCTTCAATTAACAGTTTCCAATTGTCTACATACAGCACGTGCTGGGTTCCTGATTACAACTCCTCAACAAAGATCTCATTGTCTGCTTGATGATTATCATTTCTATAGGCATTCTATAGAGGCATGTCAAACTAGTTAACCACCGAGGGCCATATTACTTAAGTATTATATATTACATCGCCGGCCTCGAAACAAGAAATACATACAGAAATAAGGATGAAGCACAGCGTTTACCACAAATCAACACATATCAAATAATATTACACCAAATATAAACACATTAACAAATACATATGTATGTAGGAAAAAAATTTTTTTAATTTATTTAAATAAAATAACATTTTTTTAAGAAAGTTGGCAACGTTTTTAACTAACCAAATCTTCAAAATGTGGTTGATTTGAGTAGTTATTTTTAAAATCCACTTCCACATACTTGTCTGTTAATCTTGATCGTTCTGCTGTTTTATTATTTTTTAATGTGAAAAATAGTTGTAGCCACAATTATGTGCTACCAAGCATACATAAAATAGTTAAATTGCTAATATGTGGAATCCCAACATCTATATATTTTTTAATACGGAATTGTACAGAATTCCGATTAGTTCCAGTTGGAAATTCCCATCAACAGTTTAAAAATGAATGGACCAATGAAAAATAAATATTAAATAGTTAGGCCCTGGTTCACTTCAGCCTCTCGGCTGAAGAAAAGAGAGTTAGACCAAGTGAGCTGAGTATCTCAGATCTCAGAGAAAGATGTAGAGTCTCCCGACCCTTCAATATACCACCCTCAAGAAGGCGAAGAAGGGCAAGTTTCCGGGTTTTCTCGGCTCTGAATTTCCGCTAGGGCTTTCATGTAGCAGTGGCTGTCCATTACTTCTTGCAAAACTTGTATGTATAAAAACATGCACTATTATGATTTGGTTCAAAATCCCAAGCAAGCCCCTTTTTATTACAAGACCAATAAAGCAAATGGACATCAGAAGCTCTGAGTCAGGGTCGCTTCTTGTCAGTAGGGAAGTCCACACATTCCGTTTTCTGTATTCTATATCCGTAGTTATTTGAAATAACATAGCAAGATGAGCGGGTAAACGTCTCAATATGTATATATGGAGATGGGGCGTAAGAAATAGCCAGGTCGGGAAACACTGTTTTGAATAATTGAGATAATTATGTAATGAAATATAAACAATAGGCTAGCAAGAAGGCGAGCTCCCTCGACAACATTGTGTACACGACTGGTGTTAACAACACTGGGCTTTCCAACAGATCATACACATCCACTCCTACAATTTGACCTTGAGACATCCATAAAGATAATGATGAATGATTTCTAAAGACTTGATTAGTATTGACTTCTCGAAGAGAGCCAAATTTTCTTTCTTGTTTCCAATTTAATAAAACATTTTTTTCGGCAACAGCCGGCCTAAAACTGAGTATTTCCCTCTGTTTTCAAAAGGGTGGGAATTAAACTTTTTGTCTAGGAATTGGAATCCATATATAATGAATAATTTCAAGCTAATGCTTCTATGGCTCTTTGATCTTAAAGACAAGGATGAATTCGAAAAATCTCCTTATTCCCGTGTGTTGTGGCCACCTCTTAATTATGAATAATTATAAGTGTAGCGACCGCTAACTACATAAGATAAATCACCCTATACTCTATTGTATATATATTGTAAACAAATGTAAATAACATGAACTAAATGTATTATAGACAAATGTAAATAACATGAACAAATATAAATCATTGTAAATGTGGTAAGCAATAAAAAATGCGGGGTGCCAAGTAGTGACATGAGATGGGTCACCAGCTGTCAGTCACAGGTACACCACCAGATGAGAGAACCGACCGCAGACCCTAAGCAACCCTTGCCAGCCTCCCAGCGGACAAAGAAGTCGAATCCCATTGGTTACACCAATCTCTACCTCTATTGGATAAGTTTTTTAAAGACTTGATTAGTATTGACTTCACGAAGAGAGCCAAATTTTTTTTCTTGTTTCCAATTTAATAAAACATTTTTTCCGGCAACGGGAACAAACAGCCGGCCAAAAACTGAGTATTTCCCTCCGTTTTCAAAAGGGTGGGAATTAAACTTTTTGTCTAGGAATTGGAATCCATATATAATGAAGCCGTGACGCAAACAATCACAGTCCTTAGTACCCACGATGATAGACGTTTATCCACGCTCTTTACGATTTAATATACAATTATGAGTATATAATAATATTTATAATGTACAGAGCTAAAATTGAACAATGATTATTTTCAAACTAACAACTCAGCAGTGAAGGCTGAATCTTAGAAATTTTAAGCTTAACTGGGATAATTATTCGTAGTGTACACAACTAATTATATGGAAGAGGTTAACTAAACATACCATTCTTTAACAATTTACAAATCTTTACAGTAAATGTATGGATGGGAGTGGATCGAATAAAGTAAGAGATTTAAAACTGTGTGTTTCTCCTAAGTACAATATATTTAGGTACAGATTTATTTACACCGCGGGGAGGCTCGTTGCTGCAATGATATGGGGTCACATTTGCCTTTTCGCAATAACATTTATTTTAAGGTGATCATAAACCGGCCGGTAGCTGATCTATCTTATATTCTGCTCTTATCTAAAATCAGTACCGATAAAAATCTGTTACATTATTCACGCCAAAGCGCCTGCCACTTTTTTCCCCTCTAACTCTGTTTTAGCTTTTCCTCTCCACTGTTGAACGAATTACACTCTCTGAGGTGTTGTTAATACGCTATGGAACTAGAATTTCAATCCTGGATTTTTTTTTTTGCAAGCGGCTGTTTTTTTCTCTTTAATTCTGTGGCTAATTTCAAGCTAATGCTTCTATGGCTCTTTGATCCTAAAGACAAGAATGAATTCGAAAAACCTCCTTATTCCCGTGTGTTGTGGCCACCTCTTAATTATGAATAATTATAAATTCCCCTCTTCTCGTATCTATGTCATCAAATGAATATCAGAAAATATGTACCTATATTTCAACATGCTTAATAAAGGTTATGACGTCAGTGAGAGTGGGGGAAACAGCCGTAGGTGGTGACCCATCCCCACCGCAGTTGGTCCCCTATATAAGAAATGAGACTAGACAAAATTAGCATAACGAACCGGACCGTCACTTGGAACACTACTCTCTCCTCTCTCTCTGCACTGGCGCCTGCTGCTCTACTCAAAACCATGGACTTCTCATTCAACTACCTCTACATCTCTCTCTCCTAACCTCGCTATGTTTTAGTCCGGTGTTGTCAGACCCCACACCTCCCTAGTGGGAATCTCTGCATTCATCTCGCTAAAACTAGCACTTCCTTAGGGAAGACCTCTCCATCGCGGACGACGGTTGCCGTGGCCCTGCCAACTTACCACGTAGCGTCTCCCATGCCAATCCAGTCTGTTTCTCTCCGGTTCACACTCGCCTTTGGGATCCGGACATTTTTCGCCTACCCTTAGATACCAAGTGTGAATTAGTGGTCATTCCAAGACCACCTACCCTGTGCCTCTTCTCCTGAACATTGTGCTTTGTCTGGGCACACACCTATGGGCAGCCAGGGTGAAAGACCATAGGACCACCCGCCTTATCTCTTTCTTGGCGCTCGCCGGACGGCGGCTAAGAGGTTGTAGTGACCCTAGCCCGCGGCGGGCCTCTCCTCCCCACTTTGAAGATACTCAGTTATACTGAGCCCGACACCGTACAAAAACCTTAGACCTCACTTGGTTACTGAATGTGTACTCAGTTGGATGGTGGAAAGTGGACTGCACTTTTGATATTTGTAGTCATAGACTTGAAATTACAAGCTAAATTAGTTAAACTTATTTTTAATGAAAGAAACTATAACTTGTACAAGTAGGATAAAGGCTGAAATGAATAGGCAATTAGATTGATGAATTTATTTAGTGAATTTGACTTGAACAAAATATACACGTACGTGGCAAGTACCGCTTTCTCAAGTTCTATACAGGTTTTCTGGTCTATATAAAACTATAGTTTAGGCCATAGTCGTTTATTTTGTAATGATATTTTTAGCATCAAACTAAATTTAACTATTAGAATAATTTAAGGGAATAAGCTTTCTCTTGAAATCCCCTGTAAAAAAGTTACTTCAGACGTTCCAAATCATCACTGGTGTACACTCAGTACATATTAGACTTTGTGTTTGATTTTTAGAGTGATTTTCAAATATCAAAGTCGTCTAAACCTTCTTCAATAATCACCTATTTTTTGGCTTGATATCCTTCTACTTAATTATTACCACAGGTAGGAGATTAAGCACAAGGATAAGAAATTACTTTTACATAGTCTAACTTTTATTGTAGCATCGTCTATTTTTTATATTGAAACATTACTTCTCAACTAGCGCGTACACAACTATTAAAACATCTAACCCACACAATCCGCACTGAAAATTACCAGTTTCTGGAAGAAAAGCCTCACATTACCAGCTCGAAGTGGTCTCGATTGTGAGCTGAATGGAGGGGGGCAGGGACGGAACACAACAGACCGAAGCCGCTCCACATGCCGAGCACATAAACAGCTGGGCTGCTACCACAAGCAAATATTACCAGGAGCTAATCTCCCTCCTCAGGCCGGTAAATACAGGCGTAAATCACAGGGCAGCCTCTATTTCACCGGCCGATACAGGGCCCGTCTCCCCTGATAGCAGTGATTCATTGAATAACAGACCGACATGTTTTTCAAGCCGTCAAGCGTAAACAGGGCGCGTTGTCGCCGGCCAATAGATGACTGTTACTTTAAAAATATCCCCCCACTCGTACTGTTGAAAACCCTAACGTCTCTTTAAATCATCCATTTCAACGCGTTAATCTTGTAGCGGGCTTTTTTTTCTACTTTTTTTTGGACAGGATTTATTTTCGCTTGGTACGCGATCTCTAGTATTCTAACGAAATATATTTAAAATTTCATGGAGGCAGACTTTTAGTCAAAACTTATATGTTTATTTACTCAGAAGTGAAAAGCTCACTTGTATCATTTGGGTTTCATGTAAAGTACCCAGTTTACGCCACAGCGATACATACAACAACAATCTACAAGAGTAGTATGTATAGTAAGGCATTGAATAAAAACCCTTAAATTGATACAAAAGAAAACAATAACTAGAGGAAATATTGTGCACGGGAGGAAGGGAAGAACCTTAACTTGGCATTAATATGAGAGACATGGGAGTTACAAAGACAAATCCAGCGAAAAAATTCATGATTCTCATCAACTGGTCCACGAATCTCAACGAGAGACCCCCATGCACCACACAACCATAGTTAATGTGAGGGAAAATAAGGGAGGATACTAGGAGTTGTGTAGGCTGGGGGAGCAGATGGCAAGAGCGATGGAATAGTTTCAGGGTAATTATTGACTGACGGAGAATTTGGGAGATATTTTGGTTCCAAGAGAGGGTTTGGTCAATTTTATGGACTCCCTGAAATTTGGCAAACGCTGCTAAAAAAATCGGAGAGGGCAGGAGGATAAATAGTTTTTAATTTATAATTCTACTTATTGCCTTATAAAAGGCAGATTGTAATTTTAGCACAATAAAGGATTATATATATATTAATTTATAATTTAATGAATAATTTGTTCTTTCGATTATAAGTATATTGGTCCTACTTTGTTGGATTGATTTTTTGGAGAGCTATTAAATGGTTGATTGGAAAAAAAAAAGCGACGCTAAAATAAAGTATTTATAAAACCAAGAGGCGGACACTGCAATATAAGACGTCATTGCACCACAGTCACGAAATGTCTTTGTTACACTTGAGTTGTTCAACGAAACTCTGAAAATCAATAACTTTTTTAAAGATCTAGATCACATTGAACCATAGTTAACAGATATCCAGAAGGCATAGACTAATAGTAATAATCCTTGTGCTAAATTTGTCGAATGATGCTATGGTGCAATGGATACGGTTTCAACGAACTTGGCAACATATTAATAAAAGAAACCATGATTGGGAGTTTCATATAAAAATAGCAATACATTTCCTTGGGTGTTTTCTTAGGAACATGGAAAATGGAAAAGCCTATATTTGCAGAACATACCAAAAACTGTTTATAAGATAAAAATACCACCTCAGACAAAAACTCTTCTGGCAATACATAAAGGAAGAATGTTCCACACTAAGTAATATTATAATATAATTTCATGGATCATAGAGTTCGCAGGGCTAGGGTTATTAGGGTTATATGTTTTTATTTACAACTAGTGAAATACTACTCACAATATATTAAAATATATTTTACAATTTAAATTAATACTATATTATGTTTATATTTTTAGTTTAGCATCACATGCTTTGTTCTTGAGTGTATGTATCTTTTGGGTAAATGTTGAAATTCACAAATTTGTGGGTTCCGTTTGTATAGAAATGCTTCTAATATCTCTACTAATTCAGAAAAAACTATTTGGTACACTGTGAAAATTTTGTTGCTAATATCATGTGACTATTTATATGTTAGAGCAAAAACATAAGTGTGTAGCAAAGCCGAGCCTTTGTGATGAAACAATTTATTTTTCTATTATTGTATTTAAAGCCAATAAAGTGATTTCTTTTTTAATTTACAAACTGTTTTCACTCTCTAATATAATAATTAAATTATATAGAAAAAATCTCCGTTTCTTCCTGTAATATTAAAAATTGGTTACGGCTATAATTAAACGTCAAATAAATTACTCTTTGTAGATCACGAAAATGCAAATAGTAATTTCTGTTTGGAACCTGTAAAATAATTAGGAGATTCCAAAATTGCAATCTATGATTATTGAAATAGGTTTTTTGGAACGTGGTTGTATTTTATAGTTTGAGGATTGGTTGAATTTGATAGCAAATACTTACTATCTTCAATCAAAGGCAAAGAAGATCTAATCCAACCAATCACTGGAAAATCAGAGTGACTTCACTTCTTCACTTTTCCTTTTTTTTTTTTTTCATAGCCCCTTTAAATTTACCGATAATTATAGATCCTCAGGCGAATCTACAAATTATTTTTGTATTTCCCGCAGCATCGCTACATTATATACAGGTTTTGTTATTTTATAAAAATTATATAATGAATAGACAAGTATAATGATATACATTATACGTGACTGGACTAAACTTATTAATAAAGGTGATGGGGCTCACCTTTTTGATAAACATTAAAACTAACTTACACACTAATTCTTAACCTAATTTTTCCCCGACAGTCTGTTGCCATCGATGCGGAAGGGGTTGTGGGGTCATAGTGTTAAACACTGGGTTTTTCAGGTGCTGCAACGAGTCAAAAAACTTAATGTGTCTCCGGCGTATGAACTCACCCACCGATGGCACACCAAGCAACGGGTACAGGTCAGCGTTCTTCAACCTCTCGAGTCGGACCACTTTTCGCATGATCCCATTCTGGAAATGTTGGAGACATTTGGCTGTATTGTCAGTCAAGTGGATGTCCCTCCTGTACCAATAGAAACCTCCTCTTGAAAATGCCATGCCAATTCGGTCCTTACTGCGATTATTTGTCAGATACCATTTCACGTTTACAGACTCGTTAAAGTTTTTTTTGGATGTGTATACTGGTTGTAGATAGTTGTAGATTACGTTCGTATCGACAACAACGGCTACCCACGAAACAGTATTTTATTATAGTAATACATTCCACAGCTCACTCTGCCATTTTATAGTACTAATGATGTTGCCAATCAGGGAACTGTCTAATCTACAACTTAAGAACTATCATCAGCACTTGAAATGCCATGGGAAACTCGCTCGAAAGCGATTGCTGTTCATGAATATCATTCACATTTTTCTTTCATTCCTAGCCTTAACTATTTTTTTTGTCCGTTTTAATCCACATCGCAGTTCTTGTGTACTTAACTTTCTCAGAATATAGCAATTTGTACCACATCGAGTGTACTGATTTCTGTCCTTAGGCTACAAAGATAGACTGTTTTTCAATAGCCAGTCTACTCGATATTTTCTATTACACTTATCACTTTGTTTGTGGTTTGGTATTTACCTGTCATTTTTTATTACAAAAGGAGTTGTCCTCACAACAGCAAATGTCATCTGAGTAAGCATAAATTTATGATAAAATGGTTTATAAAAATATTATAAAGTTAAATGCATTTTATTTAAAAATCCATTATTAAATTATGGTTACAAAAGAATGCCCGGGTTCTGTTATTAGTAAAGTTTTTTCTTGCGGTCGCTTTGAGGGAGATAAATATTTTTGAATAGAAAACTTTTGTCGGTGAAGTTTTGTGATTTTATTGGCGAAGTGTCGGAACTTATAAGGCAAAGGCATCATGAGACGTATGATTGATGAATGCCTGTGAGGAACTTTCGTTATTAATACAAAACAGATTGATCGAACTTTAATTAACGATTTTAGATTCGTAAAACTGCATCAGCTTAGGTGTGTCTCCGAAACCTCAATCTGCCTTTGTTATAGTTGTGACGAAAAAAGTTTTAACTTTTCAACTTTTAAAACTTCTACAATGGGATTTGCTGTTCTACAGGCGTTAAACGTCTATCAATTCACAATGGTGCGATCCTAGTGGTTCATAAAGTTGCTGAAGCATGCACGCTTTTATTTAAATTTTGGAAAGTAAACTTATTTAATCGTAAATTAACTGACCGCATATATGGTAGAATTAGACCTCGTAAAAGATAATTATGTACATATGGTGTCTGTGCGTGAGCGTGTGTAAAGTGTATAAAATAAAAGAAATGCCCAAAATTAGGTCCGGTGTTTCTAAATGTGTATAGATATCAAATATGAAATGCAATTTACGCAATAACGATTTCATGGGTTCAAATGTAAGTAAGAGGTTAGGACATTAAAACCATAACCAGATGTTTCTGCTTCCCATTCCCAGCTCTGTTACTATTTCTTTTAGTGTCATATACCAATAATAATTATTAATAACAAATAATTTGAAAACAGATGAATTAGTTGAATTATTATAGTTTAATTTTCTATTGAATCAAATGACAGTAAATGGAAATAAATGTAGATCTGCAGAACAGTTCAGATGTACTCCAACTATTTAACAGAAAACATCGTAAGAACCAATTTTAAAAACGTTAAAAAAAATATGAACAAATAGAATTAATTTTTAGAGTGAAATTTCGCTAAATAAATTAACAAATCTTGTATGTAAAATTTCGTTGTGCAAAGGTTCCCACTATCCCGGCTGTAGTTCGAATCGAGTCACAGCCCTTTCAGTATTTTCCATTAGCTATCAATTGTTAATAATCAACATATCGTATATTTTGTTGAACAAAAATAATCATATATTTTATACTTTTATTTTCCAGGGAGTTGGTGTTTGATATGAGGCATTTAAGTGTTTAAGTTTTCACTTTGGTTTGTTTAAAAATGCTTGAGGTTCTTCTTTATATTTTTTATTGACAATTATATAACTGTTAATAAACTTTATTACTGGCATGTTTGTTATCATTACAGCATTGGTAGTATATATAGCCAGAAAGTTTGGGAAAGTTTAAATTTTGGCAAAGCAACAAAGCCATTATATCTCAGCCTCTGAAGTTGTCAAAAACGGAAAAACGTTGGCACTATATATGAAATAATTGTCAATAAAAATATTATGACGAGGATAAACCTTTATTAACCCTCCGATGAGGATTTGGACCACAATACCGAAAATTACCCAAAACATAATTCCTATAGACAGAATAATAAAATAATCTTTATCGGAACAAAAATAATACATTAGGTGCTTATTAATAAAATATCTAGGCACAAATAAATAATGGCAATGTGTATATTTTGCATTTCGTCAACTTCATCATTTTCAGTCTCACACTGGTAACAACTCTGGTATTTGTGATTTTTAGCTCTATTTCTCTCAAAGTACTTTGTGGTTACATGTGTTCCATTGGCTTTTACATCTGTAGCAATACTTTTTTCCAGAAGGGCCGACTGTCTCAATAGAGTTTCGGTATTATGACCGTAATTTTTGACTCTTCTCACTTGACCCGATTTTGACACTGACTGAGGGGTGACTACACCCATTTTGAAGTTGGTTCTTCCTTCAAGAATTCATAGAGAGGCGTGACTCATAGTCAAATAGCGAAGGAAGTAATCTTCTTGAGAGCTCAAATGCGGTACAAATCTAACACTGCAACTCCCAGAGGGTTAAAAGAGTCATTTAGCGTATCATCATTTCATACGTTTCAATAGATCAATAGTTCACTATGATAATATCTGGCAATGATATCATGGGATATAACTAACATCCATTCCTACGCAAGGCTGATAAATTCCATGTGCGTGCCTACAAACCTGCACGCTTACAAAGCACTGAGGCTGATTACCATAACCTAATCCGCGCGAACTGGTCACCTAGTCTCTAACTGGCGTTCTGTTAGCATTATCTGATTACTCAGCTCTCACATGCGAAACAATATAACAGCAGTATCCCAATCACTACTCTCAAATTTCCAACTTGTTAGATCAGAGTGTGTATTTATTGGGCGAGTATTTATCCTCCCTTCACGGTTTAGCGATGAAACTTCAATCGACTAATAATGAAATTAGTAATTTTTTTTTCAACTGTTGATCTCATCTTTGCGACTTTATTATCTTCTCTCTTTCGTCCTTTGTTATCAGAAATCACATCTCTATAAAAGTGCAAAGGGGAGATAAAGAGATATTTAGTTGTTCTGCCTTCATCTTGGACTGTTTCTGCATGAAAAATTATTTATTACAATAGTTAGCCTAACAGCAGTACCCATATTAAACACAAAAGAACCGTTTGCAAAAACTCCAAGTGGACCAAGGTAGAATGGGCATTTAGACATACTAAACTAAACCAGACCACATTTCAAAATATTATAAACAATTATTCGACCAACCAAATACCGAGCTGCCTCATCACAGCCCTCCTCGGAGATACGTGTGCCTTTGGTGAAGAGCTGTCATTAGGAGTTCCAGCAAAGGACAGTTTTCTCTTCTGGTGTCTGGATTGTTTTTTGTATCTCACGTTTCCTCTTGGATTCTTCTATTGTTTGTTTTTAGTGTTACGTAGAAGATAGGAGGATCGTCCCTTCCCTTCAGCCAAGGAGGTGACAATCATTCATATTAATTAGGGGGATCCCAGGGATATGCCTGCATGTTTATGTTGTATATATTATCGGCATGTAAATGGAAGTATCAATGCTGCATTTATAATTAGATTCAGCTGAAATATATAGCAGAACTGGGGGGGGGTGATATAAGGGTCTTATTGGACACCAGAACTGGGCAGATGAATAGATTTGTGAAGTTTGCTGAAGTCCAGATGAATGACGATTGTATTATTTTACAAATCATCTTGGATTACTTTCAGAAGATTTCTTTTCTCAAATATCTCACAAACTAGTAATTTTAGCGAAACGCACTTCAAAATAAAATTTTACAAAATTTTGCTATGTAGCGAAGAGCTAAATATATGTAAATTACCCTACACTCTGGTTCATAATGTATTATAATAGAAATGCAAATCTGTGTAAACTTCTTGTAATAAATCATAGAGGTATCGGCAGAGGTAGACAAGTAACTCAGAGGGCCCTACCATAAAACCTAGGGCAAGCACACTTACCCCTATTAGAATAGACCACCAGTCACCTCCCGTGGTCATAAAATCATGCCAGAAACAGTTTTGGTCACGTAGCTCGGGAGGCGGGACATCATAAAGCACACCCTTTTGGACCAACGGGACATAATAAAACGGGGGATAATAAAACATACCACCTGCAGACAAACTCCGCCTTCCACGAGGGAGGGGGGTACAATATTTATATCAGTAAGTTTCGCCCTGAAAACACACTCTGTTTCTTAGCCTCCACAGCCGCATTACTAGTCGCGATACGACCAGGGCCTTGGGGCCCTGGGAGTAAGCCCACTCAGCCTTCCGCTAGTTTACTCTCTCTATGCCACACCTCTACGACGGCACTTTGCCTCACAGCCTCTAGCAGACCTCTGACGACTGTACCTAATACGCTGCCGATCTCTCGCTCGAACTCTGAAAACTGGTCTTATTCTTTATGAACCTCTGAACCTCATCCTGAACACAGTGTCTTGTCAGGACACATCCCTATCAATAAATGGAGTCAGATATTAACACCTACATGGAACATGGTCCATGTTATTAACTACAGCAATCCGCACTTGTCACCAGGGCTAGAGTGATCAGGCACTCCCCTAGTGACGCCCCCCCGACAATTGTTGACCTCCGACAATTGTCCACCTTTTCCGAAATCGGTGACCCTCGACGTGCACAAGAAGCTTACCGACAATTGGTGACCTTCGACGTGAACGAGAAGCTCAACATGATCAAGACACTGCGATATGCTACAATCAAGTTCTGATTCAATTTTTCCGTTAGTCAATCACTAAGGAGATAGCGAGGGTTAAAAAAAACGATTTTTCACAATTTTTGGCTAAGTGGTTTATTAATGAGAAAAAAATGGTAAAATTAATTTTGAACAAAACAAAAGATCTTTAATAAATACACCAATACTAGGTTAAGAGAAAATCGTTGTATACATATAACATAGAAGCATATAACCATCGTAAGTCAAGACAGAGGTGTTGGGTACCGGTGTGTAAAGAAAATATTTAATTCTCATGTGTATATAGTATTTATTTGTTTATTTATTATTTGTTCCGGCATTTGTGCACCGCGGCCTCAGTGAGACCTATTGTGCGCCATCCATGTCCCTGTCCTATATATGTGACAGGCCCACGGTCTTTGCAAATCTGAGGATACTGAATGGATCGATCAGTTCACATAGTTTGGGGTCTACAATGCGATCACTACCAAAGTGAAGGTATCGCCTTCTAGCTAGGTTATCACAGTCACATATTATATGACGTGTATATAGTAACTACTGATGTTGTTATAGGCTTCTGTTAATATTTATTTATATTATGAATGAATGAAAACATATTGTTGTGATATTTAATATTATAGACTTTGTATATCAAGAAATTGAAATACATAAATTCGCCTTCTTGATATATGATCTGAATAACATATTTATATTTCAATGTTTTAAAAACAAAACATTGAAATATAAATATGTTATTCAGATCATATATCAAGAAGGCGAAAATAAAAACAATTGAGAGTGGAGGAAAAAACAAAAGGGAATATAGTTGTTGTTGTTATGATGAGAACAGCATTATTCACTCTAGTTTTGGGATCAGCCCGGTATATAAGTATATGACTAGTGATCACAGTAAAAATTTTTTATAAGTTATTTGTTGTTGGCCCGGAAGAGGAACGGAAGAGAAAAAGCACCAGGAAGAAGAACCAAGAAGAAAAGGAAAAGAAAAAAAATAGACACGTAATTGATATAAGTTTTTTTTTGTAATTAAATATAATCTTTAATAATTAAAACATCAGTTAATAACTAATAAAATAAATTTTAAGTTAAAAATAAAAATAATATCATTAAAGAACGTAATAATATTTATCGGCAATTTTATGTACTTTCATTTTTAAAGTATTGCAAATTAAACTGTATTTCACGTTTTATTCGTCGGTCGGAAAATTTATATTTTCTATTATCAACAAAAATGTCAGTGACTTCCAGTTAATAACGGATAACCGAACTACAAGTGCTTAAGATAAACAAATTTCTCTCTTCTCCTGATAATTAATATTCAATAACTGAGCATTCATTATCATAGTTAGAGGGCCCACGTAATTGCATAAATCAGATCTTAATCTAACTATCAATTTTGGATTTATCCATTTTATCCCTCGTCTACCTTGGATATAAATAGGATTATCGTTTCAATTGACAAGCTACTTCTCAGTCTATCGCCAGAATAATTATGCCGATAAACCTATTGTTTCAAATATTTTACCTCTTAAATCTTACTTTTGATACAAAAATTAAAAAAAGTAACTAATGACACTTGCTAGAATTATGTGTGTAAGGGAGGGGGTAGCCAGCAGGCTATCGGAAAACAAAGAATTATCTAGCTAATATTATCAATCAATGATATTAAAGTCAAACGTTTATCACTCTGTTGGAACCAAGAAGTGCAGGATGGAAAAAAGTAAAAAGAGAAAAATTAGTCTTACGTGTATAGATTGAGTGTTAGGTTTTGTCGCACAAATCTAACATAGTTAGACAGCAACAGGAAAGTAAATAAAGAATTTGCCTCCATGGCTGCCTAGCATGTTTTAAAAAGTAAATTACTCAGGTTTGGGAAAAAATGGCTCTCACAGGTGAAACAGTAATTTCATTCAAAAGATGCACCCTTTTCAACGCTTGGGAAAACCTACATGTGTACCGTTCATGTGTACCGTTCATGTGTGCGTGAACGGTCCACGTTTAAAGACCCAGTGAAGGTGAAATACACGAATTCTGGATGATGCAGAGTTTGCAGAGCATTAGGCTGACGTCTGCAAACATTCCGCCTGTGGGCTCCGCTTGTTTGTCAAACCCTCGACAGAAAATGTTTGACGACCAGGACCTCATCGGCAAAAGATAGGATAACAATTCATCTGTTCCGAAACACTTCTAATTAGTCATCCAATCTCTAGCACCTACCCCTATTATTATTAAACGGCTTTATTATGATAAAATTACAATCTGCCTTATTCAGCAATAAGTAATTGTTATAAATAATCTCATTCATACCATATAAACAATTTTTCATTCACTCGCTCTGTAGCGACCGCTAACTACATAAGATAAATCACCCTATACTCTATTGTATATATATTGTAAATAAATTCAAACAAATGTAAATAACATTACCAAACCATAAATCATTGTAAATGTTGTAAACAATAAATACGCAGCTGCAAGCCAATTAGTTATAGGAGCTGGGTCACCCACTACCCGTGGCAGGTACTAAGCGAACCAAACCAGGGCTGAAGACCCTTACCCGGGTCAAGTATCAGTGACATATCTCTTTGTCAAAGAACAAAGAACACCACATACTAAACTGGCATTGGGTACAATAAAACCGAAGCTGATTGGCTACTTACGAAGCCAGCTGAGTATATAAGACTCACGGTTTAGGGCTGTATTTCATTCTCCTGACGACTGGCTGACTGGTGGCTTGTGGCTGCACCAATGCCCGATTTCATCAAAGTGTTTATGAAGGTTATGGGATGCTATATCGGGGTCTGGGTGGTATGACAAGACTGCAGTGTCATCTGCAAATGTGGCCAAGAAGGTATTGGGGGTAGAGGGGGCATCAGCGGTGTATAGGTTATAGAGAATGGGGCCCAGGACACAGCCCTGTGGAACTCCTGCATTTATGGGATAATATTCTGAGCCACAGCGGACTTGGAATAAGCTGTTTGAAATGTAAGACTGTGGGATTAGGAAAAGGGTCTGTGGTAAATAGCTTTTGAGCTTGTAAAGCAAACCTGCGTGCCAAACCCTGTCAAAAGCTTGAGCTATATCAAGAAAGGCAACAGTGCAATACTGTTTGGTTTCAAGGGCTGAGGAAATGTAATCAACAACGCGAAGGCCTTGTTGAGCAGTGGAATGTCAAATACGGAAACCAAACTGGTGTGCAGGAAAAAGGTTTTTGGATTTAAGTATTGGAAGTAGACGTTTTAATAGGAGTTTCTCAAATATTTTTGAGAGGATAGGGAGTAGGCTAATTGGACGGTAAGATGAGGCGTCATTGGGTGGTTTGCCGGGTTTGGCGAATAGGACAATAATGGAATGTTTCCAGAGGAGAGGAAAGTGCGTCGTTCGGATAATGCAATTATATATGTAAGTTAGGAAGATTATGGCTTTAGGAGGAAGTTGTTTGAGAATTTGAGGAGTAAGGAGATCATATCCAGGGGATTTTCGGTAAGGTAAGTTTTTCAGAAGGTATTTGACCTCAGAGGGGTTAACGGCTTTTGGTGAAAGAGAGACAAGTATAGGTGAAGTAAGGAAATTTTCCACAGTTGTGCTGTGAGTATGGTTTTGATGAGAAAGGTGAGGTGTGAAAGTATGGGTAAAATGCAGAGCAAATTCCTCCGACCTATCCCCATCCGAAGCCGCCCAGGACCCATCATCACGACGGACTGGGTGTGAGACAGGATGATACTTTAGGATTTTTTTGGTTACATTCCACAAGGAGTTATCCCTGGTAGAGAGTTAAGAAGATATAATTGAAAAAATCGGAACGGAAGGACGCCAATCGCCGCTAAACCAATCGGCAGTATTGATTGTATGAGTGGCAATCAGCAGGATTGTTGGAATCTTTGCCACACTGTTCTGGAGCCGGCGTTTGGATTGGATTAGATCTTTGAGATACTGAGGTAAAGGATTTTTATTGTGAATTTTTGGATGGCGGTGAGGTGACGATGCCTCCCAAGCCGACCCCTGGATCAGAGTAGTGAAGGATTGCACTGCATCGTCTAGGTCTTGGGATGTTTTCAGGGACACTTTGAAGTCTATGGAATCTGTAAGAAGTTGGCAAAAGTGGTCCCAATCAACTAGGCAATAATAAATGACGGAGAAGGCAGTTTGTGAATTGGTCTTAGGAAAATGTTTAATAATAAAGGACTATGATCGGAGGAGAGGTAATCAAGGCGCGTGAGTCAATAGTTTAGTGTTCCTAAACTATTGTAGAAGAAGAAGTCAAGGAGATCGGGATTTCGGTTGAGATTTGATGGCCAATAGGTGGCTGTGTCAGAAGTGATAGTGGAGCAATGTTTCCGTGTGAGTGCAGACAGCAAAGTACGTCCTCGTGTATTCGTGGCTCTTGACCCCCAATGTTGGTGCTTCGCATTAAAGTCCCCACCCACAAGGAAACGATGTCCGATGGAGTCTAGAAAGGAGATGAATTGAGAATCGGAAATGGATTTATTGGGAGGGAAGTTCACCGATGCTAGAGTAAGGGGAAAAGTGAAGGTGGTGATTGACACTGCAGTGGACTGAAGGAAATCATGTGCTACCAAAGGAACTATGTGATGGGATATGGAGTTATGGACAATGACAGCGGTACCTGCATGAGCTCTTCCATCTGGGTAATCAGTTCGATAAGTCTGGTACTGTCGAACAGTAAATGGTCGTTTACTCATAAGTCTTGTTTCAGTAATGAGAGCTACATCGATGTTCTTGTCGTGGAGTAGGGCTATCAGTTCGTTAGTATGGGTGCGAACATCATTCGCATTCCAAAGGAGAATGGATAAGGAGTTGGAAGGATCCACTTATGATAATGGGGATAAGGTAGGAGACATGATTTGTAAGAAGGGAAATGAGACTACCCCTATTAATTAAAAAAAACATTATTCGACATTTGTACCTTGCAATTTTTAACGTTTTTCCCTTTATCATCTGTCGGGTTGTCACTAGGGGAGTGCCTAATCACTCTAGCACTGGTGACAAGTGTGGATTGTTGTAGTTTATAACATCGACTATGTTCCATGTTGGCGTTAATATCTGAGTCCATTTTTTATGATAGGGATAAGTCCCGACAATACACTGTGTTCAAGAAAAGAGGTACAGAGGTTTCATGAAGAATAAGACAAGTTTTCAGAGTTTAGGCGAGAGCCCGGCAGCGTAACAGGTCAAGGCGCCAGAAGGTCTGCAAGGCGGCTGTCGGACAGGGTGACGACGCAGAGGTGTGGCAGAGAGAGAGAGTAGGCTGACGAGGAGTCTAAGTGTCTGCCTTCCAGGGCCAAGCAGCCCTGGCGTAAAGCGACCGAGTAAAGCGGCTGAGGAGATGAAGAGACTGGGAAAGAGTAGCTATCCAGGGCGAAACCCCTTGGTTTTAAATATTATATCCCCTTCCTATAGTAATAAGACCTCCCCCTAATAATCGTTCTATTTTGCTTCAACAGGTATCTTGGGGTCAACCCTAGACTTGTTAGGGTAGTCAGGTAGGTATACGTCTCTTGAGATTACGCAAGCAGCCTCTCGGATAGGCTATTTGGAGTCAGTGTAATCATCATCCAAGCATATGTTCTCTCAGTTCAGTACCAATTTTTTAGTTTCTTGAAAGTGGTTTCCAGACATCATAAACGTCTTGTATTCCTTTCAATACTCGCTACCTCGCGTCCTTGCTATCCCTTTATCCAATGATTACCACAAGTAGGAGATTAAACATCAGATATTGGGGTAAGCAAATTTTACATTGTCTAACTTTTTTTATCGTTGTATAGTTAATCTCATCTTGCAAAATGACTCCTCAAATTACGTAAAAATAAAGTTCAAAAGGATTCAAATGTATATCATATTAATATTACTATTTTCTCCAAGCGTTTGGCACCGCTAACAAATACCGAAAATAAGTTACCCTGATCTGAACATATTACCTATGTAAATATTATAAAACCCAAAAATTTTGTAATACCTCAAATCAAGTATGTCAATGTAAATATTGTTTGTATAATACATATCATGGCTGCAGACTAGGTCATAGGCAACCGCTAGTAGCACCAGCATAGACTGACGGAGCAGCCAAGCGGGAGGCAAACGAACCTGATCGGTCAGAATAACGGACCTCCTGAATGGTTGGTAGAAGCTTGTAGCATCCCATTGGTTACTAAGAAAGACTCAGGCGTCCGTCTTCATAACGGCGATACCCTTTAAACAGCGGAGAAACAGGCGGTAGTACTGGGCGACCACTACACCGCAGACAACGCCGCAAGAACAAGTGACTGCCACTAACTTCAGCGGCTGGATGTAAGACTAAACTTTACCTCTCCTCGAAGCCACTATAATACTTGCTTAGTTAATAAGGTGATTCCTTGCCGGTGTCTGGGAAACCGAACACTGCATACGACGGGGTGCAAACTGTTTTGCTGAAGGAGCAGCCGAGGGGAGAGATTGCCAACTTGTTGACCTATACAAATCATGTTTCAGGTCGCGATACTTCCCATCAGTGTGGAAACTAGCTATTTTAACCCCGCTCTGAAAGCACAAAAAGAGAGGCAACTACTCACCCCACTATTGCCCAATCAGCCGCCTTCCGGGCATGGGGGAGATTCTCTTAAACATTATACTGAACTACCTGAAGGAGTTTCGTTCAAAAATTCTATCTTTCCGTATGAAAAAACAGGCTTTCAGGTTCTAAGTACAGAACATCCGCTTGTGAAGATACAGACGGAAGCCACCTCCTGTATCAACAGAAACACAGCATCAGCCATGATCTCGTTGGAATGCATGCAGGCTTTAGAATCAGTGTTCCACGGGATGCTGTGCCGAAAGTATTGCGATTGGGAATGCCCAGTGCAGTCATACACCATGCTGATGTCCTTCTTGAAGAACAGACGGTGGGGGTACGGGTGGGTCATTGCCTCTCAAACCCATTCCTGCGAACTTGTGGAGTTCATCGAGGAGTACCTTTGTGTAGCACCAGAACATTTTCGATGAGTATTCCATTGCAAAATATTAATAATGTTTAGTAATAATAATTATATAAAATGTTATCAAGTACAGTACATATAAGTACACTGTATAATGTAAATATACATCCATCTATGCTTGGCGTATAACTGTATAACATTGGGTTATGAAAAAAAAAAGACGATTTATTGAAGGTGGTATTTGCAATTGCACTGATGTTTCTAACTAGCACCATTTCATTTATGAAAACCTCTGCACCTTTCTATTTCCAACAAGGTAGAACTTGTCTCGGTGCTGTCAGCTCCACACATTTCCGTGGTTTCCTAGCTCCTGCCCGCTAAACTGGCATAAATTGACTCCTTTCCATCCTTTCCTATAGCATGGCTTCTGGGGCCCTACAAATTATCCACGTAGTGTTTCCCCTAGCGGTCGCCTTTGGGATCCGGATGGTTTTCGTCTACCCTCAGGCACCTACTGTGAACTCATGTCATGTCAAGACTCGTAAACTACCAAAAACTCTAGCCTGTACCTACCTCTCCTCCTGAAAACAGTGCACTGTCGGGGCTCACACTTCTCCGAAATGGAATCCAATAAATCACAATAGGCTCGCCACCAAACGGTTGGCAAGGTCATTGCTACTAACTCTTTCTCCGCCACCGGGGTTAGGTCAATAAGACCCCTCGTGACTGCCTGGCAAGAGATACAAATATTTGTTTAAAACGGATTCATTAATCTAATTGGGGAAAATGATAAGAGTACTGACCCTTAGATCAATTTCTTATTATTTTTAATGTAAAATTAAAATTGTTAATGCACGTACAACAAAATACAGAACTATGAGCGCCATAGAGTCAAGTATAAAAAAAAAGTAGATCGAGCGCCCGTTATATATGTTAGAAAGCGGAAGGTAGCAGAGGTGGTGCGGTCGGCCCGGCCCGGGGGGCCCATAAGCACTAACAAGGAGGGCTCTGCCCCATGGGACCTGCATCCCAATCAGGCCAGGCCCTACTCCATCGCCTTAGCAGCTGCCGTGCTACATCTCATACCTGGCTCTTGTAATATGTCAACTACGTGCTGGCTTGTGGAGTTCATTTTAAATTATTTGATTAATACTATTTAATCTCAGGATCATTTGCCCCGTCATGTTTTATTATTATTCGACATTAGTTTTTTTTTTTTGGTTGCTACCGACATTCGGTTGAACCAGCTTGTGCGTATAATGAATTTTTGGAAATATATCAACAAAATAAACTGCATGGATGGTGATAAAAAATCGTTTCAGAATAAATTCAAAGAATATTAACAAACTGTTTAAATTTGGATAGGCCATGTTAGGTCCGTTTGATCTCAGACCTCGTCCAAGCAACATGTGTTCTCTCAGTTCAGGAACAAGAATTTAGTTTATTTAAAGTGGTTTGCAAACATCAGGAGTGTCTTGTACTCCTTTCAATACTCACTATCTCATTTCCTTAACTATCCATCTTTCTATCCAATGATTACCATAGGCAGGAGGATTAAGCCTCAGAAACTGTGGGAAGCATCAAATAATATTCTATTGTCTTGTTTTTTTATAGTTACATCATTTAATATCATATTGCAAAATTACTGCCTAACTAATCTAGCCCGCACAGAGACAGTAATCATTGAATATTTATAATTCAATTCGTGAGTAAAATTACTGAGTTCATTGTATTTTTTATAGTCCGGTTGACTACAGAGATTTATTTATACACGTTAAACTTTACGAACTCTCGGTAGTAGTTCAACAGAAACAACGTTCGGCTTTCAAACGTACCACCACCCTCTCTTCCATTCTGATTCAATTATCTCTGCTCCTATTTAACTTCAAACTTTCAGAAGAGTTAGATGAACTCTTGGTGCGGACAGCATGTCAAAGAGTGGTTAGGGGGAGGATAGGATCCACAAGAAAGATGAACTTATACATATGTTGAAGTCCGCTGTTTCAGAGTTTGGTTCTTTCGAGGATAGGAGGGTTGGGGGGCTAGGGGGGGGGGGTTACGGTAATGGACTCTTCGGCTGGCCTCCCAGGGGATGAAACTGTTCCCAACTTGCCCCCAACTGCACACAAGTATTGAAATCGAGCTTATGTTTTTACCAACTTTTTCATACGGATTATATTGGAAACAAAAGTCTCTAGGCAGAGTCTCTTTGGAAAGGAATATAAGTTTTTATTTGAATCACAAATTTATTGTAAAAAGTGCTTTTCCATTGTTACTTCAACTAACCATTCCACAAAAGCATCAGTTTTTTAAACACATTTTGAACCCGAAGGAAAGGCTCTGCATTCCTGTAAGTATCTAAGTCTGTGTATCGATATTAAATTCAAAATTTATTGTCCTTCTTAATATGCAAATTTATTTTTGTTTAAAATATAGTAATGGAAACAAAAATTAAATTTACAAAAGACAGTACTACCTCGATAAATTTAGACATTTTATCTCAAAAGCTATTTATGATTTTAACGGTTGTGGACGTAAGCGTTTTTCCACCCTTTCCAAGTCAATAAAAATCAAGAGAGGTTATTAACAAATTACTGAACATAAATAAATTTTTTTGTTAATTACACAGATCGGGCACACAATGATAAAATATAAGCGTGTTTGGATATTTACTTTTTTTGTTTTTTTTATTAGACAAGTCTTGAATGACGTTGTCAATAGCAAGCCCAGATATATCAGTTAGTATTATGTATTACGTCAACTTTTGACATTTCTGTTATTTTCTCGAAACAAGTGGCCCTTTAATTGTTTTATTGTTGTTATTTTTTTAGCTATGAGATGACCTTTATGTGGTCACCGCCAAATCCAAATTTATGACGAACGTGTTTTTTTTTACGGATTACTCGTAAAAATGTCGACGAGTCAGGCCACCGAGGTCATTGATTCTGTTGTCAACAACATTAATATATTATTTGTTTTGATTTTTATATAATTTTGGCAATAATGATAAGTACGCAACTGCATTTTAAATTGTGGTATTTTGTTAAGGACACATTACATAAATTTGATCACGAAAAATTATCTCAAAGGTATTCCTTTGGTTACTTAAGGAATAAAACGTCTTTTCTCTCCACTTCGTTATTATATTAGGGACAGCATTTCAAACTCTCATTCATTATCAGTACCACACTCAATAATAACGTGATAAGCATTAACTCAAAATACATATATATTAGGATCTAATGATAGAAGTTAAATTAGATAAAGGATTAATTCTTGTGGGGAGACAAAACGTTTTATTTAATTTTTTATATTTATAAAACTCCAAACCCGCAATAATGCAAAATGAACTTGAAAATGTTATACGTTCCTAAACCATTTTTTTTTTTTTTTTTTTTGGTACGTAAAAGAATTTCACTGATCAAAATGATTCAAAAATATAATGGAGAATTTTTCGTGACTAAAATTTAAAAATATTTTGTTATAATCATTTAATAAACTTGTCCACCAAATATTTCTCGATAATATTCAATATTATTATTCATATCATAGTTCTTTTATTTCGTTGATGTGTAACAGTAATGATAATATTAGCCTTTATTTGTGTATTTCAAAAATTAAAATTGTTCTTTTTGCTTTTTTAAGAAAAAAAAATTAGATTACAACATTAAATAATATCAACTAAAAGGAAAATATTTCTAAAAATAGTTATTACTTCAAAAAACCAGCTGTGAGGTCTTAAAAGTATAATTTATTAATGTATAACAATGGATATACTGATGTTTGGGGCTTGTTAATGTTCTTTATATCTCTGGAAAAAAAAGTTATAAACAATATTTTCCTTTATGTAGTATTACATTATGCTAGAAGGCCGGAGTATTTGGAGACTTTTTATTCAGCTTTACTCAGGGATATTCACCGTGGCCAACGGTGCGGGGTATGATCGGTTTATTAGGACTGAGAGGTGGGAAACCTAAAGAAAATTGGTTGCGGCACAGATCCGATAATCCTCCGGAGCAGTAAGGCTTTCCGATAGTGGTGGGGAGGGGTCGGTACACGGCCCACACACATACACCCCCCCCCTCCTCCAATCTCTATAAATACTACGTGTTCGGCCGGCCCAGGGCTTCCCGGGGGCCCCTAGGCTTGATAAGCTCTCCTATTGGTCGACGCTGGCCGAATGTAAACTACCCCTTCAGTGCCGGGCTTGGGTGAAAAATTACGCTTTATCGCCATTGTGGTCGGAGGCGACGTCATTAATTTGAGTTCCGAACACTGATGCCGACGAAATAACAAAGACGAAACATCATTATGGAAGATAAATTGTTGTTGATTATTTTATAAAAATCCATCTTGAGCACAATGCTTTTATTGTAAGCGTTGAAAATGAGGTGTATTTCATTTTTAATATTTACTCGTCTTTAACAAGGTAGTAAAAACAGTTATAATATAACAAATACTGTAATTACAATATCTTGTAAAACTACTTCTTCGATTACTTATTTATACTCGTTACGGATTGCATGGTTTTTTTGTTATATTTAATAATTATGTGATAAAGGTATTCTTCGAATTTAAACTTTAGTGCTTAAAACAATTTTCACCGTTATTAAATGTCTCAAGAATGGAACATTCATTTTTAGAAAGGCGCTGTAACGTGTAAATAAAATATGTACATGCCACACAAGTACGTAGATCAAAGGATATTTCGCGAACCAAGAAGCCCAGTTAAAAAATCTTTGTGGAGGAGAGTCTTAAAAAACGTTATTACGAATACAAGCAAAACACTGGTGTATGCAAATATCAAGAGATCAGTTACAACATACTGGGTTAAATGTCTAGGAGCGAGTGGGTTGGTAGGTTGGCGCTAGGCCTGGGACATGTGTAGGTAAGAAAAGGGTAGATTCTGGGAAACAGGGGAAGGAAGTGGTTGCTTACAAAAAAAACAAGGGTTCTGCTCAAGACCCTTTCATATTTCATAGCATTACAAAACTATATAAATGTGCGCGAATGACCAAGATTGAGAATGGTTCTCAAATCAATGATCATTATTCAAGTTAGCGTATATATCCAGCAAGAAGTTGGTCGTATTTTGGTTTATAGATGTTACTCCTAAGGCTCGTACGGAATTTCATCACCCCAATGGATACCGCCATCTGACCTGAGATGCAGTGAGACATCGATTTCTACATGCCGTAGAGATATGATATAAGTATATGGGCGTCAAAGCAAAGACAGACGATCCATAGGAGCCCATAGCGGAGGGGATATGAACGATATAAATAAAAGTCGTGAATAAAATAATATTTCTCCCCCTAGCACGCGTCATTTTCAATAATATAAAAAGACTCAATAACTAAAAACTATATAAATGAGAAGAGTCGTTAACATGCAATTTAATTAAGCGTTTCTATGTAATTTAGAAAGACTAAACAATTCATCTCAATGTTTACCTGAATTTAGCTCTAATACGAACATCTGGAGGTCAGCTGCAATGCGAAGGCTATCATTTTCAAGGCTGAGTGGCACTTGTCTTCGCTTTACCATCATTTGCTGGGCTATATGATACCCGTTGGCTCAAATTATAAAGAAAGGGACGGAGGCTCATTGGATCCATTAGACTGAGGCTTTCAATTGGTCGGTCAGAGGGAAAAGCTATCAAGGAGAGTGGTTCCCATTACACACGTTTCATTTTGTTAGAGCAGTTGCGCCTGCCTTCCACACCTCCCGGCAAGTGAGACGACCTATCAATGCACAATGATGTCCCAGTGTGATTTTCAGTAAAATAAATTAATTAATTTAAAAAAGAAAAAAGGAAACATAAATGGAAAACCACTGAATGAAATGTTTCCTTTGAACGGGTTTTTGCTTTAAGTGCAGTTTGTTGTCTAGTTCTTGAAAATATGCTATACCTTTCACTGTTTAAGGGCAAAGGGTTAATGTTCTTTCTCAAATCTATTCAACTACCTAAACACATAATTGCTTGTTTCCTTGTTGGATAAAGAAGAAAATTTTGATTTTAGACATTGTATACAAGCACTAATTTGAGGAGTACTTTGCAATATGAAATCATCAATGCAACAGAGCTGTGCTTTATGAACAACGCTATATGAAAATGTACATAAGTACATATCTCTTTTTAAACATCAACATCTTAAACAAACAATATTATACAAGCAGAAGAGCCGATTTTTCCACATTCAAGAATATCATGAATCAATTATATACAAGTTTTATTTAAGAATTAAAGTTAGTTACAGGCCTGATGATTCCTGATCAGGTGAAAAGTAACTTTTAAATCATAAGTCGGGTCGTCACGAGGGGGGTGCCTAGTTACCCTAGCCCTGGTGACGAAGTGAGGGCTGCTTGAGTTTTTAACCTGGACAATCGTTTCATGACGGCTTTACTATCTGACTCCATTTTTTGATAGGTATGTGTCCCGAAAATTCACTATGTTCAGGAGAAGAGGTATAGGGTAGGTAGGTAGGTAGTTTGTGTGGTCTTGGAATGACTACGAATTCACACTCGGTAAATGAGGGTAGGCGAAATCCGTCCGGATTCCAAAGGCAAGTGTGAACCGGGGAGAGGTAAACTGAATTGTCATGGGGGGCACTGCTGGGTAAGTTTGCAGGGCCACGACAACGGTTGTCCACTAGGAAGAGGTCTCCCCCGACGCCGGACTAAAACATAGCGAGGTTAGGAGAGAAGAGATGCAAAGGTTTTTCATAAAGGAGCAGTCAGGTTTTCAGAGTTCAAGCAGGGTAGCCACGTAGTTGGCAGTATTGGCCAGGAGAGAATGATTTACAGGGGCTAGACCCTTGGCTTAAGTACCGAGCTAGTCTTGCCCTTGGCCAATCATCATTAAGATTGGTGTAACCAATGACCTATGGTTTCTTTGTTCTCTGGCAGAGGCTGGGCTTCGGCTGTTTGGGACCCTCCATATAACCTGGGTGCTGACCGCTGGTTCCCATAAAATGGAGGATCAACAAGCGCACTTGCTTTCCCACTCGGTGACTCGGTGGCTTGTTTTCAGATAAAGCAGGCGATTTTATGCTAGGGTAACCATAGCTTACGAGCTCTCTTACATACGGTTCTGTAGCAAGTTTTTGTTTCAACGATGAAAATTGTCCACTACTGAAAGATTTTAATAGAAATTAAATGCAACAGTACAAGCAAAAACACTTTCAAGAATTATAAAAACAGCCAATTTCAAATTTTAGTAATGAAGTGCTTTTTCACGTAATCTTTTTTAATTCCAAGATGTGAACACCAATCGAAACAAAAATTAACTAGATACTGTATTGTTGTGTTTTGAACCCAATAAATGTTAATGTGAAGGTTTTAATGGGCAGTAATTTTCACTCAGTGAGGTGGATAGAGCTGACTGACTGATGGACACAACTATTACTAACAAATATTTTATTTTGTTATTAATTAACAATTATCTATTGATTACTTAAAATTTTTATCATGTATTACTTAATTTAACCAACACGACATAGATTGCTTGGTGATGGACTGAACGAGTCCGAAACGTAACATTTATTGTATGAGTTTATACAGAAGATATTAGAGATATAGAGAGAAGGATATTGTGCACAAGTTGGGATATTCAATATTCTAAGGAAGCCTTTAAAACAACAAATATTAATAAATTTTGTAAACTTTCCTGAACTTTTAATTAATTCAGTGGTCCATCCACAGAATAATAATTACGTCGATAAAAAAAAAACAAGACAATTCAATTAAATTAAAAGAATTTTTTTGTTTATATTTCAATTTTTTTTTAAGAGTTGATAAAAGTATCTTGAAAGAAATACTGAAAAATAAATATTGTTCTTCTATAGCCGAGCATGCTTCAAGCCAAAAAAAACTTTTTTAACATTTATTTGAGAACGGAAATACACGTTGGAGCGTGCATAGCCTCCCTGCTAGAGAACCAAAAATAAATTTTGTGAATTTTTTGAGTTTTTTCATCATCCTTCTGTTAGTCGCGTGTTTTGTGAAGAGTGTGGCGAAACATTGTCCTTCTCCCTTGTGCCGATGATCGAGGAGTAGGGTTGCCCTTCTAATTAGCTTTTTAACTTCCATTCCCGCTTCGGTAAATAAGTCTTTGGGCATTGGCCCTCGCAGTTACCAGCTGTGGCAGGGATGGGAGGTTTTGTCTCCTGTAGGGTTTAGATGACCAATCGTGTCAGTAAATTTGTTTTTCTACATCTACTTTTTTTTTTCTTTTTTTCGTAACTTAATGGTTCAGCCGTGATTTCACTTTTATCAACGCTGTTGTTTTGTATGAGTCTTTATTGTTTCTCTCAAAACATAATTTTCACCTGAGAGGTCCATGTGATAAGTGGCCTATTATTTTCTTTCTCCGCGTTATATGTTCCAATCTAAGCTCTTACACAATTGTTTGTAATTCAGAATAATCGCGAATAAGAGGAACCAGAAGGACCTATTTGTTGCCAATGTTTTAAGGGTGTCTCTGTGTTCTAATAGTCAACTGCGGACGTAATATTACAACGAATGTGCATCTGTAAATATCCAGAGTGTACCCGTTTGTTAATTAAAGCGTGACAATCTTGTTTCCCGGGAAGCCCCGCTCCGAGGTGGGCTATTGTAATTCTCTATTTTATATCGACTAGGCAGGACTTTAGGATTTGTAAATGTAGAAAACCGAATGGGTATTCAGGCTGGATCTCTAGGGGCCCACGTTCCAGTCGCACCCCCACTCTCTTACCGTTTAGAGTCAAACACTTTATTTTAAAAAGCGAAAGAGTGATTTGAATGAAAGAAACAGCGGGGGATTATAGAATTAAATTAAGAGAACAGAGAAGGCAGATAATAAGTTACTGAGATTTGTCAACACGGTTTAGGCTTGTCATTAGTGAATTGGAAGCATGGCTAGCTCGCTTTCCAATTACAGGAGAGCCCAAGCTTTGAGCGGGTCTGTTCAGGCCCAGTAACCTCCTTTAGCCGGTGGTAACGTTTACTTTAGATCTGCTGCTAATACATTCTGGACGAGGTCTAAAGGCACGTGTGCTAGTTTTCAGAATAATTTCCCAATATGGAATTAATGGCACAACAATAAAAAAAAAAAGTAAGATTAATTGGCTTGCGACATAATTAATGACGCTTGAATGTATTTTTGGAATGTAATGGCTAATGATTATGTGCAAGCAGAGCTCCGGGAGGTTACTGTTGAAGAAATCATTGTATTCGAAACCTTGTAGTTGTACATTTATTTATTATCTCTTTAATAGAAGACCCCCGAGAACCAGTTGTCATGGAAACAGACTCCCGTTCACATAGTGTAATAGACATATCAAGCCTTTGAGCAGTGTTCTGACTGATGAAGCTAGCAGAGTAGTCCAGTGTCAACTAAACTCAATGCCTGGTATCCGTTGATCGTGACAGTCACTCAGGCTTTACCTAAGCAGGAAGGTAATGCTGCAATGAAATTAGTGAAGTGTGTTGGTCATCGAGAATATTAAGATTATTTTTTTGCATAGTTTTTAATAGTGATCCTTGATACCGCAACCTCGGCAAAACTTGGGTTCCGAGCTGCCAGGCACAGAATTCAATAGAGGTTGATACTGATAAGATTGATGCTAGAATATTTATCAGTCCTTTGAACAGTGTGTGTCTGTGCAGTTTGTTGTGAAATGTTTTGTACAATGTTCTAATGCAGTCGTGAACGTCAGGAGTTTTCAGGTCAGTGTGAAGAGTAGAAGCCCTTCGGATTGCATAAATACTGGCTGAATGAAATTTTGGTACTGGATGAACTTCTTTTGAAAACTAATGTTAAAAAGAATAGGTTATTTCCATTAAACAACCCAAGTAATTTTTCTTTAATTTATTAAAAAAGGGTGTCACTTAGCACAGTCCTTTGTTAAATCATAGAAATTACACAATAAAAATGGACAATAACAGGATATGAGACTTAATTATGGAATATCAACCTCTACAAATCGCGTCTCGTCCCGGACAGACAACTTGGCTTCCGAGCTGCCACACGCAGAATTCAATGAAGTTTGATACTAATCAGATCGATGCTTAGCTAGTTCCAGGGATGTTGCCTGACTTTCTGGCTCTTCCAAGGTTAGATTGTGGTTTGTCGTACAACAAGCTTTGTCAAATATGGGCTAAACGTAGACCATCAATAAACGCGTCATGGATTTCCAAATGTAATATTTTGTATGGACGATTAAGAATATTCTTGTATTTTATTTATTTTGATATAATTAAAAGTAGTATTAAAAAATTGTAAAATTTGCTTAAAAATACAATCTTCAAAAATTTGGCATATCGCAGTAATTACCGGGGAAATTATGGTTGCCTTCTTGAAGCTCTCCATTTTCATCGACGGTGAGTGATTGGCGACGAGTCAGAATTAATGAGACTGACAAACGCCTAATTGAAACGGCAGTCGAGGCTGCTGCGATACACAGCATTAGGAGAGAGAGGGTTGGGGGGGGGGGGGAGGTTATCCACTTCAGTGATCAATGCCCAGCTTTAGGGCTTTCATTCCCAAAATGGAATGCTTGTTGATTGCCAAGCGGGAGCCTTTTTTTCAGATCCGGACGGATCTGTAGTTAATTTCGAAGGGCAGATAAAATTTTAATCAAACCGTGGCAGACCTAAACTTAATAAACAGAGTGGTCATGTTAAATATATTTATGTATGAAACAAAACCAGACATGGATCGGACCAAATCCAGTTATGGCCATTTCTTTGCTTTTTTCCACTTTTTTACAAATATCAGGTAGCTAAGGGGTTGGTTAGAATGGCTTAGAAGTGTAAGAACACCTCGCTAGGTTTTAGCTATTTCGGTAACTTTCGATTTAAAAGATGGGCTAGTATTTCAAATGGCAATTTAATTTCACCTTTAATACATTTTTGTTCTCAAATTTTCGGGCTCGATTTATATAAAAGTGAGAACACCCTTAAACTCGGTCATACAGCCTAGGTGAACCACCTTCAATAGCACAAGACAGTGGAGCGCGTTTGATTGGCTTTCAATTCTAAAATCCACCAGTCGTAAGAAGGAGACGAGGACTGGAAGCAGTTAAAAGCAGATGGACCCGCCATCACCATCCGCATAATTAACATTTTAACTACCTCCAATCACTGACACTCCTTCGCTGATTTACTCCGGGCTAAGAACACCTGCCGCAAACTACCGAACTCTAGACGGACTTGTTTATTACACCCACTGCTGCATTGTAATAATCACTTAAGAATAAGAAAAAATATAAGAAATGTAACGTCTTGCCTCTCCGTAAACAATTTCAATTAACAACAATGTAATGAGCATTACTATAAAGTACAGCTAGAAATTTCTGATAATATATATTAACAATTAGTTAAAAAGTTACCATAATCGATTTATAAATAACAAAATTGATAATGTACAAACCAATATTATCAAATTAATGAAACCTAGAGCTATATGTCTTAGGGACTAACGATACTTGTATTGATTCATTTTCTTCTTGCATTAAAAGCTTTCTGAAATCGAATCGTTTGTTTTCCTTTCGCTGCGTGACTGCCAGCGCCATGGTGACTGATCCTACAAGAGGGGGCTAACAAGGGCATCAAACAAACATCGTTCTTGTTATCCTCAGTTCTGGCACCGGTTGGTGAGTATAAATCATGGGGGGGGGGAAGGATTGTACGGGGATGAACACCCACCCCTCCTATAGTTTTATCGTCAACCGAATGTAGATATGTATTAATATATTGGATCAGCTCTACAGATTACTTCATCAGTCTTCTTTGCTCGACAAGGACCATTCCATTGCCAAACACAAAGCAGGAGAGGTAATTGATTTGATTTTCGTCGAGTTTGTAGTGTTTTTACAAATATATTATATTTTTACCTGATATTATCGATGCAACGCCTCTATAATTTTTTAATTCTTTACTTTATAAAATGTAAAATTTCTTAAATATCAGAAATAATGTGATGCAATAACTATTTCATTCTATATAAACAATTAAACTCTCTTAGTATATCCATATACAATAAACTAAGGATCCACTTTGCTATATTTATAAATAATGTGAGTGCGGTCCCAAATGGCATTCTTCCCAATAAGGGTTCATTTCTCTTAACTCAACAGTTACTGTCAGGTTCAGATAACTGAGTATCCCCAAAGTGGGGAGGAGACGCCCGCCACGGGCTAGGGTCACTACAACCTCTTATCCGCCGTCCGACGAGCGCCAAGAAAGAGATAGAGCGGGTGGACCTATGGTCTTTCACCTTGGCTGCCGGCCTAGTCGGTGGGCAGCCTAAATCGCTTTGACCTGACTCCATAAGATCTTTAGAAGGTGTGTGTCCCGACAAAGCACTATGTTCAGGAGAAGAGGTACAGGGTAGGTTTATAGGTAGTTTATGTGGTCTTGGAATGACTACGAATTCACAATCGGTATCTGAGGGTAGGTGAAATCCGTGTGGATCCCAAAGGCGAGTGTGAACCGGAGAGAGGCAGACTGAATCCCCGTGGGAAACACTGCTTGGTAAGTTTGCAGGGCCACGTCAACCGTTGTCCACTAGGGAGAGGTCTCTCCCAAGGAGGTGCTAGATTTAGCGAGACGAAGGCAGAGATTCCCACTAGGAAGGTGTGGGGTCTGACAACGCCGGACTAAAACGTAGCGAGGTGAGGAGAGAAAGAGATGCAGAGGTTTTTCATAAAGAAGCAGCCAAGTTATAGAGTTTCAAGCAGAGCAGCCACGAGCCAGTTTAGTTGTCAGGAGAACGATCTGATTGAGAAGAGGGTGACTTATAATTTTTTTGTGATTAAGAGGATGCCACAACAGTTACATTTTCCCTAACTTATTTCACAAAGTTTCAAAGTTGAGAGAGAAACAAAATGCTTTGTTGAAATGTAAGGATTAGAGCACGCTCATCATCTGTGGGGTCTAGTATATGGGCAACTTCACCTTCAGCCTTGTGGACTTTAATGTCAGCGAATTGAAACCAGTGTTGTCGATGCTGTTAGACTTCGTCAAATCACTGGAATCCCTTTCTTCCTCCAGATTTGATGGATTTATATAGTAGTATCGGCTAGTGACAAGCGCCATATTGTGAGGACACTTTCCCAGAACATGGGCAGAGGGTTCGTTTTCTTTACCACATTTGCAACAAAGGGGTCCAACATCTGATCATTTATTGAAATATTTCCCCTTCAGGAAATACCACATATGCTTGATGTTATCCTGGACACAAGCTGCTGATTTGAATATAAAACTAAATTGTTCTTCCTCTAGTTATTCTAGGTGTTGTGCAAGGGACTAATGTTGCACGGGAGTTTCAATTCTGAAGAAAAACAATCCTAAATCTCGGATGCGCCTTAGTCCGTACACCATGGCAATCACAGAATTGGCTGGTAAGCCATTACCAGTTAACACTTCTCCTAATTTATAGGGGAAGAGAGGCAGTAAACATAGCAAATGAATTCAACAAGATTGTCACTCTGTAATTAACAAACGGGTACACCCTGGATATTTACAGAGACACATACACAACACATGTGAGAGACATGGAATGGACACTTATGTCCACAACAGTCCCCAAACCCCTAGATCAAAGCAAGGACCCATGCACCCCCCCCCCAGGAGGTCCACTGCCTTTACAACAGTATTTCTTCATACCCAACACAAATCACTGTGACTCCTCTATTCGGAGCCAAAGCTGAAATCTTTGTTATGGGCGCAGTTTTAAGTGGATAAAGGAGAAAGGAAAATACGTGCTAATAGACAATATTTAATTTTAGGCCAAGTTTCAATTACATTTATGTTACCATCTTATTTAGGTTTTCATTTACTTTGATGAACCCGATTTCGTCAAATAATAGCTTCCTAGTGAAGCTGTACCCAAGATAACCAATATTTGCGTAATCAGAAGATATTATATCTTCTTCATTTCCAACTCTTTGGTATGGATTTGAAGTTTCCCTCTTTCGATTAGAACAGAAGCGCTTTTATTTGGACTGACTTTCAGACAAATTTCCTTAAGAATCTGCTTCACACAGTCTACTCTTTTTGGCGCCTTAAATTCAAATGCTGTAAAAATACCCATGCCAATTTCAGACTGAAGAAGTGAAGTTTCTGAAGAAAAATAAAATAGAAAAATAGGCCCCATCTCAGATAACCTCAAGTTTTCAGGGTAGATTTCAATCAAATCAGCTATGCAGGTTTTATTACATTAGCCAGAAAACAAGCCCACCAAAAAAGTACATGAAACAAAGAATGAAGGTTGGAGGAACTGACAAAATTTTGGTAGGAAGGTGTTTGAGAAGGATTTGGTGCATCTGCTATGGAGAAGGGAGTTTCTCCTAGATAGAACTCACTAGATCAGGCTCTACAAAAGGAACCTTAAAAGAAAATCAAACAGAAGTCAAAAAAACACAAAATGGTTTCTATTGAAAAATGAATAACACAATAGGTTTTTAATTAATTTTGGTATTTATGATTGTATTTGCATTTTTGAATAGTGTCATGATTTAAAACTTTAAAGGAATAATATAACGAATTTTCTTTTAGCCTGCTTGAGCTAGAGTTCCAAAATTTTGTAACAAAACTGTATCAGAGATTTATTAATGATAAAAGTTCGTAGTATATATTTTAAAAATTTTCTGGCTTCTTTTCTTTTTTTTGACTTTATTAATTCACTGGGACTACCACCCCAATCTGCGAATGTGCTGTGAATATGAAAAAAAATGGCATATCTTATATGAAAGCATAGGATACCTCCTCTATATTGTTGAGGTGAAGTTTAAGAATATTTTATTGTTATTAAATGGGAGATCTCTATTCAAACGTCTCTTCAGTCATCGTTTGATGTTATCAGGTAGTAAGGTGAAGACAGTGCTTAGATCAGTGGGTGTCTGTGCAGTTTGTTGTGGAAGGTTTTGTATAATGTTCTAATGCAGTCCTGGACTTAAGGAATTTTCAGTGAAGAGTATAAACCTTTCTCAGTACTGAGGGGATGAAATTTTTGTACTTGAACATGTCTTCTTTTGGAAACTGATGATGCATCATCATTCATAAAGAGAATAGGTTATTTCCATTAAACAAACCAAGTAACTTTTCTTTCATTTATTAAAAAAGGATATCGCTGAGTACAGACCTTTGTTAAATTCTAGAAATGACATAAAAAATGGAGAATAACAGGATATGAGATTTAATTATGGAATGACAGTTACCAAACATTTTCTTCAGGACACATATTTATTTCATTTCAAAACTAATTTGGAGCTTCATAACAATACACTTCTTTAAATAAAAATAATAATTGTAAAACATATAAGCAATTAAAATGAAGAAGCTCCAGTTAGTTACAACATTGTAATCAAAGATTCCTCAGCATTAGTGGTTAGGTTATGCTGACTTCTAACTGCTCTAATGCTAAATTTCTGGCTCCCTAACGTATTATTTTAGGGATGAGTTTGGTCACTCAACCCTGTGAGCATAAATGAATAGGTACTTGAATAAAGAAGTAGTAAATCCAATTTAAAAGACCGAATTAATGGTTGAGAGGTAAAATCCTAGGCCCACCAATGGCTCCATGCTCTTTAGTGTCAACTAGCATTTCTCTGAATTGAATAGATTTAAACTTTATTAAAAAATAAAAATGTTTACATCAATCAATACACAGGTATTATAAGCTGATTTCAGTTCAGTTTAATATGCCTTTAGTTTATAAGTGACTTGTTTGTTGGGGGGGGGGGAAATGGCTCTTTTGCCAAAACCACTTCAATTGACACAGAATCAAACATAGCATACAAGATCAAAATGTTAAGCAGTTAGATTTTCTTTTCCAGCCACCTCCACCTAAGTCATCGCTATACCGGTGATGAAGTGGGAGAATAGAGCATTATCATAAGGATTAAGATGGCCAGGGAGGAGGGAATAGAGGTTCTGATGCCGGAAGGTTGCAAGATCTTGGATAAATGGAATATTGAGATCACCATGGAGGGTACCGTTGTTGACATAAAGGGGAGCATTGACTTTCTTGCGGAGGATTCAGGATTGCAGGGATTGGATGCAAAGGATAGAGTTTTATAAATGAGTTTCTAGTTTTCTATTGTTACTATTGGGATAAGTAGTTTTAATCATCTGTTAGTTTCTTGTTATGAGGGTCCTAAGTGAGTCACTTGTCTAGTATAAGTCCTAAGTAGATGGACTGGGATTTGACTGGAATGGTTTTGTTCAATAGCAATAGTGGATGAGTTTGGCAAGGGGTGCGACAGAGGGCCAAAGTAACATGAGAGGACTTGGTAGTATTCACTTTGCATCTCCATTTGGAGAGCCATAGTTTTGGAAGGTATCAGTGTCCCTGTAAAGCTTGGGAAGCGGGGATGGGGTCAGGATTGGAAGAGAGAGGGTAGGGTCTTTAGCGAATTCAGAGAGGGAGGTTGAAGTATGACTAGGCATATCAAACAATATAGAAGGAACAGGATGGGACTGAGTACCCCACCCTGAGGGGCACCAGCAAGTTGTAGAAATGAGGTGGATATAGAAAATGCATAGGATACGCTGAAATATATTTCAGTAAGATATGATATGATTATGAGGTTGTGTGTGGAAGGAAGGTTGTTTTTCAGTTTACAGTGCTGGTCAAAATTGAGCATGAATCTTCATTCAATATTTCTTCACTTATAAATTGCAGACAACTCTAGAAACTAAATCATTATTTGAACTACAGGAAATTCAATAGACTTCCTTCCAGGTTTACAACATTTTTAACCAAGATAATTGTATCTTTTACTTATAATCAAAAATAAAGCCAATTTGTGAAAGGTTATCATTAAGATCATTGAGATAATTGAAATATTTTTATTTCATATGGGTGCCAAACTGCTATTTTACTTGTTAAAGATTATCATACCTTTAGTAGGTATTATAAAATATAAAGACACTAAAATAATATTGTTGTAAATATGTTTCAGGTGGAGGAAGTGGAAGGTTGAAGTCAGCATTTGCTCAATTAATCTTGATTGCTTTGGCAATTGCGGTGTTTTCACGGTAGCGCCATGGCATCTGGATTTACCAGTGAAATCTTGTAAATACAACTTAAGTCTTCCCTAGGCCATAACATATCTCAATTGCTCCATTCCTCCTTTAAAAAAAACTTCAGCATACACAATAGAAAAAAGTAAATAAAATCTAAAAAAAACTATAATCATAACTATAGCCTAAAGGGCGGTCAGTATAAAGCCAAAGATGCATTATAAGTCAGTATAGTATGGACCTAGGACTATTTTCCAGGAATTAATTTCTCAATTAAAAAACAATGAGTGGTTATACTTCATACCTATACATTCATCAAAGTTCATTTTTTTTTTAAATCAAAAAAATAAATAACTGTATATATTATACATATAAATAGTTTAATATTATTTGTATTCAATTAAACAGTTAAGGTATTTTGTAAATAATCATGAATAACAATTCTGTAAACTGGTCGAAAACAAATATTAGCAAGTCTTTTTAGATTTATTATTCTTTGCGAACCAAAGTTTCAACTGTAAATAATATTAAATAAATAAATAGAAATAATAAATAAATTTGTCAAAGAACTATAGAAAGAAACAAAATTGCCAAATGGCCATCAATTGTATAAAAAGATTCCAAGTTATATTGAGTGGACATGAGTCCTCTTCACTTTGAAACACCTGGAAGGATCATAGGGATCAGTTAATTGAAGATCTGATTTGAACAGAAAGAAATACCTGGATTAAAGTTTTGAATGAAAACTTCAGCCGAGAGATGAGGTCATGAATAAGAGGAATTTTTGGAAATAAAAGGACCATTGTTGATATTTATCAGGAAGACTTTGAATTAGTATATATTAATTCTTTGAATTTATCGATTGCTTTGCTCTTTCCCACATTTCTACTCCATATCAGTCGTATCATTAAAGTTTCAGCTTGTTATCTAAGGTAAGTGTATATTTAAAAATAGTTTAATAATCCGGATTGTTGCGCTAAACGCCTTTTCTTTTCAGTCTAATACAGAGGGATCCATATCAGTTAGAAGTCCACTAAAATAACCTGTAAGACAAGTTTTCTTAATTAAATCTTAACTCTCTAGACTTTGCACCATTTCGAATTTTTGCAAGGTGCACTTTGCGTTGACTGGAGGCAGCAATATGATCAGAATTAGCTGAAAAGGTTGCAAACACTATCAGTGTTGGAATCAGGGTACACTATGCTGAGATCCTAGCACACTTTCTTGAGAAATACATGCCTCAATTATGAAAAGAAACATTTTGCTAATCACCTTGCCCTGAAAAAAAACAGTCTAATAAGAAAGATTTCAGAAGATAATAGATCTGTTTATTATTAATAGGAGCAAACTAGCCTTGTGTACATTAGTGGAACATATGAAGAGGTTAAAGTCAGAGTACTGTAAGTCACATTTTCAACAATTCTGACTTAAGTCCTGAAATACAATATAGAAGAGCTTAACTATCGAAAAAAGGCGAGAACTAAGTCACAACCTTAATAGTTTGTAGTATTTTTCACTGTTTTTTAATTTTTTATTAACCTCAAATAATATAAAAGTATTAATTTACTTGTGTAACGGTGTGAGTCATTTTCAGATGTGTAAAATAAAGCAAAAATAGAATTTAGCCAAATTTTACTTTACACTTACCTTTATTAATCAAATCTCATTTCAATATTTAATTGGTTTAAGGCACAAATTTATGACTTGGCAATTTATCAGAATAACTATAGTAAAATGTTTTATTTTTCAAAATGAAGAATACACCACTATGACTTTAACCCACTCGTATATTTCTCTCAAGGGAAATACAATAGAAATTCGCATACTAATGACAAAAATTGCTCAGCTCTGGTGAGATAGGTAGGATTTTTATTACGTTAAGCCTAGATTTAATATGAAAATTAAATGCCGACAGCAGCTTTGTGGTTTTGAGTGGGCATGCAATCATTTTTGAATATCACATTGATAGGTGATGTCATACCTTTATATACTGAGTAGATTCGATAAGTCTAAGAGCCTATGCAAATTATGGACTATCCTTTTGAAACACCCTCTTGCTACTTTAAAAGTGGTCCTCTTTATGGAAACTGCTTTAACAGGGTGTTTAAACAAAAATATTTCTAATGAGCTTGGAGACCACAAAATCCTCAATGGAATTACTTATAACATAAAATTAAAAATACTTACTTTTGAAAAGTTTGAAATCAATTTTCCTATCCTATCTTTCATTTCCTTTTCTTTTTTACTGTTTAAGTAATATATATATGGATCTACTTTATGGTTACTCTAATAAAAAATATGAATATTTAAAAATTATGAATTAATCAATGTTAAAAATGTACTAAACTGTAAATATAGTGCCCGTGTAAGAATACTTTAAATGTATAATAAGTAAATTATATTGACTTCTCAATCTTAGTAACCTTGTAATATTAATGAAACATGTTTTGCAAAAAAAAAATGTATGTGAGAACGAGGGCCTAAATTAGAGAATGCCCGAGTCAAAGTTCTGGCTGTGTAAAATTATAACTGAAATAATTATTATAAATGATGTATATAAATTACAAGGATCCAGTTTGAATTGGACAATATATGTGATTAAAATGTTGTTTATTGTAGTACATTGTACAATTGTAAATATTTTGTATGTATAAATTAAATTTACTGTAATTAAAAAGTAAATGCATATAAATAAATAAATACATCTCTAGATATATGGTGAACATTTGTAAGTAAAACATATATGATTTTACGAAAAATGGACATAACTTTTTTTCCATAAAATGAGGGTCAAAGTAATTAATGATTGTGAAACATAAATTTAATTTGCTGACTTTAAAATATTATGTTTCTTGATATGGTGATAGATTGCATATTAACAATTGAATTAACTAATCCTAAATGGAAATGCTTTATACTATTCATTAGCTAGTACCATTATCATAAATCAAATAAATGCAAGGGCTCCATGAATTAGTTCATGTATAGAAATGTGCACATATCAACAAAATGGTGTACTCTTCTTCAAATCATTGCATATGTGTGTGCAAAGCAGAATTGACATGGAGCTAATCAAGTAAGTCGAGCATGGAAAAAGGGAAGGGCAATCATAAATAAATCACACCATAAAATTAAAGAAATTGAACTAAGGAAGGGTTAATATGTCATCATCTATGTCTGCACACTAATTGTTATATTTTGTAGTGTATATACATGAAATATACCGATTCATGAACATGCAAAGTTATCAGTCATGTTTAATCCACAACCATGTATCATCCCAGTAAAGGATAAAGAGGTTTATAAGTAAATGCATATATGAATCTCGAGATATAAATTAAACAAACATAATAAAATGTTTAACATTTTTGTCTTAAAAAATGTGAGGAAAATGCCACAAATATTTTGATATATCTAATTAAAAATTTCATTTCCAAAAACAAACTTTTACGTGTACTCTCTACACGTAACATAATTTTAATTACACAATCTATATTCATATACTCCCCTACTTTGTAATTTTTAAGTTTGTAATTATTATTTACTATTAAATATGTTAACTCAGCTTTTATAAAATTGTATCTGTTACTGTAGATTTTATTTTAATGGATAAACTACATAGGTGCCAAGTATTGTATAGTTCAGCAATATTAAAGTTGTGCTCATTTATTTTTATTTAACTGGTGCTCCAAGTAACTTGGCAATCATGTCAAATTCCAAAATCCTTATTACTTTGTATAATCTGCAAGTAATAAGTTATTGTATTGTACATAAATAAATATATAATGTATAAAGTTTTGTAAAAATAAAATATTTAACGTTCAATGGAAACTGGAGATTAGAAATACATACCTTTGTAACATGTGAGTTTCATTTACTATGATATAACCATGTACTGTATTTATAGAAAATAAATGGTTTGTTGTGTTTAATTTTCTATTTTAATAGACCTAATAGTTTGTATGAGATAATTAAAAGTGTATTTTAAATCAAAATAACTCATGAATAAAAAAAATTATGTTTACTTGTAACTTAAATTTAAAAAAAAAAATTTGATACAGGAAATTATTAAATGACTTTATTGATGTTGTTGCCTGAACAAAATCACAATTAATTTAATTAAATGAATTAAAACATCTACTCCACTATTTAAAAACAAGTTATAGCAGTAGGTTCATATGAAATAAATCAATTTAAATAATAGCATTATTTATTTATTTAAAGCCAAATATGAACTCTTGACAAAAACATCTAAAACCAATTTTCCATATTTTATTATCTAATGCAGGGATTTTCAACATTTTTTGTGACGCTTACCACATTCAATTTATACTTTTGATGATTGAAATTCCTTGGCGAATTATTTTCTGAATATGGTGATGTCATGTATTTTACCAATATTAAATGGGTAAGTCGTGAAAATGTTTAAAAAGATTTTTCAATTTAAGGGAGCAACTAGATATGAACAAGAAACAAGAAACTGTTCCTGAATTACGTGATGATGAATGGTTGCTATACATATGTGTTTTATAACAGATATAACAGAAGAACTTAGTCAATTAAATAACAACTTGTTAGTGCAAAATAATTTAATAATCTATGTTTGCAATTTCATCAAAGCTTTTAGTAATAAATCATTGTTATTTGAGTGTAAACTTAGAAATAATAATTCTCAACATTTTCCACTGTTAAACAACTTCCCAAAATGCCAAGCTTAGAATTTCTCAAAATATGCTAATGAAATAAAGAAACTTATAAATGCATATGATAGTCGTTTCTCAGAATTAGTGAAATATGATAAAATGTTTGAAATATTTTCATGCCCATTTCATGTTGACGTGAACAGTGTTCCTGAAAATCAGCAAATGGTAAATAACTGACTTACAGTGGAACAATGAAATAAAAAACAAATTTTCTTGTTCACATCAAAAATTAATTTTTACAATACTTTATATATCCGAGAGATATTCCTACTTATGATATTTTTCACAACAATTTGTAAGTGCTTTTAGACACACATATGTTTGTGAAACATTTTTTTTGAAAATGAAATTTACAAAGAGTTCATACGTGCTTCATTAACTGATGCCAGTTTAAAAACCCAGCTAAGATGTGTTATGTCAGTTATAGAAACATACTCATCACAAGATAATGAAAAAGCTTCCTTGTTAGTGTAATACAACATTGGAAGTAGCAAGATCACTGTGATTGACTCGAGAAGATACAGATCTAAGTATTCCAGAATATTAGCAGTTTTTAATGTCCACAGACATAAAAGTATTTCAATAATTTATTATTAGGGTTTACCATGACAAATATTTCATGTTAACCAAGACATCTTAAGTTTGAAGGAAGAAAGGGTTCACTCACTGAAGCAATTACATTTCAGTAAATATACTTTTATTGTAACTCTACTTACTTATGTTATAAATTTATGATGCTTATTGATAGACAAGTTAAGTAACTTAAAGGCTGATACATTCCAAAATATTGAAGAAATAGTTGAAAATAACTTAGCAAATTTGGGTGAAAAGGTAAAAAACTCTGACTTTAACATAATTCCCGAATACCATGGTGATCCGGAAACTATAGTAGTTTTTGTCAGAAGTGTACGCTATGTATTTGTTGAAGTAATTAATACTTTAACTTTTTTAACTACAACCATCACTTTCTTTTTATTAATAACTGTCTTCTGAATTAAGTCAGTTTCCTTCTCTTTTTCTAATTATAATAATCTATATGCAATTTAAGATTAGGACAATTTTAACACTTTTAATCTGTGAAAGCTAATTGCTATACTTCCTTATTATTGAATTATTTACATTTTATATTCGTAAGTAGATATGGTGACAAAGATTTTTTCAAATTTTTCAATTTAACATAAATTTGGAGACAGAACTGAGGAGCTCTAAATTAATGTATAGTGTTTTACTGATAAAATACGCATGTGTGTTTTTTAATAATAGTAGTAAATACACTAAAGAGATATTTAAAATTTATTTATTAAATTAATTGGTCCCCATGATTATAAATATCATTGGACCAAAAAGATATTTCATTTAGCAGCATGTTGTGTGGTGTCAGTTTTTAGAGTTTATTTACTAGTCATTTAGTTCTTTATTGTAGGTTTCCTTCACATTGCCACTTTTTTTGCTTCACTTTCTATGATATATTGTTATACTGTCTTATCATACACGTGTTTGAATCTTTTAAGTCTCTTATGTTACCATTTGTTAATATTTTATCAAGTATAAGTTTCATTTTTGTATGACTTTGGCAACATGTTTTCTTGGAGAATAAATAATCAAAATTTATCTAGGCATAAATCTTGTTTTTTCGATGATTCGGTGGTCCATTTAACTATAGGTTGTACACTTTTTTTAACAGCTGTTGATTTACAAACATCTTTAAAAATACATGGGCATAATATATTACTTTTGGGAAAATGAGGAATTGCGTTTTTGGTAACAATCCAAATTTCTTTGCAAGGACAGCAGTAATCTTTACACTTACACTGACCAGGATTTCTTGTAATCGTCTTTATTTCATTTTCTGTTTCTGACAGTATGCCTAACAGTTGTTCCGGAAAATCGCGAATTTTACAATACAATTGGGAATAATTTGTATCTTTCACATATTTTTCCTCCATGTATGGTAGAAGTGTTAAGAAAGCTTCCTGTAATGAGATAATAAAAGTCTTGTAGTTATCTACAAGTGTGCAACATTTGTGGATACGCTGAGAGAGGCATGTTGCTGTTTCAAATGCTAGGTGTCCATCAAGTTTTCCAGTATAATTGTCAAACTGTATCTTTTTTGCAATTAATTTAGTCATTTCATGTTTAAGCCGTACAGCATTTAAGGTTACACAGTCAATAGATGACTCTACATTTGCAACATCGATACCTTGCCAAATTTTAATATATTTTTCGCCACATTTCATCATTTTAATTTCACTTATATTGGAAGATAGCTTTTGAATTAAATCTAGAAATTTATCTGACTCAGCTTCTAAATTCATTATTTTTAATTTTGGAGTCATGAACATTATGGATTCATCTGTTTTATCTTGAACGATCTCATCGACGAGATCTTCAGGCATGGACAATTTGAAATTATGGTTAATATATTTTTGCCATTCCTCAGGAACAATTGTGTGCCTCAGTTTATGCATCTGTGTTAATTTGTGTTGAAGGAAACTGACATTATAAAACAATCTACTTAAACGCTCAAAATATTTTTCCGCTGTGAAATAAGGAGACTGGGAATAGGACGAATGGACTGCCATCATTGACAGCCCCTTACCAGCCACCTCGCACACTGTGGGTTCTTTCAAGTTTTTATTTAGCTTATTCAGCAGTAACCAAATACTTCTAAATTTTGCTGCACGTAAACGGAAAAAAGAAGAACATTTCATTATATTGTTATCTGAAAAGTCATGTATTGTGGAAATTGCTGACACTTTTTTTGCTTGCTTCTTATTAATAGTATTTTTTTGCTTCTGAAAGATTTTAGCATACATTGAATTTTTATAAAAACATAATTTTATTCTTTTTAAAATTGATAAAATAAGACTATATTTTTCATTGTAGTAACTATAAAATAGTTTCCATTGACATAACACAACTTTTCTATTCATAATCAGCTGATGAATCGGAAAAGTTGTAGACTTCCTCAATCGCATTTTTGGTACACCAGTCTTTAGTGTTGAGCATGGTTTCAATGCAGCATTCATCAATTGGATCCATTTGGTTAGGAAACATATTGGAGTTTTTAAGCGGAAATTTTCTATTTCATTTAGTATGATCAGAATCTTCTTGTATTTTTCACATAGAAGCTTGTAAGTTTGGTTTAGTCGACTTTGTGCATGTTTCCTTATTATGTCTTCCATTTGTAAATCTTTGCTGATGACTATAATATCACTGGGTATAATATTTTTTAAATTTATATTCCAAGATGCCTTTTTCTTTGCTGATTTTTTCATATCCTTATTTGGCTCCTTACTAGTGACTAAAATGACCGGCTTCACTTTATCAGAAATCAATGCCACTTCTCCTGTTTCAGGCACTATGTCTAATTTAAAATTAGGTGGTGGTAGTGGTTTTCGTATTGATGATTTTATTACAGGGAGCCATTCTTGATCGAAAAACATGGGTTTCTTCAAATAAAGTTCTTCAATGTAATTTATATTTCTTAATAATTTAGAATGGATTTTTGAAATAGCTTTGTTATAAGCTAAAAATGAAGACAAATATTCTAGGGCCTTAAGGTTGGCAAATTGTTCAGTATTATGAGAACCAATCGTCATTCCTCGGTACAAATGTTTGAACTCCCTGTTGTAGAAATCATGAACATGCCTGTAACAGATAAGCAGAAGTTTACACTTGGATTTAACGAACTTGAACATGAACCTCCAACTGGGTGATGTGTACGGCACAAACAATGCATCATGTCCTGATTTCTGAAATATTATGGACCGAATCTCCATATTAGGGGAAACTTCTGGAGATTCAGGAATGGAATTCTTCATTTTATGAATGCTCACATCCTCATCTGGGTTTATTTTCTCATCAAATATGTTTTTATTTACTTCTGACTCTTTATTGGCTTTAATATTTTTTAATTTCTGTTTTGCATTTATGAAATATTTTAACTTTTTAGATAGCATTTCTAATATTTTAGCCTCCAATTGTTCAGGAAGCACATTTTGGCTCTGCCACTGCCTTAGCAAGTCTGCAATGTTTTCCCGATGCAAAAGGCAGAATTGTAAATATAAACTGTAATTATCATCAGCATTTTCTAAGTTTTTTACATTCTGTGATGTCGTTCTTTTCACTTTTGTTTCTTCTATCTTTTCACTTTTTAATAATTTTCTAATAATTTTAATTTTCATTGATTGATTACGTTTCTCTAGAGTATCATGAATAACTTGGTTAAATATTAAATCAATTTGACTATCTCCATCGATGTAAATGTGATTTAAAATCTCTTTTACTTTTTTCATAAATGATGAATCTTTTTTCATTATTAGTGGTTTGGTCTTAAACTTCCGGCACAATTTTATTATTTTCAGCCATTTCTTGTTGTTTTGTTTTTTTGGCACTGTATCCCTTATTTGTTTATGTTTTTGTAATTGTGGGTCTGGCACTTTATCAAATTTGGTTGTTACATAACTACTTATTGGATAAGTTGATTTATCCTGAAATACAGGATTTATAACTTTACTATCATCCGATAACCACTCATCAAAGCCCCGGACATTAACTTTGTGGTGCAGCTGAATAAACCCTGATGGGTCCAACCCATCTTGCTTAGTTAAGTTTTGCTTTTTTGATTTAAGTGGAACTGAACTTGCTTTGGAGGATTTTGAAGTAACCTTAGTTACTTGTGTGTTTGAGGAAATTATTTTTTCTGCAATCAATGCTTTCTCCTCTAGCTTCCTTACTTTTATTTCTTTAAATTCCTTTAACCATTTTTTAGATTTTAGATATAGTTTTTCTGTTATAGATATATTATTAGATCCACCAACTATTTGTTGTGCTCTACTAAAGATAAAATCCTCCATATGGTCAATATATCTTGTTAGACCCTGGGAATTCGATTTATGTTTCCCTATTGATCTTGTTTGACTTTTTGAATGTTTTTTATGGGTCTTTGTAACATGGCTTTGAAGTTTTTTGAATGCCAATAATTTTGATAGTTTCAGTCCAATGTTTTGTTTTTTTGGCAAAGCTCGCCTAATCATTTCAGAAAAATATTCATTGATTTTCTTATTGCTTTTAGCCGGAACAGAAATTGACTGGCTTATTGCAGCCAATGGATTATTTTCTAGTGATCTCCATTGTCTATCAAATATCCCTATGCATTTGTACTGCAAGATAGATTGCTTTATTTCATTGAAATCGCTAACCTGAAATTGTTTACTTGCTAATTTTCTTTTATGATTTGTGAATTTATGTGATTCAGGTATATGATAAAACTTGCAAAACTTTTGCAAAACATCAGATGTATATTTCTTACGTTTCAAAATGTTTAAAAATATATGTTTCATATTATTCTGAATCTGTTTATTTCCACTAGAGTTTTCTATTTGAATAGCTTGGAGGATGTAGTCATTATATCTATTGAACATATCTTCTGCATTACATAAAGTTGAGTATTTTTTTCTATTTGGTGAAGTATATTCCAAAAGGAAGGAAGTGATTTTGGGGCGAGGCTCGAGTTTGGTGGCTGACAATTTATGTTTTGGTGGTGAGACCAGAATGCCTCTTACCCACATAAATACTTTCCAGTATTTGTTCCTTGCTTGTTTCAATCTTTTGAAACTGTAATGGTTGATCAACTGATCCATAACAGTGGTCTGTGGTACCTTGTATTGATTAAGTATGTCCAATATTTCAGGATTGATAGGGAGAAAATCTGGTTTGGTTTCATAAATCCCTTTGATGATAGCGGTTACTACTTTCATCTACAAATTAAATAATTTATTATTTTTGTTAAATACTTCAAGTAACAGATAGAAAATGGAAACCTGTGATAGTGAATACATTACTCTGTGTCATTTGAATAAAAAAAAATTTAGTATTTCATTTTTATACATGTTGGTGCGATTAATTAAAATAAAGAAAGTTGTACAGTTGAGGGGTTGTATTAGCTGAGACATCACTCTTGGTCTGGAAAGAAAGTTTGATTTTCATCAAATTTATTAGTGGATGAGGTTTGGACATTAATTTATGCATCAGGTTCTACTGTGAGATGGACGTGTGAAACGTTTATAAATTTGTGGTAAACGGTACTTTACCTCTACCTAGCTCATACTAGGACCTGACGCAGACATCCATAGTATGCTGGAAGGTCTGGCCATTAGTAAATTTGATGAAAGAAGCTGATTTCCTAACTAAAACATCTAAATTCATGGCTAACTCTAAACGATTGAAACTTAAAAATTAACAATGTAGATCCACAAAACATTAGAAAGATGCTGTCACAGATATTGGCTGGTGACTGCAATGAACTAAGGAAACCACTTACCAATCTACCTTAGGGGGCTGCACTATCCATGGTATATCTAACAATGTTGGAAAAATGTGGTAAATCTTGCAGCTTCAAGAAGAGTAAATTGAAAGCAAACTCAACACTTCTCTATACGATTTTTTAGAAAGCAAGGACATTGGCTAAGAAAATAATAAAAAAAGTCATGGAGTGATTTTACTTTGTTGCTACCAAAATCGATTAAGATTTTCTTTCCAATTAGGTGTGGGAAATAAAAAAGTACTAGTTTGACCAGTTCATAGTGGAGTGGTTAATGTTATCTTGTGAAATAGCTCCATATGTAGGATGATCTCCTCTATGGGCCTGCTCCACATGCTAAGACGTTGAGCCATGCTTAAAGAAGGAAATGATGTTTCAATATAGTGATGGTCACACTATTAAACTCAATATGAACCAGGTGAACTATAATTATTTTTTATTAAATATCAATATATATATTTAAAGATAATGCAAACCAACAACAAAAAATTCTTCCAGAAAATACCACAAAAATGTAATAAGCATTTGGCCTCATCTTGATAATCTGAGCAAAACTATTATACACAAAATTGAAAAATTTATTAATGTACTCACCGATTGGATTAGATAGTTGTTTCTCATTGAATTGGCATATATACTTTTTTCTTTGCCGCACCAAATTGCTAATACAGTTTTACCAAACAATCTCTGAAATAATATAACATATTTTTTTTTAAGAAGATATAATGTAAATAAATTATGGTAATTCTGAAATGCTTAATAGCTGATCCAATGATCAATGGCTTTTATCCTTTTTAAATCATCAACAATTTTTTTTTAAATATTCACCTGATAAAGTGTTTTTAAAATTATTATGAACTAAATTGAATTTTTTGAAATGCATATAAACCAAAAAAGGACCAAGAAAGTAAAGTAACAACAACAGAGATAGTACAAATGCAGGGATGGGACAGACTCCACATCAGTATTCTGAACAAATAAAAACCCTTAATTAAAAGAGTTTTGACTAGTGAACAGAGCAATTTATTTTGTTTGCACTCAATACATAATGTTTTAGCATATCTTTCACTTCTTTTTTTTCATTATTGTCTTTAATGTGTCGTGAACATTCGGAGAAAAATTCAAAACATTAAATTCTAACTGACTCTTGATCTGTGATTTGAGAAAGCTTAGTAATCATACAAAAGTGGGATAGCTAAGAGATAAGGGACAGACTCATCTCATTGAACTATTTTCCCCCATACTTTCAGTTATTATATTAACCAAATTATATATACAGTACAATATATAAATGTTATTGAATATTCCTTCAAAATTTCAGATAGACTGAATTACTTTTATCCTCCTTGTCTTAAAACATACACATACAAAGTGTGCTAGACAAAATATTCACAATTGAATCAATATTTATATATGGCGATCAAGGAGATGAAGATAATTGTAATTGATGATATATTGATTGACATTGTATTGAAATGATATTTTTACAGTTCTGCATTAATATTCAATCATTTTATTTATATAATATACAGTGGAGTCCTTATTAACATTAAAAAATAAAAACACTTACATACATAGATTGATCTATAAGTTTGCTGAATTTATAAACTGGTTACTTTTGTTCAACTTATAGAAAAAGTATAAAATATTTCAACTTTTATTTTTTTTTAAATAATAAAAACAGTAAATAGTAAATAGGAATTTTATACTAATTCAAATACATTAATATTCAGCTTGAAAGTAATTGTAAGTTTCAAATACTAATAACTGAAGAATACTAGTTTATTTTACAATGTTTCATTTAATATGATCTCAGGGCTCTATATGGTTCTAGTGCATAATTTGGCCTATTCCATAGTAGCATAATTGGCTATGGAACTTATACTTATATATACTAATACAAATAATAATGTATAATGACATGAGTACATTCTCCATTGTTAAGGGATGGGCTGGCATCAATTAGCAACCACATCACTATTCCATATCCTATATATTTGTTTTCCCTTAATTAACCCCCCTATTCTCACACCCAAGGTCATAACAATTCATGTTCTAGCTTTTCTATCTAACTTGGTATTTATTTTAAAATAAAATTCAATTTGATCATAAAAATATAATATCCTAAATACTATTAAAAAATTATTGTTATTTTTAGGAGATAATGCCCCAGAATAAAGTGTTTTTTTTCATTCGTTCAAATATCATTATTGGCATTGTAACTGTTGATATAAACCAAAGCCATGTAATCACTAACTTTTTAATTGAGATATTCTACTACATTCATAAAATAACAAATAAAAAAAAAACTGGTTCTCACCTGAATTATTTCTGCCAACTGTAAGGGTTTTTCATTTATTGTGGTTATGGGGTTCTCTTGAGTAACTTTAAAGAGAGCCTTTTTAGCAATATCGTTAATAAGGTCTTGTTTTTTTCCATTCCATGGATTTGAATAATAGTCCATTTTCAGCTGTAAATATTGTAGAATATTAACTTTGGTTAAATTCATTATTTCTCATATATTATTATGATGTGATAAATTCACTTTAATGTAAAATATATGTTACAGTTTCTATATCATTTAGATAGTATATATATGTTTTCATTTTAGATTTGATGTTCAATACAATTTTATTCTATTTATTTTTATTATTAAACATTTTATTTTGAATTCTTCAAACATGTTTTGTGATTTTTGCTAACTCAGATCATTTATTTTTGAAGTGGTATCTTTTAATAGTTGTTTATATTAACAGGATTCAGTAAAAAATAATTCAATGATCTCTATGTATTTTTAATTATTTGGACACTTCTTTTAATTTATTGATTACAAGCCTATAATGTATTTTATTACCAAATTAATTTTATTTATTAGAATTAGATTTATTTCAAGGAAGCGAGTTTTGATTGAATCGATTTGTAATAGAGACAATATTTGATAACTGGACAGTGGGTCTGTATCTTTGGAGGAAACCTCTGGAGGACATGTAACCTTGAGAAAACCACTTTTATGTATTGTGGTAGGTTGTCCATAAATAGCAGCATTTAGAAGAAAGAGAGAAAGGAGGAGATCTTTGTAATTTTTATTCATGAAAGTAGCTCAGTGAGCCAAGTTGGCCAGTAGCCATGCAGTCAGGTGTTGAAGAGAGACCACATGTTTGAGACTGTAGGAGAAACCAACCCATTCCAAAATATCCATGTTGATATTAGGTAATAATATTTTAAGTAAACTCTCTATACAATTAATGTGATGTACAGCGTTGGAAATAGTACCACACTAAACCCTGAGATCATTTAAAAACTATAAAATAAACTGTTATAGTCCTTACAACTTTTTTATGAATATTCTTTTACCTGTTATAATAAGACAACGTATACAAATATTTCAAAGAAAAGCATTATCACGATACCATGCACTTAGCTGACATTCTCATTTATTATTCTGCAGATTGTGCTCTTGAAAATGGTAAACTAAATCATTGAACACACTTATGCTTTTACAATAAAATTTGCTGTTAGAAAACATTTAAATTTTTAATGCTTCAAAAATACTTCATGGAAACAGCAATACAAGTAAATTTATATCATGTTAATACTGGAGTGAGATAAGAATGGCCACCTATATGATGAAAAGAAGCAGTCTTATATACTAGAATTGCATTACTAACCGCTTTTACTAACTTCTTTCTGTTTGTTCTTTTAGGGTTATATTCTAAGTTATTTATAGTTAGTTATATTCTAAGTTAATTATGAAGTCAGAACATACTGATACATATGGGGTAAGCCATTTATTGAATGTTTGTTCAATAAGGAAATGTATTTTCTATGGCCTATATCATAAGAAATGAGTTCAATATAAAGTGAATGTACATACAAAAGAGATTTTATATGTTCCTACCTAACACCATAAGTGTGTGAGTTTTCTAATAGTACCCCCTTAATCGGGGCTGATCTGAGAGAGCATTAGACCAAAAGTTGCATTATTTTATTATCATTTACATTCACTGGGGTCTTCAAGTATGTCAAATCTAGTTTACATATATTTTGTCAACATAACACAATTTTAATGGCTTTAGTGATTATTTCAAGTTCCATTAAATATGGTATTATCAATCAAAATGTTTAGATCTTTAACTTGATAACCTACTCAATTACATAAAAAATATCTATTTTTTATTACAAAGTAATTAACTAACTAATGATAATTAATCATGCTTTATGGATAATGAAACATCCATGTAAAATGTCATGTCTATCTCGCTATAACTCGAACTCTCAGGCTGACTGATAAAAGTGAAAACATAAGGATACCTGGTTTTAAATAAAACCAATGGCTGGAGATATTGGGTTACATAAATAAAAATAATTATACTGCAGAAAATAAATAATGGCACTGTGATTTCGCTCGAGTCTCTGCTGGAAAGGTTGGCCTAGGTGGAAGGAGACAGCCGCTGAAGGATAATTGTAGGCAGTCATAGTATCTCTTAGTGAAATATAGCGGGGCATTCCCAATTCTAAATTATGTTGGATATTCTTAATGATCCTCGGTGCTCCCAGTGCTGGGCAGAGTATTTTTCTCTTAGGTCTTTGAAGCCTTGTCCTGATAGGCTTGCTAGTGGAATACCATACAGGATAGGTGTGAGTATCGCTAATTTAGTAAATTATGAAAGTGGCCTATGTCGTGTATTTTTCTTTTCAAGATATTTAAAGTTTTGAGCTTATATTAATTGCAAATATGTCTATATAATATAAATAATTATTTACTCTTATATAGTATAAGTTTTTTATGATAGTGAAATTTTACATGTAGCTTATATGGTTTTTAAAGCTTGAAATGACTTGGACCATTCTCAAAATAAACAGTATATCTTCAAAGTGACATGTGACAATAAACGACAATAAATGTTATTTTAAATAAACAATTAAAAACAAAAGTATTTAAAGAGGTTTGTTACATTTTATTTAGTGCATTTTCAACCAAGACACAGATATTCCCACAGTATTTTTTATTCTTGTAGTTTGTCTTCCAGATTTGTTGATATAAAATCTTTTTGGATCATTCGTTTTATTAAAAATTGATTTGTTTTACTCCACAGTTCTATCAGTAACTGTTAAGTATGAGTGTTGATAATTCCTTTCTTTTTTTTGTATTCTTATTTCTATCAGGTTAAAATTACAATCATTCGGCAAAAACAAATGCCCAGATACCAAAATTTTGTCATCAATATTATAATCAAAAGATTGAACAATTTTCATCCATAAGTTATATTTAATATGCTTTAAAATACATGTCGCCCCCTTTTGAGATCCTCTGGATGCTGCGAGTATGACAATCTAAGTGGTATACATACACATTCCACTTATAATAAGCTACTCAGGATATTGAATTCCTTTCTGTAAATTAAACGAGAATTCATAAGGTTTCTCTGGAACCTTTTTTTTTGCTTTTTTCTGATCACCTTTTAAGTATTTTTGAGAATTATTCCACATCATATAAATCATGGTTTCATCTAGGGTTGTGTCTCTTCCTTGATTTCTGTATGCTTCAATTTTTAATTTTAGTAAATCACCGTTTTGAGAAGATTGTTCTTGAGGAGAATGAAACTTTAGGTTGAATTCCATATTTAAATAATCTTGTTTAATAATAAATAATCATCCTGCATTTTCACTTATTAACACACATATCATTACTTCCCATACCTTTCTCCATGTAAAGGTCAAACATTTCTATTATTTAGATCCACGAGAGTGTAAGTGACTTCCATCACTGTCAAAATTAACAATAACTGAATTTCATTTAATGATACAACTAGCAACTTGATCTAATGATTCAACTTTTTTAATTTTGTAAATGTTGCTTCAGATTACGGTAATATAAGCAAATGCAATGGGAAATAACTGATAAACTCTTTTTTTCTCTAAGATTCTTTTCTTATGTCATGTTCATAATCACTGGCCCAGTTAATCTACCTTTATTATTATAAAAAACATATTAAGTAATATCAAATTTGATAATTATATTATTGGTACAAATAATAAAAAATAATTAATTGGTAATTATTTTATAATAATGCATATTTTCTTAAATAAATACTTTTACCTGACAATGGATGTTCTTTTCTAGCTTTTCTGACCAACAGTCTACAATCTCTTGCACAGAATTTTCAATTTTACATAATTGTTCCTTTTTCCAATAAGGAATACTAAACTTTAATTCCACAGCAAATTTTTCATTTTGATTTTCTTCGGTGTTGCTGGCTAGTTCTACGTGTTGAACTGATTCTAAATTTATTTCAAAAGGTTCCTCTGATTTCTACATCAAACATATTATTATGTTCTGTTACTTTAAATATATTTTATTTGCTATTTACTATTAAGTTCTATTCACAAAATAATTCTGGCAAAAAGATGAATTTAATTTTACAAACATAAAAAATATACTTATATTAATTTTATAATTACTTGTCTATTAATTTGATTCTTTTTCTTCTTCAGTGGTCTTCTTTTTACATATATCAGGCTGATTCCAAACTAGAGTGAATATAACGCTCTGTATGTTTTCTCAGAACCACAACTCATTATAACTGCTAAAACTAGAGAATAATTTTATATGTTCATCTATCATCACAACAACCAGTATACTCTGTGTGTTTTTTATTCTCACAAACAACAACTATATTATTATCACTGGCTAAAAACTAGAGAGTAATACTGTGTGTTTTTCTATCATCACAACTACCAGTAAGTAGACTGTCTTTTGTTTTTTCCTCTACTCTCAATTGTTTTTGTTTGCCTTCTTGATTCAAGGTTGGATTAAATATTATATAAAAACTCCACAATCTCTAATATCACAACAATATATTGCAACGATATTTTTGTTTTATCAATTAAATTTGTTTATTAGAATTAAGTTAATTTCAAGAAAGTGAATTTTTCTTTTAAATAAATAAATAGTTGGAAAGAATGTGCAGGAATGTCTAATTTTAGAATCTCATGTATAAGCAATAGGTGCAAGTGAAGAAGTTACTTGAGGTAAAAAATATATTATTTAGAGTTGGATAGTGAATGAGAGCAGAGAAGAGAGTTGTAAGAGCAGATAGAGGTTCGGTGAGTTCTGGGCCTGTGAAGCAAGGAGTTTGAAGCCAGGATCTAAGGTAGATAGATGACTTGGAGTTGAAAAGACACATCTAACAACAAACAAATATCTATTCATTTATTTATATATCTACTACAATCAGAATTGGCTAAATATGATTTTAATTTATGTTAGTTTATTTTTATTTAGCTAATAATTATTAATCATAAATCTATCAGTGTCAAGAATTATAGACGACTGTGAACAGTTTATTGGACTCAAATATTTTTGTAGCCATTATGAGCTTGGTTGAAGTTTTTTAAGATATGTAAAATAAATAAACGATGGGGAATTATGTAACCTCATATCTTATGAAGAATTAATGAATATTTTTGGATAATTGTGTATTGGTATACAGGTTTTTTTTGTCTTTTTAAAATAATAAGCTAGTGAAGAATTTACATTTAATTGATTTTTTCATTTGATAATTACTATTAGTCAGGGTAATTATAAATACTCAAGGTAGGTACTTGACAACCAAACATATTAAAACATATACATATTAAACTAATTAACATACTTTTGGAGTTCTTCATTCATTTTTGTCATTCAATTTGGCTTGATTCAGTTTAAATAGTGTATTTTATTGATCCTGTAATTCTAAACAATAATGCTGCCTGGTCGGCTTCATTGATGTCTACATCCTTCACATAATAATAACTGCCATGCAATGGTTCCATATGCAAATACAAGGGCCCTCACATCAAATACCTTTGACTATCCACAAACTGCAAAACACAGTATTCCAAATTTTAAAACACTCCACCATCTGTCATCAACCTCTTCTCAAGCAACTCCAACCCACTCCCCTCAATGAGGTCTTCCTGCCGGTTTACTTTCCAACACACTCCCCGAACGGTCGATTGGCCCTACTCATATTTTCTCGAACTTGTTTGAATTCAAACTTCCCTATAGAATTTATTTTCCATCATCCAAATTAGTCCTTAGAAATAACATTACGATATATATGCAGAAATATTTACCTTAATACCATCTTCCATAACCCCTCTATTCTGTTTACCTATTATATTTGTTTTTTCATGGTTTTCATTATTCGCTTGACACCATTGATTTAATTCATTTAACAATGTTAACAGATACTTGTTTATTTCTGCCTTACTAAAAACACAAAAAATTTCTAACTTTATTATAGCTTTAATGATGGCTATTGAATATATTGTCCAATCATGTTTACACTAAAAGGGGTCAGGAGAAATCAGTACAACTCCTTTTTTCAAAAGTTTTCAAGAGAACGGAAATAAGACACACCTATATTGTTTATCTGGTTCCTAAGCGCTACTATTTATGGCCACCTAACCCAGCCCAAAACTCAAAATCAAAAACTCTAAATCCAGTGTCAACCTGCTTAGGTGGCCAAGATCCCAGGTCAAGAACGCTACCTCTTGGCAAATAATCTCAACAGAAAATTCCTTTCTTAAAATCAATCTTTATTAGAATATAAATTTAATTTATTAATAAAAAAAAAATCATTACAATATATATATTTGTACCTGTCTTCAACACTGCACCGAGCATTGGTTTCATCTTTTGTGATGGTTAACTTGAGTCTAAAGTGACCAAGACCCTTTGACGCCCACACTGTCGACGGCATCTTTACTACAGGATTGATATCATTCGTCTGAATGAATAAGTCCACGTGCTGAAAGAAATCTTTATATTCTTTCACTACCTTCTCCAATGTTTCACAGTCATAAATGGGGTAAGGAAATACTGCAACCTGAAATTTATTGTGATTTTGTAATATATTGTTGTGATATTTTGATGTGGTGATTTTTGATATAAACTCAAAATTAGCGGGCATAAATGAACAATATACGACCCGTGGATCACGATTCATGAATGTTTAAACACTATTCGTTGCGTTTTATTTACCATTAATATTTATAATATAAATAATATCAATAATTAAAAATAAATATTTTAGTTAATTAAACTCAAAACAAGAAAAGTAATAATATCCGAAACAACTGGCATGGACCAGTTAAAAGATCAAGAAGGCGGCGGAAAGGTTCGAGGAGAGAGAGAGAGCAGCCCGGCTAGCGGGGGCACTTGCATACCACCCGGCAACGAGACCAGATCACGCACCAGACAAATAAGAATGCAACGAAGGAAGCACCAGGTATATACATCCACATTATGCATCCACGCTCGGCACCAACAAAGAAGATGACGCATAGAGGAAATCAACAAAGAAAAGCTGGCCAGTCGCGTTTAGTAATAAGGTACAATTTTAATTTTAGTTTTGACAGTGTTATTTTATTACTTACGTAGTTTAAATGTATATTCAATTTATAAATCAATTTGTGAATAAACAATTTTTCCTTTTACCAGAAGTTTCCTATTTTTATTAACAGAACCTCAAGATAAAGATAAAGTTAAATAAATAAATAAATTATATAAAAGATATAATTAAAATATATAAAAAACGTAATAATATTTTTCTACAATAATATATTATTATATATTACTATAATATATTATTTATACTGTAATTATAGGAATTAAAAATTAACAAATAACATTAATATAACAAAATATTATAAAAAACATGTCCAGGTTAGCTCTGGATAAAATTTACAATGGCCTGTAAACATTAAATAAGTTCTCCCCATAGGATAGAATAGGAAATATAGCTTGTGTAGCTGTTAGGAAAATGCTAAAATTAAAGAAAAGAAAAAGAAAAAACCAACATTAGGCCAACTCTTGACTCCCTCAAACCAAGTCCTTCCCGTTTCTTCACGCACGACCAAAAATATAAATATATACCAAATCTACAATTGTGAGGATACTTTGTTACAAAAAAAAATCATTTACAAAAACGAATTACTGGACAAAATCTTGTCTGTCGAAAACTACTGACTCGTTCCTCAGGTTGACTGGACATAAATGGCTGAAGTGGTGCACACCTAAGGAACATCTAATGTAAAGAAATACAAACTACTCTTGAGAAATCTACACAAGAAAATTCCTAAATTAAAAGCTTAAAAGTAAAATAAAATTGAAGTCAAGTGTGATGCATAACACAATTAAGGGGTTCGTCACGGTTGCTAAAACTATTTTATCAACAGTTGTAACAACGTTTTATAATAATAGTCCACTAAAGCCCCAACACTAATATATGTTTTCATTCAGGAAGTTGAGATCTTACTGTGCTTAGAAAAACCTTCATTTTTCTCAACTTAGCAACAGTAAATGTGGGACTGGTGGCAAAATGGTAAAAAACTAGCCATATATGCATCAAATGTTTTACAAACGTAGAAAAAACACATATGATGAATGCTTTTGAAGAGTTGCAACAATTTATTTATTTTCAGAGCAGTCCTCTCTCTAAAACCACCAAAGTTGTATTATTAAAGACTATTATCAGACCTATCCCAACATACAGTGCTGAATCTTGGGTGATTGCAAAGAAGAGTTTATGCTTTTAAGATTCAATTGATATATACTTTTAGGACATGGAGAAGGAAGAGACATACATGGTGTTCAGAGGAAGAGGACTATCGCTTAGATTGAAGCACATTGGTAGGCCAGACTTAAGATGACAAAACTACATAACAACTGATGCAAGGACACTTCTTAACAGGAAATTGAAGGAAGAAGGAACCAACATAGAAAACTGGAGCTCAATACTGGATCAGGCATCGAGTAGTGATGGCTACATATTTAATGTATCATTAATTTTAACTAATTAATTATACTTCACCTGGATATTAAATGGGGTTTTCTTTTTTAATTTTACAAAGGCATGGAGACCAGCCAACCATGCAAACATAGAGCACTTGAAATCTAAATTTACTGGGGAATATGTATTAATTGTTGTGAAATAACTTTTAGTATATTCATATTTATGATGGAGTTGATATTCATCTCGTTGGAGATCCAAATAACACAAAAAACATACAATTTTTTGTTTTATCTTGAGTTCTATCGGGGCCGCCAACAATACTGGTAAAATTGTTTCATTGTCATTGCTCTAAAAATAATAATTATATGAACAAGTTTTGTAATCAAAATTATTCAATAAATTCTAATTCTAATATGTCTTATTTAGCTTGATAATGGCAAAATTTGAATAGACCTTTGATGAAAAAGATAAAGGACCATCTAGAATAAGTTGAAAATTTTCAAGAAAAGCACTTGTACCAATTACAGGGGAAGCTTACTATGCTCTAATATTGATGTATATTTTCTAATGGTGATACATTCTAGTGCATAGAAATTATTGTGTAATTAATGTAGAACAATGGTTTTACCTTTATTAGAGTTTTATTATGAACTTCAACATTTAACCGTAAACAATCTGTTAAAAAGTACTTCAGCCAATTAAGATATGGAGAAAGGGATAGCTTAGTACCGAAATGTTCAATATTGATCAATTTGTCAGTGCCCAACATACGTTGAAAAAATTGTATGTAATACAATTTATTCGTAGATATGAACCTGGAATAAAAACCATTAGTTTTATTTTCCAGTTTCACGAGTTTTAAACATTTGTGGAAGCATATTTTATTTATCAATTCAGCGGTTTTTTAATGCTACCACGCTATTGTCCAAACTGCTCTCTTGCATCTGCCATTTTTAGTTTGAATCGAACAGCCATGATTTTAAATGGGATACATGTACATATGTGCCGATTGAATAATAGCACAGACAAACACTACAGTCCGTCGCCAAGGGGATGGAGTACTTCTTTTTAGACCCCTTACACCTAATCCCTCACCTTCCGTGCTAACTCCTATACCGGACCTACCGACGTCACCGACCTTTCACCCCGTGACTTTTCAGGGGCCAAGTTAGATTGATAATGGGAGACCACTCGACGGCATTGTCTTAGCGAACCAACAGTAAGTACTGTGGCAAAAGGGAGAGGCTCTACTTTTATTCGCGCAATTCGTCTGTCTGCCCTTTAGCATTGATATATTTTCATTTGACAGGCGTTCACGAACGCTGTCTCGCTGGAGTATTTCTTTACAGTTTAGCTTAGATAACCCCATTTTGATAGCAAAGTATGAACCTACCTCCATAACCCTTCAAGTAAATCAGATTTTCTTTCTTTTATTTTAGGTAATTTTACGGCTGAATTGGAAACGAGTACTTTAAAAGAATGTAGGCTAGGCGTGTTTTGAGCTCCATCTCCGTCTTTTATGGCTAAATCATCCATTGATCTATCCTTCGGTAACTCCATTTTCAAAATTAATCCTTGAATGTTTATCGTCATTCTTCAAACCTTAGGAACGCCTCTTTAGATTCTAATCCATACAATGATCATAACTGGGTGTGAAAGGCCAACGTATTTGCTTATAATTTATTATAAAGTGGTTGAAATTTAAATGTATATCTATTTATGAGTGCCGGTTTCTATGGATATTTCTATTGTTTAATTTATTATTGTTAGAGGTTAAGACAAACAAATCACTCGTTCAATTCGTTATTGACTGGATTGACCACAAAAAGTTATTAATATTTAGTGAAATCAGCTGTTTTCCTGGAGTAGTGATTAACGAACCGTGCTACTAAAAACTCCATTCTCAACTAACTAACCAAAGGATCTTTACAGAAGGGAAGTTTCCCGTTGGGTTTTGCCCAGACTCATGAGTAGCTGGTTGACTGAAATTAAACGGATCCGGTTTAGTAAACCAAATTAATACACCAGTCTTTGATCCCAACATCTACCTACATTTATGGTGGCCAACCTTATCTTTTCGAGAAATTCGTGAAAAGGCTTGGGCAAGCAATAAATAAAAACAATAAACGTGTAAGACACTGGACATTGGAAGGGCGTGGCATGCGAAATAGGTGGGGCCGAACTAACCTTGGTAAAAATACCCATTTCCCTAAATGGTTGGCTGGTCATAGTCAGTTATCGCTAGTAGTCTCTCACTCTTCCTTATTAAAAAGGCAACAGGAAATTGTACTTTAATACAAAATTTATTACTTGAATTTTAAGTTATTTGTACTTTCTGAAATAGGTTTTAATAATGGTTCTTTTTATTGACCTATAAAAAGCACTAACAATGTTGAGAAAACATTCATTGAGACTTAAATAACACCCTGAATTATAATAATATTGAAATATTAGCCCAATTATCAATTCTGATTAGTACAGCTTATCTATTTAAAGTTTGGTAAATTATTCGGGTAAATTGTTTATATTTATATGATTTTATACAATTCATAAGTTTAAAAACAATTCACATCATCACAACTCCTCCCTCCATTTGTATAAGTGCTTTCCCGAAGGCGAATTAATAAATATTACGACCACCCTCCCTAACCTCCCAACTCATTCCACCTGTTCCTCACCACCGTGCCTCCTAGTATCAGGAGTGTATGCATACACAGGAGCCTACGATGAATGAACCTTCTTCACTCTAATCTGCTTTTACAGAGCTCTTACGTTCTGGTGTGCGCCTGTTCCTTCTGGGCCTATAATGAGTATTTAGTGTCAGTCGTCAGCTTTGTTTTTGTTTGGCTTGCATTGTTGTTGGCGCTCTCGCTCGCTTCTTAATTATTTATACTCCTGTGTTTTTAATTTTAAGCAGATATCTGTGAAATTTAGATAGATAAAATAACACTAACTAGGGCTGTCCCTTGTGAAAAGTTTTCATATATGACTAGCTAAAAATAAAATACATAGTTGTATTAATAAAAGAATTATTTGACAAATGAACAAACGGAAAAGAAACAACCTTCCTTCCTCATCATTCCTTAGTATTCCTAATTACTTATCATGTATTTTCTCTTTAACACCAGTACAACTTTACTGTTTCTCAAACTCTTGTGTAAGTATTGATTTGCTATCGATGAATATGGTATTGTTTAGATATGCCTCCGTTTAATTGTTACATGTTGTCATGTGTTATGAAGGGCGTACTGAACTAAAATGAACCACCTTACGGTGAGTATAAGCGATACGACGAATTTATGAACATATACTATTTCATCATTGTTTTCGTTATGGTGTCATTGGGTGTCAGTGCGTGCTTCTCTCTCGATTTATTTGGCCAGGGTTTGCACCTCACTTCGCTTTCCTCTGATTGAATCTGCAAGATTCTTCTCACGATGGTATCTCCATTTTAAACCCAGTAAAATATATTCTCTCTATTATACAATTGCTATCATCATAAACTGAGACTCACTCATAAAAATAGTTACGATGCCATATTAAACCTATTTCGTGCTTTCACAAAGGTTTCTAGCAAATGATATCCCACGAAGCTCCCACCCACCATCGTAAAATACTGCTTTAGTATAAAAAACAGTTTTATATTGAAGAAATTCCTTGTCCTTAATCTGAAGTTATTTAATTAGTATTCATTACATTATATTTTCGATTTTGATCGATACCTGGTATTTCCCCGAATCTTGTGATAGCTTTGATATGGGGTGAATATTGACAGGAACAATTTTATTCATACTCCGGTCGGCATAATAGTTTGTTTGTGTCGCTGGTTCGTCAGTTGTTACTTTATGCGTGGAGCTTTCTTGTTGCGTTTTTAACAGGGTTTTTATGCAAATTCCCACTACGTGCCCAGTGCTGCCACACGACGTACACGTTAGTTTAAAAGGTTTTCGATAAAGTATTTAACACACATTACTGAGTACACCTTTTATTGAACACCACATGCTTCATCTTCAACGCTAACTGATACACACAACAACCAGGGGAAGGTTCCCTAGACGGTTACAAATCAGAGTTACAACACTAATCTTTTGAAGGAAAAGTCAATTGAATAACTTTATAGTAATTGACGAAGAACAATTGCATATCGAAAGGAAAAGGATCCAGAACTTTGTATTTAACTTTTCTAGAAGAACAAGCAGTACGTTGGAAAACTTGCAAAACCCTCTTTAACTTCTAATATATTCAAAAATATATGTTGGAAAATTCTGTTCTCGTCGCAGTAATATTTTAAAGAGTTTTTTAAACGATAGCCATCTGTGTCGCTAGTTGTGAACCCAGATATTCCAAACAAGAAATTAATTAAAAATTATCTTCGTTCCAAAACGATGATTTAAGGTTTGCAAGATCTAGCGGTACTTACCATAGCGAAACAGTTAAATAAATGAAATAAATCCTGACAAAGTCATTCAAGCCTTTTCTAATAAAAAAACAAGAAAAATAAACAAGCTTACATTTAATCATTATGTGTACAATCTGTTTAAACAAAATGTTCAGCAATGGTTAATAACCACTTAGAAAGGGTGGGAAATAAGGGATCCCCCCAGGTGGCAAATGTTCTAGGTACGCCAAGGTCAGTAAGTCTAGTTCAAAATTTCTTTTTTAATAAATTATTCCTTTATCTGCTCTCATTTGGCAGCGACTTTTATTATCAGGGCTTGTGTTATTATCCTTCTGTTATGCATGTGAAATAAATCCAGACACGTGAACCCTTTCTTTCACATTTTTGTTTGTTTTAATTCTACTTCTCAAATGAAACCAGCAGGAAGGAATGATGCAATGCCCTTGGAAGTACAGAGCTAAAGTACTCTTGATAGTTATCATTCATACTATATCTTGTAACAATTTTTCTATTGCTACAACTTTATAATATATTTTTTTTAATTACTACTTATTCCGTCAGACTATTTCAGTATGCATATTGTTAGAAGGTACCTTCTTATTTGTTGTTTTCCTGCTGATCCTATGGGCTGGAAAAAAGTTTTGAGTCCGAAGTGACGGAGCTGAGACGATGCGTGTTCTTTCTTTGCCGGCTGGGAAAGCACTCTCCGTTTGTTTACGTCTTTCTTTCCGGCTTTCCACACCCCGACCTTTGCATCGTAAATCGATTTCCACTAAGCCCTCACTTATTTTTTACATTTTCCGGTAAAATAACTATTTTCATAATAAAAAAATAAATTTACATGTACTGATATCAGGTTCAGCCCATATCATTAATGTGATATCGATTTGATGTATTGTTAAATGTATCGATTAGGGGTGTTGGAAAACAGGGTTGTTACCTTCCCTGCTCATGTTTGTTTAATGTTTTTTTGATCCTGTATCTATAAACGTGTGAACAAATAAATCGTTGAATTTAAGTACATTGTGTTCCGTTTTATTTATGTTAGAAGCCTTATAAAGACATTACAATTGCAATATAAACTTCTTTATTGCGATGAAATTATAATCTGCCATATTGGGCAGTAAGTAATTGTGATAAAGGTTCTCATTAATACCATATTTACAATTTTCATTCACTCGCTCATTCATACAGTATTTACAAACAGCCCAGAGACCTCCCAAATCCACATGGTTGACACCTCCCTCACATGCAAAAGAGGAAGCGGTGTTTCTTGAAGCGGCAAGCCACGTCATTGGATACGAGCCACTAATCATTCATGCTAATAGCAGAAGTTTTCTGCAGTGAAAACGTCGTTATTAAGTGAAAGCAATAGCATTCATAATGACCAATTTAGAAAACTGACTTTACATGTGATCTATGAAATAATCATTTTAATCGAAATTAGGTTATGTTTTATCGTTTTATTTAAAACTAAATTTCATTTTTTATTCGTCGAAATGGTTTATAAGGCATTCAAATTTGAGTTTTTCAAAAGCTTTAAATTTGGAAAATATGGATTACATACTAGTCCTTTGAATTCTAACGACTGCAAGGAGTTTCAAGTAGCCCCTGGCCCTTGGCAACCAGTTGAAGAAGCAATACCGCTGTGTAGTGATGCGAAGGAAGGAAAAGCCCTCATAGTTGGCATTTACGCCAACCAGGATGACCCCGAAATCCCACGCGTTTCCTTGACAAGAACTGCAATGAAATACAATGAATTTACCTGTAACAAATTTTTGGAAAACCTAAAAGTATCAGGACCATTTCCTAAACTAGGTGAAGCAAGACTTTTTTTTAATATAGAACCTACATTTCCCGTTTTAGCAGTGGTTGGTCTGGGACACGAGTGTTACGGCTACAACCATGTGGAACAACGCGACGAGTCGAAAGAAGCTATAAGGATTTCCGTTGGAGCAGGGTGCCGAGCAGTGCAGAACTTAAGCGTCGGTAAGTTGTACATTGAAAGCTTTGGCCATACTGAATCGTCTGCTGAAGGAGCTGCTTTGGCATTGTGGGTTTATCAAGACTTGAAGAATAGAAACAAAAAGAAGAAAGTGCCATACTTGGGATTGTATGACGACTGTGATTGGACCGGTTGGCAAATAGGCCTAGAAAAAGCATCAGCCCAGAACCTTGCTCGGCAATTGATGGAAACGCCAAGCAATATAATGACACCCACTGCATTTGCAATCAGCTCTGTTGAAGCACTATGCAAAACTGGAGTAAATGTGGAAATAAAAGTTCAAGAATGGGCCAAAGAGAATAATATGGAAGCTTTTCTGGCGGTTGCTAGAGGATCTTATGAACCTCCAGTGTTTTTGGAAATCAGTTATAACGGTTGTGACCCGTGTTTACCACCTGTAGTATTAGTCGGCAAAGGCATAACTTTCGACTCAGGTGGATTATGCCTGAAAAGTAGCTCAGAAATGGTGCACATGCGAGGTGATATGTCGGGTGCGGCGAGTGTTGTAGCCACTGTTAGGGCGATAGCCTCGCTGAAACTTCCGGTCAATGTCCGTGGAATAATACCACTTTGTGAAAATATGCCTGGAGCTAGTGCAACAAAACCTGGTGACATTGTCAAAGCCATGAATGGTAAATCCATATTGATTGCAAATACCGACTATGAAGGGCAATTAGTTTTAGCTGATTCTTTGGCATATACTCACAAATATTCGCCAAAGTTTGTTTTAGATGTCGGAACATTATCTAAAGGAGCTGAAACTGTCCTTTCAGACTCAGCATCTGCTGTTTTTACAAACTGCGATAATTTGTGGATATCTATAAAAGCAGCAAGTATTCATACCGGTGACAGGATGTGGAGGTTCCCACTTTGGGAAATCTATGGGGATCAAGTTGTTCCATCTCATGTAGCCTGTGATTTATGCAATATTCCGGAGGGACACAATGCTTTCACTTGTGCACTCGCAGCTTTTTTGGGACATTTCGTTGGCAATCAGAAATGGATGCACATTGATTCATATGGAGTCATGCTGGAAAGTGGAAAATGCCCTTACATGAGAAAAGGCATGTCAGGTCGTCCAACTAGAACTCTCATCGAATTCCTAGCCCAGTTTGCATGTAAATCATCCGAAACATGTGAAAAGTAATCGCCTACTTGTATTGTGGTTTTTATCAAAAGTGTAAATTGATTTGCATTGTACGAATATTTGGAGTTTCTAATGAATTGAAACATTTTTAATTGTAAAATCCCATCTAATAACTCAATGTTCAAACCAAATCACTTAAAAATAAATAATAAATTGCTTTACGCTATATATGCTGGGATTTTATGCTGAAGTGAGAATTGAGTATAAACCGTTCTTCCATGTGTTTTATTTATTTATTTTTTTTAGTTTAATCAAAAATATTACATTTATACGTAAAGGTATGATGAGATTTATTTTTTTAATATCTTTTTTTGTCTTTAGTATGATTGTTGAATCTCATTTTCAATTGGCCCTCGAAATCATCTTTCGTTTCGATAATCAACTATAGGATTTGAAAAACAAGAGTACCACCTATCCTCTCATTCTAAAATATGACAACTACATTACTTTTTTTTCCCTCCAGACATGTTTCAGCGAAGTGGATTCAAATAGATAATTCAAGTAGAAACACAACTAACGCAAAATAATTACATTTAACTAGATAAATTATATCATGATAATTTTCTATCTAAAGAATGGGAGTAAAGGAAGTTATTTTATTAATGGCACCACATATAATAAAAAATAACTTACTAAGTTAAACCTAAAGTGTCCCCGCTATGGCCGCCTGCTGACATCGATGAGTGGGAGGGGGGGTTCGTGTTGGACACGGAGTTTTTTAATTATTGTAGCGAATCGAAGAATTTGATATGACTACTGTGAATGGACTCATCTATTGTAGGCAGCTCAAAGCCTTCGTGCAGTTCACGATTTCTCCGCTGCTAGAATGAACTATGACGGGCCATTTTCATTACTATCCCTTTTTGAAATCGCTGGAGGTGCTTTGCTGCGACGTCCCAAATTGCAGATCGCCGTGACGACCGCTGGATTGCTTCCCAATGTCACATAATGTTTTTTGTCTTGCGGAGCCTTTGTAGTCACTACTAGTTCCCGTATAGTACTACTACCCTATTCGTCCTCTTCATTTCAATCATCCAAATATTCGAAAAATATCAAGAGCGAAACTTGAACTGGAATCGTCAACCCTACAAACAGAAGCAGCCAAAACTTACTTTTTTTAGCATATTAATTTTACTCTTCCACATAATAACTATACTTGTTTCTATCAATAGTAAATAAATATGTAATGTTAACTTTATTATTATTATCACTCGCTTTAAACAAACTGATAATTTATCTTTTTTTGTTAAGGACTTTTTGCAATTGATGTCCTGAAGTTGTAAATTCAATTTCCTCAATAAATTTCAAAAGGTCAATTCTCACTTATTCTAAAATATTTGTAAAACTTTTTCGACCCTCAATCAATGTTTTTTAACTTGGCATCACTTTCTATTTCCGTCTATGAACTTATGAACCTACTAACTTTTTGTTTTCCTTAGATTTATTTTTCATCTAGGATTAAGACAATTATGACTAATTTGTCTCTCGGAAAGCATGGCCATTGTTGTGGTGAGCTCTACAAATACTGAAAGAATATCATTGCTGACATTTATGTGTGTTGATAAGAATCATTGAGAGAATATGGGTGGTACTGATTGGTCCAGTTCACACAGTTCAGGTCACAACACTGACACGTTACTGATCTGTATGAATGGACCCTTATAAGGACGAACTACTAACAGAAGCAAGCAGTTTTAAATACCACGTTCTATGTATAGCACCGATTATGACACCAGGTAGTTTACCTTAAATAGTATTACATACAACTTCTTTATTGTGATGAAATTACAATCTGCCAGATTGGGTAATAAGTAATTGTGATAAGTGTTCTCATTCATATAGTATTGACAAACAGTCGACCTCCCAAATCCACATGGTTGTCACCTCCCTCGCATACGAAAGAGAAAGCAGAGCTTACCTTAAATATATATATATATATATTGAAACCTACCTCATATTTTACCATTTTATTTTTCTAATTTATTAGTTCAATTGACCTTAACTAATTTGGTAGGTCCGTCATGAGATCTTTAATTCAACTTGTTTTTATGTCTTCGACATAGGAAATTATCCCGATTGAATCGCCCGATCTCAAGGCTAATGTTATAGTTATTAATAAATTGAGAAACTGGGAATTGTGAAATATATACAAGTAAAATGGTTATAACAAATAATTATAATTATAAATAGTGCTGACATTAATTATATAAAAATATATTCAATTCCTTTTGAACAAGGATAGTTACTACTAATTAGTTATATAAAAAAATGATAATTGAGCTCAATCTCTTTTTAATGGATCCATAATAAAAAAAAACAATATCTATATCACCCAATCGATGATATCCGTGTAACCTTCTTCTTCTTCTTCTTCTTTTTCTTCTTCTTCTCCTCTGCTTGTGTTGATGACCGTCAACGGAACGGGAGCTTGCTCTGCTTTGCTCTCTGGCTCTTGGCTAAGACTGGCTAAGGCTGGCCCTTCATCCCATCCCCACTCCTAAGAGCATAAGGGCAGATGCTGGACAAAGTGGGAGGGTGGCTGGTCATGATATTCTCAAATATCATGAATGTTACAATATATATATATATAACCTTGAGGATGCGTACATGAAGGTGACAGCAGCACACAGAATTTTACCCGGACAGGTTGAATCTTTTCTTTTGAAAGGAGATTTATTTGACGAGACTTATTAAAACGCATCTTGGAACCAAGACAATGCAACCACGGCTGACACGCCTCTGTACCATTCATATCGAACAGTGTAGTTTTAAGACATTAACTTAAAGAGAGAGGAAGGAGTTGAAATCAGGATTTCTGCCTCATAAACTAGGCAATAACTTTTGTATATACTATTGCTTATTGTTTACTCCGATTCCATTAGTGTTATTCAAGCTATTCTATTTTATATACTCAGAATAAACACCAGTCAGATTCCAGTGTATGGCGATTTGCTTTCTTCACGTAAAACATACTATATAGATACGACTAGTACTTTCAAAATAAGTTTGTTTATTTTATTTATTCACACCCTTTTAAACTCTTATTAATATTAATAAATATAATGATAGAATCTTAAAAGCTCTAAGTGGCGACTATCAGGTATTGACGAGCTTACGAAGGGCCCAAATGGATCCTGATGAAACTTTTTTGGTTCCTCATAAAGGCAGATTCCAGGACTGGTTACGACCCTTCTTTTTGCGTCACCAAAGGAAGCACCAAAAGGGATTAGGGACATAGCAGCCACGTCCTAACTTCTTTGCAGCCTGGTGCGAAGTAATATTCTCTTAACATAAAAGACCAGAAAAGTAAGACCACCCTCACTAATGGAAATAACCTGGTCCAGTAAGACAAAATATAAACAGTCAAATGATGCAGCCCAAGGGTTTTAGCGTCAACCTGGTATTGTTATGTAACCCAAACTCCTTCGAATGCATCAGCGCATCGCAGTAAGAGGAGAAATTGTTAAATTGAACTTTGTAATTGCATTGTAAATTGTTAAAAATTGTATTAATAGAGGGGTTTAGAAATAAAAAAAAAAAAAAAAAGCCCAAGGAACTTTCCTTGGCAGTCCTGAAGATAGTAGTAAATCTGTAATGTTTTCATAATTTTTATTTATACTAAATTTAACTTAGATTTACTTAACCTTTTTAATAAAATCTTATACATATAAAATTCTATTTTATATAATTGAATTCCTTCCATTTTGATCACCATGTTAATTCATGAACGTAAATTGAGATGTATCGACATTGATTGACAATAAAAAATTGTATTTAGATTCAATTGAGACAGACAATAAATTAATTGAGTAATTTTGGAGCAAGGTATACTTTGGTTTAACTGTATGCCAATGCAATACGCTCGAGATATGATAAACAACTTAAATATATTAGTAGATGAATAATTAGATGGCATCCCTTTTTAATTAAATATTCTAATTATTTAACTAGTGTGTCAAGGTGTGGAGTTAGCGGGTAAGTCAGGTAAAAATATAAAAGGATATCTGTATCCATAGAAAAGATACATCCTTCATATATTGCCTTTGCAGTTGAATATTAGATATATTAGAGTATCGATACGTGGTAAGTATCCGTTTATTTATATAAAACACCTTGCTTCTCCTAACGTAGCAATACATAAGTTACATGTTTATCACAATTTTGATAGATCGCTTGCTACAAAATAACAGTTATATATCACTGTTGTAAGTATAACGGAAAATATTCAAACCAGATCTAAATGTAATCAGCATTGAAAGATATTTGTGCAAAACGAATTTTTATTAGGAAACAATACAAAATTGTTAGAAATTATACCACAGTTTGATCTTGGACTTGGACTTCTACTTGTCTTTACATTCATCTGTAGTTTTGCAAGAAAATTGAGATAAGAACTCAATTAAAGTTCTTGTGGGACGTCCAGACATACCTTTTCGCATGTACATGCATTCTCCGCTTTCTAACATCACGCCATATGTATCCACATGAAGCCACTTGTGATTACAAACAAAATGATTCAAAAATGCAGCAATAGTACATGTAAAAGCGTTGTGTCCGTTAGGAAGATTAGTCAAATCACAGGCGACATGAGTTGGAACAACTTGATCTCCATAGATTTCCCAGAGTGGGAATCTCCACATTCTATCACCGGTATGAATACTGGCTGCTTTCATGGAGATCCATAAATTTTCGTCATTCGTAAAAACAGCAGACGCTGAATTAGACAGGACGGTTTCAGCCCCTTTAGATATAGTGCCTACGTCTAGGATAAACTTGGGAGTGTACTTATGGGCATAGCTAAGAGAATCGGCTATCACCAACTGCCCTTCGTAGTCTGAATTGGCAATTAATATTGTTTTACCGTTCATAGCTCTGACTATGTCACCTGGTTTGGCCGCACTAGCTCCAAGCATGTTTTCACAAAGAGGTATAAGCCCACGGATATTGATTGGAATTCTTAAAGAAGCTAAAGCCCTCACTGTAGAAATGACGCAAGCAGCGCCTCCCATATCACCACGCATATGCACCAATTCTCTTTTCGACTTTAAACAAAGACCACCAGCATCAAAAGTGATACCCTTACCGACCAAAACAATAGGAGGCAAACATGGATCACAGCCATTGTAGCTAATTTCTAAGAATATGGGATGTTCATAAGAACCTCTTGAAACTGCCAAGAAAGCATCCAAATGGTTTTCTCTTGCCCAGTCCTTTGTTCTGATTTCAACACTTACACCTACTTTAACCAATGCCTCTACACTAGCAATAGCAAATGCTGTTGGTGTCATTATGTTGGCTGGTGTTTCCATCATCTGTCTAGCAAGATTTTGGGCGGAAGCCTTTTCTAAACCGATATTCCAACCTGTCCAATCGCAGTCATCATAAAGCCCAAGGTAAGGGACTCTCTTCTTCTTATGCTTGTTTTTCAGATCTTGGTAGATCCACAATGCTAAAGCAGCTCCCTCGGCAGAAGATTCTGCATGACCGAAACTTTCAACATTTAACTTTTGAACATTTAAATTCTGTACAGCACGGCATCCGGCCCCAACGGCTACCCTAATCGCTTCCTTTGCTTCATCGCGCTGTTCTGTTTTGTTGAAACCATAACATTCGTGGCCTAAGCCGCACACTGCCACAATAGGAAAAGAACTTTCAATATTGTACAATAACCGTACTTCTCCCAACATGGGAAATGGCCCTGAAGTCTTCAAGGTTTCAATTAATTTTCCACAAGTGTATTCGTTGTACTTCATTGTTGTCCGAGTTAATGAAATCTGAGGTATATCTGGGTCATCCCTATGACTATAAATACCTAATAGCAGTGCCTTCCCTTCCTTCACATCGCCGGAACAGGTGAAACCAGGTTCGATCATGTCAGGCCAAGCGTTTATAGCTGGGTACTGCTTACATAGCCCTTCTTTTGCCACTGCAGTTGTGTGGAAATTAAAATTATGAAAGCTTGTTATCACTGTTAGTTTTTTTATGTTTTTTGATATATTTTTCATTTTGTTTGTGTAATGAACTTGAATTTTTCTGTCTTAATTTTGTAGCCTAATTTGTGAGTTTAACAGCACATGATTGATTTTATGTACGTGAAAAGGTTTCAGTTTGACACATGATAAATTAACCTAATTTATGCAATGCCTTAATAATTTGTTTGAAAATATTATATTTCGAAATATAAACCAAAATTATTAATTTTTTTTTTTTTCTTTCATAGCCCCTTTAAATTTACAGATAATTATATATCATTAGGCGAATCTATTTACAAATTATTAATTTATCTCCTATATCAATTTAAATGATTAATATTATACATTATATATAAGAAAAACAACGTATTATGTTTAGATATAATTATTTAGAACGTTTAGGATCAAATGCATTTACAGAAGTAATTACCGAAAGCAATAATTAAAAATACATCAAACGTCTGCCAACAAATTACCCTTGCCTCAACCTCACTTACATCATTAGGATATCATTTTATTTAGTTTGTATTTTACGACGAAGTGCAACTCTCGTGAAAATTTTTTTCAAGCATTTCGATTCCGGCCAGATAAGTAAGCTGCCCATTTACTTTTACGAAAGTGAAAATAAATTAAATTTGCATCAATGGATTTGAACCCAGATTCTTCACACTCTAAAGCACTTTAGCTGACACCACCTAAAAACTCCCTCCAAGAGAATAGCTTCTGGTTAGAAGCAACTTCTCTAACGAATCGATTGTTAACCGATATTGTGAAGCGAAAATCGATAATTTTGGAGTTATTTTTCAAATGCTAACCATTCAACTGTGAAGTGTTCCGGGCTATTTATAGCTAATTATGCTTTTCATTTTGAGGTTACTTAAAGCCGCAAGGCTCAAAAGTAAACTAAAAAAATATATCAAAACAAGAAAACTTGTAATAGAAGAAGAAGAGTGGGAGCATAACTGGTTTAACAGATTTCTGCGTTGGCTGAAAAGGTGAACAATTAACAAATGTGCTATTTTTTTATTCCAAATTATTCATCAAAAAGTCATCCCTACAACTAGCCAACAATATATATAAACATGAATTGATTATTTTAATAATTTTACTTTTGTTTGTTTTGTTTTTTGCAGAAAATGTCCATTTCTTTCGAGGGACGAACCCCCATCTGAAACTATTACTTATAATCGACTTAACAAATTCAAAATTACACTTTTCACCGAGGGCACGTTCGCAAACTATGTTCTGAAGAGTGTTGTAGGTTTTCTAAGTAAGTGAATCGCGAAATTGTTATCCACAAAGATATTTTTCAGACGTAACTATCTTACGGCCTTGGGCTGAGCGATCATGTGGACAAGACCCTCACATAAGGAGGGAGCTTTAATGAAGGTTCACATTGGAATGATTGTTTTTGTTAACTCTGGAATGGTTTGGAAGTCCCCCCCCCCTTCCTGACACATAACTTATTTGCCTCCATTTGATAATCATCCTACAATGAGATACAACAGTTTGGAAAATATTAGATAAAACAAATATTCTGGGTTGTGGTCCAGTGACTTTCCATTGGTCAAGATTAATGTTAATAATCCTCCATTATATCAAATTTTAATTTAATAAATTACAAATATTTCAAATTACTGGAGTTGTAGGAGATTGAACTGTTCAATTTTGGAGAGCTAAAAATGCTGAAATAAAAACCTTTAATCCTTCATCATCTCCAAAGTGTATTGTGGTGCAGTGTGATAAATAACTTCATGCAGGGTTGCTATATGGGTTGTATGATGAAGTAATAAAAAAAAAAACATGCTACAAATAAATTCAACAAAAATATATTTATAAAACCAAACTGAAATTACATAAAGATATGCATAATATGACATGAATAATATAATTATTTGATTATTGAATCCTGTCTTAAGTGAAAGATGTGTATACATGTTTAGATAAATTAATAGAATGGATAGACAATGGTTAGTTGAAATAGAATTTTAAAAAAATACTATTCGTAGTATTTACAAAGTTATCTAGAGATCCCTCACATGGCTAAAATTAAATGAATTAACTCATTATTAAATGGTCATGACTAAAACAAGGCCAACTTTCTTACACGATAACAGCTTGCTAGATAGAACATAACAGCATCAGTGGTACCTAGAGAAGTGACAGTCAATTTCCTCTGTTTGGAGAGAAAGTTTCCGCCCAAGTGCCATTTTCTTTAATTCAGAGGAAAAATAAGTTATAAAAATGATTTCATATCATTGAGGGTCTCTTTTATACATATAATCTTAATCATAACATTTATTCCTCTACTTAATATCTATTTGTCATCACTTGCTCACTAACTCCTAGTAACAAGAACAAATGCCTCATCCATCCTGTACCTCCACTGCTCATCTTCTGAAACCCACCCATCTGACTTATATCTCTCTGAACATCATTGATTCAAACAAACCTGATCTTCCTTTCTTCCATTTTATCATTGGTTATTCAAGTTTATTTAACAGCACTCACAAATTAAGCTAATTTTGCAGTCTATGCCAGGAGTAGGGAATGAAATTCATGAATTAAGTATTCTTAAACATATTAAAAATATACTGAAACCCATGAATAGCCCAAAGGGGGGAAAGCCATTATGAGGGGGGAAGAATTCCATGTCAACTCATTTTAAAATTCGCTTATTTTTTCAGGTGGAATTCTGTTGACCTATGTGTTCTTCATTTTTTTTATACTGCAACTAAACTTTCCTCTAGGAACTGCAACTACAATGTGTTCAATTTTTGGTTTAGTTTTGACCCTAGGATTGGCATATTCTTACAGAGTTAGGTAAGTAATAAGAATTCTAAATTTCTTTGAGATAAAACTACTTGTTTATTTTAAAAATTGATATATGATGGCGTTAGAAGCCTCTTATCTACTCACTAATCCAAATATGACCACAAAGGAGTCCTGGCTTACACTTTTGAGTAACTCATTGTTATCAACACCTGAGACCTGAACGAGGTGTGTCTTGAAGATTTGCATTGTAATGTGTTAACACATTATGCCAAAGTGCTACCGTGTTTCAAAACAACATCTTTTTACCTTCCCCTGAAAAAATTTCCTTTGCCACCTTCTCCCTCATATCTTTATTCCAATGGTGGCTTAAAAGACTGCAAATCACAATTTTTTTTTTCAGACATCTTCATTGCAATTAACTATTAGTAATGTAAAGTAACGCAACTATAGAGATAGTCTTCGGGGCAGCTCTGCCTCTTCATGAGGAGTGCCATGGATTTTTTTTTTGAAATGAAATGTAAAGATTGGTTGTTGTACATAATTGAATAAAGGACTAGTAAATGTAAACAAAGATATCAGGATTTAATATGTTATTTTAAAGTCAGCAATGTTTTCATGCTCAAGAACTTTTGTCCAATCTAGAAAATGGTTCAAATCATTTTAGCATTAATAATTAGTAATTGGTTTTAATATAAATAATACATCTTTCTATTAACTGAGAAGTGTATACAGAAGTCATGTTCCTAATCTTGGAAACTTTTTGCACATGATATCCTTGATGAGCCTCACTACATTTACAGAAACCATTTTCTCATTAACTCAGAAACCATTAAGCTTCTGGTACAGGGTCGATTCGCAGCCTAAAGTTGATTATTTGTTCTTTCCTGGTCATTCCATAGTTGGAGTATCTAGATTCATAATGTAGATGACATTCTTGTGTTTTCTATTTAATTGAGAAGTTCGACTTCATCATATTGTACCATTGTTGTAGAACTGGGTAGAACAATGTCACAGTATCTACTGACAAACAACACAGGCTCACCCTAGTCATATATCCAATTATGTGAGTAAGTTCTGTACATGTCTTGTTAGGGGGATTCTTGAGCACAGATCTTGTATCAGTAAACATTATAATTTTCAGGTCCATTAAACTTCTACTGCTAAGCAGGAATGCTTCTAATCAGCATAAATTACCATTTCTGGCCATAGATGATCTGTTACTGAGCTCTAGTCAGATAAGGACACATCATTTCTTTCACAACAGTTTTTCCCCGACCCAGAAACGGGCAAAATATCTACTTACAGAGTCTAATAAGTCTGCAAATTTATGTTCCAACTGATAGGTTCCCCCATCCCACAGCAAAGGGCCACTTGTCAACTTAATGGATAATATAATTGTTGGCAAAAGTTTTTTGACATTCAAAGCCCCATAGCCGTGTGCGAAGCTGGAAAAGGTTCATATTTTTGCTTCTATCTATACAGTATCAGGACCAAAGTGTTTCAGTATTGCTAGTTGTAAACTTTTTATTTATAAGCACATTTAATCCATCAATCCTTTCACATTATCCAAGTTTCATAAGATATTAAGCTGTATTGTTTTTTGAACAGTACAATTTCTGTTTAAAATTCAATTCAGAAGGGATAAAAATGATAACAAGCTACACATTTGTTAATGATGGATGATTTAAAAAACAATAAAAAGTAACTATTTACTAACATTAAAAATATTTTCAGATGTATAGTATTTATGCTTCTACCTCAGTTCTTTAGTAAAAGAGGTCGACAAGCACTAGTTGCTTATGCATTTATTTTGGCCCTGACTGGACCAGCAAAAAATACTCTGCATAACATGAGAGTACTCTCAGAAACAATGGCTTGTGGGCAGGTTAGTTTTAATATTATTAAACAGTTAGAAATAGTTAGTTGATTTTGGAATATTTCATGATATGATATGTTACATTGAGTTCAAGAGGAATAAGTAAAATGACAGTGGAAGCTTGACAAAAAGATTCGTGTAGGGAAAATGTTTCATTGTCAATGGATGCTGTTGACAAGAGAAGTATTGCCCCTTAACATTCCTGAACTTTTAATGGATTTGCAAAAGAGGGAAATGAGCAAACTATAAAACATTAATGGACTGTTTTAATGTTGGACATTTCTTTGAAAGTGATAATGCCACAGTTATTGTGTGTAAAACAGACACAAGCTGATGGGAGTGAAAATGTTAAACCCTGTGTTTCATTGGGTGGGTTTGATAATCAACTGACACAAGTCAATAATTCCAGCAAGTAAAAAGTGGAAAGAAAAGGGAAGTATAAATCCAGAAGTTTCAAAAATACTGAAAATACTCATCAGATAAGAGATGCTTTGTAATTTGGAAAGGAAGAAAAAAAGAGAAATGTCGCCAAATTATGTGAAATGTGTTGCTGAAGAACAAGAAAAGTGAAAAATTAGTGATAATTTGCTGAGGGTGTAGTTGATACTTTACAAGACATATTTGTACCATCGTATGTTGGTGCAATTCCTTTGATTGTATTATTATATTATATAGTAGGCATCGGTGGAAACACTGTCACGCATATATTATTATGAGTTGTTGGTGTGATAGTATTTTGACAATGAACAAAGATAAGCAGACTGCCTAGGCTATTATTGATACTTTGACAGCAACTTATGAGAAACGAGGTATCAAGAGTATCCTATCAATCCTCAAAAAGGATTCCTGAAAGCTTGAGTATCAAGGGGATAAGGCATTTCAAGAATTTGTTGAAGACTTCAACATTTGAGATGAAGGCAGGTGGTGGTAGGTTAGAATAACATGAAATCGCTCATCAGCTATTAGGTCCCATGGGACGCACATCTGCAGTTTTTAGTCAGGCTCATTAAACATTACACCTTGGAGACAACTGGCACTTCAATAATTATAATTTATATATTATGAAATAATTATTACAATGAAACTATTATATACTGTAATTATATATTTATTATCACATTGAAATTTATTTTGAAATGAATAACTAAAGGGTGTCCCAGAAATAACGCCATTTGTGCAGTAAAGTGCTGGCAACCCTAAATTGCCTAGATGGCATGCCATCTCATATTCGCACTTTCTTAAGTTTATTAAGATTTAAGATGTGAATTTGAGAATTGTGGTCGTCTTACATATCTGTTTGTATGCACTAATCAGGAGTCTTACTTTAGAGGAAATGTATATGCTTCAGAAAATGAGGCCATGGCTGCTTTTCCTAAGTTTAATAGAAGATATTGTGGTGGCAGATTGATAACCTGTTAGTTTGTAAACATTGCATCATGGAAAAGCGCAATTTGTGGTTTATGTCCTGAACAGAAGTGCTTAGACAGGGTGCTTGTAACTTTTTACATTTATTAAACGATCGAAGTCTGCCATTTTATGAATCTGACTATGACAGGAGCAGTTCTGATGAATGGAGTTGGAACAAAACAGCAAAGAGGCAAAACTGTTAAAGTGCTTTAAAAAAAAAAAAAAAAAAAAAAAAAAAAAAAAAGAGCGAAGAAGAAAAAGCAGATTCACTAAACATATAAGGAGTTCCTGCACTAGTTACCATCAATCTTCAAATAAGCAGCGAGTTGGAATATTTGATGATATGATTCTGGAAACAAGTAATTCAGGATGATGGTTATAGGTTTTTGTGGCTTTAGCAGAATTACATGTGTGTACTGTCTCTTGTTTACCATGAGTCAGGAATTAAGCACATCTGCAGTTTTTAGTCAGGCTCATTAAGCATTACACCTTGGAGACAACTAGCATTTCAATAATTATAATTTATATATTATAAAATAATTATTACAATGAAACTATTATATACTGTAATTATATATTTATTATCAATTTGAAATGAATAACTAAAGGGTGTCCCAGAATTAACATTTGTGCAGTAAAGTGCTGGCAACCCTAAGAAAAAATCAATTTGACAGCTGACAGTTTAGGGTTTGTAAAAATGGAGCGTTACATGATAGAACAACGTGTCTTTATTGTTGAACATTATCTCAAAAATAATGAAAGTTTGACAGCCGCTCTTCGAAAATTTCATACAAAATATGATCGGAATAGTGTTTTGACTACATCAACTGTGAAGAGATTAATTGAAAAATTTAGGGAGACTGGATCAGTTGTAGACACTAAACACACTGGTCGTCAAAAAACAAGCTGTTCAAATGTCAATATCGTAGCAGTGCGTGAGAGTGTCAAATGAATAACTAAAGGGTCTAACTAAGGGGCTTGTCTCAAATGAGTCAAGCAGTGACTGTTACTTGTGCTTGATATTGCGACATGATAACACAGTTCTTTGTGACAAAATTGGATGATATTGATGTGGCCAATATGTGGTTTCAACAAGATGGTGCCTCATAACGTACAGCTCATGAAATAATTCAAATACTGCATGAGACATTTCCAGGTCGTGTTTACTTTCTCTTGTACTCTCTTGTTTCAGTGATCAGAATTGGCCCCCTAGATCGTGTGATTTAACACCTTTAGATTTCTTTTTATGGGGTTATTTGAAGTCAAAGGCGTATGTAAACAAGCCCACATCCACCCGTGCATTAAAAGATGAAATTCAATGCTGCATCAACGAAATTCAACCACATTTATGCCAAATGGTCGTGGCAAATTTCGACAAAAAAGTGCGTATGTGCCAGCAAAGTTGTGGAGACCATTTGCTCGATGTGTTATTCCGTAAATAACCCTATCCTATTTACTTTATAATTCAATAAAAAAATAACAACAAAAATACTAAAAACTGTGTTTTCTATTTAAATCAAATCTCACGTTAATTCTGGGACACCCTTTAGTTAAAAAGAAAAGCGGAAATACGTATTGTTAAGTCTTCAAATATGAAACCAGCCATCAAGGGATCAATTCTGGGAAACCAAGAATGATTGGTGAAGGCAGGATATGTTTCTACACAAGGTAGAAAGTAGAAGGTCAGTTTGGCTTGTCAAAGGCCAGAAGTGGTAAGTCGTTTGCTAGACCTCAGAGAAGTTTGTTTTATCTTGAGAGGAAAAAAATTAGGATGTTTTGAAAGCAACTCAACTAAGTTGCCCACTAACCAACAATGAAAACTACATCTGCCTATAATTTTAGACCATTATCTGTAACTGAATAGGCAACTATTATTTAAATTACATATAAATTTATATAGCCAGTTATATTAATTTTGAAATATTTGATATAGACAAAATTATGCGCTTAAAAGAATAATACCTTAAGGTCATATTAAATAAAGCCTTATAAAATAAGCTATTATTCATTATGAACATTTTATAAATGTCCTCTTACTTTATGAATTATAAAGTAAAATTATAGTACAGATGAGATATCTTTATATTTCAACAGGAAATATTTTAATGACAAACTTTATTGTATTATATATTACATAAAGTGAATTTGAAATTCAATTAATCAGTTGTAGGTCTTTGTTTTGTTCTTTTCCTACATGTAAATTAGGAGATGTTACTTTATTATTATTATTAGTTAAGTGCTTATTTTGGTTTTGGTTTAGAGGTATTTGCACTTTGTCCTATGTAAACTACTAATGATAATTATATTTACACCGTTGTCCCAAATAATACTAGATTATAATTTTAAATAGACCGGCAAATAATTATAATAATTACCATTTGATAGTTAGCAAATTATTTAATCATGATAGTTAAATCTCCTATGGACTTTATAAGATTTTTTTTTTTTATTCGTCTGAACAGGGAAAGCTTAAATCAGCAGTTAAAAACTTAATGGACATTGTTAAAAAACCTTTCTATGCAATTAAAGATTCTTTGAAGCAGGTAATGGAGAAAATAAAAGAAGTTATTGAAAAAGTGAAGGAGATCATAAATACCTTGAAGAGGATTGTTAAGTCAATAAGTAAGTTTGCCCACCAAGCAACTGACAAACCAAGAGGAAAAAATTCAGAACTTAAAATATTTAGTAGCTTATGTACCTATTATAATTATTAGCTTATGTACCTACCATTCTTGAGATTACTGAAAAGTTAGTAAAAGAGGCCTTACATTTTTCATTTAAATTTATTTAGTTTTTTTGAATGAGAACGACTTTTGAATTTTTGATATGAGTTCTTGGATATCAGAAGACTTAGTTATTAGTTTTTATTTTTATTGGACGTCCATAGAAACGACAATAATGCCTTGAATGCCTATGGGAAGGTGTGGTAAATCTGGCCCATTGACGTCAATGGAGAGCTCTGCTAACAGAACAGAATTAGTTCTTTACATATCTCCCAGTATACCATCAAACTAAATCAGATTAGACAGCTGTTATTCTTCCTCAAAATGGTCAATCAGATACAAAGTGTCTTGGACTAACCTGTTGATTTAAAAAATGGCCGGCTCATATAAAAAGTATTTTAATTTATTAGATTTGAAAGATAATTGGGAATAATTAGAAATTCAAATAATTCATGAACTTTTAGAAAATAATGATTGTTTGCTAATTAATGATGAAGTTGGAGGCCCATTATTGGAACTAGAAAGTCTACTGCTTCATTGATGGCAAGAAGAATAAGGCAAAGCATTATTCCAAGAGATGCTTCTGCTATTTTAGTTTGACCATATTTTCTCAATAGTGTATTGATTAATCCTAAAGTGCCCGAATTTTCATTTTTACATATGCTAATTCTCTTTTTACCTGTTTTGCCTTTTGGTGTATGGTTAGGTTTAAATTAATTGTCGATCTGTCACCTATCCAGTAATCATGTGTCAACACTAGGAACTTTGGCTACCACTTCTCTACATATTCTAAACATAGACCTACATTACATTTGGCACACAGTGTGCATATTATTGATTTGCAATATTGTCCTGCATGTCTTTTAATCTTGCCTTCTTGACTTTTCGTTACAAAATGGTCGATTCTGTCAAAACAAATGTTGTCTCTTACCCTTGTTGATGAGTTGTGAGCTGACAGTGTTTTTGGAAGGCCCTTCATATCCGATTTCTCTTAAAAAATTCAATAAATCCAAGCTTGTAAACAGATTATTGAAATAAAACCTAAATGGTAGTCATGGAATGAGTTCAGTCATGTTGATTAGGCTAGCAGCTGCTTTTCTGAAACATATTTCATATCTATTATTTCCATAATATTTACCTTGGCAAACATTAAAACAAGTAAGGTACCTATCAACTGTATTCAGAGACCAAACTTTGTATCCAAATATGATTGTCTTCCCTCTAATAAATTGTTTACATGAATGTCCTTTTGACTTTTGAGGGTAATTATCAAATTTTTCAATATTTATCATCTTGAGATTGAGAAAATTGAGAGTTGTCATGGCAATGAAAATCTCAGTATTTGTTCGAATCTGTTTCTTCTCATTGCATTAATAACCATTTCATTTCTTATCTCACTACATACATCCCAGTAGTATATTTTTACTGGGAGCTCACTCTAACCACTTCAATATTAAAATTTCCACAAAACATCGAATTTATTTTGGGGTGATTTCAGGATCAAGCCAGTATAAAAATAATGTTTATTTTTTAGATTCCTGGACAAACATTTCTACTATATCAACTTTGGAAACCAGTTTAAACATTTGAACAGGATCCAAGTCTTGGAAATTTGTATAATCAGGGCTTGGAAGGGAATCATTTTTCCATTTATAATATTTATTATTTAACCTTGATATTGTTGAGGGGTCTCCTGAAAAGTTTCAGAAAAACCTTTGATTCTAACTTCGACTGGTGTTATAAGTTGATTTCAGCTGATATTGTCTGGTACACTACCTTCATCTTCATCGCCAGAATCTTTGTCTGTGATCACAACTAGTTTGGGAGGCTCAATGCATATGGCATCAAAAGGTACAACAACAGCATCAACAAGTGAAGAACCTTTTTCATCGCCAAAACAAAATGGTAAGAGCCTCCTCAATACTGAGGTAGGCACAAAAAGTGAAGAAAATTCACTAAAATAAATGAAATGAGACGATTTTCAGAAATCAAGCAATTTAATGTTCTAGTGTTGCCATATGGCAAAACATATATATGTACAGATATAACTTCAACTGATTAATGCAAAATTGTATTATATAATTTTTAAATTATTATTATAATCTGAACAAACAGTATTTAATTTATTTTAATCATGCTAGTCATATAAATTTATTTTGTGAATGGACTAAACTTACCCCATAACATAATTTGAGTAGTCTCATTTTTATTTTTCACTTTTAATACTTCCTATCTTTCTGAATGAGCTCAAATTACTGAATTTTATAGAGAAAGACTCATTTGCAACAAGTGGTGGGGCTGCTTAAGTTGAAACATGTATCATGGAGTTGTCAGTTCTTGTTGCACTACCCCCTTTTTATAGTTGCCATATGGCAACACTAGGCCATTAAGGGTTATGATGATATTACATTTTCTTATATACATTTTTTTTTTTTTTTTAAATTCAATAAGCTGTTGTAAACTTAGGCATTTTTAAAAAATGGGTTTTTTTATGTGATTTATAATATGCATGGGATTTGATGACATGTTTTACTTAATAATTATGTAATTAAAGATACTTTAAATTGTCCATTATGACTAATCGGTTGATTAGACCCAACATTCCCAGTGAAATGAGATTTTTTTTTTATTAACTCCCAATATCCAGTATAATATTCATATGGAAACATTAAGAATTGTTTCCTATACATTTTTATTTTGCAACTTATCACATTTAAGTATCAGGCATAGAATATGTAATAGTTAAAAAGTAGAGAAATGTACAACAGCCTAATTTATTTTGATTCTATCATAACAATTTCTATACTTCTGTAATGATGCTCACAGTTAAATATTCTCTACATTGATATAATTTATTTTTTTTAGTTGGGGTAATTAAAACTGCTTATGAATGGTTGAACAGTATAGTATCAATGTGCAGTAAAAAAACTGGCACTCCATTTGAGCGATGTGAAAAAGCATTTCAGCAAGCTTATGACAGCTGTATGGTAAGAATATGTCATGTGAATTCATTTTTTTTTACAAAGGTAATACTTAGTTATATTTTTTATGTGGAATTTAAATTTCCCAATACCAAGTATAGACCTCTTCAAAGATTCAAGGTAAAACAAAAAAAAAAACAGTTTTAAATGCTTATTACCATAGCCAAACTATCATTATTAGCAATAGTATAAGGAAGGAAACGAAGTGTGTTTGTGAAGCTGTATAGCTCAGTGTATTCCCCTAGATAGGGGAGAATCATTTAAATTTTTTAGGTGTGAAACATTGATAAATGTTAATTTTTTATACTAATATAATGTGCAAATATTTTATCATATGCTAATTAAATTAGTGAATAATCAAAGTAATAACTTACTCAATCAGGGAGGGGGAATTTAAAAAGAAAGAGACTTTAAATATCCATCCCCCTACAATTTCTGAAAAAGCTAGGAAAAGAGAAGTTGGTGACCAAGAGAGCAATCTAATACAGTAAGAGATCAATGGACGGGTTCATCATTTTAAACAATGAAAAACAAATATACTGTATGTCATATTTTCATTATTTTTCATAATATTTATAGACGGGGAAATAAAATATTTTGTTACCCCTACCAGTTTTAACTCATGAAACAGAATGGATTCAAGCAGGGTGAAGAAGTTTCTCGTAAGATCAATTGAGAGGCAAGGTAAGATTGATGAACATTAGAGTGGATTTAATAAACACTAAAGCACTTAAATGAAATGGTCACATCGATAGAATACCAGTGAACTGGCTCCCGAAAAATACCTTGAAAGCTATTAGCATTACTAAAGACAAACTACTCAGGATATGGCAAGTACAAAAAAACAATGGCTGCATCATGTGGAAGATGTGTCCAGTTGATTAGGAGTATAACAAAGCTAAAACTATTTGTGGACAGAGATAAAATCATATTTTATATATGCATAACTAGAAAGATCTAAGTAAAATACATTGTAGAGTCAAGGTCTACCTAATTATAATGATGTCCTTTTTCTTACATTTTCGACATGAATATTTATCTCACAGTTAATGCTTCTTATGAAACGAAGTTGGGAACCTCTGTGTGATTTTACGTACATATTAAGATTGCAAATAAATATATTAATCACATTGTTTTTTTATTGACAGGAAAGTGTGCCATCTTTGCTAGATGACCTTTGCAAAGTTACAGAATTTGTGCAAAGTGTTTGCATAATTGTGAAGCCAATTGATTATGTTTGTGAATTATTTGATTTTGTCAGTGATGAAATTGTAAATTTTGTAAAAAAAAGTAAGAATTTTTATTCAATCAATTATAATTTAATTAATAAACCTTGCTTTCACTATTATATACTATTTTTCTAAGTCGGTTAATGTAATTATATACTTGAAAACCGTTGACCTTGTAGTTGATAAATGGTCAGAGATAGCACTCAAATATAATTTTTGGCCTCATTCTCTAGACCAGTGGTTCTCAAATTTTTTTTGGCCCATCTCCCATTCTCAAATATGTTGGAGTTTTAGTTAATTGAAACACTGTACAATTAGAAAAAACACTTTTATTGAGCAATGACGACACACATGATACACAAGAGACAGCAGATACCCAAAATGTGCCTCAGCAAAAAGCTCAACAAGAACTTCTACAAAAAGTCAAAATTAACTAAGTTCAAAACCAGAAAGCCTCCACAAAGATTGGTGGTATCAAGTCAGTGCCAGTCTCAGATCACCCGTTTGTGGGGTAGTCAGTTTGTTGGTTGGTACTTACCTATTTTTCTGAACTATTATTGCAAGCAATTTTTTGCTCAGTCTTTCAATCACCCACCTGAGGTTCATCACCCCCCTTACTTCCCCTCTCAAATTGTCAACACTAAGTAAAATACATTATAGAGTCAAGTTCTACCAAATTATAATGATGTCCTTTTTCTTACATTTTCGACATAAGTATTTATCTCACAGTTAATGCTTCTTATGAAACGAAGTTGGGAAGCTCTGTGTAATTTTATGTACATATTTAGATTGCAAATAAAATATAATATACTAATCACATTGCTTTGTTTTTTATTTTTTATTGACAGGGAAATGTGCCATCTTTGTTAGATGACCTTTGCACAGTTACAGAATTTGTGTAAAGTGTTTGCATAATGTTCATTGTACAACTAAACCCTTTGGTAACATCCTTTCTGTTAGTAATGAGGGTTCTCCGGCAATGGTAAGATGACACCTAGGCTTTCTGACATACTTAAAACAAGCCAAACCAAATAAGCTATCTTTACAGTGTGCCATTCATTGACAACATTTAGTAACCAAAAACCTTAGTAAACACTTGCATGGTCCGATAAATCAAATCACCCCCATTAAGAACCAATGCTCTAAACCAGTAGTTCCTAAGTTTACTATGCCCATGGACACATTCTTACAGCAAAAACATTGATCCCAGTTGAAATAACTCTACATAAAATAGAAAAATTACTAATTTAACTTTGATGCCTTGAATGGTAAATGGTGATGTAAAAATCAAATATAAATAAAACATTTTTAAATTTAAATTAGTATTTATTGAAAATATAACTTTTGTATTAAAATACTTCAACACATTATTATTTTTTCAATAAGATCGGTGAATCTGATGGGATGATATGAGGTCATTTATGTTTGGGTATGTTGGTGAGTAACATTCATAAGTCTCAACAAGCACTAATTTTCAGTCGGTTTCTTTTTTTGGCGAAGAGGCTCATAACTACTCTAAATCCACGTTCTATTAATTATGAAGTCACTAAAGCAATCAGCAGTTTCTTTCCAGTGAATCACATTGCAGGACATAAAAATTGGTATGTGTTTTTTTACCAGAATTTGCGGTATCATTGTTCAAACATTGGTTTCAGCTCCTCATTCGCAGATGATTCAATAAATTGCTTCTGTATTAGTAAGAATTCACTGAGTTTCTGGGTCTACTTACAAACGGGTCCAACACACTATCAGGAATAACTAAGTGATTAATATCTTCAAATCTTTGGCTGAGTTTAAAATGTGCTAAACAGCTGTTAACTGTTGACAATTAGAAAGTAAATCTTCATCTTGTTTTTTCAATTTGTAAAGTTGTTCAAATAATAAAATAAAAAGGAATGTCTTCAATGAGAGATAATCTTGTGAACCATGCAAGCAATTTCTAAGATTTGGGTGACTGAATGCTGTCAACGAATGGCACAATGTTAAGATATTTGGTACAGCTTTATTTAAGTATGCCAGAAAGCCTCGGTGTCATCTTACCCTTCCTGGAGCAACCTCAGTAGTAACAGTAGGGTATAGTTTTACAACAAAAAAATCTTTTTAATTAATTATATATGGTTTCACCTTTTGTGTCACTTTCCAAACATTTGGCAAATATAAATTCTTAGGAAATTTTCTCTTCTTTTAAAGTCTGACATGCGCTAAAATTACAGCTTTGTTTCCTGGCAAAGTTGACTTATCAAGCGTTAAGAGAATTCAGATGTTTTTAGGTATTCACATATAAACAATTTCTAGGCACTGAGCCGTTCCATCAATCAATTCTTTTAATCCTTCTTATATTATTACTCAGTAGAATTCTTTTTATATCTAAAGATGGATTATGAGTAATATGATTTGCATAGTTCATACATATGTCTGGCAGATTACCAAAGGTGTGCAGCTTGCTCATTTTACCACAATGGTAGTGTCTCAAATCTTTTTCTTTACTGCTTTGAAAAAAGTTTTTGTTTCTCTGTAGTACACTTGGTGTTCATTTTCAGATAAGAATAAGTCCATGGGCATAGTAATTTTGGGAACCACTGTTTTATATCATGCTATTAATTCCACAGCAATAAAAATCAGGATATTATGTCAGGAATTAAAATAACATACACGAGTGAATTATGTCAACTTTGATCTTAATTACTGACTTGTCTTATTTTACACACTACAACACAAGATGGGCATTATTTATTTGGCTCATATTTTGACTTATCATTTTAGTCAAAAAGTTGCCAATTCCCCTTTTTAGTATATGAAATAGGAATTAAAAAAAATGGCTAGTATTGAAATGCTTGAAACAAGAAAAAATCTCTAATTATTATTAATGTTTTAGAGCTGACTGAATTCACTTTGCAAGTGAGATCCATTTTCTACGTCTCAATCAAATTCAGCCATAATTTTGAATTTCATACAGAGCAATCAAAAACAATAAAAGAAATTGCTGCTGGCATAATGATGGAAATTAAACAAAGAACAGAAAAAATTGTTTATTTTTTTGATTGGATGAGTTTTGTGTTCAGTTTCTTTTTCCTGTACATGTTGATCCAGTGAGTATTCAACAGGTTAATTTTTAAAAAATATAAATTTATAAACTATACATTGATAAAGTTTGATCATATTACTTAGCTAAATTATATTCAATATTACTCCCAGAGTTTTGAACTACAAACGGAAATATATGACAAATGAATGGTTTGATAATCATTTTTTAACGGAAAACATTGTTCACCTGGATATACAGAGAACACGCCAGGGACAAGAAACCATTTTACCTTTAAATATCCATGAGAAAAAAAAATATGTTCATGTTAGTATGTTTTATAATATTTTAATATTAGTAGAGCCAAGCAAGGATTGGTGACTTCACTGTTTTTATTTTTACTATGACAAATATCAATTTTATTTTTTGTTTAACTTTTTTTACATCAATAAACAAAAATTAATTTTTAAAATGTAAATAAAACATTAATTGGTATGCATTAAGTACATAATAAAATTAGAGCTGTTTTGTCTTGTTCTGTTACTGTTTGGGTTCATTGGCTTTTTTCAACAACTGCAGTCACATGGCTAGGTATTTTACTGGTAAAGTCTATAGTCTGTTAAATATACGCTCTAGTGGAGAAGACGTAACAGAAATAACATCTTTGTCGTCTTCGCACGTTCATTTGGTTAATGCAGCCATTCCACATTTTATCACAGCTTTACAGTCCACATTGTTATTTAAGTTGTAAATTTCTCTAAATCCCAATCATTCAACATCTTCACATACAACACCATTTATTCTCTGCATCTTATATCCCTACATACTACCCTTCCTCAAGGGGTCACTTAACCCTTTGTAATGTAGTCTCCAGCACTATTAATCAATCATCATTTCGGTGTTTCAATAATTCAAAAGAAATTTTTCTGTCTGGGCTAAGTGATGATCCTAATGGTAACATGGAGATTTAAAAAAATATTATGTTATTGGTTGTTGATTAAAAATTATGAGTTTAGTGGTCTGTGAGGTGTGAATTTTCAGTGACGACAGCAATAAATCATAATTTTTTCAATTATCCTTTTTTAATACCTGTAAAAATAATTTCTATTGTTATTAAAATATATGACTTTTTAGGTATCTTCTATTCGTTTGGTTTCTAATGAAAAAAGGGCTTTGACAAAGTCAGCTATATTTCTAGGCCTCTCGACAGTTAAACTTTCCATTCACATGCTCACAGATTATAGTCTATGGTGGGTATTGAAAATGATCCGATACCATGGACAATTCCAAACTGATGCTGACAGTAAGTTACACAAATGCATATAGCTTAATAGAAATTTATTTTGTGGAGTCTGTTGAAGTGGTCCCTCCCTTAGTCTTATAAAAATTCAAGTGAAACGTAGCCCATCACCCAATCAAGGGTTCATTACAGTTACAAATTTTTTCTAAACGATTTTTTTAGAATATTGCATTAAAGTCCCAGCACATAGTGTCGTGTTCAATTTTATGTTATTTTAAACATAGATTGTATAAAGTACTTTTTCCTTGGTTTTTTTAAAACCAGAAACCATTAAGTTTGTACCCAAATGTCTATCTGTCTATCCTAGAGATTGTGCCTATGACGATGACATTTACCATACAATTTTATATTATGATCATTTGATTATCATTTGAATACTAATATTATTGAATTAATATATTTATAATTATATTATATATCAATATTAACCGACATTAATATATTATAATATAATTAAACTAATATCATAGAATAATAATATTTTCCACTTAATACAACATAATTGAGGTTTATTAATTAATTAAAAACAATGAGGGATAACAATATGTTTTTTTTATGATTTTGAGTAGAGTATCAAATAAAAAATCTTGATTAATAATATGTGTTAAGTAATGGGATTTAGTGGATTGTAATTATGCAAAGTAAATAGACCTGTCATTACAATTCTGTACACAGCTTTAACTCAACGTCTGATTCACTTGCTGTCATGATATTTTGCATGGTAGTTTCATTAGATACCCTGATAGTGCTAAAAAAGAAACCAACACTGTGGGAAATTATAAAGGTTATATTTAATTAATTATCAGGTATTTAAAAAAAAATTCAAATCATATTGAGTAGGTATTTTGATTAACGATACGTGTTTTATGTTTGGACTTTTGAGGTTCATAATTACAAAAGTCAGTAAAACAATTATTAAAATCGCATTGAAAGTTTGATCTTTTGCATTGTAGTAAAATTTGATGATCTGATCATGCTAGAAATAAATTTGGCTCCATGAAAAGTGCTAAAGGGCCATTAAATAATGTACAATTTTATAATGGTAGAAATGAATATTTTTTATCATTTTTCATAGGCTGTTAAATTAAAGCTCTTGACCCTCTGATTAACAATATGTAGTATGTGTTATTATGACTTTAGTAGTCTATAATTGCATAAATTTAAATGGTGTGAATAACTCCAGTACAAGCCCCTGATTGGCATTTTGCAAGTAAGCTCTATTTGACAACACAATGATGGTAAAATACCATTAACTTAATAATAAATCTCTTCAATCAATAAATATTGTGTAGTAAAAAATTATTTATTTCCTATCTCATTGAGTAAGATGAAATAAAGATTTCAACTTCCTGATCAATAATATTTTGATAGACATATTTTACGTATTTAATTATTTTTATTTACATAGACATATTTAGTCAAAAATAACTTATATGTATGTGATGTTTTTTAAAATAAATTATGAATCTGCTGCATATATTTATACTTAGATATAATTAAAAAGTATACAATTGTACTTGATAATAATAATTTGAGCTGCTGGTGGCGCTTTTACATAATAATGCATTTTTATTATGACTCCCTCATAATAAAACTAATAGTAATAAAACTTGACTTTATTATTTATGTATTTTAGAATAATCCAGAAAGCACCATATCTATTTATAAAAAATAAGCGTCGCTTATAAGTTCAAAATGCAGAATTTAATCACACTAAAATCATGTAAAATAATATTTTGAAAGTGTTTCTCATTTGTTTTAGCTCCTGGCAGTATTCAGGTTGTAGTTGACGGTGAAGGAATGCTTGCAGATATGTATTCTTCAATTTTAAATAGCTTTCAACCTACAGGAGTTAAATTTGACCTCGATACAGCTCCCTGTTTACCCGATCCAGTTCCTCCTGATCTTCCTAGATATAAGCAAATTGGTGAGTACCTTGTTTATTTATAGAATTTTATAGAAATAGAATGGAATTTACTGTCCACTTATTGTTTTTGTGCAGCTTTCATGCTTATTCTAGCTGGTTGACCTGTTTGTTGATTCGGTTTGTAAAAGTCTGTTCAAAATGTTCCCAAACTTTTTCAGTTTTACTAATGGAGACAATTCAAAATTCTGCCTGTAGGATATTTAATTTAAGACACCATAGTGATATACTTTTAAGAATTACATTGTCAATGATACATTACCAATTATACCTTTTTAGCTACTATACAATAGACGATTGGTTTAACACATGTATGCAGGCTTATCCTCATGGGAATAGGGGATAAATTACAATTTGCATAGGGGTTAGTTACTTAACAACCACTACCTAGACCATGGTTAAATTCATGGTATAGCTAAAACTGAACTAAACCCTGGTGAGAGGTTACAGCTTAGCACAACTAGCCTATTTACTAACCGGCCGCATCATCATCTCATAAAGTCAGCGTTATCTCTGAAAAATTTTGCACCATAAATTTATATGTAATAAGACTTTTGCATAAAATGAGAGGAGAAAATATTTAAATTGTGTTAAGGCACTGAAAAGAGATAATGAAATAAAAATCAACTCCCTTGTAGTTTCAGTGCTTTCAGCTGCTCATACTGTCATTAACAAGTGCTGATTATACTTCTTATTCGTCATTATACTCTGAATTTACTGAGAAATAGATAGAAATAGGTACGATATAAGTATGAATTATGAAAAATAATTGCTAATGACAAGCTGAGTTGCTGAAAGAATTTGTCTATAAAAATATAACAACTGTGGGAAGACTAGTTATCACCAGTTGCAACCCACAACTAGTGAAAGTTAATATTACAATTTTTTTAAAGATGTTAGAAATAAGAGCATTGTCAATTGATAAGTCCTTAAGCATGTAATTGTTGAGTAGTATTAGAGGTATGCTGCCTCCTACTTATCTTTGCTCTGTACAAAACAAGAAAAAAATTGTTCATAATAGGAAAAGGAGAAAAAATTGCAGCTGTAGTAATGTGTGACTTGAACCACTTTAAGGGAACTTTGGAAGACAAAAAGAAAATTCTAGAATATATGCAAAACCCAAATCCTGCACTGTTATAATAAATGCCTTAGTATAATTCTGTATTTAGTAATTATTTAGGCAATACAAATGCTTTATTTTGAAATAAATTCTATTAAGAGTGATCTTTTTCTTTTACTCCTTCCTGGATTTTTATTGCATAGTACTCTTGGGGAACCCATCCACCATATTATAGGAGAGACTAGTGTACAACACCTTAATTTCCATAGTTACATAATACATACTTTCTTAATTCACAACTCTACTTTGGCAAAATTACTTGGCGTGTGAAATAATTGCTATAATTTCAGCCTCATTGATAGTTGTAGCCTGGATATTATCAATATGTGAACCATATGGCCTTCGGCTGAGAAATGCTGCTATGGGCTACTACTATCCTGCTAGAGCTCGTGTGCGGGCGGTATGGCTGTATAATCACATCCTTCGGTCAAGAGGTAGCTTTTTAAAATATGCAAGAAGACAGTTAAGGCGAATGTTTCTGAAAAATGGTGAAGGTGTTGAGAAAATAAGTTTGATGGATCGACTTAGAGCAATGTATGCATTTTTTAATATGTCTTTTATCAATTTACATAGTTTTAATGAATTTGCTTGGTTTAAGTAAATTTAAATCTTTCTTCCTTACTTTTTTTATATAATGTAAATGTAATAACAGATTGATAATAATCTAGGACATGTAAATTTGTAGTTTTTATTGAAAAGAGATCCAACTATTCTAAATGCCTATAATAATAAAACATGTTTATTTTTCTGTAGCATTGACTGGTATGTCTACGCCTGGATTAAGCTAAGATTATTTTAGTGTTTTTTCAACAAGCCAACATTTAATTTTCACAGTTATACTTCACAACGAAACTTTATATTTATAATGAATTCTATCCATGCATTTACATAGCTTCATCGGTCAACTGCATGGATTTTTATTTTTTAAGAAAAGGAAATTTATTGTCAATTAAGCAATGCACAATTACCCAGTATGTTGAGTGTTCTTCCATAAGTTTACCCAATTAAACTTATGAATGGTACATATTTTTAATTTATATTATGTCAATAAGTTCATTATAAATGTTTTTGAGTTTCACCTGAAGAGAGGACAAGGATGAGAACTCACCCCAATAGAGACAAAACCATGGCAACCATTCAATTTATAAAAGTAGCTTTGTTAATTTTATATGATTGTAGGTGTCCATTTCTTAGAAAAATATGGAAAGGAAAAGACTTGGAAGCTTGTCTTCTGTGTGGGAGTCTTGGAGACTCTAATTCACCTCTGGTGAAGTGCCCTCGCCCTGATTGCGTTGGTATATATTGTGTTTCATGCTATGCTCAACTGCAGAATCTTTGCACCCTTTGTAAACTGCCAATTGAATATGGAGATTTATCTGACATTAGTGAAGAAAGGTATCATTTACTTCTTAATAAATCAATTTCTGTTAGTTATTAAGAAGTCTTCCAAGCAAAAATTTATTCTTGTTATAGTAATTTCTTACCATTACATAGATCACTTTAAGGTTTTTGGCTGAGTATATTTCTCTCTGCACTCTTCATCACGTTTACAGTCTTTTGAACAGCTATCACTATGATCTAGAAAGGCAAATCAAATGCTGTTCTATATCAAGGAAAATAATGAAAAATTGAATAAGATTGTATGTCATCACACAATTGGCGTAACAGGCGTTCGAAAATGCTCCCCATATTAAGGATTGAAATTAATAAATCCGTATCCCAGTTTCTCTGCAGGAATCTCATGTCATATATGGCTCAAGTCGATGTAATTGTCTGTACAGGCTTGGTGTAGGTTTGTAAATGTGGGATTCATAAGTACCACCACCATTTGATTCCAACTGAGTTTGATTGGAATTTTTTATTTCTCACTAGGTATGATTTTTAAGAACAAATCTAATATATTTTAGAAAAGGGAAGATAACTGTAACTTTTGTTGCCTACCCAGAAGTAAGGTGGAATCTAGAAAGCATGTCACTTCAGGTTGTCAAGTCCTCAAGGTTGTTGAGAAGGGCGTACTTATGACACTTAATAAGATGACTTAAGGAGAAGAAATAATAATGCCACAAAAAATATTCATCAATACATAGCAACCATGATGAACCTTTTAAGATACAAATCTCCCTACTATCAATACTGTCCAGAACCAATTGCCTCAAAGCATAAAATCACAATTTACTGGGATCATTATCATCAGGGTTTTAAATGAAAGGCCAGACATCTCAATAATAGATTGCAGTAATAGATAGGTCCAAATTATTAAAATAGGAATGCCTCCAGACGATAGTTTGCATAAGGTAGCTTAAAAGAAAAGATAATACCAAGATTCAGCTGAAGTAACAAGACAACTTAGATTGGAGAGCTGTGGGATTTGGTCCATTATCATTTCCTGCAATGGGTTGATCCCGGAGGACACGCTGGAATATATCCATAGTATAGAGCTGTCAGGGGGGGTGGGAAGGGGGTGACATTTAAAATTGATTGAAAATGACTGATATCAGTGTTGAATCCATTATTTAAAGGGTCGCTGAGACGAATAGTGCCTATTGGGGGTCCAAGTATGGCCCTATAAGCCTAGAGAGTGAAGAGAGGTTAAGAAAGTGTGCAAAATTAAAAAACCAACATTAGTGTGAAATTCGGTTTTCAGGGTTCTTGAGCTGATTTTTAACAGCCCAGATGATATTTAACCCCATTTTTTGTTGAATTAAAGGCACAAAGTGGGTTTAAGATCCCTAGGTTTCTCCCCCCAGACCACTTTATATTGCTTATTGCTTGCTCAAGGGTAGGTTCACCAAAGAAGTTATTAATTCCAGCTCCTGGAGGATAAACAATAAAAGTGTTGTTTACAATCATGTTTTGAGTTAAATTAAAATTAAACTGAATTTTTATAAGTTTTTATTTTATAATTTTAATGCTACACAGTTATAATTACAACAAACATACTTACAACAACGAACGTAAACAAAATCACTTCAATTTTACATTGTAGATAGAAATAATTTGTTTATCTGTCTAATAGAAAATAAAATAATAATTATAAAATAAACCTAAGGTGGTACGAGTATCTTCCAATATAGTCGGTCTGTCTATATGCTACAAATGCTCATCCTACTTTGTCTTCTGCTCTGCTACTATCTGTGTGCTTTGCCTTTATCTCTTTAGAAGCGAGCATAGTTATAGTTTTCACAGCCAGTGATAGTGATAGTAGAAGTTCCATTCTTATTGAGAAAATCTAGGTTTAATGGTACAATATTTTTCGCACAAAGTAATCTTAAAATTCCCACCCTTCCTCCCTGATTTTGTGAGAAAAAAAATGTATACCTACAAATAAAAGAGTTTGATAATTATATCGAATACATCATAGGTAGATAGATAGACATGGTGGAGGGGGACCCATAAAAATTATTCTGACAACTAGGCTTATTGCATGTTTTATCGGTCCCTGTATTATACCCCTCCCATGCAACTGCTCTTCCTCGAATCTACCTGTTCTCCTAACAAAGTCAAGAATTAACCACCATTTAATTGAGCTATAAGTTCTTCTAGTAGGATTCTATCACAGCCTAAGGTGGAAAAAGGTGATAAATGCCTCCCATTCTCCAAAAAACTGGTAGGAGGTCCCCTACCTCAATTTGCATTTGGAACAAATGGATTTCTAGGATATGCCTATCAAGGATAAGTGTCAGCTTAATCTGCAGTGTATGGTCAAAATACATGTTAGGTAAATGTTTTCCCGGCTACAGTTCAATAACCATGAGTTATTTCCTTAGAGGGTCTGTTAATGATTGCATGAACCTATGCATGGAACATAGTTGTGTATTTCCGTAGAGCCTGATACTCCTGTTTTAGAGAGATAACTGGCAGCTCCAGATGATCTTCCTTATATGATTCATCCGTGAACCACAGCAAGCTATCGTGGGGGGGAAGAAGAGGTTGTACTTTCCCCGGTTGTGGGGAGGAACAGTTTAGGAGCTTTGGTTGACTGTTGTGGGAGTAAGCCTTATAGCGGTTGCCTTGTACTGCAGGATAGGTAAATCCTGCTGTATAACTGATATCACCCGGCTGTTACCTACTATGGGCCCTGTGTCGAGCCACTGTCCTTCCATTATCTATAAATCATAATTTTTTTTACACTGTTTATTTTTAATTTCTATGTGCTTCAACCAAGCTTGTTTTAAAGGTTTTTAGTACATTTTGTAGTCTAGTTATTTAGTGAAGCTATTTTTAGTATGTTATTTATCGTCATCAAAAGATTAACATTGAGAGAAGCCAATAAAAAAACTGTTACCATTTCTTATAATCATATTTTGAGGATTCAAAGCTAATGATGTATAGGGATTCATCAGATGAAGACATAACTTCAGCACCTCCAAAAAGTAGTGAAGAGACTTCAATAGGTGATTCTGATACAACTGCAGGTAAAAAATAATTATAACTTATTTAACTTTTTGTTAGTCACATATTTCTGTATGGTGTATAGTTAAACATTAGCACTCCAGGAAGCAAGGAATTCGGGTGCCCTTCTAGGTAGTTTCCTAACTTCCGTTCCCGCTTCGGTAAGTGAGCCCTTGGTCATAGACCCACGCAATCCCTTGCTGTGGGGGTATTATTTCACTTATGTGGTGCATGCAACCAATCGTGTCAGTAAATTTGTTTTTGAACTTCTACTTAATTTTTTTTCTAGGAATTTTATGTTTTATTTTGATTTAGCGATGTTTTAATTTTTATCCTTGTTATTGATTTTTATGATTTTTTACTTAAACAAAAACTTCTTGGTCCCTCCACACTGCGCTTTATTACTTCTCTCAAATCATTATTTTCACCTATGAGGTGCATGCAACAAGTGGCTTCTTTTTTTTACCTTCTTCGTGTTATATGTTTCAATCTAAGCTCTTATACAATTATTTTATTTCAGATTAATGACGATTTAGAAATATATGCTAATTATAAACCAGAAGGACCTTTTGATGTTACAATAAAAGCATCGATGTTTTTTGCAACAAGCCCAATATAAATCTTAACTTTGTAAAATTTAAAGTTAACTTGTAGAAAACAGCCAAATTCTATGGTTATTTTTTCAAAACAAAAAAGCTCATGCCCTCTCTGACAATGAAATGAATGCATTAAGTTTTGATAAAAACATCAACAGGTATCTCAACAGTGATGGTACTGATATTGAGGCCGGCTAAAATTGGCATATATTAAAAACACCTTTTTGAACCGTATCATGTCATGAATGAAAGTAAATTTCTTACATGGTTTTTGTGCTTTTTTACTGATCTATTTTTAGTAACTTTACTAACAGGAGGTTCAACATATACAAGCTAATATAAAAATAATTTTTTCATATGTATATTTATTGGCTTTTATGTGTTTCATAGCATTACTGCAAGATACAGCTGAATCAGAGGCATCTTATGACTATCAATTTAAACAGAGAGATATGAATGAATCAAGACCAAAAATTAGGTCCACATTGAAAGATTCTGAAGTACAAGAAACTCGGTCATCAAGAGCAACTATGGACGATTATGCATTCCCAGTATGTGTTATTTGTAGTTTGGTTACTGACAACAGGCCTAAGGTATATTAAATTTTTTTAACATATACAATGTTAACAGGTAGAACATCACCCTGAAGAAGAAGAACATAGGATGACTTTAGCTCAAAGAAAGCGTTCCGGTTTATGGTCATTAATCCCTGATGAGGAAAACAAGCCAAAATTGATTAATTTAAATGATGAAGAAAGAATACATGCATCAAAAATTGGTAGTTTGAATGAAAGTAGCATTCAAGAAAAATCTTTTACTACAAAAAAAAAGTCTGATGCTCTTTATACAACCCAGGAAGTTTATAAAAATAAAAAAAAATCTATTCAAGAAAACCTTGAAATTGAGGCAGAAACATCAGAAAGTGAAATATCAGATCACCTTGGTACAATAAATTCATCAGAATTAAAACAATATAAAATGAAAAAAGAGATGAGAAAATATTTCCACTTACCAAAATTCAAAAGATTTTACAAAAAAGGTATTAAGCAAGCAGAAGCAAATGTTAATGAAAAAGATTATGACTTGAGAAAGCCTCTTTTGTCTTCTCAAAAAAAAAAGATTTCGGACATAAACGAATTAGGAAAATTTGACACTAAAATGGATCAGACAATACCTGTCTATCAAATGGAAAAGGAGGAGAGAATTAGTTTTCACAATAGTACATTAAATGATAGTATTGATGAAGGTGATGTCGAAAAAGTGACTCTTGAAACAGATACATCTGCAGAATTAAAGAGCTCACACATGATAAGGAATTGGATACGAACTGGGAGCTATCATGACTCAAATGACCTTCAGCAGACTGCAGTGCCGGATTCAAAGATGCATCCAGTTTGCTCTAGTAGACTTGAGCAAGTAGCAGCTGGTCTTAAAAATTTATTCAAACGAATTTCTCCAAACAAAGAGTTGGAAAGTGTTGCTATCGATAAATCAACTGCTGGCAATGAAAGTAACCAAAATAAGATGCAATTAAAATTAGATAAAACAAAAAATGACAGGCCAAATTTCAGAATCTGGCATTTTTGGAAGAAAGAAAGAACTGTCAATGATCAAACAGAGAATTCTGAAATGTCGAGTAAAACTGCTACATCCAAAGAGATCAATTCATCTAAAAGAAATATAGTTTTAGTTAATAGAATGGAACAAGTATCCACGAATACGATTAGAGATGAATCGTTTGTTACAATGAAAAAAATTCAAACTCCTGCTAAAATTGTTTATGAACGTTTTAAAATTGACGATTGTTATCTATAATTAGATTTATTATAAATGATTATATTTAATAAAAAAATAATTTATTAACTTATACTTTTATTTAGTTACTACTCACATTTGACTAATTAAAATTAAATGAATAATTGAAAATACTTGGCACAGTTGCAAATCTAAATTATTCACAACAAATTATACTTCTACAGCTATATGGTTATTACATTATCTAATAAAATCTTATTTATCTTTTCCAAATTGAACTAAATTTAATTTAATTTGAGTAATAAATTAAGAAATATTTATATGAAATCTGTTTTATTTAATTGAAATTAAAGCCTTCTAAACTCATTGTTTCTTTCGGCATTGTTAATGAACATAGCAATATCTCAATGACCACACCTAAAAGCCATGGCATTTCTCTTGGATTCTATATCTTGCAATTTTCCTCCATTCCTTTAACAACATCTGAGCAAGAAAGAATCTCCTTCTGTGGCCTAACCTAATGTTGGAGTTCATGTTTGACAAAACATGTTTACCTAGCAGCAATTGTGTTATGATTTAAACATATTTGAAATTATTACATCCTTGTTTGATGCATTTTGTTTAAAAAACAGTCAGTTGATCAGACTAAGGGTGTCTTCAATCAATTACATTAAAAAGCAACGCCATGAAAACTTATGAAGGGCAATCAATCAATTCATAAGTAATGAGTATTTTCCTGTTGTGTTGATTATTGTATCAAATTAAATATTTAAATTTTCTGTTTAATACTACTTTATGTGTTAGGAATTTTGAAGGCAGTATATATTGTAATGCTGTTTCTAAGGAGTATTTTGAGGGAAGGATTATTTTATTGCATAAAATAATAAATAATATAAAATAAATTACAAAATGTTTAAATTCAATCAAGTGAATGACAGTAATTGGAAGAGCTGAGAAAGACACCTGACCTACAGTTGTTTACAGTTACTAGAGAGGAGCAGTTGTTTAGAGATACTTATATGAGATGTGCGAGTTGTTTATAATTGCTGGAGAAGAAAGGTTTTTATGATGATTTCGTACAGTTAGCAGATGGTTAAACATTCTTGACCTGAGGGCCTTCATATCTCTTATTTATTTGTATTAACTCATATTATCGTATGCCATCTTATCACCTCATACATCATATTTGCATATTGGTGGAGTCTACAGGAGGCCATTGAGGCAGTATTGTATTTGGAGTGTCAGAATCACAAAACACAATACTTGGTTGGAGCAAGGCAAGCATTTGACATAAAATTTGTGAAGAACTCAAAAATATATGTGTATTATTATTTATTTTATGTAAATGTTTGGTTGTCAAGGGCTCTCCTGAGATATAATAAATTATAAGTTTAATTTACTTTTTTTTTGGAAGAAGGAAAATAAATAATAAAAAGTTTAAATTAAAACACAAAAGTTCAAATTTCAAAGTGAATGGAACATCGGTGGGTGTTGCCATTGTGAATCAGCTGGGAAGGACACTGATATTAAGTTGTTTAGAGATGCTTGAAAGGAGATGTCAGCTGCTTAAAATCTTTTGAGAAGAGTTTGCAGTTTGCGGATGTCAAACATATTTTATGTGAGGGTCCTCACTACCTAACAACTCTTATTTCATTTCTTTGTATGTCCTCTTATGTCAGTTCTTTTTATTTCTTAATATCCTTGTATTTACCCATAAGCGGAGGCGTAACTGCAGGGTGGCAGGGCTGGCAAAATGCCACGGGCCCCCGACCCAAGAGGGCCCCGGCCCAAGTGGCCGCGAGCTCAGAAATATTGTTTTAATATTGTACCTATTTATAAAAATATTAAAATATATAAACCATAATACAAATTATTGGTTGTGGGTAACTAAACTACTCGTAAGTATAATAAAGCCCCCATTAAAGGAATTTGCCACGGGCCCCAGATGATATAGTTACGCCACTGCCCATAAGTATACTTAAATCCATTTCTCATCAGAATGGCTGGCAATTCTACAGGATGCCATTGATTCGCATTATAGTTAGAGCATCAGGATCAACAAAACACACTGCTTGAGCTGGAGCAAGACAAATGTAGATGGAAAAATTGTGAAGAACTCAAAAACAGTACGCCTTATTTTTATTTATTTTACGTTAAATGTTTGGTTGTCAACGACCCTCTTGAGATATAATAAATTATAAGTTTACTAATAAAATAAAGAACTAAACAAAATAGCTACCAATGTGGGGCTTTTTCATATATTTTTTTAAGGTCATAATAAAATATTAAATAATGGAGCCCAATGTGGGGCTATTTGTTTTCCTTCATTACTCATCTTGCACATTTTGCTACTTATCGAATTGTAACTCATGATTTTCTGAACATTGCCGCTTTCATCTTCAAACAAGATGTTGGTGTTATATTAAATGTAACTGTAATTCATTTTAATTACCAAATTCATAGATGCATAAAGTCTTTAATTATTATAGGCAAACATATTGCTGATAATGGATTTGTCAAAATGAATGAATAATGAAAATAAATGTAGTCTAAAACTTTCTATTAAATAATAAAAAAAAAGTTTTTCTAGGTTAATAATTATTAGTTGTAGTATGATCTCGCTATTTTTAATTATTGCACAATCCAACACGAATTTTCCTCCTGATACGCCCATGTGCAAAGATTTTTAAAACTTATATAGCTATTTCTAACCAAAATCTTTTAAGATTTCAGGACAAAATTAATTCAACTCAAAAATTGATCATTAAAAATTTCACTTTTGAGCAAGTAGCAAGTTGTCGTGGGAGAAACATTGCGATCTCAAATTCACTCCACAGTACTTTTTAATGGAGTGCCCCTACTACTTGAGAAAGTACGATCAGTGTTCAGCTGTGTCATCTCACCTAACACACACTTCATTTGTTAATTTAATATGATATAAACTAAGGATTTGTACAAACTTCGAGAAAGGTTCTAACAACACGGAGGTCTTTTCGTAATCTTCTGGAAGGTTCTACTAAGTTCTATGCCACGAAACTTGAGCTTAAGTGTCATCAGGACAGTCACCAATCTGCTTAGCGCCCCCCCCCCCAAAGCTGTGAATTCGACACCAATATCTGTCGTTTTCGATTATTTATATACTCCTATGCGTCACCCCACCACCAATCCCCCTAACCTTCCCAGGACTACAAGAGTGTCTTAGGTGTACCAAGTTTGATGTAAATTGCTCCATCCACTTATATTTTTGTATTATATTTATTTAATTTATATTATTATACACTCCAGTGTTACTCTTGAACATAATCACACCCAAATACGTCCATTAATGTAAATTTTGAGATTGCCCATTGCGAAGTTATGAATTTTTAAAAACCTCAATTTTTACCGTAAAACACAATTTTTGTAATCTGAGTTAAATTTCCTATAAGACTAGTGCACTTATCTAAAAATGCACATCAAGCAAACGCAGTAACGGTTCAATACTGCTTTTCTAAAATAGAACCTCAAATATCTGGAAAATTGCTTTTATAAGAAGCTCACTAATCGGAAACTCAATATTTCGATTAAAATTGTAAGAGAGATGTAAGTGAGAATGCGAAAATCGTTTGGCACCTATAATAACACGAATACCTACCAGAGAACCACTGCTCCTCTGCTTTATTTTATTTTATTAAAACCTTCGTGTGTGTGTTCCAAAAAACATAAACATTTATTGCTTTAAATGTTATAATTTTTTGACTGAAGGTTAACAATAAAAAATAAGAATGTCTAAAATTATCTGTCTACGTTTCTATCAGCCAATACGTTGTTTTATTGTCTTCTTCTAAAACTCTAAGTTAATGGGATCTTCAGTAATATTCAAGCCTAATATGACATAATGGAACAAAGGAAAAAAATTGTTTTTGTGAGAGAAACTTGCCCACACTTTCTTCTAGATTTTAAGTGCCAGGCAAATGTAAAATGTGATTTCTAACCGTTTAGTTTAAACCCCCCCCCCCCTAGAACCAAGGGTTCGAGGGGCCTTTTGTAAAGCTTTGCGGGGGGGGGGGGGCAAAATATGTAGACCCGGCCCTGGTCCCACTTCAGGAAGTATAGGCATACCTATAGCTTTTGCCACCCTTTCTAATCAAAATCAACAGTGATCATTTACAAATACTGAACATAAATATATAGATTTATTTCTTTTGTTCAAACAGATTGTATACACAATGATAAAATTTAAGCTTGCTTATATATTTATTTTTCTTGTTTTTTTTTTATAAGAAATGCTATGCCCCCCCTCTGGGCACGGGAAATTCTTATAATGCCAAAAACAGGTCTATGAAGCAAGGTACTCCTGACTGATGGTAGAATGAGTTCTTCACTAATGTTGTATGGCTTTCCTGGCTTAGTAATCAGTAAGAAATCTTAAAAGAAGCACGGAGTCCATCGTCATCTGGTTGTTTGTAAGAGGTGTCGCAATGATAGTGTTACCTGCCATTTTTGTTATTAAACGAAGTTAAATCTTTATATTTTTTTTTGTCGCTATTGACTTTTGTCAAATCTTCCTTAAACACAGAAGGGTTTATCAATTCGTTTGAGAATGTTTTATTGCTTTAACGGCACATGGGTAAGTAAAGTTCTCTTTCATGGTAGCGGCATTAAGCCATATTTGAAACATTCACGCATTTTTTCTTCGTCTCACTCATCATACATACAGTCATCTACTCAAAAAACAAAGTAAAACTCTCATCAATGGATTACATAACATATATATATATATATATATATATATATATATATATATATATATATATATATATATATATATATATATAAAGAATGAATTTCGGAAGCAAGTATCACACATTGTATAGGTACGCATATTTTACTAATTTAATATTGATGAATATAAAATCAAATATTTTTACTAACTAACTTCAAGAAAATTAAAACTGCTTAAATAAATTTAATTCCAGATTCCGTTCCTTTTTAAAACTGCATAGACGTATAGGTAGGCGGCCGTGGTAGAACCGACTCACCACACGACACATTACTAATTTGCCGCATTACTAAATAATACACGTTACTAATGACTCAGTCACTTATTTCTGAATTTGTTCTTATTATTGCGTATTTAATTATTATTACAATATCATCATGGCAGTCTTAGTTTAAAAACAAAATTCATCAAAGTGGAACGATTTTATGAAGACTCATAACTGAAGATTTTTAAGAATTATTTTGGGAATCTATATTTATTTATTTTTTGAAGAGTTACATAAATTTTAATTCCAAATACTATTGAACACTTAGTGACCTTAAAATGGGGAAAAAATTAGTAGTGTATAAAATATAGAGAACTTGTCTTGTAAGGGTAGTTTGAATACCACTTCATTCGAAAAACTCGCGATCGAAAAAAATAAGCTATTATAAAATTGTTTATATTTAGTTACTACAGCTGGGATCAGGTAGGTATTGTCAAAGCATATTAGACGGGCACATTTCAAGTGTTAAAATTAATTCATTAATACTAATTAATCAGCTCATGTTAAGGCAGTACTAGTGGCATGTTGAGAACTCCTTAGAATGACAAGTTTGGATTTTTGGTGATATGTGCGCTCTCTAAATTCGACCGAATTTGAAATTTTCGGTGCTCATTGGATCCTCTACGACTTTCTATCAATAGGTTTTTCATTTGGAACGACCGTTTTAGAGTCAGAGACATTTGAAAAGTCATAAAATGGGAATTTCACCCAAAATTGAGAAAAGTAGTCGGTTATCGACTGATGATTATGATGATATTACTCACTCAAATTTCAAGTTTAAGTCAACTATTTAACGCAGAATTTATTGCTCTTTATTTGTGTGGTAAATACTTTCTCCCCAGAAAACCCTTTTTAGATGTTATGGCTAAAAAAAAACGCAAAAAAGGCGAAACTTTGATTTGTTTTAGCTTAAACTCAGCTTTCACATGGCTTTGGCATTCGAAAACTTGTTTTTTTTTACTGGTCGTATTAGTACCTAGAACATACTAAAAAATTAGAGCTAGTCTACCTTTTGTATAAGTCAATGTATAACGTGACTTATACTTATAGGCCAGTAATGTACAAGCAAGTAGTTTCTGTAGAACCTGTATACACTTATATATCTGTACTTATGTTTAAGTCAGGTCATAAGAATCGCTACCACTTTATTTATTGCTATTTATATTAACTTTCATAATAATGAAAATAGGTCGCAATTATTGTAGCTTATATTAGGCCTTTCGTGGACCCTCCGATGTTGTCAACAAATTCAAAGTGATTTTTAATCAACTAATGAACCCATCACTGGGTGAGTATCCTACGGGATTTTGTAGGCTTTTAGGTCAACAACAAGAACAACAGAGAAAGGACTTCGTCGTGGTTTGACCCCCGGTGGGGGTTGAAAATGCCCAGGTTATTTTTCAGGTAAATTTTAACGCGACCCAAACCCACCCCTCCCAAAACCATGTACTTCAAAAATAAGAAAGCTCTAGTTCAGTTCCTCCCTGAACAGTCAGTTACACGTACTTCTCGTGCACGTGTCTGCAAGAATATTAGTCTCCACGTTTCGCTGTAATCCAGCCCATTGATTTTTAAGGAGCACTCCATCCAAAAGGTAAGTTTTATTTAATTAATAAGAACACAAATATGAAAATCGTAATGATGACACATTTACTTCGTGTTTGGTTGATTCTAATCAAAATCGAAAACCCGCATGTTTTCTCCTCTGTGTTTGTATAATGGGCCTTCTGCCTGCGATCGTGAGTTCCCTCTAATGTCTTTAAACATAAAATTTTATATCAAAACAAACTGCGGACATTAAACGTTGTAAACTTCATAAAATATAGAAATAGTTATTGATTACCTAATTGGTAAACAAAAAAGTCTCTGTCATGTCGCGCAGGGCACCAAATTATAGCTATTTTTACTTCTAATTAATGGTATGTAATTTTTATTATTATTATTAACTGTAATTACGCAAAGGCATTAAAATCGTGTTCATAGAAATAACTCATTCTGTGTTATTTAAATATAGGTGATCTTTTTCGGGCGAGATTCATTTAATACCCAAATGGTGGTAAAAATAAAAACCTACTGTCATATTTACTATTTATGAAACGTTTAAAAATAAAATTTTAAATTACGTTAGAGTGAATAGAAACGAACATTGATCATATAACCCAAATTCATGTCTATTCTCAGATGGATAACCATGGACTCAATGCATTAAAATCAGCACCCCAGTTCTAGCAGTACAGAACGCTCTAGAATTCTACGGGAAACCTTCAATTTATTTTTAAATTTCAGTTAATTTATGGAGGGTTGGTTAATATTTTTTTATAATTATAAAGTTTTCGACCATGTATAGTTACGCCAACAACAATCTTTGTTCGATTCCATCCAAAGCAGTCGATCTTGAGACTCAATCGGCCGATACAACACCAAGTTTGTACCACGTTTTTTCACAAATCATTGAAAAGCACATTTTTTTCTCAAAAACTCTCTCTATGTTATTTTGGATTCTAAATGTTTCAAATAAGCGGGAGTGTTCTCTCTTTTTTTATTACTAAATACAATTACATTTGTTGCACTCCCAGGCTTATTAGTTACTTGTTCTTATTGCCAGCCCAGCATAGCTGTTTGTACATTTGTCTACACATTTACATGTATATACTTTACTAATGATTCTGTAGATAGCTTTTGTGAAGATATATTTTTCTGTAACAGTGTGCAACATTTATTTATTTTCATTATATTTAATTTGCTTAAAACCTTGGTGATCGTTTTCATTCAAACCTTCTTAGCTCTTAATTCCATTTGCTAACAGTCAACTACAATATTTTTTAAATTTTATTATACCAGCCTCTCCCTTCTGTTTTGGTGAATAAATAGTGGGATGAAGCTAATTATTTTATATTAATTGACCGCTGCGGCAATACCTATAAATATTATTTAATTAGAAATAAAATATTCGTTTTCTTTGTTCCACGTCATGCATACCTGTTATGATGCATTTAACAAACTCTGGATTGTTGGTTACTTCGTTCAGAAATTCTTTGTCGATATCCACGCGTTGTTTTTTTTGGATAAAATTCAACAATTTAGGAACGAACTTTGCTGCCACACATTTCATGCCAAAAACTTCGGATAAAATCGCTTGGCATGATGTGTCAACTTATCAGCAACCCCTCTAATAGTAATTCTGCGATCGTCCAGAATCATTTTCTTAACTTCTTCGATGCCGTCGTTTAATGAAGTGTTAGGGTGCCCAGCGCGATCAACGTCTTCACGGCCCTCTTGAAATGTTCATACCACTTATAAACTCTTGTTTTCCTCATAGTAGATTCACCAAAAGTCACTGACATTTTTTTTGACAAAATTTAATACAGATTCTTTGATCCAGTTCTTTTTTAAACTAAAACTCGCCAAGAACACCAAAACATGTATAACTTCAGCGACTGCTACTAAAAAAGAAAACATTGAAAACAGCTGCAAATTTGAAAGTATTTAAGAGACATGTGTACCAACATGATAAAAAAATAAATTTTACTTTCGGAATCATAAAGCGCTTGAAATTATAAAATTCTCGTTACTTTTTGATAAAATCTCGTATGCTTTATGACTATTACTGACCCACATAGTACTTCATGTTGGACCCGTCGTGAATTGCATTTTTATTTTGAAAACAGCACGCTTAGCTGTTTTAAATCTATTATATCATTACAAATTCTATTCTTTTGCATCTAAACAATTTAATCACTCGATAAATAGATGTAATTCCATGCAATGGACCAAACTTAAATATATCTGTTTTTGAATAAAGGGATATTTTTTTTTTTTTTTTTTTCATAGCCCCTTCAAATTTACAGATAATTATATATATATAAGGGATTTTTTTTTCCTTTCATAGCCCCTTTAAATTTATAGGCAACTACATACAACTATAGATCCTCAGGCGAATCTATTTACAAATTATTTTGTATTTCCTGTAGCATCACTACATTATATACAGGTTTTGTTATTTTATAGAAATTATATAATGAATAAACAAGTATAATGATATACATTATACGTGACTGGACTAAACTGACTAATAAAGATGATGGGGCTCACCTTTTTGATCAACCTTAAAACTAACTTACATACTAATTCTTGTCCTAATTTTTCCCCGACAGTCTGTTGCCATCGATGCGGGAGGGATGGTGGGGTCATAGTGTTAAACACTGGGTTTGTCAGGTGCTGCAACGAGTCGCAAAACTTAATGCGTCTCCGGCGGATGAACTCACCCACCGACGGCACGCCAAGCAACGGGTGCAGGTCAGCGTTCTTCAACCTCTCGAAAGAGGTATGTCGGACCACTTTTCGCATGATCCCATTCTGGAAGTGTTGGAGACATTTGGCTGTATTGTCAGGCAAGTGGGTAAATTGCGGGGCACCGTACAGCAGAGCTGGGCGGAGGACACATTTATATATCATCAATTTGAGACGAAGCGACAGGTTAGGTGAAGTTAGCAAGTGCGATAGCCGGTAAGACCTTTGTCGTACTTTTTCTATTTTATTACTAAAACGAGTAGAGAAATGGAGATGCCTATCCATTTTTATACCCAAATAGTGCATTGAGAAAGCTGGTGAGTTCTCTTGCCCTCCTATGCTATACGATGTTGGCAAGGATTTTTTCCCCTTTTGGAGGGAGAAGATTACGCAGGTGGTCTTCCCTGTGTTTACACTGATGTTTAACATGCCCAGTCTGTCACTGATAACGTTACAAACTGACCCGGCGTGTGTATGAGCTCTTTGTGCACTCATGCTGCTGCTGTAAACCGCAATGTCGTCGGCGAAAGCGATTACAGCAGCTTTCTGATAGTTTGTCCCAACAATTTCAAATGTGTATATACTGAAAAGAACCGGAGACAGAACCGCACCTTAAGGAACTCCACAAGTCAGAGGGAATGGGTTAGAGAGGCAATCACCCACCCGTACCCTCACCGATCTGTTCTTCAAGAACGAAACCAACATGGTATATAGCTGCTCTGGGCATTCCCAGTCACAAAGCTGTTGGCACAGCATCCCGTGGGACACTGAGTCGAAAGCCTGCGTGCAGTCCCACGAGATCGAAGCAGTTGCTGTATTCTTGTTGATACCGAGGGTGCCTTCCGTTTGTACCTTCACAAGCGGATGTTCTGTACTCAGATGAGCCTGAAAACCTGTCTGCTCGTACGGAATGATAGCATTTTCCAAACAGAACTCCTTCAGGTAGTTCAGTATTATCTTTTCGAGAATCTTCCCCATGTGAGGGAGGAGACTGATCGGAGGATAGTGGGCTAGGTGGTCGCCTCTCTTTGTGGGCTTGCGCAGCGGGAACAAGATAGCTTGTTTCCACGCTGTCGGGAAGTATCTGATACATGAATTGTACAGGTTAACGAGTTGGGCAATCCCTCTCCTCGGCCGCTGTTTCAGCAATACCGTTTGCACCCCGTCGCCCCCTGGTGCTCGGTTTCCCTGAAACCGGCGAAGAATCGCCTTGAGCTGCTTCGGGGAGACAAACATATAGTTCTGACCTGTCTTCAGCAGCTGAGGTTCGTGGTAGTTACCTGTCCTAGCGGCGTTGTCTGCGGTATAGTGGTCGGCCAATATTTTAGCCTGTTCTTCCCATGTGTACAGGGTGTCTCCATCATGAAGACGGACACCTGAGTCCTTCTAGGTAGTAGTCTTTAGGAGCTTCCAAAACTTACGGAAATCACCATGTAAGCCATGAAGCCGTTCGTACCACGTTGCCGTCTTCCAATTCCTCACCAAGCCACGAATTTGTGTTGTAAGAGAGTTTACAACTTTCTTGGCCTTACCAGTTATTTTTCAAAGTCGAAGAATATGGTCTGGTGGTTTTTGTAGCATGGGAGGCTTCGGGCTAAACTTTGGGATAGCAGTGTTTGCTGCATCGACGATAACCTCGGTCAGGAAAACTACCTGTCGATCCACTTCCTCTGTAGTGCGGAGAACAGGAACCGTATGCAATTGGTGGTAAAGTTGCGATCGATATAGGTCTCGACGACTTCCGTCTTTCAAAGGCGCTAGACATCCAATACCCCCGGGGCAGTTTTTAAAGTTTCTGTTATTATTGTGATATCCTCACTTACATCGATGCCCATAATTAAGAACTTTTTTAACCTTTGGCCACCTCTTGGGCGTAGGTGTGGTGGGGAGTGTTCTCTTTTTTCAGGGCAGATATAGCTTTTTGTCGATCAGTCTCGTTATCAAAAAACAGCCTGACCCCCTTTTGAAAGGGCCGAAAGAAGTACGCTGATACCCCGATATACGCCAACCTCGCTCTGATGGTAGAGGGTGGCTTTTGAATATAGGGATTTACACACATAAAAAAAGATTTAATACATGAGAATTTTTCTTTTAACGAGAAAAGGATGAACAAAACAAAATCTTACAAATTGTAACCTTCTTAACTAATACTAATAGAAATAATGTTATCCTATCAGGCCCTTAATTGCCCATTAACTAAAATTAATGAGGCTATAGTTATAATACTTATAATAATAAAAATTTCTTGGTTGATTGAGAGAGCAAGGGACGATTCTCCAAAGTTCACTAAAACACTTCTTCACCCTCACCCATTAAAGGCAAAAACGTTATACATGATTTATGTTGATGAGGTTGTTATATGGCGACATCTCATTCTTCCGGGTCAACTGTCCTTAACTGCCTTCGGCCACCTTCCTTCATTTCCCCTGATGAGTAGGCGAAGGGATCCTCGTCCTAGGCCCTCAAACAAAAATTACTTACCCTAAACTTAAATTGTATTGCTTAGGTTTAAGAAAAAATAATCTGATATTCCTAACTTATCCCAATTATTTAAACTAACTATCCTAAAATTAAATTTTCATCAGTGAAATTTTAGAGGACGTAAGAGAAGATATAGATTGATGCAAATTAAGGGCGGCAATAAACAAGAAAAAAAATTATGAACAGAGCTAACAAAATAACAATTGACCAGGAATTTTTTTTTAAGCCCCTTTATTTACATTTTTTCACAAAAATATGAACACAACAGCATGAACAAATTGGCAGAATAATGGCTCCTCTTGCTGCATAGCACAACATGCATTTATCTTTTAGCAGTTAAAATTACAATATCAAAATAGACTGGACTAGGTGACGGGGCACACCTTCGGTTTAGAAAATGGGAAAAACTTAAAGACTAAAGCGTTCCTGCCTCGACTGGGGAATTGGAACTGCCATCGACAGGGGAAAGGAGTGGGGGTTACCGTGTTAAGCACTGGGTTTGTCAAGTGATGTAATGAGTCAAAAAATTTGATATGTCTACTTTGAATGCATTCATCCACTGTAGGTGTATGATATCAAAGATATCGTGAAGCTCACTGTTCCTCCGTTGCTCGAATGAAGTATGTCTGACCACTTTCATCGGTATGCCGTTTTGGAATTGTTGGAGTCGCCAAGCTGTCATTAAAGTCAGATGACGAAAAAATGGAAATTCCGTCAATAGTAGCGCTTATTAACCCGGCTCGAACTCCACATGTTTCTAGACGATGAAATCCGATCAGGTTTGCCCATTAACTCAACAAGTCCAACCCCGATTGAGTCAAATGAACGAAAGTTCCACGATCAACAGCTTGGATCAGAAAGTGGATCGAAATTGTAAATAAAATAGCAGCAATTGTGCTCAGACACAAGCACTCGAGTGACTGCATCGGAAGTCACTGACTCAATTGGTTTACTCATTGTTCACTGCAGGCATTACTAAACTGTAAACAATCTACGTACAACAGGACGTATTTAATCCTGACCCGGTAAAGTAAATTTCTAAGTAAACATATAGCTGTTCTAAGTTTTTTGAATTACATAATTAAAATAAAACACGTAAATAAAAATGAATTAAATTCTAATTTGGCAAAACTAATTTTATTAAGATCAAATTAAATTTAAAGACTAATATGAAATTATTTCCATTAACGTATGTTGATCGTTAACATAACTGCCAGACGAAACTGGCTTTAATTATTAAATATGTAATCCTTAACTTGCTCTATAGACACTATTATATTTTTAACTAATTGTATCTTTATTTTCTTTCAGGAAGAATAATGCCAAGCTGCTGCCTCATGAACGAAATCCCCAAATACCGTCGTTCTATCAGATACAATGATGAACTAGAAAACGATCTTCATCTCGCAGTGAAAGAATCGAGAAACGATTGTGTCTTAGCGATGGTTAATGGTGGTTTACCAATCGATTGTGCCAATATTTATGGCGAAACGGCACTCCACATTGCAGTTAGAATGGACAATTATCAAGTCATTTATTTATTGCTCACAGTAGGTGCCAAAATCGATGTGAAATCGAGTTCCGGGGAAACACCGTTCGAGCTCGCAGTTACTTTCGATAACAAATTTGCGTTGAAAACAATAATAGACTTTCTTTACGAGACTCAACCATTCCTTCTTGAGGAGTTAATTAATAAACATTACACCGGTGGGATATCATTGCTGCACATGTCCACTGATCTGAATGTGTTAGCAATGTTGGTTCAATACGGAATTGATGTCAACATTTTGTCAAAGAAAGGCGAAACTCCTTTACATCATGCCGCTGCAAGAGGCTATCTAATAGCTACTGTTTTACTTGTGCACGCTGGCGCTAAATTAGATGCGAGAAACCCTGAAGGAAAAACACCTAGGTCACTGGCTATTGAGGCTGGTCATGATGGTGTTGCTTTGTTTCTTGACGACTTCAGCAAGGAAAATGAATTTCAATTTAAATGGATGGACTTTTTCGCTACTATTTATTATCCGCTAGATGATTTAAATTCATAGCTAAAATTAAAAATAAATGCTTATGCTAAGGTTCTAGGTTCAAAACCGTAGGTGGAACGTGAATTTATTTCATTTCCATAATTGTAAATTATTATAAATATGTTATATAAATTTGAAATTGTTAACTACGTTTTATATTTTTAATAAATGCCTTTAATTTGATTAGAACGAATTCATATAAACAAAAAAAACTGCATTAGTTCCATTCAATACTTGGCTTGCTTTACACAACCTATCAACTGATCTGTGAAAACAATAACTTATTATAAGGAAAAATTCCTTGTGATAGCTTGGCTTATTCCTGGGACAGTTAAATGTTTATTTAAGTTATTAGCATTCAGAAATAGCTTTGATTTATTTTAACAATCAGCTAAATAATAGCATCATGCAACTTTTTGTAAATTTGCAAATTCTTTTTAAAATATGTTATGTAAATATGCAAATTATTTTTAAAATATGTTATGTAAAGATGCAAATTATTTTTAAAATGTGTTATGTAAATTTGGAATTGTTAAATACATTTTATATTTTGAAATAAATGTCTTTTATTTGATTATCAGGAATCCATTGGGTAAAAAATTCATTTACAGAATTACCTGTTTATGGTAGGAACATCCAGGTCTCAATGTAGCTGTCTGTTTCTTATATGGACGACGATTTATTAGTAGATATTCCTATTACCTTGTTTTGCAGCCTCTGTAGCTGGTTAAAAGATAACACTTATGTCTTGCAGCCCTTATTTCCACTACTGAGCCCTAAGCCCAAACAGGCTTAAAAAATAAATAAAAAAATACTTAGTTTGATTCAATACTTGTCGTACTTTACACAACCTGTGAAAACAATAACTAATAATATATGAATTATTTCTGTTAACATTTTATTAATGTAGGCCAATTTTTTTGGCCCTACATATGATATTTGTTTCCCTAATGTGTGTGTTATAAATGAACCACTGATCACATTTGCTTATTGCCCAATAGGAAAGGTTGTAATTAAAAAAAAGGTAGTATGTGTTTAACTTTTATTTTAGGCCAAGGGATGATTAAAAGCTATGAGGGGTCATTTTTTCGGCGGCATTATGTATTATATATTTTGTTAGATGTTCGGTTTTTCGATAAAGCACTTAACACCATTACTGAGTACACTTTTATTTTACATCACATTAACCTTGATCACTAACTATATACAACAGGAGAAGTTTACATCAGTGGTCACATATCAGGATTACAACAGTTTCTCCCTCAGAAAAAAAAAAATTCGAACAAAGTTACAAAATAAAATAAAAAGATAAATAAAATATATATTTAAGAAAAAAAAAAATTGAACATTGGAAAGAAAAAAAAAAAATCTTTAAGAGACATCTCACTAGTATGTTAAATAATCCTGTAGGTAATCTGGCCGTCTTTTTATTCTATCGGATTTACTGAGCTGTGTTTCATGGTCTGGTTCTGGTATTAAGTCTGGAGCGGTTATAGATTCTGGTTCTGGTGTTCCTTTTGGTATGGATTCTGTTTCTGGTATTTCTCTTGGCTGAAGAGACACATATTCGTGTCTCTTTTTTATGTTATGGTGATGATATTCTGGTAAGGGTTCTTTAAATGTGACCTTTTTAGCTCCCAATCTTTTAAGTTGGTCAATGTGTTGTTTTATTTTTCTCTCTCCATCAAGCTGTACCATGTAATGAAGGCCCCAGCTTTTCGGTGATTGTTCCTGGCCTTCATTCCACCTTGTTGTTGATAAAAAATCTGGTATTCACCCTCGGCCCTACTTGGAGAGATCTGGTCCATGGCAGGGTTACTTGATCAGATTTTGGCTTGTGAAAGGGTCGCAAGGCGTCTAATCCGGTTCTTATTTGCCGGTTCAGGTATTTCTCAGCTGGTGATGTTCCATCGACCAGTGGCGTTGCCTGATAATGAAGAAGTATTTTCTCTATCTTTTGTTTCATAGGTAAGTTTTCTGCGATCATAGTTTTTAGGTGGTTCTTTAACGTCTGCACGTTGCGCTCATCCAAGCCGTTTGTAGATGGGTGCCCTGAATTTTTGCTTTATGTCATTTTCTCGGCAATAATTTTTGAAGGTTTTGTTACTGAAGATAGATGCGTTATCTGATACTAGTACAAATGGATAGCCGTGTGTTGAAAACATTTTGTTTAATAATTCGATTGTATTTGTAGTATTCGGTGCATTTTTGCAGATTTTTACTTCTGCCCAGCGTGATTTTGCATCAATGAGGAGCAGGTAATTATATCCTTGGAATGGGCCCGCATAGTCAATATGCACATGGTCCCAGTTATTTTCCGGAGGGTCCCATTTGTGAACTGGAGCCTTTGCCGGGCTACTTTTGACAGATGAACACTCCTGGCACTCCCTTAACATTTTCTCTATTTCTTTATACAGGTTTGTCCTTGTACAAGGCCGGCTTGTTAATTTCTTCATTTTAGTAATGCCAATGTGAGTTGCATGCTGAGTGCAGCTGTTTCAGTACTTCTGCCTGTAGAGCTTTTGGGATCATAACTCTATCGCTCTTAAACAGTTTGCCACTGTCTAGGGTGTACTCGCTATCTATTGACGTCAGCAATAGCTCGTGCTTGATTTTTGATAATTCTGGATCTTTTTCCGTCCCTGCCACAATGACATCCGGTGTAAGCATTTCTGTTGATATTTCGAAAATTTGTGATGCTCACAGTTGATAGACTTCTTCACTGATGAACATGTCTGACGATTTTCTGGTTTGCTTTATGGGTGACCATGATAAACTGAAAACATTTTCATTGCCAGATCCTGTCTTAAACTGAACGGTGTAATCAAACCCTGCTAAGAAGGAAGCATAACGCAGTAAGCGAGCAGAGGTCATTTTTGGTAACTTATTTTTTTGAATTAAGATTATTAGATGCACAATAAATAAAGCTTCTATTTAAAGAGATCTTATTGCCATTATATTCATTGACTGTTTAATGAATTGAATAGAGATTTATTTTCTTTCAATAAGAATAATATCATGGAGCTGTCTCCTGAGAGATAATGCCTACTGCCTTCCTTTCATAAGGGTTAATGAACAAGAAGACAGTGACCTGCATTTTGTCATCAGGGAATGAAGGATTGATTGTATAATTAGGTCAATTGCTAATAATGACCAGGTTTCTATAGTAAATGTTTATGGTGAAATGTCTTTACATATTGTAATCAGAAAAAATAATATTCCCGCTATTTTAGCTTTGATCAATGCAAATGCAGAAGTTCTAAGAAGATCTAAAATCTTATACCAAAGAGACACCATTGGACCCCCGGGTTTACTTTTGAATACAAAAAGCATTGAAAATAATGTTAAAATTTCTATAGCATTCTCATCCATTTACTGTAGCAGAATTCATGAACAAATTGTACAAAGGTGGCTTTTTATTCCTGCATATGGCCACTAATTTAAATGTGTTATCATTGCTAGTTGAATATGGTATGGATGTAAACATCATGTCCAACAAAAGTGATAATTCTATACATGATGCTGCTGCAAGTGGCAATTTAATCGTTGCTATTTTACTTGTGAAAAATGGCGATTTGAAAGAAAAAATGACTATTCAATTCAAAATGAATTATTATTGTATATTGTGGACTGCTATTTTTTTGATCAGTGTCTGATCTTTCTTTTTGATTTCAGTTCACAATCAATAATATTTAAAAGAATTTCATTAAATAGTCATCAACCATTCATTAAATAAACTATTTGTTTAATAATTTTCCTCTTCCTATGAACATCGCCTATATTTTCCTGATGTAATAATGATACATACAGCATATATCTGTCTTTACCTTCATGTATCCCTCCACCCATGAAATATTGTTATAAACACCAAATATGTATACCCAAAGAATTTGCCATACTCAATATTATAAAAAAAAAAAAAATCCTGTGTTTACTTATTCTTAGGCAGACACCTATATTAAAAATTGTGTCTTTCTGATTTAATATCAAGCAGTATAATTCTTATTCTTTTCTATGAGTTGTATTCTCTCAAGGTTTAATTTAATAATATGTAACTTGTCGACCCAAGTTTGACTTTGAAGCATGCATTTCCACATGGTAGATCCATTTGATGTCCAAGTGATGGTATAAATAAAACAATTCCCACAACAAATAATGTATATTTATTTAAAAAAAAAAAAACTGTTTTGCTATCATACTTAGTAAAATATTGAATTGGAGATCTTAACACCGTGATTAATAATATTGAATACATGTTTGGACTTTGATGGGATGTAATTAAAAAATGTCACAAAAACTGTTTTTATTCAAGCTACCTCTAAATTTCTATAAATTTAAAGGACATAACTGTGCCAGATTTAATCAGCTTAATTTTATGGATATGTTGCTGATGGAGGGAAAGATAATATTTTTTGTTTTATGGCTTGGACTATCTGTACTAAAAGAAGTAGTAGAGTATTTACTATTTTACTAAAAGTCGTAAATAATTTGTTAGTCCATTAAAAAGTCATAAATAATTACTTAGTTCTCCAAAAAGTCTAATCATAAATAATGTGATGATAAAATCATGTTAAAATTTATAAAGAATCAAAAATTATGCTTGTACCGTAAAGCTAGATATTGTTACTGGCTGCTATGATAAATGTGCTACTGGTTTTGATTCTCCAAATGACAGGGTCAACTTAAATTCTTCTCCATGATAGTAGAATTAGATCAAGCCTTATTCAACGAATATTATGAGATGTATATAAAGGTGGCTGTTTTAAAAGAAACAAAAACATTTAAAACTACAGTTTAAAAGAAAAATGGCTATTGAATAGTAGTGAAATAATTTTTTATTATCAAGTGATGATGTAATTTTTTTTTTTGTTTATACATTCCTTTTAGCATTAGTCAGAATAAGACACTAGCACTACATAAACTATAATTATACTTGCATGCAGTAAGGAGTAAGTTAAATGGGTCCAAACAATCCCATTCCACATGAGGTAGTTGATCTAGTAGACTAAGTAAACAAATTAAAAACCAATTATGTAAAAATAGACTGAAAAAAAATTAGAAAAATTGTATTTTCAGCATGATCAAACTCATCAGACATAGTTTATCGATGGTAGTTAAATTGATTGTTAATTTGTCATTGAATAATTGAACATCTGAAACCTTGAAAGCAGAGTATGACGTTTGGAAAAGAAATTGGGCAGAAGGTGAATATGCAGAGGATATTTTGGATGTTTGCTGTAGTTTCATTTCGTTATTCTTCCCTAATATGAAGAAATTAGATGGAATTTTTGCGGTGATTTCAGCAACCACTGCAAGGCTCAAATAAACTTGTTCATTTATAAAACATAACTATGGATAAAATTTAAAAATTTTATGATATAACTAACCAACAGACCTGGCTTGTGATATTTGTCTATGAAAAGTTCACTGCCTAACTGCAGCTTTTACAGTTGTATTCGGTATTAACTATATCTATTCAATACCAAATACTATTGATTCAACAGCGATATCAATTATTTTTACATGTCACCCACTTCTTAACCCCATGTTTAGGGTTACATTTGTTGCTATACAACTCTCACTAGTAGCGAACTTCTACCATTCATTACCCTGGGTATTACGTTCATCTCTTCATTCACACTGCTTCATACATTAAGCTGCACCCAAACAAATAAAATAAAATTAAGTTTCTTCAGCTTAAATCGCACCATCCCAATAATTATTTTAGTTTCTCAGATACTCCTTAGAAAATAGCTATCTTTTTTAAGATATTTAAGTTTATAATCAGCTTGTCACTAGTAGTTGAATCATTTCTTCTGAATGCCCTCTTTATTGAGGGCATACCCACAATAAATTTTGATGTATTTTTCATAAAACCTAACTGATCAGCTATAACTTGACTTTGTCTTTGATAAATTTCTTATATTTTTCAAAACCCCTTCAACTAAACATTTTTCCAGTTTTGAAGGTAGTTTAATAATAAATCTTATTTCTGACCAGTTGGATATTTTTAAAATCGTTAATAAAAATCTCATGTCATGAATACTCATTTTTTTCAGTTTTGCTGCTGTCATTGGTACTGGTAATTTAATAAATTTAATGGAATGATAAATTAGAAGAGTTGAAAGATTAAGAAAAAAAATATTACAAAATAATCTTTAAAAACCAAAATATAAATTTTCAGCTTTGAATGGCTGTGAAACATTTTTAAAATTGTTGTTTTATTTTAAAGGAGGCTTAGCTTTCTTTATTTTTGGTCTGATTTACTTTTAAAAGTAGTCACACTATATTATTCCAATGGTTTCAATATGAAACTGTTGCCATGTTCAGAAACTGAACCATTTTAAATTTAATATGCTTATGATGAAAATCATTCAATAATAAATATGACAATTTGAGGGCAGTGTTTACATTTTTAAGGACTGAAGCCAGAGTTTATCCTTTAAATAATCGATAAATATTTCATTACAACACTCCGTATAAACTAGTCCTGGAAAATTGTCATTAGTTTTCAACCAAACCTATGCTTGGTTCTCAACAGTTTCCAATAGACTTATCATTTCCAGATAAGGAAGAAAGTAAAACAAAATATTTTTTTCATTCGTTGCTGGGCATTTTATAGAAGTTTGGAAAACCTAAATAGTTGTGAAACTTAATTTAAATAAATAATTTAAAAAATAAATTAACACCGATTATTTCTTTGAGAAAGTAAAAAGTTTGATTTCAAACCCACAAGAATAATTTGTTTTGTCAGTTCAGAAAATACCACTTGGTGTTCTAAAATGCAAAGATTGTAGAAAACCGATAGATTCTCTAAAAGTGATATAAATAAAACTAGAGAAAGAAGACTTTACTAGCAGCTGTGACTGAAAATAAAATTTTAAGACGGTTTTAAGTACAATCACAATTCAGTGTGCCGAAAAAACTTAATGAAAGGGGAAGATATCCCTCAATGAAAAAAAAAATTGGACAAGGATTCATACAATATGTGTATACATAAACACATGTATACAACTAAATCCAAAACTGAGAAATACAATTGCATAAAAAATGAGAAAAACTTCAACCATAAGTTTCATGCCCCTGTTCAAGTAATAAATAATTATATTACAACTTTAAGACTTAAATTACTTTTCGTAATTGTCTTAAGTGATTATATCCTGCCTAAATACATGAGGCATCTTATTCAAAGAAATATTTGGATTTCACACTTTGTCAATAAAAATACATAATTGTGGGAGCCACATATTCTTTGATTACTTAATGAAATCTGAGCAACCAATATAGATATAATAGGCTTGAGGGACTGTCTAAGCATCATCACAAGTAAGCAGTCATAAACAGTATGCTCGAATCTTTCTTTTACTGAATCTTGACTAATCATTCCATTCATAATAAATGAGGATACTTTCTAGTTTAACATCATCTACCAAACGGTGCTCTAAAGCCAATCACTTTTGTTACTTCCAAACATTAACAATATATGTGTCAAATATGCAGATGAATAGATTAAAGCAGATTAAGGGGTAAAAGAACAAGGTCACAACCCCCTAGGATTTTTCTTAATATAGTGAACAGTATTCTTATTAAACTTAATAGGAATCTAGTAGTAAGTAGGAAATGAGGGTGATTGGGAGTAAAATCTTAAGGTTAAAGCAATATGTGTATGGAATTTAGTGTGAATCTAGTAGGGTAAGAGCTAGGTTGTAAGAAGGGACAATATTTAGGTCCTTACCCCTGCATTTTTTTTTTGTAAGGTGTTAAGCACTATTTGTACTGTATTTGATGATAAAAAAATGTTAGCGGATTGGGAACAGTCCCCACATAAATGTCATTATCTATGACAGTTTGTTCCCCCTACGTTTTGTTCAAGGTGCTGAACTAAATACAAAATACAATTTAGAAACATTTAGGGTAGGGGAGAGCAGGGTTGGTTGGTGTAGGGAGTAGGGTAGATTGGCCTTTTGCTTATAATTCTTACTACACCTGTTGTGGAGGTACCATCATCATATTATGTGATGTACTCAACCTTGGTGGTCTTGTCTCGAGGTTTCAGTGAGGTAGTAGCCGTCTAGAGGAGATTGTGCTTCGTTGAATGATTTTAAGTGTAGGTAAATTTTTACATTTTCAGTAAATTTGATTCTAAGGAATGTCAAAACATTTGACTCCTATTCTGACCACAATGCTCCATACTACATTCAAAACCTGAAAATTGAAACCTTTTGTGGGGCAGGTTGGTTCTCTGCTACTGAAGTTTGTTGATGCAGTGGCCAACTAACACCACTTTCGCTATTGTTTTTGAACGTAACTACTACCTTCATTTTTTTTCAGATGAGAATGAATTTATACTTGGATTTTAAACTGACTGGCCTGGTCCTGCTCAATGTGTCAGACAAGAACATGTACCCGTAGAACTGCTAGGAGAGTACTAATGACTTGAATGCTTCAGTACCAAGTTTTGTTGATGCTGGATACCCCCAGCCAGACTCGAGTACAGGTTTGTCTGTTGGGGTGCCACCTGAAGAAATAAGACCTCTGCCCAAAGCTCAACCAGGAAAAGTTTTTAACAGAGATCAGAAGAGAAGGCATTGTGAAATTTTTACTGATACCCATGTCAGAACTGAGCTTAACGATTTAAAAAAGAAAATTTCTAAAAACAAGAATAAGAGAAAAGAAGGTGCAAGTTTCAACAGCAAGTTAAACATAAAGAGAAGGTGAAACAAGGCTTTTCTTAAATTTCAGTGAGGATTAAAGCAATATTTGCTATGCAGAGAGAGGCGACAATTGAAGATCTCCATCACCCACAATACAATCTTATTGATCAACCAGCCCAGCCAAACTTTCATGATACAATCGAAGGACTAGGAAAGGGAACAGAAAACTCTTCCGGCACTGGCGACTTCAATCTTTCTCTGCTGGCGAATATGTTGCTCCAAACTACGGAGGCAAGACGTATCCTGGAATCATGAATGCAATTGAACATACACAATGGAAAGGAAGCACGAGATTCGGTAATGGACAAAAAAAAAAGATAAAATATGGTATGGCCCTGCCGATGTGAGAAGAATTCAGCCTTCAAAACTGATCTGTGATGCCAAACAAACATTTCTTATTGACTTCTGAAGACTGGTAAATTTGTAAGAAGTACAACAGAGAGGGGAGAGGGGGCATAGATTGTAGAAAGGAGTTACTGTTGTATCTACTACCATATGAGACTGAAGAATATGTTAACTATTATTGTAATGTGATATTAGGCAATAGCTAATGACTGCCATTATAATGTGATTTTCCCTGATAAAAACTAAGTTTTCACTGTGGATACCTACCTATGTTTGTGACCTATATACCTAAATTTTATGAGTTATTATAATACATATCAGGTTTAATTTAGTTAGCATTAGAAGGGAAATACAGTTCCTATTTCCCATTCTCTGTGATTAAAAAGGCATTATACTAGTTTTATTAAAAAAAGTGTCATCATCTTTTGTTTTACAATTCAGTTATAAAGTTTATTTATATTTTTTGTTAGTTGGTATTGTTTTTCTAAGAACATTTATCCTACATCCTACCTAAAGTTTAAGGTTTTGAAGAAGTGTTGAACTTGCTTCTTTTGATGAAAAATTTTCTAATAATATTTTAACTCAATGATGCTTCAAAACTATTGCAATTTCCTACCTTCTGCTGTTGTTTTTCTTAAAAAATTTATTGAAGCAACTACTTACCTATAGAAAATCACTAATGTAAATGAGTTCCACCTAAACACTTTGAGTATGCTTAGTCTAAAAATAGTTCTGTTGCAGTATATTTGTGGTACCTATGTTGTATTTATATTGATAAGTTTTATAATTTTGTTTGTTGGTAAACATGGTAAATTGCAGCCATTTGTCACTTTTTTTCCCCCTCAGAATCCGTTCAGACTGATACTAAATTACTATACTGTAGCTTTTAATAACAATAATGTGTGTCAGGAAATAATCAAATTGAATGTAGAAATACCCTCACCTCCTAGGCCAACACATGGGGAGGGGGTTAATAATGGGTTGTATCGAATGCTGCCATTTTTTATGATCACAGTGTTGAATATTGCATGACAAAAAAAAAAAATACTTCAAGTACTGTAATACCTAGAGTTTACAGTAGTATATTGGGGTCAAATTAACAGGGAGGACTCAGCAGATCAAAAAGTGAAAACTGTTGCCAACGAACCTGCTCTCCCCTACATATATACATACGCTCCCTTGTTATTCTATTATTGCCAGCAGGGTAAAATTAATGATCATCATATACAACTAATAAGAGCAGTATAAATATATTTTTTCTGGAGATGCTTCAGTTAATACCAACCAATTATACAAAGCATTAATTACATATAATTTATAAATGCTTTTAAAAATATTATATAAATGCAAATTAATAAAATGTAATATTAATATAATTGGAAATGTTAAAAATTAAATAAATGATTCGGTATTTTAAATAAATCTTTATTGGAAAGTCAAAAGAAAATATAGGCTCAAAACGGATGTTACAAAGAATGTGAACTGATAAATTTGATGGTTTACTTTTTAAAAATAGCTTATAAATAGAAACTCATGTATGACTTTCATAAAAAAGTAACAAAAAAATAAGTTATAAACAAAATTATGAAATTAGTGCAAACATTATGATTTTAAATTTATTATAAAAAATCTCACAGCTATATAATACTAATTGTAACAAACATTTTCGGCATTTGCTTCAGAACTGATATAAATACATCATGATTTACAAACTGTTAATAATAAATTCTCATTTGGTATTCACTGGAAAGAAGCCTTCATCATTCATTAGGGCCAAACTCTTTTAAGACCAAAATTTTACAGATTTTTAAAGAAAGAAGTACAATGACATATATTATGCTGCATATCATTTAGTTTTCCTGCAGAAGTTATAAGCTAAAAATGGTCATAAAAGAATTATTTGCCAAATCATTAATAAAAAATTGATATACCTATGTAAAACACTGTATATGAATTTTGGATCTATTTGTGTCTACATGTTACCACATTGTTATTATTTTTGTCTCCCAATGTTTATATAACAAATTAGGCCTTAACACAAATGATGCTAGCATAAAACTGAATAAACAAGGACATTTACGCATATAAGTTGAATAATATCACTTAAATGAAAAGTTTCAAATGAAAATAAATAATCACATAGAAAATGGTATCTAACCATTATAATATTGAAAAAATAAGAAGAGAGATTTCATAATGGAATAGTAATAATTATTTTTTTTCTCTCAAATAAACAGATGAATTCATTAAACCTGCTTCCTTGACAGACATTTTTTCATCGGTGACCTCTTTAGGAGGGAAATTCACCATGAACACAAATATATGACCACTAAGCTCTCTATGAACTGTAGTCAGATGTGCTCGCAACTCTTCCACAGTATGAGTTATATTGAGCCGAACTTGTGACCTAGCACCATTTGGAAGCCTGATAATAACCGTTGTAATTGGTTCATTTTCATTTACCTGCAGAGGAGATACTGGCGCTGGTTCGGCTGATGGTGCCTTTTCTGTCGTAGCTGCAGCTGCTTCTGGTACATTGGTAACTACATTAGGAACAACATTTCCCAAAACATGCCCCTGTCCAGTAAAAAATCTACCTCTAGTAGCTGGGCCAGAATAATTTTCATGACGAAGATCTTCAACTTGGACGTTAACTTTGCCATCTTTAGAATCTGGAGTTAAACTGGCTGGTACTTCACCTCTTAAAAGCATATCTATTGCTTCTCTGTTTTCAGGATTTGAATATGGTCTCAAAGGTTCATCGCCAACAGTAAAACCATTTCTCCATAATCGAAGATGAATTTCAGGTCGTTCTTCTGATCTCTGTGAAGGTGTACCACCAACGACTTTTGTATCATCAGGGGTTTGACCCAAGCGATATCCAGGCCCAGAAAACTTTGTAGCTCTACCTGATTGTCTGGATGGTCCAGCTAGTTCAATGTCTCCTACACTGACCATTTGTTTTAAATGTTTGAAAACTTCACCAGCAACATCACCTCTTCTGTCATTTCCCATTATCTGTTGTCCACTGTTTTGAGACCCACCAGCATAGTATAGCTGTTCCTCATCATCATCGTCATCATTGTTAGATCTCAATGAAGAAAATGTTCTTATATTAGATCTGTTAACCCTTAGTGGCCCTGGCCTGCCTGTTGATGATCTTTCTGGTGTTGCCGCAAATGAAAAAGGTTCTGGTGCTTCTGCTTCAGTAGGCTCGTCATTGTCACTGTCAGGAGTATCTTCCCCACCTGATGCTGCAGTATTTGCACAACTCCTGTCAGTAGATGCATCCATTCTCTCATCGCGTTCATCAAAATACATGAAGAGTGCCATCTCCGTGTTCCATCCAGCATTTTCTAAATATGTCCTAGCTTCAGCCTCAGTAGAACATGTAAATTTAACAAAATCTTCAATAGACTTATTTTTTTCAGCCATTGTGATGAATAAATCAGTCGTTTATATCCAAATTAAAAATGTCAAAACGGACTTATATGTGAAAATCCAAGTAGCTAGACTCTAAAACTCTGTTCTTAACAAGCAAAATTATCACTAAATGTGCCAGTCATCATTGAATACAATCAACTCAGGTTAATACTCAATAAATGATAATTTTGTAAGAATCTTCCTTCCAGCCGAGAAATGTTCCATGTAATTTATTAGAAACACTGCAAATCTCCACCATTAATTTAATGATTCACTAGAAACAAAAGAAATAACAAAATTACCGGCGAAGAAATATAAAACAATCTTTCACTAACGAAATGATTACAGCTGTTTGTATAACCTTCCAGTTCTACCAAAGACTTAAATTTATTTGACATCTTAAACATTACTTTAAATATGCACTTAAAAAAACGATTTGTTTATAAATGTATTACTACGTTAGATAAAATAGATAGTGAAGTGAATTTGTGATTTAGGATGTATAATAAAGAAGACCACCATGCCCCCCCCCCGACATCCAATATGGAGGCTTCATGCCATTTTCGTTTAAGGATGACGATTTAAGGAGATGCAAAACTCGCTTTTTCCGCGTTAACTTATTTTTCAGAAAGTTCAAGAAACCTCCTACAACGGATGAAGTGACTATTTAAAAATGATGCCTTTTGCTTGAAGAATCCTGATGATATGAGCTTTATCCATTCCAAGGATAAAATGAGTTTAAAATAAGCTTACAGAATTTTAAAATCATCTTTTTACATAGGTAATTACATACCTAGTAATAAAGAAATATGTTTCTCTCCCTTGGGATTTGGCACAGCTTATTGCTTGCCACTTCTATTGTTCCATGACAAAAGATTACAGATGGCTACTGCAGAAGGATATTTTACTTACACCTGCTTAAAATGTTTTGGCTTAGGTGTCGTCAATTTCTTTTTAAAGAGTTTCAAAAGAAAAAAAAAATACTCATAGGGAGGAAAAAAAGAAATTATTTAGTCTGACCTATAAAAAACAAATGGCATGGAGTAACACCTCTTGAATACCGTTGGAAGGTTGAGGCTGGTGATGGTACTGAGGTAATAGCATGCCAAGTAAAAGTTATTTTCGGTTTTACCTATTGGATTCGCTACTTCATTATTCACGTGACTAATCAATTAATCACAAAAGAATGTCCAAACCTATTTCCCGAAGAAAAAATATTTTAAATGAGCGGGAATTGAATCAAAACACAAATATCTCTGCTTATTTTAATCATGATCATATTTCATTGTACTATGCCCTTTCAGTATAATCATCAGTACTATGTTTTTATCATAATAACTATCATTGTTATCTATGTATCCATTAATTTGTGAAATTCCACATTGTTTCTCTCGATCCTTGCATTAATAGCTAAAAAATAATAATAAGTAATCATACAGTGAGGAGCGTGAATGAAGCAGCCTTGGTTAAAAGATATAAAAGGTACTATTGTTTCGGATGAGTTATATATCCCAAATAACCAATCGAAGATAACTGAAGATGACAGTTTAGCGCTATTGCAATAAAGAAGAGGTTATTAGTTGTGGAAATACAATAAAGCTTTTTTATAGTTAAAACAATTGTCTTGTATATCACTATTGTATTTAGTGTCAAATTTAATTATTTTTCTTCTCATAGCTTTTGAAGATGACAATTCATTAATATCAGCAAGTAATAAATAAATAATCTCATGCGGGTAGACAATAATTCTCATTACAATCTTTTGAGACAGTTCCACAATTGCAATTAAACCACTCACAAAGCTGAAAAAAAAAATATACAAACCCATTCATTTGAAGGTTATTATAAACTATCTTAAATGAATCCGATGTTTTCATGCTTATTTATCAACTTAATTTAAGCTTATACAATCTTATTGTGTATTTGAAACTCTCTTGGTAGAAAAAAATACTTCTCCTTTCTTTCTAAATAAATACCTTAATACCTGGCTTCTTGGGTTCTCAATAATGTAAATGTTCTTACAATTTTCATTTACTCATTCATTTATACAGTACAAACAGCCCAGAGACCTCCCAAATCCACATGGTTGTCATCTCCCTCGCATACGAAAGAGGAAGCGGAGTCTTGGGAAGTCCCCCACGCTCCTCCATCAGCCGCATCACTGGATACGAGCCACTGGAGGCTGACCAAGAGCGCGAGAGCCACAGACGCTCAGGTCATGATTTCAGAAACTGGCTATTGCCAGGATTTCCAGTCATACATTTATAGCAGGCCACAAGGCCACTGCAACTTTAGTCCCCGAGGAAGGGTCGAAGGGATAAGTTCAAGAATGTAGGGTATATTACGATATAAATACAAGAGTTAAATTAAAGATGGCTTGAAACTGACATTGATTATATAAGTGAATTAGAAACAGCCAATATTTTTGAGTTTCTTCAATTTTCTTTATGCAATAATGGAACGAGACAAAATGGCCAGTGAAATAGAAAGCATATCTACTGGAACCATTTCATTTACCGGAACATTTTCTCAGGAGCTCAACTCTATAGTCTTTTTTCCTCAGCAGTTTAAATTAAATGGTAATTCGAATTTCCTCCGGTTCGGCTATTCAAATATAATGCTAATTCTGGATTCAACATCAGCAGAACCGATTCCATCTCATCGCCAAAGACGGTTCGGGTCAAATGGATTATGAATTTTGGCTTTAATAAATTGAGTTCATTAGTAAGTATATTTTCAGAGTCGCAAATGCTGTTTCCTTTTTTATCTGATTGAGTTATCGACGGGGCTCACTATTGCTCAGATTTTATACTTCGCCTTTCTTTCTAAATAAATACCTTAATATCTGGCTTATTGGGCAATAAGTAATTATGATAAATGTTCTCAATCATACCATATTTACAATTTTCATTCGCCCGCTCATTCATAGAGTATATGCAAACAGCCCAGAGGAAAGAGGAATAATCCGCGAAAGAGGAAGCGGATACGAGCCAGTGGAGGCTGACCAATATCGAAAGGACCACAGACGCTCAGGACATGGTATGAGAAACTGGCTATTGCCAGGACTCCCGCTGTTACGTATTTATAACAGGTAACGAGGCCACTGCCGCTTTAGTCTCCAAGGAGGATTATGATATTTTAGTAGTTCCTTTTGTTGACCTAACGATATTAAAAATAAAAGCATCCCCGTAGTGAAAAATAATCAACTGCTGAGAAATAAAACAAATCCATTAAAAGCAGGCCTAAATTAAAGCTAATAAAGTTTCCAATTAGTCCAAGTCCACTTTCACTTGGATTAATTGGACCCCAATTACATAAAATCATACTTTTGTAGTTTGCAATCAATAAACAGTCAGGAAAACTGCCAGTAACATCGAGTTTACAACTTTAACATATGTTTTTTTGTTTTTTTTTAGGATAAATATTGTTTTTTCTTGATATAAATGTGGCTAAAAGGATTCATTAAAGACAAAATAATTTGTGAAGTAAAATATTTGTTTGTTAAAAGATCTAAATACTCAACAATAAAAAAATAAATATCATATTGATTGGACTATCATATCACGTTATCATAATTATATTATATTATTATATCATAGATATTAATATGTAGTTCGTGTTTTTTTGGCTACAAAATTCATTAAGAGGGGCATTGAAATCGTGTTCGTTATTTCAACTTTATGTTTGTCTAAAAGACATAACATTTTGTGCAGTAGTTCCATCGATGCTCCAATTATTTTACAATTAAAAACAACCTATGAAAAATAATGAATCATAGTGTGATATATAGCGGAAGAATATCGTGCTTTACTTAGATTTTTGATCGATGAAGTAGTTTTGGAAATTAAATTTTTTATCAATATATATTCTTCAAGTCTCAATAAAGTTCAATAAACCTTGAAAATTCGTCAAACCAATCTGGTGTTATCAAGCTAATGAGCCATGGAGCCATCAAGTAGGGGGTTACTAACTAAGCGAGTTATAAACTTATGAACCAATTACTGAGTTTGTTGTAACCTATCAATCTTGTGTGTTGGATGGACAGGCATAGCTTGTATGAAATCTTCACAAATAGCATAGTTAATTATTTTATATCCTTCATGATCTATTCATATAATATTAGAACGTGGATAAATTGTCCCATTAATTATTTTTTCTCAATAATTTCCAGGATCACCATTTTATATATTTTCATATTTAAGAGGGGGTTCGATTGATTGAATTTGTTAGGATATCAGCTTAGGTTGATAAAAGTCTACACCATATTCATTTAAAATGTACTGAATGTATGTCTGAATCAGCTGCTGATTACTACCGGGCCATCATTCATGTTCATATATTATTGTGACCTATAACAACTAGAAGTTACGCTATGGGACTATGGGTGTTCAAGACCCATCTTGGCAGATAGTTCTTTTTTGTAATAAATTGATTAATAATTTAATAATTAAGTTAAAGCCTTAATTTAGCTAAACTTGATGACGTGGTCCACCTAAAACCTGTGCTGAAATAGCCGGCGTTAAGCGTTTTGAAAATCACTACTGCAGATTTAAGCTCATTGAACAGCATCCAGGTCATCTAGAAATTCGTTTTGCTGCCATGTAAAACATCTTTTAGTACCTAGTATATGAAAATAATATTCTGCAGCATAGCCCGACGATGCAGAAAATCAAAGCACACCCTAAATAAAAAATAGTAAAGGGTTATTAATAAATCACCTGGTAATTTACAAATAAATTTGTCTAAATATCAAACGGTTTAGGGTGTTAAATTAATTATCTTAGCGCCCTTATTTGTAGTACGTAGTATGTGATGGTGCGTAATATGATTATAACTAAGTAAAGTCTCCATAAACGCCAGTAAAATCTTTCGAATCATGACTTGAATTTTTGAGCCCGGACCGCTAATAAAACGCTGGGACCTTGAAGAAATTTCTGTCGGTATAAACTACTTAGTATCCGGGACGGAGCCGTGACATGGGGACCCGGTGACTAAGTGCTCGGTGCCTGAGAGGAAATCACTGGGAAAACTGCTTTCTGGGACAAATCCTCCCGGTTTCCTGCCTCCTCGATCTCCGGGAGCTACTCGCCAACGACGGCCTACAGACGGCACCATTAATTAAAACCACCCTCGGGCAAACTCAGTCACTTCCCGGTGATGGTTTTCTCTTAGCTGATCGTTAGTCAGTAATCACAGGGATTTTTCAGGGGAAAAATCGCCGTTGCTGTCCTTGTTTTTCGGAGTGTTTGCCAGAGACAGAAAATTATGGGTCCGATTTGCCAGCTCGTGGAAGAAATTATTATTAGTTAGTTATCTGAAGTTATCTTATGGTAAATAAAGATATAAAGAAAATAACAACATATAATAGGTCAGTTAATAAAACGGCAAATCAACCATGTGTTATTTATCTCTAAACTAATTTTTTTGGTAATTAGCGGAAGAACGTATTGGAGCCCGGAAAATTGCATCTAGTTTTGTAACATCTACGTGCTATTAAATAATAAATATAAATTGTCTATAGTAAAATACCAACTTTAACTTGCAGGATGCGTCCTAATAGTATACATTTATCAAAAGAAACAATGGTTCAAAATAACATAACAGAAATGAAAACATTTCACTTAATAAGTGGATATTGCCCTGAGCGTCTGTGGCTCTCACGCTCTCGGTCAGCCTCCATTGGCTCTTATCCAGTGATGTGGCTGATGGAGGAACGTGGGGGACTTCCCATGACTCCGCTTCATCTTTCGCATGCGAGGGAGATGACAACCATATGGATTTGGGAGGTCTCTGGGCTGTTGTACTGTATGAATGAAAATTGTATAATAGATTGTTTTTTAAGGTTAGTATATTTTTAAAAATAAAATTAAATTTTTTTTTAAACCAATTAACACATAAGTACTATGTGCAGTTTAGGACTTTAGTTTATTAGTGACTTGATTATTTGTGGAAAAAGACATTTTAAATTTCTGGTCTCTGGTTCGATCATATGGAGCAATGGTGCTTGAAGACGTTAAGCATTCCAATCTAGACTTTGAAATTCTTGATCGATGCCATCCTTCATGTGTGCATTTGAAGGAACCGCTACTCTGGTAGTATGGCCAAGCGTTACTTACCAGTCTTTGTGACGTTTGAATATTTGAACATTCAACATCCATCATTCCATTTATCTCATTATTTATTGCTATTTATATTTATATGATTGATAAAATAACATGATGATTGAATAAGCCTTGTGTCAACACAGGTAAAGAACAATTATTTATTATAAACCAAAAATTTGGTCCTAAAAAAAATAATTGAATAAAAATGTTTATTTGTAGAAAATTACAATTAACCCTAATTGGGCAATAGATAACTCATTGATATGATATTTCATTCAACCTTTCAATCGTATCATCAATACACATTCATACAATATATATACATAAATAGCCAACGTTCCCCTGGAGAACTGTAACTTCCCCGGGTGGCTATATTGGAGAAGCATGAAAAACCCCTTACGCATCGTATCACCGCTGGGGTAGCGGAGGCTGAAGGACAATGTTGAAGTCACAGACCCTCATTACACGGGAGGAAAACTGACCAGCAAATTTTGCATCAATCTCTGATGGTCCTTAATCGGGGGGGGGGGGGGGGGTGAAAGTTATCTCGCTAAAGTATTTCTGATGAAATTTGACGATTTTCTAAGATAGAGGCAGGTTTAAGCTCTACGGGATGGTTCCATTTGTGACAGAAAGCCCGTTTGAGGCTCAGCCTCAGGAAGGGCATTAAAAAAAAAAAAAAAAAAAAAAAAAGGTTCCATTTGTGACGTAAAAAGGAAGATTTATTGATCTGCTTAGGACATTAGGCTATTTGGAATAGAACTGCTCGATGTTTGAAGGCTTGGATGACTCCAACAGTTAAAGTCCATGAGTCAAGATTACCTTTGATTTTCTATGTGAGCATTTTGTTTTCTAACGGCCTGTGAGAATCTATAACTATTTTGATACTAGATATTTCACTTGATTGCCCATTTCTTTTTTTTTTTTTTGTAGAAAGCATTTCTTTTATGAGTTGTAAGTACGAATGTTATAGATTCCATGCATTAGATACAATAATTACTTTAAGGAATGCCGTTAAAAATTTGTTTGTCGTAATTTATAAGGAATTTTGCATGAATACGATCCACTCAGAAGTATAATTCAAAATATGTCAGCTGTGAATTAAGCAATTATAACATATACTTAGTAAATGTAATCTGGAATAATAACTTGTAACAAATTTCACAACCGTACATAATCTATATAGCTAAAAAGCTAACAAATGTTCAGGGGATTACAATATGAAATTAACATAAAAATAATGGATTACAGGCAAATTATGAGACATGAAAAAAAGGAAATTGTATAGAGAAAAGGGTATACTCAAAGAAATGCAAGAGCCGAGTATGTATGTGCCTCGTGGTAAGAACAGAGTTCAATAAGAGTATAGAAATGCAAAAGAACAAGATGGAAAAGGAAATACTCCTATTTTGATGCATGACTAGGTTTCAGTAGATCAAAGGAAGCCAGCTAGCGCTATAAGTGGAAGAATACAAAACATAAAAGAAAGAAACTAAATTTAACATGAATGATTTGAAAAGATCGTCCTAAGAGGCTTTTGCAGAAAGGTTGAAATGTTTACTGTTGCGTCTACCTCTTAATTACGAATAATTAGAAGTTCCCCTGTTCTCGGTCCAGAAAATATTTATGTTTGCACATTGTAGTAATAAACTTAAGACGTCAGTAGGAGAGAGGGAAGCTGCTGTTGGGGGAAACAACCGCAGGTGGGGAACCCCCCCACTAAGGCTAGGCTGCCTATATAACCACCCCGCTTTGGGGTAGACGCCAGAGGATCTGCTCACCCAAATAAATTTTCCTTTATATTCCCCTTATCTATAATCTTAAAAATTTGAGAGCTAAGGAAAAAAAAAAGAAAAAAAAAGAACCGGCACTTGGAACACTGCTCTCTCTCTCTCTCTCTCTCTCTCTCTCTCTCTCTCTCTCTCTCTCTCTCTCTCTCTCTCTCTCTCTCTCTCTCTCTCTCTCTCTCTCTCTCTCTCTCTCTCTCTCTCTCTCTCTCTCTCTCTCTCTCTCTCTCTCTCTCTCTCTCTCTCTCTCTCTCTCTCTCTCTCTCTCTCTCTCTCTCTCTCTCTCTCTCTCTCTCTCTCTCTCTCTCTCTCTCTCTCTCTCTCTCTCTCTCTCTCTCTCCCCCTAGCCTCACTATATTTTAGTCCGGTGTTGTCAGACCCCACACCTTCCTAGTGGAAATCTCTGCCTTCGTCTCACTAAAAATAGCATCTCCTTGGGAGGGACCTCTCCCTCGCGGACCTCGGTTGCCGTGGCCCTACAAATTGTACCTAGTAGCTCGCTAGCGAGTCACCTGAAAGTCCACAATCCGTAGCACCGGTGACCGTGAAAAAGCCACCACCAGTTATTGTCTCTGAAGAGACAACGACCAATTTATCACAGCTGCTCAGAGGAGCAAACATAAAAGTATTCGCCCACAGGAAGACGAAGGAGGGCGTAACGATTTATCCAGAGCTCCAGGAGGAACGAGTGAAAATATTAGAATTAATCCAGACAGGCGGAAAGGAGTACCACTCCTTCGCCCCGAGAGTTGGCACCAAGAATAAGAAATACTTTATTCTTGGGCTAGATATCTAGAAGGACATCAATGAAATTGCAACCAACATAATTGAGGCCATACCAGGAGTCGTCTATGTGCGGCGACTCAGAAAAAGTGACCCCACTGAATGAAAGCAGGATATGTCACCAGTGCTTGTAACAGCCCAGGCAAGCATCACTCTAAACACGTTAAAGAAGATACGTGCCTTCAACACGTTTTTTTTTTTTTTTTTTCCTTAAACCCTTTAAATTATACAATGTGAAAATAGGACAAAATAAATTCTTCTCTTTCGCAGAAGCATTTGAAGGAGGTTGGTTTACTTAACAATACAGGTTGTGGTTAAAAAATTTAATGAAGAGAATATAGGAAATGGGGCTCACCTTCAGTTTGAAAATGTGGGAGAAAAACCTACAAACTAAAACCTAAAACTAGAACCTAAGACTAAAGCGTTCCAGCCACGACAGCGTCCTGCCATCGATGGGAGAACGGAGCGGGGGTTATCGTGTTGAACACCGGGTTTGTCAAGTATTGCAGGGAGTCGAATAATTTGATATGTCTACGTTGGATGAATTCATCCACCGTAGGCAGCTCAAAGATCTCATGAAGCTCACCGTTGCTCCGCAGCTTGAATGAAGTACCCCTGACCACTTTCATCAGTTTACCGTCAGATAACGAAAAAGCGGTGCACCATACAGCATAGTAGGCCTGAGTATGTTGTTGTAGGTTAATAGCTTGAGACGCAGTGATAGATTGGGGGAGGTTAATAAATGCGTAAGCCGGTAAGATTTCGTGCGATTATGCTTCAACTTCTTCGTAAAATGGTTACTAAAATGGAGGTGTCTGTCCATTTTAATTCCCAGATATACTAGGTTGTTGGCTAGTAAAGAAGAAACATGGCGATGTTCTCGTTGTTGTACGCCTTGGTATCAATTGGAAGGAAGTGGCGTCACCACTGACTACAAGTGATCCCAGGCTTCACCACCTGACAGTAAAGGTAAATTTTTTGGAAACCCATTTACCTTACCACTCTATATAAAAGACCATACGCGTCTCTCGAGGAGTACTCAGCCCTGCTACACGCATGCGCGCAGAAGTCTAACCACTAGGTAGTGGGAGATCTTAATCCGAGACACACGATGTGTTTACCACCGCAACAAACAGGACTAGGACACTCCAGGTGAGAACACCGTTTACGGTGGTTCATCTCCAACTTTTACTTTTCGACTGAGAGGTAACTCACAGGCCACCTCGACAATTGACTTACTTCTAACACAACCCCACCGTATCACCAGTAGCACCGCCCTTGACTTTAATACGTCTGACCACAAGCCAGTACTGTACACAGTGGATGGTAAAGTGGTGACCCCCTCGCCCCACGAGATACGACTACGGTCGTCCCGACAGGGATGCATCGGTCACAAATTTACCATAACCTGCATACGGTGCCAATTCTCCGCACGAAAGAATAAGTTGATCTTCAACTAACTTTCATAACTGATGTGATCGTAGACGCCGAAGACACTGCGATACCGAAGTTTAGCCCCATGCCACCGACCCTACGACTACCTCCAGACCATATTCTTAAAATTATTGCGTTGTGCAACAATTGGATCAAACAGAGGAGTTTAGTTTAATGTATAGAATGAGGAGTAATGAAGATTAATGCCTGATACATCAGTGTACATTAGTACATGTTCTGGTAGAGTATGTGTAGGGTCGTCGCGAGGGGGGGGGTGCCTAGTTACCCTAGCTAGCCCTAGTGACGAAGTGAGGGTTGATTAGACTATGAGCTGGATAATTGTTTTATGACGGGTCTTACTATCTGACTCCATATTTGATAGGTATGTGCCCTGACAATGCACTATGTTCAGGAGAAGAGGTACTCCGCGTCCATTGACGGTGTTGTGAGTGAGTGGTTAGTGCGGCTTTAAGCGAGCGGTGCCAGCGTTCAATTAGGCCGTTTGACTGTGGATGGTAGGTGGTGGTCCGAATTCTCATGATACCCAGGAGTTGAGTAGGTCGAGTTAATAGGTCAGATTCAAACTGATGACCTTGGTCAGTCGTTATTCGTATGGGTGTGCCAAATCTGGCAACCCAGCCACTAAAGAAGGCGTCGGCTACGGTGCTAGCCTCCATGTTTCCAAGCGGAACTGCTTCAGGCCATCCCGTGCCTCGATCAATCTTGGTGAGGATGTATCGCTTTCCTTCTGACGTTGGCAGTGGCCCTACGAGGTCGAGATGTACGTGTACAAATCTTCACGTGTCTGTGAATTCCCCTGGAGGGGTTATGGTGTGACGGTGGACTTTTGAGGTCTGCTATGCTATACAACATCGTGACCATCAAGCCACGTCGTTATTCATACCCGGCCAAAAAAATCTTTGTCTCATCATTTTTCGAATAGTTCTTACTCCTGGGTGACTCAGGTTGTGCAGCTGGTCGAAGATGGGTCTTCAAAAAGTAAGGCCTTGGCTCCCCCAGCGAGGTCTCCCCCAGTCATGAGGGGGGTGCCTAGTTACCCTAGCCCTGGTGACTAAGTGAGAGTTGATTAGGCTATGACCTGGACAATTGCTTCATGACGGGTCTTACTACTGTACTATCTGACTCCATATTTAATAGGTATGTGCCCCGACAGTGCACTATGTTCAGGAGAAGAGGCATAGGTTAGGTAGTGTAGGTAGTTTATGTTGTCTTGGAATGACCACCAATTCACACTCGGTGTTTGAGGGTAGGTGAAAACCTTCCGGATTCTAAAGGCGAGTGTGACCTGGAGCGAGGCAGACTGAATTGCCGACGGAGACACTACTCGGTAAAGTTTGTAGGGCCATGGCAACCGTTTTCCGCGAGGGAGAGGTCTCTCCCAAGGAGGTGCTAGATTTAGCGAGGTGAAGGCAGAGAATCCCACTAGGAGAGTGTGGAGCCTGACAAGGCCGGACTAAAACATAGCGAGGTTAGAAAACATCAATGCAGCTGCAGGTTTACTAGTTAGAGAGTCGTTGAATGATTTACAGGCCAAAACTCGGCCCTACTTATACTCAGCGGTGGCTCGTTAGTAGCCAATGATCTAAGGCGTTATTCTGCCCAATGATACCGCAGTTGGGGTGGTGCTTTGTTCTCGGTAGTGACCCGGGCCTCGGTCTGGGTCGCTTGCCAACTGCTTTTACCCTTTCAGCCTCTAACTAGTTTTTTGCAGCTGCGTCTTTTATTGTTTACAATATTTACACTGGTATGACTTTGGTAATGTTATTTACATTTGTTTAAATTAATTTACAAGATATTATAACCAATTTACAATATATATACAATAGAGTATAGGGTGATTTATCTTATGTAGTTAGTGGTCGCTACGGTATGAAATAATTGTTCAAGTCTCTTTCTTTATTCATTGATGCTGATGTTCTATTTTTAGGAAATTTTTATAGTTCTAGGTGTAGTTTTGAAGTTCATTATGTTGGAGTACGGGGGAATATGGGTGTCTGGATGTTACTAGGGAGGTGCTGATCACCCTAACCGTGGTGACCAGTGCGGATTGTTCGAGTTAATAGCCAGGACAATCGTTCCAGGACGGCGTTATTATCTGACTCCATTTTATGATAGGTATGTGCCCCGACAATGCACTATGTTCAAGAGAATAGGTACAGAGGTTTCATAAAGAATAAGTCAAGTTTTTAGAGTTCGAGTGGAAGCCAAGCCAGCGTCACGGGTACAGGGGGCCAGAGAGTCTGCAAGGAGACTAAAAGACGGGTGAGAGACTCAGAGGTGGATGAGGAGACTGAGAGACTGACGAGGAGTCTAAGAGACTGACTTCCAGGGCCAGGAGCTCTGGCGTAAGGCGTCACCGAGTAAAGGTGGATGAGGAGAGACTAGACTAGTTTACAGTGCCAAACGCCCTGGTTTAAATATCGTTCCTGCTTGGGGGGGGGGGGGCGGGCGTAGGCTGGCGTTAGGAAATGCGACCACTGCCCGATTAAGTGACCCCTCGCCCCCTAAAGGACTGTTTATGGCTTCCAGGTGGTACTATTGCCCACCTGGCTTTTAGGCCGGTGGGTACCTGGCTGTTTATGGCTGCCAGCGGCCGACCCTTTTAGTTTTATGACTTGTTTATGACTACCGGCTTCCGCATTTTATTGCTAAAAACTTTTACCATGATTTACATTTAATTACAATACATTTAGTTCCTGTTATTTTACTTCTGCTTACAATATACGTGCACCAGAGTATAGGGTGATTTAACTCATGTAGTTAGCGGTCGCTACAATGGGCCTCGGGTATATATAAATGACGAAGTTGTCTAACTGCAAAGGAGACTCTTTTACAAGTGGTATAGTGGTAGTGTAGGGTAGTATAGGGTTCTTCAATGGATTTTGGGATGAAAATATATATATGAAATGAAGGAATAAATGTTTTAGATTCAATATTAAAAATTATTCTACAAAATTAATCTCAAGTCTTCCTTAATTTCAGTCACGGAAGAAAACACTGAAAGTTTAACCCAGTTTCGATGGAAAAAGTTCTTCTGAATAGAGCTAGTAACGATTAACCTTATTCTCGCAAAAAATCATTGAAATTAGGTGAAATTCCTTTGTAGCACAGTTGTGGCAATATCTTCGTTTGAACCGGGCACGTGCAGCTACTGAAAGAAACATGATGCACCTCTTATAACGGAGTTATACGTTTCATTAAAGGGCCCTCAGGCGAAATTCGGGGCACGGCGGGGCCGGTGTATTAGGGGGCCTTGGTATTCGGGAGGACTCAGAGCCCCTCGGGGCGGACCCCAATCAGCTCTGTCTCAATCAGCAAGTGGGCTCCTTCACTTCTTCTTGGTTAGTCTAATTGGCTGATGCTGTTGCGGCCATGCCGGATCCAAACTTTTCAAAGAGTAACATTGACGAGAACTTTGGATAAGTGTCAATCCCAGAATAGTAAGAAGTTGCTGGTTTAGTGTTATCGAAACGGTTCCCAAAAGAATCCGCTGTAAAATTTCAATAGTTTTTATTTAAAGCAACGCTTATATAAGCCCAGGAACAAGCACTGCTTCATTTAATTAATCAAATATTGGTGAAAAATCTCTTCAAAATGTTATACCATGAAACTTCTATTTATAGATATAAATAATTTTTTTAACTTTGCCTTCTTTAACCACCTCTACAAAATTTTCTCCTCTTTCCAAAGATACTAACCATAATATGACTAAAACGATTAATAATGCAGCTAGTAAAAAAAAAAACTTATTCAAAATGGTATTTGGGAACACATATTTTACCATATTACAATTGATCTATATGCTATAAATATAAAAGCAAGCTTATAGAAATCAATGAAAGGTTATTTATTGATTAAGAACCAGTGACAAATAAATATTTTCCATAATTTAAGCATAACATTTAAACATTATATTGAAGATGAAAAGCTGCTGATATATATACTATGTAATACAAGTTGGGAATTTAGTTAACAGTAATGATAAAAAGACATTATAACTGCCATTCAAATTGATTATGCAGCTGTAACAAAGCTTTGTTTAATTGTTACACATATTCGACTTAATATTTTTACTTTTAATTTTAAGACACCCGATTCAGTAGGTGCCTACAATTGCAAAATTTCTTAAAGAATTTATCTACGTCAGCTTGTAGGCTAACGTGAATAACGATGAATAACGCCATCAGGGATAAGACGGAAAATAATTTTAACTAAGTTCTTCTTTGGGCTGAGACATTTCTTATCAAGTATCATTCTTAAATGCTGGGAAAAGGTTAGGCAATATAACATCTGGCTTTATCATCGTTATCAATGAAAAATTTTTATGCCAAATCTATGTCCAGTTATATAATGGTCATTATATCTTACATTTTTAGTAGAAATCCTGAGCTTCAAGGCGCATTTACCCTGAAACTAACCATGCCTGGTAGTCTACGATAGTAGCATAGCCAATAGCTGTTGCTAAACATTAAAGATCTTGTGCGTTGACGAAGATCATAATATCAAAAACTGCCCACCCTGAAAATTCTTCACCTCCAAAAATAACACCCAAGCCCTAGCAAGTTAGAAACATAAAAAAAACAACCAAACTTGCGACAATACCACCGACAATGCATCCCCTGAAATAAATGCTTAAGTATCAAATACCGATTCCCTACAACAAATAATTAACAGTAACAAATAAGCTTCCCAGTAAAATGACATGAATTCAATGATGATTTGACTTAAAGCTGAAAAGCAAAGTAACGGAAAGCAACTGCATCAACAGGTAAAGCACCAGAAAAGAATGAAAATTAACTTATCCTTCCAAGTGACTTTTGAAGGTATAAAATCTAATTTCAGACTGTTAAATGCCCCCTAAACTTTAGGGGAATTCAATCAATATTATTATATAGTTATATACGGAAAGAAAAAAAAAGACCAAACGAACCCAAACATTATAGGCCATTATGTCTGACTTGTACAATGTGTAAAGTTCAGAAAATTGTACTTACTCAACGGCTATTGTGGTTTCTTCGAAGTAAGGATTTCTTCTCTAAAAATCAAAAACATTTTCAGATCACTTCACTCTAAAACAGATCATCTAATTTATGAACTGAAATTCAAGGAGCCTTTTGTGAATATCAAGAAGTTCAACCTGAAAATGGCAGTACATCCCAGTCATCACCGAGTTCTTGGTAAAAAGCTACCACTGTATTGGACATTTTTTTAAGCACTGGCTTCTGAAAGTATGATTCAACTTCAAAAGAGAGAAAGAAATAACTGAAGTATTAATTCAATCCTTATCGTTAGACGATTAGCGTCCTCAGCGTTTCTCCATTGTCAACCCCTACTGTTGACATGCCCTTAAGAACAAAAATACTCACTGCAGTAAGTAGCAATACTAAACCAATAAGTTTTTTCACTGCCGTGGTAGAAATATGTCATTGGTTAGAAGCGTCATTAAAGATTGGTGTGGTGGGTTGTTTTAAATGAATTTAAGCTATTTAAAAAAAAAAAAGGACTTATTTGGTCATTTGAAATGATTCCATTAATAGAAAGAATGTAGTTATTACAAAGCAAATTACATTTCTTGATCTTAGGACATGCTCGGCTGACCAACAAATACATTCTTCTAAACCTTGACAGAGAAACCTGCCGGGATTGTTACAATGCATTATTAACCATTCATCACTTCACCGTCATTGACAGAGGTGTAGTCAATTCCAACAGCTCAATACATAATCGGGCTACCAAATTGACTCAAAGGACAAAGCAAGAGAAATTCTACAAAAACACGCTGAACTTCATTTGTCTAATTGATAGATTTAAATACATAATGCCACTAATAAATATTGATGAGAAGTTAACAAAGAATAATAAAAATTACATATTTATGGATATTTCTAGAAAGATGTTGAAGGATCAGTTACATAGAATGAGAAGTGATGCGAGCATTGCAGTTCCACAAACCATGAAAAGATGAAGGCTTTAAGAGGAGGGCTTGAGTTAAGCCCCACTGACTTACTGATTGTAAATATTTCTTCATAAGGTGTATGTTATGTATATAATTCATATACAACCGCAAATATCTAAGAAGTCAAAAATCTATCACTATCAAAAAAATCATTAAGAAGTCTAGTCAATTTAATATTAATTTTATCATGCCTTAAGTTAGCTAAATATAATGGTAGACATATGAGAGATGGATTTATTAAATCAGGTGGCACCACTACTTCTCCTGGTGCAGGTCGGAATGTGTCGCTCAGCAGCGCCCTCGCTGAAGCTGCGCCGACAGCCAGGACACTGGACCCTCCCGTCTGGCATGACTTGGGCAGGTATCGGGTCCTGCACTGGCTCGGCAGGCTTCGGGAACGGGAGCAGGTTCTTGTCCATAGCGTTGCTGCGAGGTACGCTCTGCAACAGACACACCACTAGACTTGCAACGGGTCAGCCTCCACTAACTCCCTCAGGGACACCTCCTCAGTTTCCTCTTCAGGTGGTCTCATGACCAGCAAGGGTCTCTCCATTAGCCGCCATTGGACCGTATAAAGTCTCTGGGAACAAAATGTACCCATAGTACTATAGGGTCAATAAGTTATTGTGATTATTACCGCTCTGTGAGTGAGGATTAAAATTAAAGGAGAGTGCTCATTGTGGAATTGCCTGAACTTCAATATGGCGTTTTCTGGATTTATTAAAAACAAATGTATCTGGGAAAATATCAGATTACTATTATTTAGAGACACAGGTAGATTCTCGCAGTATTAAACAAGGTTCTTTACGCACAAACGCGGTCCACGTGTCATGCTGGGTGGTAGGATAGAGTAGTAAAAGCACTATATCTATTGAAGGAAGTATGACTGAGAAACAGTCATGTGTTGAGGACAAATTACCCCTTTCTTTTAGTTCTGAGATTGCTGGTCCCAGAATATTATCACGAGGCCCTACGAAACGGCAAGCAACGAGAGGCGGCTCTACTGTTTTTATCAAACGGGGAAAACTTTAGATGGTTTTAAAATTATGCAAAGTCGTCTCCTTCTTTTACGTTTCAAATGGGCTGTATGATAATATGTAATTAGCCATACCGGGGAGAAGAAAAATAAATTTCGCATACCCCGGTCTCGCACCGACAGATTCTACATCAGCGCGCAACATTACTTGACAATTAGTTTTTGGATATAATTTAGGGCTCGTCACGTATATTTAGATTTTTCAATTGTGAGACACGTGACTTGTAACGTCGAAGAGGGCTCGATCCAACCTTGTCCCAAACAAGGAAATTAATAGTGGATATCTCCTAATTCAATTAACACACGTCAAATATACATATACGTTACCGGTGGCTTTGCTTCGCCCTGGTTTTTGATCCATTTGATGTTGGGTTCGTTTTCGGTGCCTTCCCAGCGGTGAGTAACTGCGTCGTATTTCTCTCTCATACCCACCTTCTTCGTCGAATTCTTGCAGACCCGCTCGTGGTACTCAATCCGCTCCGGAACGAATGTTCTGCCACATGTTCCACATGGGATAAGCTCGACTTCAATTGTTAGTGAAGATGGCACACGTTCCTTGGAGCCAGAAGACATTCTGCTGGGTACTCTTTCCTAGGAAAATTATTTTTCTTAAATAATTACAAAAATTTAGTCGTTTATTAATATATTACCACGCACATAAATATTGTTATAAAAAAAGTTGGAATTCAATCGCTTAAACTCACCCTTGAATGGTATCCTGATTTGAACTGAATTATTTTTATTAGCGTTCATATTAAAAAACGCTCTTCATAGTAGTAGACAATTTACAGGCGAGTATTGTACCACAGCCACAGCTGTGACCAAGGAGACCTGTAATTTCTATGATCTTTATCCCCATACATAATAATATTTATTGTTGATATGTACATCGAGCTTTTTAATTTTATACCGCTAACTAAGACTGTGAGAAATATTTTTAGCTATTGTATGATTAAATTCAAATTGCAAAATGGAAGCTAAACTCCGACATACTGTTCTTTGATGAAGTGTGTGACGACATAATGATTTGGTCTTGTGTATGGAGTGCCAGCAAACCTGTATCTCAAATCGAACTGAGAAGCAAAGTTTGAGGGAATTAGACCAATGAAGTACTGAATAATAAGAGAGAAAAGCTCATTTCGAAGCTGGCTGCCTGAATGAAGAGTGCAGGACAGCAAACTACAGGGAAGTTTTCAAATGTTGAACCGGATGACCTGACAAAAAAAAACTTTTCTTTTTCTTTCATAGCCCTGTTAAATTTACAGATAATTACAGATCCTCAGGCTAATCTATTTACAAATTATTTTTGTAATCATCGTTACATTATATACAGGTTTTGTTATTTTATAAAAATTATATAATGAATAAACAAGTGTAAAGTTTTTGAGCATTTAGTTATATGTAACTAACTAACTGAATATAACGAAAATAATTTTGAATTTTGAATAACGACAATTTCCTTGAAATCACGCTGACAGAAACTCAACATAACCTTCTCTCTTGTAATACTAATGGTTGGAAAATCTAGTTTTTCAAGGAGGATCACGAAATGGACCACTTATAGATAAGGCTAAAACGAAGTGTACTGACGAATCGTACAATGATACCATTCACTGACTTACATAGACATAGGTGTCAATGTTGGAAGTTGGAATCATTAAGACCAAATAGTAAAACACGTTTTGATACTTGTGGGTTACACCAGCTGCGACATTCAGTCGTCGTTTTGCATTCAGTGGGTGCGTAAAACCTCGTTCCCACGGCGTGTGGTTTCGCTAACCTGGTCTCAAGTTTGTCATACCTTGTGCCGCGAGGACGTAATGTCTCGTTATTGCTCGAGCTGATTCGGGGTGGCACGGGTAAATACTTGGGACTTCAAAGGCTTTTGGAACCGGCAGTGACAAACTAGTACGGATCGTGCAACCGCACAGATTACCTATTTCATTTTGTAGTAGTCATTTTCAAGTAATGGAGTGGAATTATAAATCTATAACGGAGTTTTTGGATTTTCATGAGGAAGAACCTATTATATGAAATCCACAATATCAGGGACATAATGATTGGAACAAGGCATTCAAACTAATATAAGTATAGAGTGTTAAGGGATCACCCACCTACGCCTTTTGCGGTTTATTCTTCAAAACTCGCCACTAAACAGTATATCAACCATTGCGGCACATTCTACGTCTTCGTCACTGTCTGATTCATAAACTTTGGAACAACGAAACAAATGAAACTGAAGGAGTAACGTATGGCAATAGCGTGTTGACTAGAAGGGGACCCTGAAACGGCGTGGGATTACCCCCGTAGTACAAAAAGGTCCGCAAGTGCAAACCTCGAACACCTCAAGGCTTCTCATGCCACACAAGTGGCTTCGTGAACAAGATTTACGTTCATTACTGTTAATATGTCGATAGGAATTGGGTGGGGAATAAACAATATGTGGGAATTATTTCATTTTTCATACATGACAATATTCTTCAAATTACACAGAACAAAAAGTTTAAAACAACTAGCGTATTTCACACATATTGTTGTCGTGGAAACGCTCAAATTTTTATTGATATCATTGCTGACTGCCAGATCTCCTGAGCACTCCTACATCCTCTCATTCGCCATTCTATGAAATGGTAAAATTCACCAACTTGGATACTTTGCTAGTTTTACGCTCTTGTGTGCTAATGGAATAAGCGTGGAACGTAATATTAAGGTAAAGTTATGACTTATAAGGGGTTACATTTGATATCTGTTCAATTTGTTAAGGATTTATTATCAAACATGCCTCTACTTATCACGTTAGTCCAGTGCGAGTCCACACTTTTAATGTTTATGCTTTAAATTTCCTGAGCAGATGACTCCAATTATTTCAGTGAGATTAGTGGTTTAATATAAAATTACGATTTACAAAATATCATTTTAGTAACAAATAATGTTTACACATATCATACAGTAACTTTCCTGTATGAATAATTATTACAGGAATGGAATAATTAAAGTTTTCAGTTGGCATGTGCGTACATGAGCTAATGAATCAAACCGGAAGGGTAAAAGGAAAAATCACTAAAAGGAAAATTTTAGAAAGTTACTTACAACTCAGCGAAATAAACTTTTTATTTTCCTATTCCATAGTATCCACCTCCCGTTTTGAATTTTTTAGGATGATAACCTATTAAAATATATATAACTTATTCGATCATCTGTAGCTATGCATTTTATTATTTCACTGTATGTTGCAAGCGGTTCCTTGAAGACATATAAATAAATGTTATTATTATACTTTAATAATCGCTAATCTGTAATCGAGAAAAAAAGTTTACTGCCCGAACGTGACAGGTTTTACTTTCATTCAGAACAATTGATAATGGCTGGATTTTTGTTGCTGGATCTTTGAATTTTATTTTTATCTAACTTTAAAATTATTTTTGCGTCTTTCATGTTTCATAAAAATCATAACAATTAATCTTAAATAACAGTACTTCGGAAATATAAGGTTTTTAGTACGAATGTTTTAATGTTTAATTTTTCCCCCTATTTCCCTTAATGTATTTTACCAAAAAAACCAAAAACAAACTAACTAGATGTCTTTTACAATTGACCTTTATAATTCAGAATAGATTGAGCCACTACCCCCTTGGTAAAACATAGAAACATAGAGACAGACGATGTACGATTGGTCCGTACCAGAATTAAAGAAGGTATTAGTTTCTAGGAATGATTGTCTATAGTCTGCCTCGCAGTCGATTGTCTTGGTTCTTTTGACTACATAAAATATATTGCTCTATTAAAAAGCAAACTACTTGGAGATTTCAAAACGCCATTTCAAAATCTTTAATTGCAGCTACATGCGGATGCTCACTGAGCATGCTGTTGTAGATTGACACACAGATAGATAACGAGATGTCAGCAGGTGTGCAAGTCGCTAAGACTTCGTGCAAAACATCCACAAAAACGGAGATTCGGTTAATTTTCAGCTCAAATATACGAGGCTGTTTGTGGGAGAATTCTGCTGAAAACTTTTACTAGATATATAGTAGTCACAGCAGTCTTTTATAAATGTATTATTAAAATGGTTATCTTTTGCACAATAATTTATTAGGTACTAGTTTTATTATAATCTATTGTATTATAATCATTTTCAATATATTTTAGTAGGAAATATAAGCATATGATGGTAAAATTGTCTTTAATATTGTTACGAAAATATTACAAAGTAGTAGTAACAATAGCGCCTCCAAAGTACCATAAGATATTGGGCGAATAAATAGAAACTTAAAAGGTCACTTTTGGATAAAATGAAAAAATATGAACAAATTTTACTGACTTTTTAACTAAATCGTCATGGATGAACATAAATATATCATCTACTATATTTTTTAGAATTAAACACAATGAATATATATTAAATTTGGGCATTCGATATTAGCATGAAATAACATATTTTTTTCATCATTGTATTATTTACGAGCAATAACTGAGAATGTTGTACGTAATCAACAAACAAGTTAGGTTGACATCGTGGACATCAAACGTGAACATTTAGTTCATTCTAGTAATGTGTAAAGTGCAGAGCTAATTAAGTGTACCTTAATGAGAAGGAAAACGTGTAGTGTTGTTTTATATACCTTCTCTGCTACATTACCAATTAGTCTACTATTATTAATTTCATCAATATCAAAGATCGGTAGCCTATATTGGATGTTAGTTTTTTTTTGATAATAAAGGACTACGTATGTTTTAATTAATTAACGAGTTTTCTTTAATTCTTAATTTTTTATTACAGAAGCGTTATCTCATTTTTATCAATAAAATTTATAATTTATTGAGAAAAGGCCTTTTTATAGCTAGCCTCACCAACTGTCTTCAATGATGTTATAGCCGTTTTCCAAACATCCATAGCAGCAGTAAGCGAATCAACTACAGGAGTAGCAGCTGCAGTTGCAGTGGCAGCAACAGAAGGACGAGCAGCACTAGGAGAGGCAGCTGGAGAAGCTGCTGGAGGAGTAGCAAGAGGAACAGCAGGAGAAGAAGAAGGGGCAGGAACAGCAGCAACCGGACCAGCAGGAGGAGCAGCTGGGCCAACACCAGATCCACCCCAAGGTCCTGCACCATTTATATTCCAAGGGCCAGCGCCAGCTGCGTTCCAATTACCAGGACCAGACCACGTCCAAACACCTTGACCAGGTCCGTTCGATGTAGTAGGAGAAGAAGTTGAAGGAGCAGCAGAAGGTGGAGCAGCCACAAGTGGAGCGCCAGGAGAAGCAGCTGGAGGAGCTGCAGCAGGTGAAGAAGTTGCAGGAGGAACAGCTGCAGGAGCAGGACCAGCAGGAGCAGCAGAAGGAGCAGGAACAGCCGCTGGATCTACACTAGATCCACCCCAATTACCAAAACCAGGCCAGATCCACTGACTATAGCCAGGGCCGTACCAAGGACCCGGACCAGCGTTAGTAGGATCTGCTGAAGGATAAGCAGCAGCAGGCGCAGCAAGAGGAGTAGCTTGAGGAGCAGCAGCAGTAGGAGCAGGAACAAAAGTAGGAGGAGCAGCCGCAGGAGGGACAGCAGCTGGAGGAGCAGCAGGTCCTATATTTGATCCACCCCAAGGACCAGGCCGGAACCACTGATTATAGCCAGGGCCATACCAAGGACCAGAACTCGTAGGAGTTGCGGAAGGAGAATCAGCCACAGTAGGAGCAGCAGCAAGCGGAACAGCAGCAGGCGCAGCAAGAGGCATAGATTGAGGAGGTGGAGCAGGTGGGGCAGCTGCAGGAGCAGCAGCAGGCACTGGAACAGAAGTAGGAGGAGCAGCTGTAGGAGGGACAGCAGCTGGAGGAGCAGAAGCAGGATAAGTAGCAGGACCTATATTTGATCCACCCAAAGGACCAGGCCTGAACCACTGATTATAGATAGGGCTATACCAAGGACCAGGACTAGCATTAGAAGGAGCTGCGGAAGGAGCAGCAGCCACAGCAGAAGCAATAGCAGGTGGAACAGTCGCAGGAGGAGCAGCAGCAGGTGGGTTAGCTGCAAGAGGAGCAGGAGCTGGAACTGAAGTAGAAGGAGCAGATGCAGAAGGGACGACAGCTGGAGGAGCAGTGGTGGGAGGAGCAGCAGCAGCTGGAACAGCAGCAGCAGCAGGAGGAGTAGCTGGTCCTATTTCTGCTCCACCCCAAGGACGTGGTCCAGGTCCATTCCAGTTGCCAGGACCAGGTCCATTCCAGTTGCCAGGACCAGGTCCATTCCAGTTGCCAGGACCAGGTCCATTCCAGTTGCCAGGACCAGGTCCATTCCAGTTGCCAGGACCAGGTCCATTCCAGTTGCCAGGACCAGGTCCATTCCAGTTGCCAGGACCAGGTCCATTCCAGTTGCCTGGACCAGGCCGGTTCCAATGGCCAGGCCGGTTCCAAGGACTAGGACCAGGCCCGTTCCATGGAGGTGGACCAGGTTCTCCTCGAGGACCACCACCAAATCCACCCCATCCTTTCATATGTCCTAAAACATAATTTTAAGTAATAATAAGTAAATTTTACATGCCACATAACAAAAAGAAAAAAGTTTGTTGACCGGGCACGGTTTTGACGTAAACATTGCCATGGATACTACAAATGGAAGGGTAGGGGCGATTCCCTCCACGCAGCAAGGAAAATTTTTATTTTTAGTTGCTTTTTCCAATAAGCTTTTCAGATTTTTTTTATTGGTAGTAGTACCGGTAATTAAAACAATAAATCTCGTATACACGATTTTTAATTAGTTTAATTAGTAGTTAAGGTATACTTTTTCTTCATAGCCCCTTTAAATTTACAGATAATTATATACAATTATAGATCCTCAGGTGAATCTATTTACAAATTATTTTTGTATTTCCTGTAGCGTCGCTACATTATATACAGGTTTTGTTATTTTATAAAAATTATATAATGAATAAACAAGTATAATGATATACATTATACGTGACTGGACTAAACTGACTAATACAGGTGATGGGGCTCACCTTTTTGATCAAACTTAAAATTAAGCGGACTTAGTTTACCATGAGGTAGTGTAGTAGTAACTTACATGCTAATTATTAACCTAATTTTAGGTTTAGAGATTAGTATAGAGAACAGACCAACAGTCTGTTGCCATCGATGTGGGAGGGGTGGTGGGGTCATAATGTTAAACACTGGGTTGGTTAGGTGCTGCAACGAGTCAAAAAACCTGATGTGTCTCCAGTAAATGAACTCACCCACCGACGGCACACCAAGCAACGGGTGCAGGTCAGCGTTCTTTAACCTCTCGAAAGAGCTATGTTGGACCACTTTTCGAATGATCCCATTCTGGAAATGCTGGAGACATTTGGATGTATTGTTAGTCAAGTGAGTAAATAGTGGGACACCGTACAGCAGAGCTGGCCGGAGGACACATTTATAGATCATCAGTTTGAGAAGAAGCGACAGGTTGGGTGAAGTTAGCAAGTGCGATAGCCGGTAACACCTGTGTCGTACTTTTTCCATTTTATTACTAAAATGAGTAGAGGAATGGATATGCTTATCCTTTTTTATACCCGGGTGGTGCATTGAGAAAGCTGGTGAGCCTTCTTGCTCTCCTACACTATATGATTTTGGCAATGCGTTTTTCCCCTTTTGGAGGAAGAAGATTACGAAGTCGGTCTTCCCAGCGCTTACACTAATGTTTAACAGTTTTATTTAGGACTAGTTTTTGCCTCTATCTTCGTCCACGTGCAAATCTTACTGCGATCCGGCATTGAACTCATCATAAAGGGGATTTATTTATTCCAACCATCTATTAAAGTCATTTTATTTAAATGTAATTAAGAGTATAGAATAAAATAATAATGCCGCTCACGTGGTTGGTGACCCAAATAGCCTTTAGTGCGTTTGTAGTAACTTCTAGCTTCTCTATGACGATGATTTGCGAGATCTCTATGAGGTCTATAAGGGTGACCAACGGGATCACTTACCTATGCATTAAAATAAGCAAGAAAGTGACCTCCGGAAAGAGTTAATCCGGTCAGAAACGGCTCACAAGGATATGGAGAAGGTGCGACAATGGGAATCAAGCTCAACGCCTCGATCACGCCTTAGTGTAAGGGATACCCTCAGTCATGGTCGGTATCACTAAGCTCAGACGCAGAGGCTAATGCAGGTGCCGAGGAGGGAACGTGTTAGATGACCTCTGAGACTGTCTTCTTTGAAGCTACCAGCATACTAGCGGGGACTGCTCCAGTGGACTTGGGTCAGGAACAGCACTTCAGAGCTTTGGTAGTGAGAGGAATGGAAGACCTACCACCACCCCCTTAGAAGTGATTGGATAAATATCGGGGGTGGAGGAACCATCTTAATCACTAGACCAAATTGAGTGGGTCCTGGAACTTTAATACAGGCAAGCTCCGTCGGCTTGTATCTAGATTGTGTGGATCCGACCTTCTTTCGCTGGTAAACAAGGTGGAGAAGTTCAGGGAGTTTATTCTTTTTATTTACAAGTAAAAAGTGCTTCAGGTGGCCATGCCACTTCACTGTTTCTAAAAAGGATACCAAAGTCGAGCAACCGGGTTTAGAAAGAAGTTAGTTAAAAAGGAGGAGATTATCATCTTCTTATAATAATAAACTTTTCAAAATAATGTTAGGATATTAAAATAGGGAATAAGGCAACCTTTATAGGTTACCAGTATTATGAGTAGGAACAATGTAAATAGTTAACATAAGATTTTATGAATAGTAATAAGTGGACAAATAGATTAGGGTGTGTTGTAAGCGTAAGTGAGAACGATTTGCAAATGCTTCAGATCTTTATCCGCCCCGACTATTCTATTCCCGGCCGATTCTTTGGACATGGGTCTGATTTCTTTAGGGGTGTTCGTCAAATAATCATATCATTGATATCTCATCCACTTTTGGTAGATTGTGGCGATTCTACGTGATGAGGGAGCTGCAGGAGAACTAGAGGCTGTTAGCAACCTTTAATCAGTAGACAGCTACCTGGGCCATGTTGTACTGTCCGAACGTTCTATGTTCATGGGTGGGACCTACGAGCACTCGTCGCTGGTTAACAAAGAAGAGAACTTCTGGGCCCAAGAAAGTCTTTGGATTTTATTTTATTTTTTAAATAAACAAGGTTTGAATGCATAAATATAAGTGCGTTGACCGGTACAGGTATCCCATTAGTACAGAAAAACGCACAACACAGGCGACAAATCACCCTCTGCGCGCCCAAGTGGAAGCCAATGCCCGTTAAATAATGCTAAAAAAATAAACTTTGAGGTTACGGAGTTCATGGATTATCACTCACTTAACTGGGCACGTGGTAAATAAAATAGGTAGTATGGTATATGCCAAAAATGAAGTATTTTTTTAAGGTAACGGAATTGCTTTCTCTTCAACAAAGCGGTTCGTTTCCTTGTAATCGCGTAAGCAAAAACTGAAATGTTTATCATTATTTACCACTGTGATTTCTTGGGTGACTGATCACTAAAAATTTAGCAAAAGGTTTTTTAATTTTAATTTAAAAATGCTTTTAACGGTCGATCACGTAGCAAGTAGAGTTGCGTTAGTAGAAGATGTTCGAGACCAAAGTTATGCAGCCCACGCACTGGGTTTACCTGAAACTACTGGTCAGAGTCCAATTAAACGTTACCATGAGACAGGTTTTGTCCAAACCAGCTCAGTTCGGCCTTGAGTCACAGAGCCAAACGATGACCGTTTCATTGCACTACAAACGCATTGGAATTGGTTTCAAGACTGCTCAACTTATTTGTACAACTCGGAGAGTAGCAGTATGAGCAGAAACTTTTAGAAGAAGACTTTTTGAAGGTAATTTACACCTCAGAGATCAACATCAGGGCCATTGTTGACCAGAGAGCACCATAGAGCTCGATTGAAATTTGCTCTGGAACACCTTATGTGGACAGAAACTTCTCGCTTCTCTCTTTATATGGACGTATTAGAGATGGTGTGGGGTGAAATTTCATCGACGGTGAACGCAGATGTCATTGCTCCGGAGGCCTTCTCTTAATGCCAATTTGGATGTGAGGGAAATTATATGTGAGATCCCTTTTGCACCATTCATTGGGGAAAATTTCATTTCAGAGAAAAATAAAATAATAACATAAACATAGTAAACTGGGAGTTAGGATAGCAGAGATATCAATATGCAACTAACAAGGTCTTAATCCTCAAACATGTGCTAGGAGCAACCTAATTAAAGAAACTGAAACAAAAAAAAAAAAAATTGACCAACTTAGAATATTAACTCAAGTATTTCTTATCATTAAATCAAAAGAAGACACATCAAGTTCTTCGACTCGATGAAACACAGTTTAAACCCTCTATTCAAAGACATGACATCGCTACCGGCACGATGGCAACTCACAAGATCGAGTAAAGCAGAGGAAATGGTGGACACCACGGCACTAGGCCCGCCAACAACAAGCCTCTAAGGGGCACCCATCACTGAAATCAGACTAAATAAGACTGCACTACATGCCTAGAGGGACTCTAGGCCCAGCCACCAGTGGACTCTCACCACTGTATCGAAACAACCAACCTCCACCGAGGCTTCCCGCACCCCTTAATCCTCTCACACCACCTTCAAGCAAGTACTCCTAGTATAAGGATCCGATTAACCTAAATATTCTATATTTTTTCATCATCCTGAATTTCTAACTAGAGAGCTTAAAAAAAAAAAATCATTAAATAGTTAGCATATCATAAGGTACATAAGGTGATATACAGAAGGTTATGTATCATAAAGTATATATCAGGCAAATTCCAATTGAGCTCTATGGTATTCTCTGGTCAATAATGGCCCTTATGCTGATGATAAGGTTAGGATAAGGTTTAGAAGCAAATTTTACATCGACCCCTTGGCTTGAATCTTTTTTAAAGCCTAATATCTTAATCTTAAGATAATTAATCTAATATATTATATTGCCTTAGTAGCGTACCTAGGGAGAGCGTACTTTCTCGCACATATATTCTTTTTTTTTATACTTTCGTCTAAATTATAAAAAAATAAAAATAAACGCTATAATAATGTTTTTCTCACAACTTCACTCAAACTTCACGGTCAGTAAGGTTTTGGGGAAGAACAAATGTTTATTCATTGCTGTGATTTATTTAAATAGTGAATATCTCCAAGCACGTTTGCTTTTTTTAAGAGTTATATTTTAACTGAAGTTTCTGTCACTAGGCTCTATGATTATTATAAGTATACAATTAAATTTTTATTCCGTGGAAATAAAAACAGGTGTACTGTAAATTTCTGAATGGTGATGGCGTTGCCTAGTGGTAAAATCGAGATTGAACATGATTTTTATAGAATAGCAACTCGCAGAAGATGTATATTTTGACGTCATTCAAGACGTTTCTTATAAACTGCATGACATATGAATAAATACACTACATTTTATCATTTCATGGGTGATCTGTTTAAGCAAAAGAATCATTTTTTTAAATTAATTTTTACGTTTGGCAATTATATATAACCAGTCCAGATTTTGATTGACTAAAAAAGGGGGTTTAAATGGAGATCTCGCTGACGGAAAAAAAAGTCCAGGAACACTGCTGTATTCTAGTTAGGTGGCATTAAAAAAAAAATATGACGTTAGTTTACCATATTGTGATGTCACCAGGGTAGCCTGGGCGCACAGGAGACTGAGCACCAACGCAGCCAAATTACTCATCTCTCCTTGACTAGTAGGCAGCTTCAATAGGTTAAGCAGCATATGTCCCTTGCTTTTATATTGTTCAGCCACACTTGTACAAACAGCCTGCTGGTTGTTTAGATTGGCTGATTTATCTCGCTTGTATTGATTAATTAACAAAAACTATAAACGATCATCAAACAAACATGTGTTTTGCGTTGCAATATTTTTCCCTCTTCATTAATGTATGGGAAAAGGAAAGGGAAGGAAGACTGGGAGGTCTGCAGCCGGTCGGATCTCTGCTTAGGGATCCTTGGAGGGAGTTCCGGGATTCGGTCAACCCGCCTTGTGTTGCCGTGACTGTAATATATATTACTGTTCATTAATTATAATTTTTACAAATGTATTTTACGTTTCATTATCATGCATTTTGGTCTCAGGACTAATTTTCAACAGCTAGGGATTTTGGTGTTGGTGGATGGTAAAAATATTTCCTTTTAGTTTATTCTCCATTTAGAAGGCCAAAATATTTGTGATAGTCAAGACTGAGAAACAGAATACAACTTAATGGTTAGTAAGGTTATGGGGAATAACAAATGTTTATTCATTCCTGTTATGATTAATTTAAATAGTGAATATCTCCAAGCACCTTTGCTTTTTTTAAGAATTATATTTTAACTGAAGTTTCTGTCACAAGGCTGTAAGTAAATTCCTTGCAGTCAAAGCGCGGAACAAGTGAATACGGATCTGGAGTGGGTAAGGAAGGGAGAAAAATATTGTGACAGGTCAGCCGGAAAAAGTTGTGAAACATATGGCGGAGGGGAGAAAATATGACATGAAAGGGAAAGAGGGAAACCGTGAATCAATGAGCCTTTCACAGGCATACCTAGTCCAGTCCATTCATATAAAAAGCAGCAATCTGCTTAATGTAGTGTTTTAGTGCTAAACATTTATAATCATTTAATTTTATTTAGGAATACAAATAATGTTTCGAATGGGAGCCAACATCGGGTACTTTCGGTCACAACTTGTCACCATTGTCATAACTGCCTTTCTTGAAACACCGTCGCATTTCACACCTACTTACTCATATTGGTTGCTTTTCTGAGAAGGATAAGCCCCAATTAAATGTCTGTCATCTGGTATATGCAATTATAGCCATATAATGTTAAAGAACTAATATATAAATATAACAAATAATATAATTTAACTGTATTATTATTAACATACAGATTTTATTATTAAACTGCATTACTAAAATGTCAAAAATGTATTATTTGTTATTTTTTTTAGTATAAATAATTTAAAATTTAATGATTGAAGCGAGAATTACAATTATAGGTTAATTAATTCAAAATACGTCTAATTTAGTTTAAAGTCGGAAAAAATAAAGGTAGGCTAATCTAGAATGTAACAACTAATCAATTTTCAATCAATATTTTGTTTACACAAGTGTAACGATTTGTACAGAATTATTCGACCTGTAGAACAGTTTGAATATTTATTTCGTCGTATAGATGACTCGGTAACCTTGTTATAACCGGTTTTTATATATTCACATACAAGTATACATTTTATTTGTTTATTTTACTAATTAATTTTATTTTGTACTCATCACTAGCTGAGTAATATTGTATCGATATATCAGTGTCATCATGATACGAAATAGTGGTTTAAAAACCCTGATACATCTAGTTTCGACGTTAGGACATTCTAGGATTGAATGGGAACATCTTGATTGGTCGTTGTAGCGACCGCTAACTACATAAGATAAATCACCCTATACTCTATTGTATATATATTGTTATAATATGTTGTAAATTTATTTAAACAAATGTAAATAACCAAACCATAAGTCATACCAATGTAAATATTGTAAAAAATAAAAGACGCAGCTGCAAAAAAACTAATCAGAGGCCCTTGAATGGAGAGTCAGATAGCAACCCAGGTCAGAGCGGTACGGCAATTCAGTCTTCCTCTCTCCGGTTCACACTCACCTTTGGGATCCGGACGGTTTTCGCCTACCCTCAGATACCGAGTGTGAATTCATGATCATTCCCTGTGCCTCGTCTCCTGAAAATAGTGCATTGTCGGGGCACATACCTACCAAATATGGAGTCAGATAATAAAACCCGTCATGATGCCATTGCCCAGGTCATAGCTTAATCAACCCTTACTTCGTCACCAGGGCTAGGCTAACTAGGCACCTCTTTCGTGACGACCCGACAGCCCATGTACCTGCCCAGCCTATATAAGACCAAGATTTGGAGCTTATTCCATAACCGAAGGTGAGCCCCATCACCTAGACCTGTATATTCTTATTTTGACCTTTTAAGTTCAAAAATATTGTTATTGTAATTCTACCCTTCTTTGAATGCATCTGCGTATGCAGCAAGAGGAGAAATTTGTAAATATTTGTTCACTGAATTTGGTTCACATGTTGTAAAAAATATAAATAAAAGGGGTTATGAAAAACAGAACAACAACACTTTTTCCATTCGTTTGGAACCCAGCACCTGAGGTGAACACTGCTATCTCTCTCTGCACTGACGCTGGCAGCGCTACTCGAACCATGGCTTTTTTATTCAACTACCTCTTCATTTCTCTTTCCTAAACTTGCTTTATTTTAGTCCGGCTTTGTCAAACACCACCCCTTCCTAGTGGGATTCTCTGCCTTTGTCTTGCTAAAACTACCACCTCCTTGGAAGAGATCTGTTCCTTGCGGACGACGGTCTCTGGGGCCCTACAAACTTTACCTAGCGTCTCCCCCAGCAATCCAAAGTGTGAATTCGTCATCATACCGAATCATACCAATACCACGTAAACTACCTATAATACCTACCCTGTACCTCTTCTCTTGAAGTGCAATGGAGGGACACTTCTGCTGTTGTATACAGAACTAGATCGTCGTTTGACATATATTCTGTGTGTCTGAATAGTGCCAAATAAAAAGTCTTACGACGCTCGATTCGCCACATTGTAGGGTGTTTGGTTGGTTTTAGATATTATTTTATAGTAGTGAAAATAAAAAGTCAATCTTCCTGGTATTATACCTACAGTCAAAACAATAGTTTATTATACAATTCATTTAGCTAACGTAACTATTTACTCAAGTGCTCACAGGTTTATTTTTTAAATTACATACCAGCTTTAGTTTCTTACGGAGCTTTGTTTGGAATCATTTTGGGGATACCTAGGGGCTTGGGGTATTATATTTAAATAGTAAAGTAAAAAGGAAATCTTCCTAATATCTTACCTAAAGCTATAGCAATGTTTAATGATTGCCATCCAACCGTTCAAGCATGTATTTGTGTTAGTAATATTTTAAAAGAAAATTCATAATGATTTATTGTATCTGCGTATAAATAGAGACATGATAGGTGTTGGGACTGGCCCTTGAAAATTAAACCACCTCATTATGAATTGGGCGAGTACATCTAGTGTAAGTTAGCATCCTGTTATTCAAAGGAGAATTATTTTAGTGCTCGATATACAAATGAGCACCTTTGCAATAATAATTGTTTAAATGCAATAAACTCTCATTTAAAACTATTAGTTATTAACGCCAAAAGCAACAAGGAGTGTCGGGTCGTCACTAGGGGGTGCCTGATCATCCTAGCCCTGGTGACAAGTGGGGATTGTTCGAGTTTATAACCTGGACAATCGTTCCATGACGGCGTTACTATCTGACTCCATTTATGATAGGTATGTGCCTCGACAATGCACTATGTTCAAGAGAAGAGGTACAGATGTTTCATAAAGAATTAGTCAAGTTTTCAGAGTTCGGGTGGAAACCACGCAAGCGTCACCAAGTAAAGGGCCAGGGGCCCTGCCTTAAGTACCCTCTCTACTTCCTGCTGGGAGGCTGCGAGGGTTGTTAATGTTTATGACTGTTTATGACTGTCAGCTGGTGACCCTTTCTCGTGTGACTTGGAAGGGTTGTTAATGTTTATGACTGCCAGCTGGTGACCCTTTCATGTTTATGACTGCCAGCTGGTGACCCTTTCTCGTTTGTGGCTTAGTTGGCTTCCGCCTTTTACTGCTTAACACTTTTACAATGATTTACATTTGTTTATAATACATTTAGTTCATGTTATTTTACTTTTGCTTACAATATATATGCAATAGAGTATAGGGTGATTTATCTTATGTAGTTAGCGGTCGCTACAAGGAGTATCCTATATGGTACAAAATTTTTAAATTGGCCGTTACAAGATATTATCTCTCACCAAATGAACTTTTTGATGCAATCATGTTTTCACGTAAAAAACGTGCATCTTAAAAATTTTATTGTTCAAGATTCAAGAGATGAGAGAATTTATTCACAACAGGTAGTACCATATCCTGGAAAAAATGTGAATGAGAGATGGAAAGGGCCGAACCTCTCTTTAACCCCTACCCTCCAAACAACGAATTGGGCTCCAAGATGACTCCCATCCCATGAGCCCTAACCACCGATGGCTGCCGGAGGGTGAGCCAGCCGCAGGATTTAAGGTTTCCATTAGGAGCCGATAGCTTCTCAACTTGTAACAGCTCAGTGTTATCTCAGCCACCTAATGTCCCGCCTAACCCCAGGCCAATGTTTACTCTTCAAAGGGTTGCCAACTTGGCGATCCGTTTGCCATTTGTAATCGTAATCGTTCTCTGGGTCCATAAAAAAACACATACTCTGTGAGAATGAGAATCGATTATTCCCCCCTTTTTTCTTTCTTTAAGGGGGGAAGTTTTAAAACAAAACGGCCCCACTCGGTTTTGAATCGAACAGGACTGAACTAATTACTTCGGCAGACTGATAGCTTTAACCTTGTCTTATTTGTTGATTTAGCCGAGGGAGAGTGGCTTTAATTTACTGGCGAGAAAGGAAAAAGTTCTAGAGCTCCCTTTTGCAACTATTTGTTCTCTATTCTCACTATTTCGTAAACTGTGGTGTTCATTTAGTGAATCCTTGTATTCCTTTAATAAAAAAGTCGGTGAAATACTAATACAACCCTGTATATATTTCCTTACAACAAATATTACAAACAAACAAGCACTGGGCACATCCGCTGATTACAGCCTTTGAAAGTGTTACCTAAGTACCTGTCGAAAACTGTGAAGCGTTGATAAATCATTCAGAGTTCAGTGATACATTCAATACAAAATTTCCAGTTACGTACTTACGGAAACTATCCGAGCTATAAAGCTGTATAGGTAGAAAAAGTTGTTTTTTAGATCCGCTACCTTTGAAAGACCAGATTTCATGGATTTGGTACAAATACATCTTTCACTGTCAAGTCGTTATTTGCAGAATAAAATTTATTTTGTTTTATTAATTTAAACAGTAGAGACTCAGTGGAACAAAAAAAAATAGTACAGCCCAGAAGTATAGTGTCACGACTCTCCAAGAGGAATTTGATTAACATGCAAATCAACGCTATACAAACAAAATGGATCATGATAGTCGTTAGGAACCAGATAGATATAACAGCAAGAATAACTTTGATTATCCCGGTATACATCGTAACCAAAATCTGCAAATGGGTAAGAGCTGCGGGAAGAATATCGTTTTTCGTTTCGAGATACTTCTTTCTTCAAAGAAAAGAACACTAAATTGGCAGTAAACGAATCAACATCCCATTATAATGGGTCCATAAAGTACAATTAAAATAAATTCACTTTAAATGCATAACGTGAGGAACGTTTCTAAGGCTAAAATCGGCTGCTCAAGATGTTAATACCCGGGAAGTCCTATAATACAATGTATTATAGGGGCCATGACTAACACTTCATAGAACACCTTGGATTGGCAGAAGGAAGAGGTTAATGGTTCATGTTCTGAAGACCTTATCTTAACACAAAGCGAGACCGAATTCTGACGATGACATAAGAGAGTGCAATGTTTTAGAAGTTCTTAGCATAATCATTGTAAGCATAACGACTTAAAAAACTTTGGTAAATGATGTATCGTAAGGTTAATGATCTAACGTAACGGTAGATCAAGCGATTTGAACGTCCAAGGAATAAAATGAATACAAATTTATATAATTGGTAACATTAAAATACACAATAAATTAATGTAAAAAATGTTGCCTATCTGCTTGGTGTCTTTATTCGTGTTGATCTACGTCTCTAAATTCACGTACAAGTTTAGGTAATAACCAAAGAAACGACATCACAAGTATAAAAAATTACTTAAATTATCCTTTAGTTTTATAATGAAAAGAACAAGTCGAAGGAGCTTGAGCAGAACTGTATACCTGTCTCATGACTTCATGGAAGTCACTGATGGTTCCCTGTTATTTTTAAGCGAGCAAAGACCTCCTTACTTCTCAGAATCTTATCCTTTTCTCATACATAGATGTCTCAGCATTAGCCCCAGGCCCCACTTGTGCCTAGACATTCCACCCAGTATATTCTAACTGATCTCTTAATATTTGTATATACCAGTGGTTTTATTGTACTTCATAATAAGGTTTTCTTTCTTTTCTTTTAAAAGACTCTGCTCGGCAAAGATTTAACTCTTAATATTATGGAAAAAGAAAAGTAACCTTTACTGAGTATCTGTTTCTGTTTATATTAGAGACCACGGGGGGGGGGGGGGGGAGGTATGCTTTAAATCGTGAACAGATGAAGTGATAAACGTCGAACAAGTTATGCACAGTTAAAGAATATTGCGTGTTACCTTCTAAGTAGCTGTTAAGACAAAAGAAAGGGCTCAAGGCTGAAGTGATTAGAGATTACCAGAAGGTGAACAAGCGTAAGACAAGGGGGGCCAATTCCCGAACTGCGATAACGCTTTTAGCCGTAGCAAACACAGGGGGAGGACAGGTCGAACGACGTCGTTAGTAAGCCATCTCTCAGAAAATAGGGATTAGGAATGACGAAAAATCCACGGAGCTCTCATAAACTTGAGTCTAAAAAAAAGAGGTTGAGCTCAAGAGGACCGGGGAGACCTAGGCCGAATATTAGCCGGATGTTGAGATAAGAGGGAATTTATGGAGCCGGCTGAGTTCCGGGGCGAGCGCTTGCGCTGAGCAGCCAGGAAATTGGCTATGAACCGTAGCACCCTCTCCGAGCCTGTGTTAGTTCTTTTTTATTCACCGATCGCTGCCGACGGTTGCCAGTGTCTCATTTTAGCTAAAATATCGAGTGATCAAGTAACACCCTTAAGAACAAGGTGTCTTCCAACCGAATTTTTTAGATGAGCTTTAAAACTAGGTTACTGTTGTAGGAATTTGAATAGTATTGGTTCACTGCTTTACTAAAAGTAAACTTGTCACAATAGTTTAGAGTGAGTAAAAAACACTTTTGAGCTCCTTAAAACGTAAATCTGCGAGTCTAAACAAAGGAAATTTAGATTCAATATTTAAGTCATTTGGTAATTAATGTTGTCGGGTCAAGATTGTCGAATATCCCCAAGGTGGGGAGGTGGCGCCCGCCGCGGTCTAGGGTCGCTACAACCTCTAGCCACCGTCCAGCGAGCGCCAAGAAAAAGGCGGGTGGACCTGTGGTCTTTCTCCCTGGCTGCCGGCCTAGTCGGCGGGCAGCCTAATTCCTTTTGATCTGACTACAAATGATTTTAGAAGGTGTGCCTCGACAGTTCAGGAGAATGTTCAGGAGAAGAGGAACAGGGTAGGTTCATAGGTAGTTTATATGGTCTTGGAATAATCACGAATTCACACTCGGTATCTAAGGGTAGGTGAAAACCCTCCAGATCCCAAAGGTGAGTGTGAACCGGAAAGAACCAGTCTGGGTTTACCGTGGGAGACACTACTAGGTAAAGTTTGTAGGGCCACGGCAACCGTCGTCAGCGAGGGAGAGGTCTCTCCCAAGGAGGTGCTAGTTTTAGCGAGACAAAGGCAGAGATTCCCACTAGGAAAGTGTGGGGTCTGACAACGCCGGACTAAAACATAGTGAGGCAGGTAGAGTAGAACAGTAAGCGCCAGCGCAGAGAGAGACTAGTGTTCCAAGTCCCGGTCCTGACCGTTATGACTTGGGCCAGTCTCGCTGCTTATATAGACAAGCCAGCCGTGGTGTGAATGGTCCCCCAGTTGCGGCTGTTTCCCCCACTAGCTTCTCCCCCTTCTCTGACTGACGTCACAAGCTTTATTATAAACATATAGATAGATGGAAACATGGATAGATATGCTCTGGGCCGAGAAGAGGGAAACTTCTAATTATTTGTAATTAAGAGGTGGGCACAACAAATGTATGCATCTATAAAAAATGGACCTATAAACATAGCCCATGGCACTTCCCCGCGCAACAAAAACCCAAAGAATGTCACTTTCCCGGTTATGGAGAAGAAGGAAAGAATCTGCGACATTCCCATGCTACTACTGCAGCCGCATTACCGGTACTTAGGAGAGTTTGAGACTGAAAGATAATTCGAAAGCTTGAGATGCTTAGGACATCAGGGGGGAAAACATACCAGTGTCAGAATTCCTATTGACTTAATAATTGCAAAAGATCACGTAACCCTTCTCGTTTTAATCTCCAAAGAGTATTGTAGGGATGGGTGGGTGTTGACTTTTATAGAGGATTCGAGCGTTTGAATGATTTGTGATGGACTATGAAGAACTTTCAGGAAGTGAGATTTAAGATAGTGGGAATTTTCAGGTAGGTATGGAGGGATCCATTTGTGACATAAAAAGATTTATGTGGAGTTCCTAGGATTTTAGGTTGCGTGGACTAGTGGGGATTGTCGTTTGAGGGTTTTTCTGACCCCGCATTGTAAGTCAGTAAGTCCAGATTGGTTATAGTATTACTTTGCATTTGAGTATTTTGTTGGATAAATGTTGAGGCGTCTCTAGAGTTGGACAAACTGTCTCTTTACTTCCTGCCTTTTAAGTCGCGTACGTTCCAAGTCTTTCGTTGACCTGGGATTCAGGGTATCTAACATATAAGAAGATAATGGAGCTTCGAAGAGAACTGTTGGTGGCAATCTTAATGTCAATTTTCTTCGTTGACTTACATCTACCGGTTGAACTAGTGCTCAATTTGAATATGTGATTTGGAGATTATGGGATGCTATGATGGGGCAGACCCATCCATCCAGAGAAAGGACAACTGGGAACGCTTACGAACGTGGGACCACTTGACTGTTGGTGAACGCTTGGTAGTCACCCGCAAGCACACCCAAGCATGTTCATGTAGAATTTTTATGTTTTTTCTTCAAATACTTAAACTGCTTGCATATCCAAGGAAAAAACTGCTTGGGGGTGATAGCTGAGCTGTTAGAGCATCTGATACGTGAGGTACGAAAATATCCTTAATTCAAATCCTAGCCAATCCAATAATTATTATTAAATATCCGTTACATTATTACCTATTTGGGTAAGCGAATGTTTGGCATTTGATGTTATTAGCAAAAGTAGTGAAATAATAAATTTTCAAGGGCTATGTAGTGGGCTTGGATAATATTTCAATCACGTGACCGGGCCTAAAGGGGATCCCCGGCAATAAATGGGGGCCCCCACCCCACCTTCAGAAAGTTGGCGACGGGCCTTCGTTCGATTTTTTATTAAGTGGATGATGTAGGGCTTTAGATTACCGACGACCAGGTTGAGGGCCTGTGATAGCCTTTTTGACTTTCGCTTCAATGGCAATAAATTAATACCTGAAAGACAACTCTTGATACCTTTCCTTTGATATTATTGTTTTTTGAGATTTATTTTGACGGACGAGCTATGTTTTTAATTTATTATAATTCACATTACTCTTGTTTAAATTTTAACTTTATGTGCCCTTCATACTACCTCCTCGCACTTACAACGCACTATGAGTACTTTTTTTTTTTGTCAATGTGAACGCACCTATTAACTTCGTAAAAATTGTTGCACTCATAAACCCGGGAAAAATTGCTTCTATGTAATCCAATCTATGTAAATCATATCTGCTTATTATGCAAACAATTAAATGAATAAAATTATTTCAATTTTTAACTAATATTTTGTGTGTATGTTATTATGGCTAGTGGCAAGACATTGTTAAGCCTAATACCACAGGGCCTGTGGGTAACAAACCCTGGGTATTGATAGAGGATGAGAACAGAATAAAGCCAGTTAACAATCGAACCTGTGTGCATTATTATCATCCATATTCTCTCTTTTCTTTGATCGTCTACAGCCGGGAGACGATAACTGGTGCCGAAACCCGGGAGCTAACGAGTGTTAAGATAAAACGACACGTGAGACCACTAATTTTTTTTCGCTTTTGCTTTAATTTCTGCTTCTTAATCTCTTTCCGTTTTTTTTTTCTTTGTCATCCTTTTAATCAGGAAAAATGGTAGAGTTACGGCCGGCAGCCTTCGAAGTGCCACCTCCGTTATCGAGCGAAACGTTGCCGGAAGTTCATGCAAACTCCCTCGCCTGGATGAAGGTGCGAGCAGCGACGTTGCAGGACCTAAGAAGAACGATATTTGACCTGGAGAAATTCTCTGGAGAGCTGGTTAAATCACTTCATTAAGGGGGGTGATAGAATTAGGGAATTTTTTTGGATGTATACGTTTACGGGGAATGTCCGTAAACTGGTAGGGGGGTGTTATGGCTAGTGGCAAGACATTGTTAAGCCTAATACCACAGGGCCTAATGTAAACAAACCCTGGGTATTGATAGAGGATGAGGACAGAATAAAGCCAGTTAACAATCGAACCTGTGTGCATTATTACCATCCATATTCTCTCTTTTCTTTGATTGTCTACAGCCGGGAAACGATAACATGTATATGTATATATATATATATAAGTTATTCGCTACCGGGTAAAATGTGATAAAGATAAGGAAAACGGGAACGTAAGACTAACTCCAGTTCTCGAAATAGACTGTCTTCATTTCTCTTTGTAATCCGACATATACGGGATCATGGGATGTTTACGTCAGAGCTACCTCTGGCTTTAAATCCCCACTGCCAGTTCCCGACCATCCGTTGGGAACTTAACAGCGGACTATGTATAATTGATAGAGTATCGTACCCCGATACTCTTAGCGGACAATACAATATTGCCTTACATCATAAAATAAAAAAAACAGAAACCTTATCACTTCATACACAGAATAGTAAAAACTAAAACAAACAAACAAAAAGAAAAATACATTCGCTGATACAGATTTATGATCTGGAGTGAGGAGTGTATGGGGGTGAGGGTTTAACCCAAGATTCTCGCTGGGAGGATGTCCCCGCTGGTATCTTCAGCTGCTCTACATGCACGTTCCTGCGCTTCCGCGGTTCGCGAACACTCTGTATGCTTACGATATTGTGTTCACGAATCGCGACCACCCTAAAGGGGCCCTCGTAACGGATCAGCTCTTTACCCCGGTTCGATGCTATCTTGCGGTATACGGTGGTCCCTATTGTGACGCGACCTTCGATGGGTTTGACGCCCACGTTTTCCCTCCCCACTCCCCTACGTTTTTCGGCCGTAATCCTCGCGTAGGCCTTCCCCCAGAGTTTCCCCAACTCCGCACGGTTGTTGACGAGGAGTGTGGCCGTCTCGTCTCCCTTCCCCATTCCTCTGGTGTCAGGGTGACGTCCCCGCAGGCCAAAAAGAATCTCAAACGGTGGAACCCCGTAGCTGTGTGTATCGAGTGATTATAAGCTATCACCGCTAGTGGCATAGCCTCAGCCGGCTCTAACTTCTTTTTGGTATGATAGACGCGGAGATGATCCCCCAGGGTACTGTGGAGACGCTCAATTCCGCCCCTGCTCTTTGGGTGTCCTGGGGTGTTGACATGCCATCTGACATCCAGCAACTTCATCTGCTCTCTTATGTCGGTGTTGTCGAATTCCCTGCCACCATCTGATGCTATTCGATCGGGGACACCATAAAATTGTAACCACCTGCGCAGTGCTCCTAAAACGGCCTCTGACCACTTTTCGCGGACGGGGTATGCCATGGCCACCTTACTGAATAGATCAACGACGATTATCCACTTGTGGCCCTTCCAAGTAAAGTCGGTCAGGGGTCGTACCGTGGGGGTCTCTTCTTGCGGTCTTATCGGTGGGTGTCGATCGTACTTTATGCGATGACAGATCTCGCACGCTCATATCGTCTCCTGGATGGTTTTGCGCATTCCCCACCAGAAATACCTGCGCTTCAATGCCTGCGCTGTTTCCTGTTCCCCCCGATGATTCGTTTGGCCTTGGTGGTATGCAAGCGTAATTTATTTTTTCATGGTATCATCCGTGACCGTTTCTACTATCATCGTGCATCGCACAAACATCCGGTCAATCCCGATCCGCCAGATGGTCGTTGTTGTGGATCTGTTGTAATCGCTGCAAGCAATCTTCGTCAGTCCCGCTGTTCGCGTTTTCCAGATTCTCTGACGATGTTTATCGTTGACTATTTCCTGGAGCTCTAGCATCTCTACGTATCTGTCACCTCCCGAGCTCCCTCCTCCTGTCGACTGCCCATCCTCCGCGGAACCAGATTCTCTTTGGTCACCCTCCTCTTCTGGCGTCCATTCCCGGAGCAACCAGGGCGTGAAAAGGATAAATATAAATTGTCTTTCGTAACCCACCATGGTCATTGGCAATGGAATTGCTTGTCATATGGTATGAAGTCTGCTCCGGCTATATTCCAAAGAGTCTTGTCAAGTGTGATTAGAAGAAATAACCTAGATAAGTTTGCTGTAAACTACATAGATGATGTATTGATTCATTCAGGAGAATTATGAGAACCATGTAAAACAAGTAGAATTAGTGTTAAAAGCACTACAGGAACAAGGATTTAAATTAAATGAATCAAAGTGTCAGTTTGCACAAAACAAGATAACTTATCTGGGTCATGAAATAGGAAATAATTATATAAAACCAATGAATGACAATCTCACAGCAATTAAAAAGTTTCCTGTACCTCAAACATAGAAACCAGGGCTACATACCAGTGCAGTTTCACCGGGAAGGGGGTCGGTGCCCCATTCCGATCAATATACAGACCAGCAGGGCTTACCGAGGGGTACAGTCGTATGCACGGGCATAGGCACGCTACTCCACTGAACATGGAAGTGCATACAGCGGTCCGCAAACGCACCCGCCAGGCTTCCCTGGCACCAGTGGAATCAGAATCCACCGGATTTGTGCCTGTCCCCAAGAAAAAAGCCGCTAGGGTGGTGCGGCCGAAACCTACCCAGGGAGTGGTCGTAAGCAATAGGTATGACCTACTTCCCAAACCTAAACCTACATCGGGTCCTAGCACGCAAGAGAACCACCCTGTGAAAAAACCACCACCGGTCGTCATAACTGTGCCAGAGCCACCCTTTACCACCAGAACGAGGTTGGCGCATATTGGTGTTTCTGCGTACTCTTTTCGGCCCTTTCAAAAGGGGGTCAGGCTGTTTTTCAATAACGAGACTGATTGACAAAAAGCAATATCTGCCTTGAAAAAAGAGAACACTCCACACCACACCTATGCCCCAAGAGGTGGCCAAAGGTTAAAAAAGTTTTTAATTATGGGCATCGATTGAGTGAGGATATGAAAATAATAACAGAAACTTTAAAAACTGCCCCGGGGGTATTGGATGTCTGGCGCCTTTGAAAGACGGACTCCCATGGCATGAAAACCGAGATCTCACCGATCTTAGTAACGGTGGCGCCGACTACAAAAATAGAGGACCTTCGGAAAATTCGAAGTATCAATTATGTCCTTTTTAGGGTAGTACCCTATATACAGCAAAAGGGCATGCCACAATGCCACAGGTGCCAGGAGTTTGGTAACACTACAAACCACTGTGGCCAAAAAGTCGTCTGTGTACGTTGCTCACAAGAACATGCATCAGCTCAATGTGACAAGGCACAAGAAGCAAAGTGCTCCAACTGTGGGGGACCTCACGAAGCCTCGTACAGAGAGTGCCCCTACCGTGTAAAGCTGCAAGCCACCGCGGACCAGAAGAAGAAGCAGAAGGAGACGGGGAAAGCGCCGCTAGTCCACCAACGCCAGCAGCCTACTAGGAGCAGTAACCAACAGCCGCCCACCACCACACCGAACTTCACAGCAGGAGCGACGTACGCAGAAGTCGCCTCTGCAACGTCATCAAGACGTGACACCCCTGGCCTTCCGCCCTGGTTCTCGATTCTCGAGACCATGATCAGGGAATTTATATCCGGACTACAGACCGTATTTGCTCAATTGGCACGCCATGGGTAAGTACAAGATACTTAACTTCAACGTTGACGGTCTGATGACTATACTCGAAGAAGTGGAGGCACTAATAGCGATCTCCACACCGGATATCGTCGTGCTAACGGATACGAGAATTGTGAACCAGAACGTATGGCTACAGGGCTACTCTGTTGTCATCGAACGGACCGATGGCTACAGTGGAGTTCTGGTGGCTATACGGTACGGCATCACATGGATGAAAGTGGATCCGCCTCTGAATACATTTGATGTCAGGCTCCACCACTTGACGGTGAAAATAAATTTAGGGACACCCATTTATCTCACCGCCATGTATAAGAGACCAAGGGCGTCTCTCCAAGAGTTCTCAGCTCTTATTAAAGAGTGTGCCAAGAGAAATAACCACTGAGTTGTCGGAGACTTAAATGCACCGCATACCTTGTGGAATAATGCCACCACCAACCCAGCGGGGAGAGCCTTGGTAAAGGCGCCCTTTACTGTCGTTCACCCTCAGAACTACACCTTTCGCCATAGAGGTAACAGTGCACAAACCTCCACCCTAGATCTTTTACTCACAAAACAGCCACACAGGATAAACAATTGTGAGACCCTGGACCAAGTAACGACCGACCACCTGCCAGTATTGTATTCCATTGACGGTAGAGTTGTAATCCCGCGTCCCACGAAGTACGACTATCGTCGGGCTGACTGGGACCTATATCGATCACAACTTTACCACCAATTGCATACGGTGCCTGTTCTCCGCAGTACAGAGGAAGTGGATCGACCGAGGTTATCGTCGATGCAGCTAACACAGCTGTCCCAAAGTTTAGCCCGAAGCCACCCATGCTACAAAAACCACCAGACCATATTCTTCGACTTATTGCATTACGCAATAATTGGAAAAATAACTGGTATAGAACAAAGAATCGTCAGGTCAAGAAAGTTGTAAACTCTCTTACAACACAAATTCGTGGCTTGATGAGAAATTGGAAGACGGCAACGTGGCACGAACGGCTTCATGGCTTACATGGCGATTTCCGTAAGTTTTGGAAGCTCCTAAAGACTACTACCAAGAAGGACTCAGGTGTCCGTCTTCATGACGGAGACACCCTGTACACATCGGAAGAACAGGCTAAAATATTGGCCGACCACTATACCGCAGACAACGCCGCTAGGACAGGTAACTACCACGAACCTCAGCAGCTGAGGACAGGTCAGAACTATATGTTTGTCTCTTCCCGTCAAGGCGATTCTTCGCCGGTGTCATGGAAACCGAGCACCAGGGGGCGACGAGATACAAACGGTATTGCTGAAACAGCTGCCGAGGAGAGGGATTGCCCAACTCGTTAACCTGTACAATTCATGTATCAGGTTGTGATACTTCCCGACACCGTGGAAACAAGCTATCTTGTTCCCGCTGCGCAAGCCCACAAAGAGAGGCGACCAGCCAGCCCACTATCGCCCGATCAGTCTTCTCCCTCACATGGGGAAGATTCTTGAAAAGATAATACTGAACTACCTGAAGGGGTTCTGTTCGGAAAATGCTATCATTCCGTACGAGCAGACAGGTTTTCAGGCTCATCTGAGTACAGAACATCCGGTACAAACGGAAGCCACCCTCGCTATCAACAAGAATACAGCAACTGCTATGATCTTGTTGGACTGCACGCAGGCTTTCGACTCAGTGTCCCACGGGATGCTGTGCCGACAGCTTTGTGACTGGGAATGCCCAGAGCAGCTATATACCATGTTGGTTTCGTTCTTGAAGAACAGATCGGTGAGGGTACGGGTGGGTGATTGCCTCTCTAACCCATTCCCTCTGACTTGTGGAGCGGTACTGTCTCCGGTTCTTTTCAGTATGTACACATCTGAAATTGTTGGGACAAACTATCAGAAAGCTACTGTAATCGCTTTCGCCGACGACATTGCGGTTTACAGCAGCAGCATGAGTGCACAAAGAGCTCTTACACACGTCGAGTCCGTTTGTAATGTTATCAGTAACAGACTGGGCATGTTAAACATCAGCGTAAACTCCTTTTCTCTACTCATTTTAGTAATAAAATAGAAAAAGTACGACAAAGGTCTTACCGGCTATCGCACTTGCTAACTTCACCTAACCTGTCGCTTCGTCTTAAATTGATGATATATAAATGTGTCCTCCGGCCAGCTCTGCTGTACGGTGCCCCGCTATTTACCCACTTGACTGACAATACAGCCAAATGTCTCCAACACTTCCAGAATGGAATCATGCGAAAAGTGGTCCGACATACCTCTTTCGAGAGGTTGAAGAATGCTGACCTGCACCCGTTGCTTGGTGTGCCGTCGGTGGGTGAGTTCATCCACCGGAGACACATTAAGTTTTTTGACTCGTTGCAGCACCTGACAAATCCAGTGTTTAACACTATGACCCCACCACCCCTCCCGCATCGATGGCAACAGACTGTCGGGGAAAAATTAGGATAAGAATTAGTATGTAAGTTCGTTTTAAGGTTGATCAAAAAGGTGAGCCCCATCACCTTATTAGTCAGTTTAGTCAAGTCACGTATAATGTATATCATTATGCTTGTTTATTCGATTATATAATTTCTACAAAATAACAAAACCTGTATATAATGTAGTGATGCTACAGGAAATACAGAATAATTTGTAAATGGATTCACTTGAGGATCTATAATTGTATATAATTGTCTGTAAGTTTAAAGGGGCTATGAAGAAAAAAAAAACAAAAAAAAAAAAGCATAGAAACAGGTTAGACAATTTTTAGGTAAAATAAACTTCTATTTGGAGTATATATGAAAACATACTATTTTGCTAGATCCCTTAAGAAATTTATTAAGGAAAAATGTAGATTTCCATTGGTCAGAACAATGTAAAGATTGTTTCGAGACAACAAAAAAATATTTATGGTCAGCTCCGGCACTAGCAATATTTGATCTAGAAGCTCCAACACACATATTCACTGATGCAAGTATCGAAGGAGTTGGAGCAATTCTAAAACAACCACAAGAAGACAAATAATTTTCTTTTCTAGAAAACTGACTAATGCTCAGAAAACAAAAAAAGCAATATTTATAGAATGTTTAGCTATTAAAGAAGCTATACTTTACTGGCAATATTATCTTATAGGAAAATAGTTTGTGGTATTTACAGACCACAGACCATTAGAAAATTTTAATGTGAAGAAAAGTAATGATCCAGAACTACTAAAAATTTTAAACTATATCTCACAATTTGACTTTGAGATTGTATATAACCCAGGTAAAGAAAATCTTGAGGCAGATTGTCTATCCCGAAATCCAGTTTTAGAATCAAATGAAGAAACAGATGATAACTCTGCGATTAAAACATCAAATTTATTAAAACTGGAAGATTTAAAAGAAAATCAAAAGCTAATAAAATTGGATGACAAATGCATAATTAAAGATATTATAATTTACAAAATACTGAATAAGAGTGAGAAAATATGGATAACAGAAGAATTAGGTATTTCACTTATTGAAAGTGTACATATAGATCAAGGTCATATAGGAACAAAACAATTAATCTTAACAATATGTCACAGGTTTTATATAAAAATATGTACAAACATACAAGATTGATTTGCAGATCTTGTGCAACATGTATTAAAAATAAGTCAAGAATAGGTTACTTTGAGGCTCCTTTGTCTCAACTTGGTCCAGCAAAAGAACCACTAGATATAATATCTTTAGATAAAATAGGAGGATTTAAAGGGAATAAAAGTACAACAAAATATCTACACTTGGTAATAGATCATTTCACAAGATACGCGTATATCAGCACTTCGAAAACACAAATAGCAAAAGATTTTATTAATCTAATCAAGAAAGTAGAAAAAGCTGGAAATATAAAAACATTATTAACAGATCAATATCCTGGTATAAATTTAGCACAATTTAAACAATATGTAAATAAACAAAAGATAACATTAATTTTTACAGCAGTAGATTGCGCATTTTCTAATGGAATAAATGAAAGGACAAATCAAACACTAGTTAACAGAATAAGGTGCAAAATTCATGAAAATAGAGATAAATCGTGGCCAATAGTAGCAGAAAAGTGTATCAAGGAATACAATAACACGATACATAGTCTACTGGGTTTACCCCCAATTACTTATTAACTGGAATAGATGCATCATTTGTACCTGACGAAATAAATGAAAATAAAATTACAAATTTAGAAAATAATAGGGAAATAGCTTATAAAAACTCAGAAAAGACACATAACCAAAATAAAAAGTATTATGATAAAAATGTTAAATAGTTTGAATACGAAGTTGGAGACCTTGTATATATACAAAACAGTAACAAATTGAAAAGAGATAAATTAATATAATTATATAAAAATATGTACAAACATATAAGATTGATTTGCAGATCTTGTGCAACATTTATTAAAAATAAGTCAAGAATAGGTTACTTTAAGGCTCCTTTGTCTCAACTTGGTCCAGAGTATGCGTAGTCCAGTACTCTATACTGGGAAGAGTAGTCCAGAGATGCGATCAGAGTAGGACCATTCAAAATAAAACAGAAAATCTCAGAAGTAATATTTTTAATAGATAGTAGATTTCGTAAAAAGGAGTCAAACTTATTTCATGCTAGTAAGCTCGTGCCTTATTCCAAAGGGCTTTACCCTCTGTCTCAAAAAGGGGGATGTAAGTTTGAACGTTACCGCCAAACTTCGGCACATATGCTAGCTGTCCCGACAGAGCTCGCTAGTATCGAATGATGCTCCCAGTTGTAACCTCCTGAATATGGGTACTCTTGTTAAGACAATGGTCAAAGCTTATTATGGACAATTGTATTGATTCAGGTTAGTTATAAGTTTTATTTGTTTATTGTTATATTTGTAGCGCTAGCTAATGTGTACATATGTTTAATATTACAGTTCTAAACTACATCTGCAAGTGTTCGATTTATAACCTGAGAACCTCCACCTCCTTTAAGTTTCTGAATTCGAAACTTACATATATATATTGTAACATTCATGATATTTGAGAATATCATGACCAGCCACCCTCCCACTTTGTCCAGCATCAGCCCTTATGCTCTTAGGAGTGGGGATGAGATGAAGGGCGAGTTTTAGTCAGTCTTAGCCAAGAGCCAGAGAGCAAAGCAGAGCAAGCTCCCGTTCCGTTGACGGTCATCAACACAAGCAGAGGAGAAGAAGAAGAAAAAGAAGAAGAAGGTTACACGGATATCATCGATTGGGTGATATAGATATTGTTTTTTTTTATTATGGATCCATTAAAAAGAGATTGAGCTCAATTCTCAATTATCATTTTTTTTTTATATAACTAATTAGTAGTAACTATCCTTGTTCAAAAGGAATTGAATATTTTTTTATATAATTAATGTCAGCACTATTTATAATTATAATTATTTGTTATAACCATTTTACTTGTATATATTTCACAATTCCCAGTTTCTCAATTTATTAATAACTATAACATTAGCCTTGAGATCGGGCGATTCAATCGGGATAATTTCCTATGTCGAAGACATAAAAACAAGTTGAATTAAAGATCTCATGACGGACCTACCAAATTAGTTAAGGTCAATTGATCTATTAAATTAGAAAAATAGAATGGTAGAAAATGAGGTAGGTTTCAATATATATACACAATGTAGTGACTATTTTACTGATTCTGAGTAGGATACTAAGTGCACCTCATAGTTGGGGAATTGACAAAATGTTTCCGATTAAGCAATTGCTTTTGTGTTAGGTGACTATCCTAGCAGTGTTGAGTGCAGTTTTCTTTCCTCGATCCGATTATTGGGATTTTACCTTTGACTATATTATGTGGGTTAATCCTGCCACATCATTTTGAAAGACTGGGAACTCTGAGATGAAAATATGATTGCTGTTTGGTTAAATTCGATAAAGTATGTTAGGAGGCGTTAATTTCTTTTTCTGATTAGTAACAGTATAACGCCATTTGTCTAAATCCTTGTCTATATTGTGTGAGTATGAACGCACAGGTTAATGGGCGGCAATTTGCCCGAGACTAGATATAAATTACTTAGGTACTTTATAACCCTGTAAGTGACTCACTTACATGGAATATTGTAAGTTCACTTACTTTCGGAAGTGAGCTTATAAAAAAAAATCTGATGATGTGAAATTTGTGGCCGAGCGACTTGTTATAAGAACCACCGTTGGTACAAAATTTCTTTGAAAGAAGAAAGGAAGTGTTTTACCCTGTGATTACAGCGGCCCCTACAAAAGACTGCTGTTAACGCACTTAAACTTTATTGCTTTCTGTTTGTTGTTGCCTGCCTTCTTCCATTATTAAAACATCTCAGCTCTTCCTTCTCTATTTCGGCCTTTCCCTTAAATGCTCTCTTGCCGTTCCAATAGGGGGCTTCCCTTCCTTTTAGTTCTTATACCAGCTCCCTAACGTCTTACCTAGGAGTTATAAAACTAATGAAAACTGGATAAGAGTATGGCTTATCCACTAGTGGGCTAAGCATTTCTTGGCATTATTGCGACCTTAAATATCATGTCCTGCAAACTTATTTAAATTGTTTACTTCAGGTACGACTTTTTTTGCATTTTTTTTCAAATATCGTGAACAGTAAACCTTTATAAACGTTTATGCTAAGCATTAATACACCGATTTCTTGTTATGAAAATTAAATATTGTCCCATACGAATATCTAGCTGTAGCAACTGGTAATCCTAATACTAAAGGAATCTCCCTCTCTCTCTCTATCTTCCTCTCTTTACATATAAATATTTATGAATGGGTGTAATGTGTTTATTTATTCCTGCATAACCTTGGAATGCCTGAAAAATTTACACTAAACTTGGTTCACATATGACTTACAATATGGAAAAAAATTCTGTGCCAGATAAGAACCCAGAAGGTGGTCGGGGTGACTGGTTTAAACAGTTAAAGGGTTTTATCATAAAAATCCTAAAAACCAAAAATTTTGATAAGTGAAATTTTTCTAAAAGTTTTATATTTATCTGAAAAATTATAATTTTCTTGTACAGCTTTATTAATGGTATAATTCAGCTTATGGGATGTTAGAATTCATTCATACATATGAAAAACTCACGTTCCTACAGTATGTACAAAAACATTTTTCTCAGGAGCGCCCCCAGCCTCAAGGTAATTTCACCAGCTTAGGGAAATACCAGAAGTGACAATAAAAGCATCAAGTCAAACCAGCATTCAGTAATTGTCAGCTTCGACCAGTCTCTTGATCTCTTGATCACATCTCTTGATGTTTTATTTGGGATGTGAGGGGTATCTCTTGAGTGGTAGTGGAAGAATTGAAAGAATAGGTGAGCATTATCTATGTTTCTGTTACAGTCGATATCGAAGCATCTTGCCGTGGGTTTGGTAGAAGATTATCCTAACAGCTCTATCAAAAATTTTACTTTGGCAACTTTAAATTACTCCTGAAGAACCCATCACTGCTAATGAGGTTTTGGCCGATTTGCTAGATGGCCGTGTCTTGAACAAGTGGATCTTGGAGATGACTGCAACTCACGAAATCCTTTGAGGAGTTTCGCGAAATTCTCTTTTCATCTGCTGAACGACATGAAGATTTCCGAAAATCTCGAAGAAGTAGCGATGCCACAATAATAATTAGCTCTCTGCTTGGTTAGATAATCACCTACCAGTCAAGTAGTTTTTGTCCTAAATAAATTATTTGAGAAGTTAAGTATGTTAGTTTGTATTATTCCTAGTTAATTTTACCGTTGTTTGGTTAAGAGCGTTGGCATACAGGCTTAAACATTTATTACTATATCTCTTTAACAGAACAAATTAATTAAACAAATACAAAATTGCAAAGTACCTGCACTTTTTCTAGAAAATTAAATGCTCTACGAAATTGATTCTGTGCATTTTTATCATGAGAGGCTCAGCTCACGACATATAAACCCATTTATATGTGGAAAAATTATGATAGAACTAATTAAAAAAAAAATAAGTCATTTTCTGAGCGAGCTTATAGCGAAAACTATTTGATATATAAAAAAGATAATGAGAGTATTTTGTTTCGAATACTAAACGTTGTTTGCCTGGGATGACAGTTTTCGAGATATTTTTAGAAAACCAAAATATTATGCATTTTTTCAGTTCCTGACCCGAGTCCACTTCCGTTTCATCTGGACTTTTGATATTACCTTTACTAGACACGTTTAAAACATAATGAAAAACTCGGGTTTGAGTATACACTTAAATTTAATTGTGGTGAATAGAATTTAAAAAAACGTACAGTTTTTACAGCAATTTTTTTTTATCAACTGCTATAGTGACTGGATCGTCATTTTAATTTAAAATATCTATCAGCGGTCAATAAACTTCCCGCAAGCTTGCAGACGTCCCTCCCCACGTTCCTTCACACCCCTTTATTAGCTTAGGTGACAAGAGAAGCTTGTTGAATATATACAATGAATACTTCAACTTTGCCACCTTGAGGAGTTTGAGACAATGGGCCACTTTGTGTAACTAATTTGTAAGCAGGAGACTCCTTTAGCTTGCCCATTTGTTTACATTGCAGATAACGGCCAGGCATCCTTTAGCGGGAGAAACTTGCACAGAATTAAGAGCTCGCCCGCCACCTCCAGGCCCCATTTCAGTGTTAGCTCGTGTTTATGCGATGTACCTTCACCAAGAAGAGTAGTAATTTAATCTAGATAATTTTATAAGAACGCCGTACACACCTAGTTAAGGTCTTACCTAGTTAAGGTAAGACGTTGCATGTGATGGGTATGGCAACATGATATCTTGGGCATGAGATCAAATTCCTATGAAACGCTAAGTTTGATTATTCTATAGCTTTCCCTATAGCTTTGTTTTAAAGTTAGCTGTTTTTATTTTAGTTGAAGTTACGGGAATAGATTATTAAACTTTACGGGATCTGCTATTCTCTTCTTTTTCGATTGTTAGAGTTAAAGTCAAAACAATGTTGTTGAAAAAACTGTTATTAGCTAATGCACTATTTGAAAAAATCGTACTATTATAATTAGTTCTTTGGTGAGATAATTTATTTTTTATGCTCTATATTTAATGTGACTTGCAATTTTACTCCCACTGTGTCTTTCTTTCTTTTTTTTTTATATAAAACACCTTAAATTAGCTCATGAATTGTTCGGAATATAAACAGTCTAATCATTAGGAGAGTAATACAATTTGATAATAGATTGTTGGCTAAATAAACGTTTTTGTCAATTAAGGCGGAATTGTTCGAAAATACGAATTCACACTGTTGTTTACCCGACTGATTGTATTAGGTTACTTTATTGATTCGTTTTCTCTATTCAGTCCAGGTAAGCATTGAAGTGATAGGTAATCAGATTCAAGCAGGAGCAGACAAGAAGCTTGCTTGATTCAATCATCACCAATGGACCCAACAGCGGACTCCAATATTCATAGGTCATATCCTCGATTTCCCCCGGGCCCTTTTGTTATTTATGTAATATGTTTTCTTCATTCCTACGTTATATGTCGTGTAGTCCCTTCTATATTTATCTTATTTTGTTGCAATGTTGAACATTTCATAGAATTTACTCTAAATTTATAATAACAGGGTCACTGAGGTAGTTCCATTCCTACAATTCTATCCAGGCTCAATTTATAAATTTTTATTGTCTTTTTTTTTTTTGGTTCCCTTTTTTATCATCAAATTAGCTACTTTTATTTTATACATATTATATTATTAAATGTAGGATAGTAAATTTTTTATTAGCTTAATAGTCTTATAGTTTTCTGTGCTTATTTAAAAAATTACGTAATGTTTTCGTTTCACCAACTCAGGGATCTTCAGAACAAGGTATAATTACATGATATTATCGCACTACACTATTAATTTATCAGGACTGAATTGGTGACTAATAATCATAAGATTATTAAATATTTTGAATAACTTGCATGACGAAAAGAACATTTACCTTACCTTCCTTCGTAATGACCTTTATTACGTTATAAATACGTTACAGAGAGAGTCCTGTCAATGGCAAGTTTCTCCAAGCATATCCTGAGCGTCTGCGGCTCTCTTGATCTTGGTCATCCTCCACTGGCTCATACCAAGTGACGTGGCTGGCGGAGGAGCGTGGGGGACTTCCTTATACTCCGCTTCCTCTTTAATAAGCAGGGAGGTGACAACCATATTGATTTGGTAGGTCTTTGGGCCTGTTTGTAAATACTGTATGAATGAAAATTGTAAACATGGTATGAATGAGAGCATTTATCACAATGACTTATTGCCTAATAAGGTAGATTGTAAATTTATAACATTAAAAATATATTATAATACAGTTTTCCATGTGATGGATTTTAAAGTTTTTATGATTTAGTTCTTTATAAATATTTGATAATCTTAAAGTTACCGCTACTCGGATTTGACAAATAGATTAATTAGTGAATTAATGAAATGAGGTCATCAAGCACAGCGTAGAAGATGTCTGATCAGGAGAAACATCGTAATTTCATAAATAAAGTAGAAAATTTATTTTCAGACACTTAATAAATAATACGTTTTCAGAAAACATGGTTTAGTGACCGCTAAATACATAAGATAAATCACCCTATTCTCTATTGTATAAATATTGTAAATTGGTTATAATAGGCTGTAAATTAATTTAAACAAATGAAAATAACATTACCAAATCATAAGTCATACGAATGTAAATATTGTAAACAATAAAAGACGAAACTGCAAAAAACTAGTCAGAGGCCCTTGAATGGAGAGTCAGATAGCGGGCTAGGAGGCTTGGTGGGTCACATCCTAGAACAAGCAAGCGTCACCGCAACCCTGTGGTTTGGTTGGTCTGAATAACACCCCATATCATTGGTTACTAGGGGCTATAAATAGGTGCACGTTTTGGCCTGTAAATCATTCTAACTACGGTCCCCTCTCCGACTGGTACTGTCAGCTGCACAGATGTTTCAAGATTTGGCCTTCTCATTTATGAAAACCTCTAGATCTCTCTTCCTAACCTCGCTATGTTTTAGTCCGGCCTCGTCAGACCCCACACCTTCCTGGTGGGATTCTCTGCCTTCATCTCGCTAAAACTAGCTCCTCCTAGGGAGAGACCTCTCCCTCGGGGATGGCGGTTGCCGTGGCCCTACAAACTTTACCTAGTAGTGTCTTCCACGGCAATCCAGTCTGCCTCTCTTCGGTTTGCACTCGCCTTTGGGATCCAGACGGTTTTCGCCTACCCTCAGTTACCGAGTGTGAATTCGTGGTCATTCCTAATACCTCTTCTACTGAACATAGTGCATTGCCTGGGCACATACCTATCAAATATGGAGTCAGATAGTAAGACCCGTCATAAATCAATAGTCCAGGTCATAGCCTAATCAACCCTCACTTCGTTACCAGGGCTAGGGTAATTAGACACCCCCCTCGTGATGACCTGACACATGGTTTCTGAATCCATTAATTAATTTTAATCTCAAAAGCTTAAGGTTGCAACTACTGCTTGTGGCTCCATCTCTCTGTGATTATACAAAACGGAGAAGAAATGTAGGTGAGAATTGTCATGTGGAGGCTTGGTATTTAAGCAGATCTCAAGATAAATATTCCATAAGGGAATTATTCTGCATTTAATTCATTCCTTATTCCTTTACTCCCAAAATAAGTGAGTAGATGGAGGAGCAAAATAAGGGAAAAATGGCTGGCCAGCAAATCAAGGAAAATTGACGTCTATGTAACCTGTTCACCTTATGCCATAGACCACCAGTGATTAATTACATGTAGAAACGAAAAAGCCATCCAACGCAAATGAGCGATACTATTTGCCCAATAACTGCGGTGCAAGAAGATTTTTATTTAATTTTCATACTATCTATATATATATGTAGCATGAATGAGAACATTGAACACAATGACTTATTGCTCAATAAGGAAGATTGTACTTTTATCGCAATCAAGATTTATTTAATGCTATCATTGTTTTTATTTCTCGAAGTTCACCAACTTAATTCATAAATCTTATTCCATATCCTTTTCGGCATTTACTATACGTAAGTATTATAGTTTCTCTCATTAAAGCTATGTTAAATTAATATAGCTTGTCTGTTCAACGCTTTATCTGCAAATATCAAATATACAGTCCACTACTATAGAATGTGTACATTCAGATCTACCATTCGACTGAGCATAGATTCCACAATACGTGCCTAGTTTTGGAGTGTTACTGTGTAGTATATCCTTTTTTTTATATTATTATTTCTATTTCGCATTTTTTTTGATAATAGACTGTCGTAATTGATCATTCACAAAATTACGTTCACTTAATTTGAACTGCTATTGCAGTTTTTGCCGTAAACCTAAATGGTAAAATGATACCTTAATGATATGCGTTTCTGCCCAGCAAGCGTTTCATTAGAAATACGTTATTTTTCGTTTATGACCTATTAAAGAGCATTCCTTAAAATGAGAATACATGCCTTGCCGAGTATGGCAATGCCTACCGAGAGGTGCTGCATGCATCGGCCTCAGGAGTGCCTGAGCTTTCGTGTTCACTTGGATCGGAAATATATATTGTTTATAGTTTGATGTCATGTGTAATAGGTGAAATATATAGTATAGTATGTATTAAACAGTATTAAAATCCAAAATCATGTTATGTGTCTTTTCAAGTAATTTAAAATAATAAAAAAATCGCTATTTTAAAACAAAAATAAATAAATAAAATGATCATTTATAAACAAGTAACAATGAAACTTGGATTGATATGCACTTTAAAAAAAGAACGTTTCGAAGAGCAGAAGCTTCACTCGAGTAGTGAGAGATCGACTCCTGCAATGTATTTTGGAACAACACTTTTTTAACCTACACACAGGCAACATTTTTTAAACATTGTTTATTAAAGTAATAATGTAAGATTATTACATAATTAAAAATAACACTTTACGGTACTAAACGTAGGTATGTTTGAAGCATTGAGCGGTTTTCACAAATAAGTGGCAGTGTTGTGAAATTGTGAAATAAACAAGAATAAACATACAACCTTTATTATGTTGTGAAAGTTTTTTTTTTTTTTTTTTTTTTTTTTTTTTTTTTTTTTTTTTAAATACTCTTTATTGGGCTATAATTACAATCTGCCTTTTATAAGGCAATCGGTAATTGCGATAAACGCTCTCATTCATACCATATTTACAATTCATCATTCACTCACTCATTCATACAATAGTGAAAGTGTGAAAGGATGACACGCAAAATCGTGAAAGTATTAAAGCTGAAGAAAGTCATTTATGAACGATTATTCAAGAAGAACTATTCCTTAATAAAAACTTATAAAGTTAATAAAGGACAAATTTTTACTGATTTAGCTACCCAACGAGCCATCCCTTTCGAACAAGGGATTTAAATAAAAATAACAAATATTTCCACTTTCCCTGTTGGTGTCTGCAGTTCTTTATCCCCCCCCGCCCTACAGAGATGAATTCTTTTTTGTTGGAGCCTAAGTCATGAACAGCAGGGCGTAGAACAAATTATCTGTCAACTGCCAGGTTGTCTGGTTGGTTAGTATAAGGTCACATTTCTTCATGTCCCTAGGTGGAATTTATTTTTTAAATGATAAAAATTACTTCAAGTTTTTAATTTACTAATACTTATAAGGTTTTAAATTTTATTTGTATAGAGCATACAAGTTCATGTTGAAAGGCCTGGGGTTCAAAGGACCATTGCATGTAGTGAAAGGTGCGAGATCTATTCTCATTTGTGGCAGAATTTAAGCTTTTTTTTTTTTTTTTTTCAGAGAATAGCATTAACATGAACAAATAGCTTAAAAAAAAAAGTTATTTATGTACAATTCCTCTACGTATGTATTATAAAATGAAAAAAAAAACTAGGGCAACGGGTGGCAAGGATAAGAAAAGAACGGTCAATGGAAGCCAAGTTGTGAGAAAGGAAAGAATGTTTCTAGTATTACGGGATTCAATCACTGGTTTGAATTGAAGATGGTTGTAAAGGCACGGAGGTTTGTTAGCCATGATAGTGCTTAAAGAAGGGGTCCAAAGAAGTGTAGAGGACGTGTGGAAGAATACAGTCATCCTTCCCGGAATGCGACTTTCGATCTCTGTTGATCCCCTGTATAAATCTAATAAAACAATACATCAGCCGCTTTAACCTAGTCTTGAGATCATTAGAAAGGACACAATTTACCGCTCAACCGTAGTTAAAGGGGGGGATGGCAGGAGAGGAAACCAGGAGTTGGCGCGTATGTAATGGGAGGAGATGTAAGGATCGATTGGGCAGGTTAAGGGTGGAAATGGATAGGTGGGTGATTTGGGAAAGAGGATCCTTCCAGAAAGAGTTCTGTCAATTACCAAACCTAGATCAATGTGAAGAATTGGTTATGTCAAGCATCTCGATGGTGAAAGTAGGAATATCATTTAGGACTTAGAGGAGGGGACGTAAATCAATTATAATTGAAGATTATGGAGAGAGGCCCAGAGTCAAATTCAGTCAGGTCTTCCTCAATTAATAAGGGAGGTTTATTAGAGCAAACTAGGAAGAACGGATATGTAAATCTGGGTATCTTCGGCATATACGAGGAATGATTAGTTATGGATAGGCCGTTCATGTAAGCTCTAAAAAGTAATAGCGAAATTGATGAACCCTGAGGTACACATTTTTTTTCCATTTAGGGGATCGATATCCCAAATGGGGTTTGTCGACGAGACCGTGACAACGACGCATTTTGGGTACGTAGCCTGTGGTGCGCATATTCAAGTGCAATTGGGATCGTAACACCGGTCAGTCTTAGTTTGTTCTAAGCCGTCTCTATTAAGAAAAATAAAAAAACTACATGTATAGGTAACTACGATAGTTTACCTATATCACCACCACGAGAATGTGCTAGAAGTGTAACAATGCAGCCTGCTTATTGGATTTGAGACGTTGTCTATCGAATTCATTGCTATATCTCCAGGCTGGACTTTTCAACTATTTGTTGGTTCTCCCACGAAAGCTGTTATTGTAGAACCTCGAAAACATTTGGCTTCCATCCCGGTAAAACCAAACACAAAGAACCACTGAAATATATCCCTGACAAGGAACCCCCACAGGATTAAGACTGGAATTATGTTCCAGAACAGACTATGTACCCAGTAGAAGGTTAATTTGCGTTAAGTTACTTTGGGAAGAGAACGCTTATCCGGGATTACACGGTTCCTACCGTTTTAATCAGTTTGAGGACAGGATTCAGGTGGGCACCTAACTTTGTCTGAGGGGATTTAATCACGTCTTCAGGCCTAGCGGCTGTGCGGTGGCCATAATAAACTTGGCCTTTCTACCGTACAGAGGTTTTAATATTGTGTACGTACGTGGCAGCTTTACCTGCCGTCTTGCGAGAATTAAGCATGCTACGTTCTCTTACAGCAATCTTTGTCAATTGGTATTTATGTACTGGATTTTTTTTCCCACGGTTTCCCCCGCTTGGAAATCCTAATGCAATAAGACAACTTTCATTGCACTTATCTTTACTTCTTAAAATCTGTCTATGGGCATCTATTCGTTCCACAGTCCATAAATTTAACAAAAGAAAAATAAACAATCGATCCTTCCTCACTGCGTTGCCTGGATATTTATTTACACCAAACATCTTTTAGACAGGAAAATAATTGAATTTAATCTGTAGTGTAAAATAAGAGTAATTTTATCAACATATAATCAAAAGCATAAGTACAATAAAGAAATTATAAAGGAAATTCATTTACGAATCCACTGTAATTCATGTTTCACCGGAAACTTTACTACAAACAATATTTCTAGTTTCACTTTCAGGAGCCTGAATAAATAAAGTCCTGGGGGGGGGGACACATCCAGGAGGAGCAAGCAACATAAATAGGGGAGAAACATGGGGATCTTAAAAACACTCCACAGAGTAAAGTACTAAATAGATGCTATTCTTTATCGAAATGGAACTACCGCTGGAAATGACATGCTCGCTACGCCGGGTGTAAGTCAAAGAGCTTAAATAATCTAATATCCAATCCTTTCAATCAAAAGTCCTGAGAACAATAGTAAATGCTTCATAACGATCTTAACATACCCTACATTCTTTAACTCATCCCTTCTAAGTATATGAAATTCCATAGTAGCCTCTCCAACCACCCTAATCCCGTAGCACAGTCATTGCACTGCGCCACTCATCCCTATAATCGTCTTCAGAGACTTAAACGGCTGTGGCCTCGTGACCTGCGAGAAAAACGTGACAGTGGGAGCCCTGGCAATAGCCAGTTTATTTAATCATGTCCTGAGCGTCTGTGGCTCTCGCGCTCTCCGTCAGTTTCCACTGGCTCATATCCAGTGACGCGGCTGATAGACGAGCGTGGGGGACTTCTCAAGGCTCCGCTTCCTCTTTTTCATAAGAGGGAGGTGAGAAACATGTGGATTTGGGAGGCCTCTGGGCTTTTTATAAATATTGCATGCATGAGCGAGTGAATGATGAAATGTAAATATGGTATGAATGAGAACATTTATATCAATTACTTATTCCCTAATAAGGCAGATTGTAATTTTAGCACAATAAAGAATATTATATATACATATATATGGAATAATCTAAGTTCTCAAAGAGGATAGCAGTGTAGTAGTTTAAATTCCAGCGCAGCCCTAATAATCGTTGGTTGAGTAAAGAAACGAAAGCAGCCCATCTGTCCACTTAGCAAAGTAAATCTGCAATTACTGGCACTGTTGGTTGGCTCTCTGCCGGCCATTGGGTTAGCTAGTATGTGCTAATTGAAAGTTGTCTCTTCGTTTCTCAGTTAGGGTTCGACTCTCAAAGGTTAGCTTACGGTGGACTTTTTCAAAACTTACGTGTCCATGCTGACTTCAACGGACGTCAAATCATATTTTAAGCTTTAATGTATAATGAATAAAAAATCTTTAATGTGTCTTCAATTATTTTTATTTACTTTTAAATCAGTCGAAGTTTAGACTACTGTCGGGCCGTCACCGTTGTCGAGATGTTACGAGGGAAGTCGTGAGTTCCTAGTGGTGGAGCAAGAGAAAGATGGATTATGACTTTGACAACGGCTTGGTAACGAGTAATACCTCCGATCTAACTGACACCATTGTGTTTTGGATAAGAGGTTGGCATATGTTAGTATTTCGGGATGTTAGTGATCTTTGAGTGTCACGAGCTCACACTCGGAATCTTAGTTTAGGCGAAAGCCTTGCGGGAGGGAGGGCTTTGGGGGAATGTGAACCGGAAAGAAACAGACTGGACATCTGGGGGAAAAAACTACTAGGCTCACTGTGTAGGGGTTCAGAAGTCGCCGTCTATATGGAAGGGATCCCTTCCAAGGATATGCTAGTTTTAGCGGGACAAAGCCAGAGAATCCCACTAGGGAGGAAAGTGTGGAGGGTCTGACAATGCCGGACTAAAACATAGCAAGGCAATAGGAGAGGTGCAGAGGTTAAATGAAAAGAGGATATTGCACATATGCACAACTGGCAATAACAGACCCAAGGCTCGACTGGGATTAAATGCCGGTCAGTTTTTTATTTTTTTGTTATCTTCCCCAGCTTTACTGGCTAGGATGATAACACCGGAGTGAATTTAATTATAGTTTTCATCTCCATCAATTGTGCATCGAGTTGTGGTTGAAATATGCTCTCCTGGTTTGTTGAAATGTATTTGACGGCCATGTACATGTTACAATGAGGTACATTTTTGTCATTTGAATTACATTTATAATAACAAAGAATACATAAGGGTACTGTAGCGACCGCTAACAACATAAGATAAATCACCCTATACTCTATTGTATATATATTGTAAACAAATGTAAATAACATGAACAAAATATATTGTAGACAAATGTAAATAACATGAACAAAATATAAATCATTGTAAATGTGTTAAGCAATAAAAAATGCGGGGTGCCAAGTAGTTACATGAGATGGGTCACAGCTGTCAGTCCCAGGTAGAAGACCAGATGAGGCCACAAGACCCTGCCAGCCTCTCCCAGAGGACAAAGAAGCCACACGCCATAGGGTACACCAATCTTAATGGGGATTGGCTAAAGGTTTGCGGGGTACTTAAGCTGAGGATCTAGTCCCTGTAAATCATTCTCTCCTGGCAACTACTCACTGGCTCGTGGCTACCCTGCTTGAAACTCTGAAAGCCTGGCTGCTTCTTTATGAAAAACCTCTGCCTCTCTTCTCTCCTAAACTCGCTACGTTTTAGTCCGGCGTCGTCAGGCCCCACACCTTCCTAGTGGGAATCTCTGCCTTCGTCTCGCTAAAACTAGCACCTCCTTGGGAGAGACCTTTCCCTCGCGGACAACGGTTGCCATGGCTCTGCAAATTTTCTAGCAGCCCCCCTGTGGTAATTCAGTCTGCCTCTCTCCGGTTCAAACTCGCCTTTGGGATCCGGATGGTTTTCGCCTACCCTCAGATACCGAGTGTGAATTCGTGATCATTCCAATACCACATAAACTACCTATAAACCTACCCTGTACCTCTTCTTCTATATCTCATAGTGCATTGTCGGGGCACACACTTATCAGAAAATGGAGTCAGATAGTAAAGCCGTCATGAAACGATTGTCCAGGTTATAAACTCAAACAACCCTCACTTGTCACCAGGGCTAGGGTAACCAGGCACCCCCCTCGTGACGACCCGACAGATACAATAATTGCAGCAATAGTGCAAACAAATAACATATATATGAGTACTATAATTATCATAAAAAATAAAGTTTTTAAGTATAGATTAAACATTTAAGCATAGGTATATAAATTTTAAGAGAATTTAATAGAGTAAAGTTATATAGTATATTATCGAAAAAAGGAATTGCAGAGGTATCATAAGTTTTGTTGTAAAATAATAAGTTTTGTAATATAATAATAAGATTTCTCTCGCTTGTGAGTTCTTCCGTCAGGTGCTGCGCTCACTGGGGCCATTCGCCTCAGCTCTCATGCAGAGGCAATCAAACAAGCACTCTCGAACCGAACGATTGGTGAATGTTCATCTCGTTTCATAGATTTCCTTGAAATGTGTTAGTTGGCAAAGGAGTAGCAAAGGGTGATTTATTCTATTTTAGACTCAGCGTTGGCGTTACGTTGTCGTCTAGCTGTGTGCCTTCCTGTTAACAAAAATACATCTTAATATTCACTGATACGAAGAAAATATTTTTATTAGTTTTGGATCTTATGGATTTCTTGTGTTCTGGAAACCTTAATAACCTCTGTCCCTAAAGCTTAGTAACCGTGTCACAGATATTTGGCGTCCGGGACATGGACGAAAGGAAAACTCCAAGAAAAATCATGTCTGGAAGATCAATTTTTATTAGTTAATAATTATTAATAGATTTCCTTCTACTGGAATCAATAACTAAATCATCTATTACTGATAGTTTGTAGATTAAAAGTAGGTTTAACAAACCAAAAAACAATTACGTAAATGTTGAATGTTATTTTATTTAGAGAGGTAATAAATTGGTCTATACTTACTGACAATAAACACCTTGCACTATTCATTGTTAACAGTAAACAGTTGTGTGCTCATTGTTTCAATTAAAAATGCCGTCTGTTCAATTGTTCAAATGAGAATATCAAAGATTACTACTAAGGGATTTAGTTTACTTAGGAATAATAAATGATTGTTTTCATTAAGTCATATCTTAAAATTTCATATCAATAGACAAAATCGTCGTATTATCTAATTGTTTAGTTTCAGTAGTACCTTTTGGGTTTGTAAAAGACGCTTACCTGAGTGCAATTTAATTTTCTTTTTTTTACCTTTTATCTTTCAAAGACGTTTTAAATTTAATTACCTGTTTAATTTTCATCTGATCGTATGGTCGGTTGCCTCAGTGCCAATTTCATATTTGTTTCTCTCACCTGACGATTGTGTTCTTTTTGTCATCATGGGCTAAAGATGAATTCAGAATTATTATATGAATTTATTAAACCCCTCCTCAACAGGTATAATAGGTAGCTGTAAGAATGAAAGACTCGAAAAAACATTTGCCAATACAAGGTAAAATTAAGATTTTTTAAACCTGTAAAATACAACAGATACCCCTAACTTTTATAGGTATCTATTTTGATGAAGTAGGATTGTCAGGTACTTTTATGTGACTGACTTGACCTAAAATTTTCTGTACGTAAGTACCAACAAAATGGGGAGACAGGAAAAGCCGAAAAGGAGGAAAACTGACAAATCTCGAGGAGAATGAAACGTTATTAACCTAAAGAAGGGAAGTGCAGATAAGAAGACCTATACTGAAAAAGATGTAGAGGGAGCTCGATTCCCAGCAAAATACAAAAAGGTAAAGTTTCGTAACATGTGGCAAACTCCTCCAAAAGACCCATTGAATTTTAACAATACCAAAATGAGTATTTATGATGCTTCAAAACATAAGAAGGGATGGTGTATTTGCCTTAATTTATATAAATGTTTTGGAAATAGAAAGATTACTGCAAAATAAACATGAAGTAGCTTTAACATAAAATAGCCATTTTGTGTAGGCATTTAAGTTTTCATTCAGAATTCAGCTTTTGCAGACTTCCCAAACAAAAATTAAGCTTAGGTTAAGATGTGAGTAGCATGAAAGATATGCATCGGTAAACGACCAAATAGGACAACGTGTGCGGAATGGACCATAACGTGTGGCCAGTGTGGAATGCGCGGCATGTAAAAAAGGCAAACAGTAACTCCAGGTTGTAAGCTAACCCTTTCAGGGACTAAAGGGTTTAGCGATAACCCTTTAGATTCATCCCTCGGGACCTCCCTGGTTCTTTATCTCAAGGACCAGTGCCCCTATCAACAGGACCTTTTATTGGCCTTTCATGTCGTTAGCTACTGCGAAGAGGGTCTTCCTAAAGGACTCTGACTGTCATCCTGTGGGAGCTGATTTTATTTAGCTATAGAATCACCTCTCACTGTGCCAGGGTGATATTCTAAAAAGACCATTATATAAAAAAAAAAAAAAAAAAAACCAATTGGCGAAAAATAGGTTTCAAGTTGTTTTGCTGCTTTTTAGTGTCATTTGCATTAGCGATTATTCCAAAATGATAAAAAATTGAAGGGGCTTATGAAATTTAAGCATTAATTTTAGGTGAGTACGGTTTACCTCAACCGTATTTCCATGTAGTTAAAATGGTCGTTCACCTGAACAATATTTTTACCGAACTATCAATTCTTATCACCCTCCTTAGATATACATACAATTCAAATCTTTGGTCTACTCCCGGAACTCAAGATTCTACTGAAAATATTTTAGCTCAAAAGAGCTTTAAAAGCTTAACATCAACCTTTTTGATCTTAATGCTCCTTTTCACTGCAGCATTCAAGTTTTTTGCTAGCTCCATCATATCTCAAATTCATTACACCCACATATCCACTATGCACCAGCTTCATGTTCTTTCAAAACACTTCTGTTCAAACACCTACTCGTCATCAACACATAAGGTGCGGACGTCAACATATACACACATGCAACACATTTATTTACTTCTAATGTTTTGCTTTATATTTTCTTATATTTATGTTTTTTTATTAATATCCAGATGTACGACTACAACTTCCTCTAGTTTGACTAATGTATTTATCAGGTACTTTTTAATTTTCTTTTATATGATATTGTATTGTACCTTTTTTATCCTACTTTTTTTAATCTGTATCGATCCATAAATAATTTTATTTACAGGTATGCATGAAAATAGTTATTATTTGAAATATAGACGTTATTTCATTCAGATATTATTCTTTGGGATGTTTTTATGTTAGCCAGAATTGAATTTGTTTATTAGTATGTTATTATTATTGTAAATACCTTGTAGCGACCACTAACTACATAAGTTAAATCACCCTATACTATGGTGCATATATATTGCAAGCAAAAGTAAAATAACAGGAACTAAATGTATGGTAATTAAATGTAAATCATGGTAAAAGTTCTAGCAATAAACGCGGGACCGGCAGTCGTAAACAAGTCAGGTAAGAGGGGCGAGAGCCATCAGCCATAAACAAACCCTTTTAGACCAAGGGCCGCCACCCGGTGGTCATAAACCTAAAAGGGGTTGGCCACCTGGCCATCATAAACCGAACCCTTTATGACCGTGACCGTCTCCGCCTTCGGGCAGGAAGGGAAACACTATTTAACCCCGGGCCTTCTAGCCCTAAACCCTACTCTCTCCTCATCGCCTCTGAGTCTGTCACCCTGTCTTTCAGTCTCCTTGCAGACCCTCTGACGACTTGTACCTGTGACGCTGCTGGGCTCCCGCTCGAACTCTGAAAACTGGCTTTATTCCTTATGAAACCTCTGTACCTGTTCTCTTGAACATAGTGCATTGTAGGGGCACATACCTATCATAAATGGAGTCAGATATTAACGCCGTCCTGGAACGATTGTCCAGGTTATTAACTCGAACAATCCGCACTTCCACCAGTGCTAGGTGATCAGGCACCTCCTAGTGACAACCCGACATATCTTATAATACCTTATTAACTCTAGAGAGCAGAAAGTATTTTTATTTGGAAGGTTTAACACCGCTATCACTGAAATGGGAGTCACCCTATGGTATTTTTTGGGGAAAATATATATATGTGGCGGAAAGCCACATTTTCTCCCACGTAAAAAAACTATATTTAATCGAATAATTATGAAGTTCTATGAATATCACAAAATATATAATAGTTTTATGGGAAAAGGAACAGCGGATTATTGAGGGATGCAGTTTTTTTTTCTTCTTAAAATACAAACATTTTTTTTAATCTTAGATAGAAGATGATTCTATCAACGTGTTTCTAAATAAAGCCACTTTGTCCCCTTTGTGCTTAGGAGAAATTCTAAATAGCTGTCAAAACCACGTAGAATTTTAAAAAACCTATTGAAAAACAAAGCTGCTAGTGGTTTGTCATATGTTTATTTCCATATGTTATTATATGGTGAGGTACCTGCGACTGACAGCTGGTGACCCCTCTCGTGTGAATTAGTTGGCCCCCGCCTTTTATTGCTTCACATTTACAATGATTTATATTTGTTCATGTTATTTACATTTGTCTATACTACATTTAGTTCATGTTATTTACGTTTGCTTACAATATATATACAATAGAGTATAGGGTGATTTATCATAGGTAGTTAGTGGTCACTACAGTAGTAAATGAATTTAGTAAAGTTTTATTATCCAAACAGTAAAGAAAATATAAAATAGAAAGTAAGGGATTCGTCATTTCATTCTAAAACTTGAAAAGTATTTTTTCAATTTCGGTGTTTTATTTTTCTAAATAAGCTACATCGACGTTGAATACATGCTAGATTTTCATATGGGCAAAATCAGTATCGTCAAATTTATACTATTTCATTTAGTATATAAATTTATTTATACTATTATAATTTATACTAACCAAATATTTATTTATATTTGTAACTGCCCATACTTATATAACTGTACATTGAAAAAAAAGGGCCAATCTCTAATACTTTGAGCGAGCTGCACAAGTGAAATGAGGGTAGGACATAAATTAATTGTTGAAAGAGTCAATGCCCTCTTACTATTAGTTAACAATTAATAACTAATAGTAGGAGTGCATTGGCCCTTTCAGTTCCATGGTACAGATATAAAGGGTTTGGCAAACAGTCAGAGTTTCGACCAAACCCAAACTATATGCTCAATACCATTGATTCTAATGAAGTGGGCATTTGACTTCTAATGACGCATTAACTATTGTAATCTGTTATCTTTTAACCTATGCTTCACTAGTATGAAGTTTCAATAGCAAAACTAACGAAAGTAAACTGAAAATAACCCAAAAGCTAGGAATGCGTATCATCAACAAATACCCCCCAACACAAAAATAACTAATCACAACAAACTTTCGACAATTCAAGAAAGTGTCCGTTTACAACCACAAAAATATTTTAATAAGACTTAAGAAAATCCTGTTAGTGATGTGAAAAAATGTGAGAGATAGTAACTACACCAAAAAATCTATCAAAAGATAAATTCATAAAAAAACGAAGCATGTGTTGCTTAGCTAAAAAAAAAAATATGCTGCATTTAGGTTTAATGTTTATTAAGAATACCTAAAGATCATTTTATTTTAAATTGCTTTATTTATATTATATGTAAATATTCTTACATATATTGTAAACATTCTCTATCGTTTTCTTTCGTTTTAATTAAGTAGGTTTTTATTTTATTTTCCGACTATTTAAAAATGTATATGAAAAAATATATATGTATATATATATGTAAAGAAAGTAAGCTTTCTTCAATTAAATTAGCAACACTTTGTTATCACGCGCGTGCTTCAGTTGGCTGCCACTAGGTGGAGCTAGAGACATATGACCAGGAGGTTCTTATAAGGTGTTCAGTGTAAACAATTAAGGAAAGTGAAACAGTGATAACAATAAACTGTAATTGTTGTTTCTTTTGTTTTACAGGTATGAATTTAGATTTTATTTGTAATAGTTGTAACCTAATTATCAATTAAATAAACCTTTTGTTTTACAGAGAAACAGATTACTTATTGTTATAATAAGAAGACCTAGCAACCCTTATAAAACAACAATTTGTTTATGATGTCAAAACTGCAGTTTGAATTTACGGTAGTGACTTCACCAAAAGACAGTAAAGCAAATGCAATTGCCATCACCTCAATTGGTACAGAAGATGGAAGAAGATATACATTGCCAGAAGAATTCAAATATATGGAAGATCATGTGGAGTTGAAAAAGACAAGTAAGTACACAAAGTTAGTTAATTCATTAAACAGAAGAAATCAGATAAGAAGAGTGTGGATTACAATGACAAAAGAATTAGAGGGCACATACATAGATGAAGATGGAAATCTGCAATTTAAAGATCAATATTTAGAGGAAATAAATGAAGAAAGTACAAACAAAACACAAGATCATAGTCTAAAGGAAATACTAGAGAAACTGATAGAAACAACACAGAAGAAAGATAACGAGAAAGACTTAAAAAAAATATCAGAAAAACTTCTCATAGAAACATTTTCAAGCAAAAATACTAATGCTAAACAGTGGATAGAAAGCTTTGAAAAAGAGTGTTCTAGATTTCAAATAGATAAAAGTGAGGAAAAAATTGAACTAATGAAACTATTTTTTGATAAACCAAGTTTAGACTGGCACTCTTCCACACTCATAAGACTAACAATAAATGCTGGTTGGTCTGAATGGAAAACAAGATTCTTAAAATGTTTCACAGATAATGGATGGAATAATATAACCTATGCACTATCATTTAAATATCGAGAAGGTTCGTTAACGGATTATGCTTTGAGGAAAGAGAAACTTTTGATAGATTTTAACAAAGATATGGATATAAAGTCACTTATAGCATTAATAGCAGTAGGGTTACCAGAATTTATATTGAATAGAATAAACAAGGAAAAATTAATAGAAACTACAGACTTATTTAATGAATTGAGACAACTTGAATGTTTAGTAAATAAAAGAAATTTTCAAAAAAAACCTACATTAGATTCTCAAAAGAAATATGAAGTAAAGATACCTTGTAAAACGTGTGGAGATTTAGGTAAAGGTGTGAGATACCACCCAAAAGATAAATGCTGGTTCCAAAAACATGAAGAAAGTAGAGAAAAGAACACTACACCAAAAAAAGTAAATAACAATTCTATCCTAGATGTAGAAATATATAATGAATCAAAAAACGAGTAAACACACCACTAATTAAATTAAACATTGTATTGGAAGATAAGATAAAAATAGAAGGGATCTATGACTCAGGATCTCAAGTTTCATTAATTAATAAAAGATTAATAAAAACTATAAAAAATAATAATATAGATAAGAACAAAATACAATTAAAAACAATTAGTGGTGTGGCACTCACAAAGGGATTAGCAAGAATAAAATTAAAAATTTTCAATATTGAAAAAGAAGTAGATGTATTTATTGTAGAAAATGAGACTTTTCATGATTTTTTGATAGGCCTAGACATAATAAAGGAATTTAAATTAAGGCAAGACGAAAATCTAAATATAAGCCAAAAACAATCGCAAAGAAAAGATATAATAGAAATAAATTTTAATGAACATATTAAAGAGAAAGATTTTAAAATAAATTTAGATCATTTAGATAATGAAAAAAAATTCAAAATAGAACAATTGATAGAAGAATATAAAACAATATTTGCCAAAGACAAGTATGATATAGGGACTGTAAAAGATTATGAAGCAATAATAGATCTCTTGATGGAAAAATTTTGTAGTAAAAGACCATATAGATGCACAATCGAAGACAGAAAAGAAATAGAACAGCAAGTGGCAAAACTATTAGAAAAAAATTTAATTGAAGAATCGTATAGTCCATTTGCTGCACCGGTAACCCTAGCATTAAAAAAAGGTGAAGGAAAAACCAGATTATGTGTCGATTTTAGAGATCTGAACAAGATTGTCACAACCCAGGCCCAACCTTTTCCGCTAATTGATGATTTAATAATTAAAGCTAGAAATTGTAAATATTTTACATCACTGGACATCAATTCAGCATTTTGGTCAATACCATTAAGGATAGAAGATAGAAAAAAAACAGGCTTTATAACCCAAGAAGGACACTATCAATGGACTTGCCTACCATTCGGTTTAAAAACAGCACCAGCAATCTTCCAAAGAATTTTATCAAGTATACTAAGAAAAAATAATCTAAAGAACTTTACAGAAAATTATATAGATGACATATTAATATTTTCAGAGACTTTTGAAGATCATATCATGCATATCAAACAAGTTTTAGAAGCCATAATAAAAGAAGGATTCAGATTAAAATTAAAAAAATGCACGTTCGCATCTAAATCAATTAAATATCTCGGACATATAATAGAAAATAATACAGTAAGACCAATTAAAGACAATTTAGTATCAATACTCAATTTTCCGACTCCAAAAACGCAGAAGAACGTTAGACAATTTCTAGGTAAAATAAATTTCTATCACAAATATATACCAAAAATCTCAACAATACTAGATCCACTACATAGATTGTTAAGAAAAGATGTAAAATATAATTGGTCTGAAGATTGTGGAAAATCATTCACAGAGATAAAAAAATTATTGTGCTCTCAACCAGTCCTAGAAATATTTGATAAAGATTTACCTATTAAGATATTTACAGATGCTTCAATAGAAGGTATAGGTGCAATACTGAAACAAACCCAACAAGATGGAAAAGAAAAGCCAGTAGCCTATTTCTCAAAAAAATTAAATGAGTCGCAAAAAAGAAAAAAAGCTATATACTTGGAATGCTTAGCAATAAAGGAAGCGATAAATTATTGGGAATACTGGTTAATTGGAAGAAGATTTGAAGTTTATTCAGATAATAAACCGTTAGAAAACCTTAATATAAAATCAAGAACAGACGCGGAACTAGGTGACTTAACATATTATTTGTCTCAATTTGACTTCAAAATTACATATATACCAGGGAAATTCAATATTGAAGCAGACTGTCTTAGTAGAAATCCGGTATTAGAGTCAAAAGATAATACCCAAGAAATATTAAAAATAGTAAACATGATCCAACTACAAGAAATAATTAAAGATCAAAATGAAAATACAGCATTAGGAGAACTTAAGAAAAAAAGTACAGATAAAAATGGTATAATCTATAAACATATTAAAAACAAAAAGAAGATAGTTTTATCAGAAAAATTAAGCATTAAATTAATACGAGATACACATATAGACTGGTGTCACATCGGAATAAGGCAAATGATGAACAGAATATGTCCTTATTACACTTCAAAAAAATTAATAAAAAACATTCAGAATATATGCAGAACTTGCGAAATTTGTAAAAAGAATAAATCTAGAGGTCAAGCAAAATATGGATTAATGTCTCAATTAGGACCAGCAACAAAGCCGTATGAGATAGTGTCGATTGATACGATCGGTGGATTTGGTGGTCAAAGATCAACGAAAAGATACCTCCATCTTCTAGTTGATCACTATACAAGATACGCACATATATTAACTTCAAAAACTCAAGCTGCAAGTGATTTTATAAAAATAGTCCAAAATACATTAGAAATTAACAAGATAGGTACAATATTAACAGACCAATATCCAGGACTAAATTCTAAAGAATTCAAAAATTACCTAAAAGAACAAGATATCAGACTCATTTATACAGCCTTAAATGCACCATTTTCAAATGGCATAAATGAAAGATTAAATCAAACAATAATTAATAAAATAAGATGTAGAATCAATGAATCTAAAGAAAAGAAAGCTTGGACAACAATAGCAAGAGAATGTGTTGACAAATATAACATAACAGAACACTCAGTTACAGGTTTTACACCTAAATATTTACTAGATGGTACTAACACAAGTATGCTACCTGAAGAACTAAGGAAACTAACACATGCAGAGGTTTGGAAAGAAGATAGAAAATTAGCTCTAGATAACACTATAAAATCACATGAATACAATAAGAAATTATTTGACAAAAACAGAAAGGAAAGGGAATTCAATACAGGTGATTTAGTATATATCGAAAACGGACATAGATTAAATAGAAAAAAATTAGATGAACTTAGGGTTGGACCATTCAAAATTGCAGAGAAAATATCAAATACTATATTTAAAATCAAAACTGAAAAAAGAAACGAAGACACAGGATTATTCCACATAACAAAACTGATACCAGCAGAATAAACATTATATAATAAAAATTCTCACGAGAATTTTCACAGTGGGAGGGGGAGATGTAAAGAAAGTAAGCTTTCTTCAATTAAATTAGCAACACTTTGTTATCACGCGCGTGCTTCAGTTGGCTGCCACTAGGTGGAGCTAGAGACATATGACCAGGAGGTTCTTATAAGGTGTTCAGTGTAAACAATTAAGGAAAGTGAAACAGTGATAACAATAAACTGTAATTGTTGTTTCTTTTGTTTTACAGGTATGAATTTAGATTTTATTTGTAATAGTTGTAACCTAATTATCAATTAAATAAACCTTTTGTTTTACAGAGAAACAGATTACTTATTGTTATAATAAGAAGACCTAGCAACCCTTATATATATATAAATTAATGATCGTCAACGAGAAACTTGAAGAAAAAGAAAAGAGGTTGAATGAAATCACAGATCAAAATTTGTCTCAAGACAGTTTATTGAGCCTCCTTAATCCTTTCTATATACAATCGGGAGGTTTACATCCCGGTGACTTGAGGATTAGGCTGGATATCTATGATGTCCGAACCTTAACTCCCCCCTGCCAGTTTACGCATATCTCTTCATAAACTACAAGGTCCGGCGCGCGCAGCACACATCCTGGAATCCCTTACATCACGCTTACGGCCTAATATATTCATAGTCCACAGAGCTCTTTGACTCAACAATACATAACCAAACAACAGAACACAAAGAAAAAGAGATAATAAAGAAATAAAATAAGACTAATACTAACAATAATAACAAAAGAGAGAATACTTTCTTATATCAGTATGTTTCAGCAAATTAAATTTAACGTAAGAAGGATGCCGAAAAATGTTACAACAGTCTACTTACAAGTTAAATTGTTAAAAAAAAAATATTAAATAGTGTTAATTAATTAGTAAATAGTGTTCTCTTATTCTAAAAAAAAATCTATCCGTTTTGTTCCTAAATTGTGTTGTATTGCATTATTGTTTAGTGATTTATATTATTACATTTTCCGTTTGGAAAACAACAATACCTCCAATAAATCACATAGAAATAAAATGCAGAAATAAACATTTGAAGGGAGAACTTTTATGTCAAGTGCTACTCTGTGTGCCTCACCGATGCAGAGAAACCATTCAATTTTATGAATCGAAGTCAATTTGCAACTGCTGACAGTACAAAAAAATAAAAAATATATGTAATGTGCTTTCCGATCAGTTGTAAAGAAAACACCCTTATTTCTTCGCATCCATTAGATCCTCAAAGCAGTCTTCATACAATTAATGTATCTTACAAAATACAATGCCGAAATTGTACTGAGATAGGATTTAGTAAAACGAAATTGTTTTTATAGCTACTAATCTTTGGTTTGACAAGAGCTTTAGATTGTCACAACTTAAAGTATTTATTAAAAATACAAGTGAGGCATGACTGTGGTTAGGCAAAAACAATAAATGGTATGAAGAAGACAATGAATAAATGAAAAGATGACGCGTTAGTCGAAAAATTAAAAACTAACTTAGCTAAATAACTGCAGTTATCCAGTCCAATCTTACAATCCTCATTGGCATCTAAAACGTCGGTGGCATCGCGATATATTGTAAACAAAAATGTATGTCATCCAGACACTGGCCATCATCCCCACTCATATCCGTAGCATATGTGGTTCTCTATTTCTCTCTTTGGCCTTCTTCACATCTTGAAACGGTTGGAGTGGGGTAAGCTCCGCTGCTTCCAGCCATTCTCTAAGATGATGGTGGAATTGTCATTAGAATGGGAGGGGCTCTTGAGAAGAATGCGTATGTACATATTGTATGAATAGAAATTGTACATAAGTACGAATGAATTCTTATATCCCAATTAATGATGCCGCACAAGAAAATTGTAAATAAAGATTTTTTATTTGAGAAATTTATTATTCTTTCTCAAATTTAATACTATTTATAAATGTTTTAAAGTTTTTATAATATTTTTTGTATAATGCTGCTAGATTTCATCCCTCTCACTATCACAATAAGCATTTACCTTCTCTCTCAAAAAACGGGGTATTTTTAATCATTTAGTAGTTGTGTAATTTCCGGAATATATTAGTGGAGTTTGTAAGATTTTTGATATTTGATAGTCAATGTTCCATTTATGTGTAGTGTGTGCTCATAAATGACGATTGATACTTAACGGCCACATCCGTTGTCTTCAAGTCAAGAATGGCCTTTCATCTATTACACACCCATAATTTTATTATACTTAGTTTTTCGCAGCAAATTGCATTGATGTAGTCAGTAAGTGTGTCATCATGGGTGTCAAAATTGTTGAATTGAATGAAATGTTTTTTATTTTATTTGGTTATCGTGATATGTGAGTGTAAATGAAATGTTTTTACAGAATTATCTGTCAAACTCCACAGTGTTCTTAACAAGTCTCTACGCCAACTTAAGGTGGCTCTTTCCTTCCCTCGGTATACTTCCTTGGTTCATACATTTCTTATACCATCCGGTCTAATATCCCTCCTTCTATTTATAATATCCTACAATTTTAATCTTCAGTCTACTTCGGTCACAAGATTTCGTTTTTCTGACCACAGAACTGTAGCCTTCTCTGGAATTCTTGTCCTCAATATTCGTCATACTTCATCCGTACTTTCAAAATCCTTTAATTCCAATACCTCCTGACAAATCAGACACCCGGAGATCTATTTTTTTTTTACTACTATTATCATCATCTTATTTGATTATTTTTTTAAACTATATTTGATTTTTACCATTTATCTCTTCTAGCAATGAACCTCCATCCGCAACCTTTTAAAATAGTGACCACTAATATTGATATTTTCAATTTATGACTATTTTTTTTATTTCAATAGAATTGTGCAATACAATTTGTGTTAAATAAAAACACATAATAATAATTAAAATAAAAACAATTTCTTAAATGATAATTTTTAATTTAATGTGTACCTTTTAATTTTATTATTATTCCTTAATCTTCTCCCCCAAGCCCAGAGTTGTATTTATTTAACAGTGCATTGTTATTGTTCATTGAGGACATGGTTTCGGAATAAAATGTTTTGTTCCATACTAAATATTGTTAAAGCGTTACTGTACTCAGGTGCTTTTGAGTCGTTTCTTCTTTGTTATTATATTATTTTTTTCCAGCCATGAGATTGATGTAGTAGTACTGCTTTGATTTGAGTTCTCTTCCAGAAAGCTGGAATAGCAGATGCATTTTAAATCAATAGTTATCTCACTTTTTATGCCCGATAATTCTTACTGGTGACTCTTTGGTTTCTGTTGTTGTTATAATCATTCCATTATTAAGATTTAATGCTATTTTTATTTGCTTTGAAACAATTGTTTAAACCTAAGTAAATATTGAAAAATTATATATTTGCGCTATTTGTTAGTAGTTATGGATCTTTACTACTTGCCAAGTTCCCAATGGTCACTATGGAAAGGCCGGTGGAGCAGATGGTGTGCTTACGCTCGTAATCTCCAAGTGTCCCCCAAGTATCGTCTTAGTTACTTATGTAAAGCAAGCCACTGATTGTGAAACACTAAACTTCTAATAAGTTCTCTATTACTTCGCTAGTACTTTTTTTAGTATTAAGCTTATTTATGACTTTTAGTAACAATTTTGTTCATGAAGAGTCCTTTGTTCCATCCTCCACGTTTATTGATTAGTTAACTGGGCTTTTCGTGGGCTGATTTACACCTTAATGCTAGGAAATAATCAAATAAATCTCGTTTATTTAACTGATCTGATTTGATTTTGTCTATCAATTATAAGAAGTAAAACATAATTATGAAGCAATTTGCCAACATAATAGGTTAAACTTCTAAGCAAACGTTTTATAAAACAGTAGAACTCCTTGAATTAGTTTGAGAAATGAGTTTAAAAAGTAGGTGCGCTATGCTCCAGCGTAGTGAAATCTTAAAATTGTGTGCCAAGTAAATACTTCAGCTCTTTTTCAATAACAAAGTGTAAATTAATGTGTTTTTCGATAATTGGATTCACCACCTCAGCCCTGAGTTATAGCGGTGAAGACACCGGACCGTGAAGGTCCGCTCATATCGTTTAATAAATAAAAAAATATATGACGAATTGAACGATAAGATCAATAACTTCCTCGGATTATTACTGAAATTGTAGGCCAGTGTCTAAAAGTATATTCTGTTTATGGGACTTAAACTCCGCAAGCATGCACAGTTGTAAACTCTGAGTATAGTTGTAACTATATGGCTTATCCACTGATGGATTGCCACCTCATATCAGTTTAAACATAGAAAAATACGAGTATCATTTACATCACTGTTGTTTTGACAATAAAAAGTTAAGATAATCGGCCCTTACTGAAGTTGACTACTGTTCGATATAGAATGTACCCTTGGAATCATCGTCTAAACATGAATTAAGTTATTGCTGGTGTCGGGGTGTCACTAGGGGAGTGCCTGATCACTCTAGCCCTGGTGACAAGTGCGGATCGATGTAGTTTACAACATGGACCATTGTTCCATGTCGGCATTTTTATATCTGACTCCATTTATTGATAGGAATGTGTCCCGACAAGACACTATGTTCAAAAGAAAAAGGTAGAGAGGTAGCATAAATGATAATACCGGTTCAGAGTTCAAACGGGCCACGGCAGTCTGGTAGGCTGGGCGGCAGGCGCGAGACAGCGTGACGCCTCATAGGACAGCAGAGAGAGAGTAGAGTGAAGAGTGAAATTTACTGATATAAATATGATAACCCCCTCCCTCGTGGAAGGCTAGGTAATTGCCCGGAGTAAGTTTTACGATACACAGGTAGTCACTCCCTTTTAGTTTGTTGACCGTTGGGGTAAAAGAGTGTGTTTTAATAGGGGTAAGTGTCCTTTGCCCAGGTTTTATGGTACCAGGTGGCTAATTCTCTTGGTTTATTGCCGCACCCTCTTTTAGTTACCTGTCTACGACTTCCGACCTCTCTATGATTTATTACCGTCTGTCTGCCTGTTCCTACTACGTACCGCGACCCTGATTTATTCCAAAGAAGCTTACAAGATTTACATTATATTATAATTCATTATGAACCAGAGTGTAGGGTAATTTACATATATAGTTAGCGGTCGCTATAGAGCTCCCCCAAATTGCCCTACACTCGGTAATTATTGACAGTTTTTTTTTTTTTTTCTTTTTTTACATTGCTTACATTACATAATACGTACATGATACAAACAGATTTTTATAAATTTTTCTTAAATGCTTACACTTGTGTGAATATTGGAAATTATTTGTCGAACAATTATTACTAATAAACAATTATCTTTCACATGGGTGACAATAAAGGAATTCATATTTTACTTGATTACGTACCAAGTTAGCTCATTACAATGTAACAATTACAAACAGTTAAAAGTATTAAGATACACATATTTACGTACACATTCGACTGACATAATTTTACTCTATTGATCGCTGTTAACATTTACGACGAGAAAAACAAAAAAACATATGATATAAATTGAGTTACAGGAGCCAGTGCGAACTTTCGGTGTTAATAAAAATTATTATAGCGTATCTTTCGAAACAACCTACAACAGAGAAAGAAAAAAAAAAAAAAAAAAATATTATTAATTATATTTTATCAGTGAGTTCATTTTATATTTACCGTCGTGCTACCGCACTCCTTGTGCAGAGGTATGGTGGTGGAGGGTTTCCTAATTCCTCTGGTTCACCCGGTGGAGGTAAACTTTCGGCTGTGTCTAGCAAATAGGCTGGCTTTACACGGTCTAGGGAGATGCGAGTCTCTTTATTATCTGCCCTTATGACCAAGGTTTTATTTTTCCTGCTGACTACGAGGTGCGGGCCAGTATAAGCCGGTTCTAGGCTACGCCGGTGTTCTTGTCGAACGAAAACGTGAGTGCAGTTGTTGAGGTCCTTGCTGACGAACGTCTTCCTCGTGTCTTTCCGGTGTTGAGTGATGTTGCGTCGGACGTCAAGATCTACTCGTGTTGGTGTAAAGTATTCTCCGGGAAGGCGTAAGGGTTTTTGGTATGCTCGCTCGGCGACACTGCACCCTAGGTCCTCTTTGATTACACTTCGTAGGCCGAGCAGGACTGCTGGCCGGCTTCGCGTCCATTGACGGTGTTGTGAATGGGCGGTTAGTGCGGCTTTAAGCGAGCGGTGCCATCGTTCAATTCGGCCGTTTGACTGTGGATGGTAGGTGGTAGTCCGTATTCTCTCGACACCCAGGAGGCGAGTTAGCCTCGTGAACAGGTCTGATTCAAACTGGCGGCCTTGGTCAGTCGTTATTCGCATAGGTGTGCCGAACCTGGCGACCCAGCCACTAAAGAAGGCGTCGGCTACGGTGGTAGCTTCCATGTTGCCCAGTGGGATTGCTTCCGGCCATCCCGTGGCTCGGTCAATCATGGTGAGGATGTATCGCTTCCCCTCTGACGTTGGCAGTGGTCCTACGAGATCGATATGCACGTGCTCGAACTTTCCCGCGTCCGCGAATCGCCCTGGAGGGGTGATGGTGTGACGGTGTATTTTTGAGGTCTGGCATGCTATACAACATCGCGCCCATCGAGCCACGTCAGCGTTCATACCCGGCCAAAAAAACCTCTGGCTCATCATCTTCCGACTTGCTCTTACTCCTGGGTGGCTTAGGCTGTGCAGCTGGTCGAAGGTGGATCTTCGAAAACCCGAAGGCAAGTACGGCCTTGGCTCCCCCAGTGAGGTCTCGCAAATGAGAGAAATGTCGCTGCCGGGGATGTTAACGGGCTCTAGCCTGCATGTGGTGTTCTGTTCCCTGAAGAGCGTTAATTCGTGATCTTCTACTTGAGCCGTGTGTAATTTTTGAAAATTTTCAGGTACGCAGACGGCTTCTATTCGCGAGAGGGCATCCGCCACGACGTTGTCCTCACCCTTACAATAGCGTATTTCTGTCGTGAATTGAGCTATGTAATTTAAGTATCGCATGCGTCGTGGGCAGGAAGTGTCACTTTGTTGGGCCATGGCGTGTGTGAGCGGCTTGTGGTCTGTATAAATGATTACTTCCCGCGCTTCGAGATGCTGTCGAAAATATTTGACTGCTTCGTAGATAGCTAATAGCTCTCTATCGAAGGTGCTGTATTTCGACTGAGCAGTGTTGAAAGCGCGGCTGAAGAAACCGATGGGCCTTAGAGCACCTCCCTCCATCTGTTGTAGTGCCGCACCCATAGCTGTGTCGCTGGCGTCAGCGGCTAGGATGAGCTGCCCGTCTGTTGATGGATGAGCGAGATGGGCGGCGTTTGCCAGAGTCCTGCGGGTTTCCTCGAAGGCGCTAGCAGCTTCTTCGGTCCAGTCGATTATGGTACGGTCATTTTTCTTGGCCCCTTGTAGGTAGGCGTTAAGTACCCTCTGGTGTTCCGCTGCGTTAGGTAAGCACCGGCGATAAAAGTTGATCATACCGAGAAAACGTCTGAGGTCTCGTATCGTAGTTGGTCGGGGGTAGTCTAAGATCACCTGTACTTTAGCTGGCGATGGAACGATGCCCTGGGGTGAGACGTGGTACCCTAGGAATCCGACCTCGGGCTGTCCTAGCACGCATTTCGCGATGTTAAGGGTTAGACTATGAGCCGCCAGACGACCGAAGACTGTTTCCAGGTGACGCTGGTGTTCCTCTTCGTTGGCCGAAGCGATTAGTATGTCATCGAGGTATACGAACACAAATTGTAGATCTCTAAAAATGTTGTCCATATACCTCTGGAACGACTGGGCAGCGTTGCGAAGTCCGAACGTCATTCGGAGGAATTCAAAAAGTCCGAAGGGTGTGATAATAGCCGTCTTGGGGATGTCCTGAGGGTTTACCGGAATGTGATGGTAAGCCCTTTTGATGTCAAGTGTTGAAAATATGGTAGTGCCAAACAACTGGTTGTTAAAGTCTGAAATATTGGGCACACCATAACGGTCTGGGATGGTTTTATTGTTCAGTTGTCGGTAGTCTCCGCAGGGGCGTATTGTTCCGTCCTTTTTCGTAACAATGTGAAGGGGGCTGGCCCACGGGCTGTTGGAGGGCCGACAAATTCCTTCGTCCATCATTCGCCGGAATTCTTCCTTGGCGGCCTGATATTTTGCTGGTGCTAATCGACGAGCCTTGCTGCATACGGGCGGTCCCCGAGTGTCTATGTAGTGCTCTACCTTTGTCGGCGGAATTGAGCCCATAGGTTGTTGTGGTCGTGTTAGCTGAGGGTAGCGCCGTAAGAGGCCGGCGTATTTGTTGCCGGGTGGTATGTTTGATATCACGGAGAGCGTAGCGACGTGTGTTCTTCCCGTGGTACGACGACCGGTAATGCCATCTATCAGCTGGCGGCTCTGAAGATCTACCAGTAGGTGGTAATGAGCCAGGAAGTCGGCACCTAGAATTGGCTGCTGGACTTCTGCCATAATGAAGTTCCATTTAAAAATTCACTGCAGGCCTAGATCGAGGTTCCTGTTGACTTCTCCATACGTTGGAATGCAGCTGCCGTTAGCGGCGTAGAGCTGGTAGTCGGAAGATCTAGCCTTTTTTACCTAGGGTGGTGGAAGTACGGAGATAGCTGCTCCCGTATCTATCAAATAATGCTGCCGAGTGCGGACGTCTGTCACGAATAGGCGGCGAAAGGTTAGGCCTGCCATGGGTACCGCTTTGACCGTGGAAACTTTTAGTTTCCTCGTCGGTGTGGTAGCGTCATCAACCCACCTACAGCGCCTGCGACATCGATATGCTTCCTTACCAAATCTGTCGTGGTAGAAGCATAAGCCCTTATTACTAGATCCGGTAGTTGGTTTCGGTCGCTGGTATCGCCGAGCGGGCCCGTTTTCTTCTCGTCTGTTCATGGAATTGGCCAGCACAGTTACTTGTTGGGTGAGCTGTGCGATGGCTGTCTGGCAGTCACAGCTGGAGTGTGGCAGGCTGACCTCGTGAGTTGATGCGGGCTGGACTGCGTGTATCGCGGTTGTTGAACTTAAGTCCATGATTTTGTCCGCGATTAACGTCAGTTTCGATAATTTCGCCTCGTAGTGCGATGCCAGTATTTCGCGGACCCTGTCTGGCAAGGCGCGAAGCCAGAGGGTGCGAATGACGTCCTCAAAGGTCGTGGGTCCTGCCAGTGCTTGCATTTGCCGCAGGAGATGTGAAGGTTTCTGGTCTCCGAGGTGTGTCTCTTCCAATAACCGGATCAGTCGTCTGTAGTGGCTCTGGCTGTATGTTTCGATAAGCCGAGCCTTTAAGTCTTCGTAGGGACTATCGCTTGGAGAATACGCTAGGTCTGCGACCTGTGTTAGTACCCTGAACGGAAGCTGAGCGTAAATGTGCTCCGATTTGGCCTTAGGCGAAGAGATCCGGCTCGTTAAAAAAATATTTTCGACCTGCAGGAACCACAGTCTTGGGTCTTCTTCATGAAATTCCGGCAGTTTGCACGTCCGAGAAATGGCGTGTACGGTCGCACAGCATGATTCGTCGGACGGAGCTGGTGAGTTGGCCATCGTAAGAAAAGGTTTCTTCTGAGATCACGGTGGTTTCTCGCGGCGGGTTCACCAGTTGTCGCGGTGGCTTGATCGCGTTGAGCTTCTCATTCACGTCGAAGGTTACCAATTGTCGGGGTGTCACTAGGGGAGTGCCTGATCACTCTAGCCCTGGTGACAAGTGCGGATCGATGTAGTTTACAACATGGACCATTGTTCCATGTCGGCATTTTTATATCTGACTCCATTTATTGATAGGAATGTGTCCCGACAAGACACTATGTTCAAAAGAAAAAGGTAGAGAGGTAGCATAAATGATAATACCGGTTCAGAGTTCAAACGGGCCACGGCAGTCTGGTAGGCTGGGCGGCAGGCGCGAGACAGCGTGACGCCTCATAGGACAGCAGAGAGAGAGTAGAGTGAAGAGTGAAATTTACTGATATAAATATGATAACCCCCTCCCTCGTGGAAGGCTAGGTAATTGCCCGGAGTAAGTTTTACGATACACAGGTAGTCACTCCCTTTTAGTTTGTTGACCGTTGGGGTAAAAGAGTGTGTTTTAATAGGGGTAAGTGTCCTTTGCCCAGGTTTTATGGTACCAGGTGGCTAATTCTCTTGGTTTATTGCCGCACCCTCTTTTAGTTACCTGTCTACGACTTCCGACCTCTCTATGATTTATTACCGTCTGTCTGCCTGTTCCTACTACGTACCGCGACCCTGATTTATTCCAAAGAAGCTTACAAGATTTACATTATATTATAATACATTATGAACCAGAGTGTAGGGTAATTTACATATATAGTTAGCGGTCGCTATAGCTGGTTTATAAGTTGGATATTTAAAGAAAATTTAACCAAGTGAAATGTTTCTACATAAATTTAATTGAATCTGTATTCGTTAGATGCTGCTTAATGTCATTCAGGGTCACTCACCACCCTTAATGATATGTCAGATATTATGCGATTGTGAATTAATGACTTCATGGACTGAATCGCTATAAATTGTATATTGATCAAGCTTCACATCTCCTACTGATCCTATTCAGTACCCTTGGATGTCCGATCCATGGCACATAACATATTTGCATAAAAGTGGTACCATTTCCAGGTTGGAACCATTCTAGTTGGGTATGTATCGCGGGAAAATCCTAAATCATTAGAAGGAGTGTGTGGTCGTTGGACGTAAAAAGGTCTACAAAATCTACACCTTGTTCGTCTTGGTTTCCTAAAAGATTCGAAGCCTGAACAAATACATCTGCGATTTGGGTAGGAATAGCCGTAATTTAAATAATCTTTGTAGAGGAGGGTCTTTTAAAAGAAAAGAAAGCTTTATTTGAAGTACAATCAAAACACTGGTGTAGTGACTGCTAACTACATAAATATAAATTACCCTATACTCTACTGTATATATATATATATATTGTAAATTAATTTAAACAAATCTAAATAGCATTACCAAACCATAAGTCATTGTAAATGTTTTAAACAATAAAGAAGTCCCAGCTGCAAGTTAATTAGTTAAGGGCTGAAGACCCTTACCAAGGTCAGGTATCGGTGATCCAGGCTAGGCCTACGGCTGCCAAGAACAAAGCCCCACCACATACTGGGATCTCATTGGGTACAATAACGAGGCAGATGATGAGGGTTTATAGACCTATAAGTAGGGCCAGATCTTGGCCTGTAAATCATTCTCCCAACGACTCTCTAACTGAAGGCTTGCGGCCGCACTGATGTTCAAGACTTGGCCTTCTCATTTATGAAAACCTCTGGACCTCTCTTCCTAACCTCACTATGTTTTAGTCCGGCCTTGTCAGACCCCACACTCTCCTAATGGGATTCTCTTCCTTCGCCTCGCTAAAACCAGCAGCTCCTTAGATGACCTCTCCCTCACGGACAACGGTTGTCGTGGCCCTACAAACGTGGCCCAATACTGGTATATACAAATATTAAGAGATCAGTTAGAACATACTGGGTGGAATGTCTAGGCACAAGTGGGGCCTGGGGCTAAAGCTGAGACATATATGTATATGAAAAGGATAGATTCTGGGAAGTAAGGAGGCCTTGGAATGACGAGGCTGCTTACTTAAAAATAACAGGGAATCATCAGTGACTTATATGAAGTCACGAGGCAGGTATACAGTTCTGCTCAAGCCCCTTCTATTTGTTCTTAGCATTATAAAACTGTAGATAAGTTAAGTCCATGAGTGGCATATTTTTGTAGACGATCTTCTGAGAATATTTATTATTGATGAAAATTTAATACCAAATTTGAATGGTTCTCAAGCCAACGAGCGTACTTTTGCATTTTTTTTCCCATTAGGATTGAGAATAGATCATCAAGTTACTGATCATCTGCCATTGCACATTGAGGAGAAAAAAAAAGAAGAGAAAAGGTGAGGCTCCACAAAAACACAAACTTTTTTCAATCGAAATTAATAATTCAGCAAGTAAATCATGGCTATCAGTTTCCGATGCCTGCTTCAAATAATATCTAACATAATTATCGTGTAAATATGGTATGATTGAGAGCATTTATCTCAATTACTTATAAAGTAATAATATAATATGTAATATATAATAAAATCATAATAATAAGATTCTCTCATGAATCGATAATCCATTATGAGTGGTACTATTTTTGGAGAAGAAAAAAATATAACCTTTTACTACTTACTAGCAGCACTTGAACGTCACATTATTACTTTTTCATTGAAATAATGATTAAACATCCTGAAAAAAGTTCTGTTGACTTAACTAAATTAATATTGCCTATGTTTATACTGAAAGAAATGATTATTACAACTCACCCCAGCTCATTTAATATTGATCAATTTATGGTTATCGTTCATTTCCATAAAACGTACAATAGCTTTGGACGAGGCGTGGTAATTATGTAAATGATTAAAACCATAATCTGTTTTTGATATGTTCATAAGCTCTACATTTGCCGCTCGTGAGAATATTCCGTGAGTTCACATTAAATAGTAGATATAAGGTGTTGTTGGCCAAGATCAGATTCGCACACGAACGCTTTTACAAAGAGAAGCGACATTTAATTAAACCAAGCGATGCTACTTGCTTCCAATTAATGCCATATGAGATGAGGGGGTTTTAATTACTAACATAGCAGGCTTATATATTATTAATTATTTGATACAATCTTAGACGAAGTCGCTATCTTTCATATTTGGAAGTGTTGATTTTTGGAACTGACTGTCGACAGTATAAATGCCCCCCCCCTTCATTGGTTAGCTCATCGCGCTGCTGTTTCAGACAGGCTAAAAGTGGGGTGACTGATTACAACGAACAAAGTGGGAACGCTGACTACAGTTGTCAAAGCGAAAAACCCAACGCAAGCTAGTGAGTACAATCAGGTTGGTTACAAGTGAAGGCCTCTCATCAGGCTCGGCCACAAGTTTTTTTTTCTGATTTTCCCACCCTGCCGTAATGACTGAGTAGATAAAACATAGCATCCGAAGGGGGGGGGGCACCCAGGACAGGTTGGTGACAGAACAAGGGGAGAACACGTCGATGAAAAAGGCTGGAAAGGATCCCGATAACCACGGCACAAACAAACTCAGTTAAGAGATGAAATCTTCATTTTTGTAACATTTTTCGTTTTTTTCCTGTTATTCAGTTGTTGTTTTTTCTCTAGTTATAATTGTTGTATCAAGCGTATTCTACATTCATCTTAAAGCTTAACTAACTAATAGTCTATAAGGTCCAGATTAATTTCATGCCCATTACCAGTTCTAACCAGTCAATAATTAAGACTCATGTTCTGATTGGATTAATTACTTGATTGGATAATACCAACCAATGCTGCTGAGAGTTCATCAGTGTGATATCGTTCAGGGTAAAAAAAATTACCCAGACAAAGTAGGTAACTAAGGGAGTATTACTAACCTATCTAAAAAAAAAATATTTTTTGGCAGACCGAGACATTTTTTTGTCATTTCGACTCAAATCACGATTAAATTTACCATCAGGAAATGAATTTCCGAAAGTAAGGGCTATACGCTTTAAAAGGCGATCTACCGAACCATCGTTAATTAATCTTCACAAATGGGCGTTTTCTTGGTTTATTTTAGCTTTGGCACAAACGAAGTTAGCGATAAAAAGTAGGCTCAGGGGCTAATTACCGGTTCAGAATGGAAGGCTTGAAAAAAAAAAAAAAAAGGAAAACAAAAATTGTTATCTCGGGAAGTTAGGGTGTCGGTGACCCCCCCCCCCCTCCTCCCGGGTGTACTACATCAATTCCACTATCTAACGCTAGGAGGATATGATCCGACGCCTGTTCTCACCCTTATCGTCCAACCTGTTTAATTAATGCCGTCTTTAAGAACTTCGTTAAGGAGTCCTTTTTCTTACTTAGCCCCGGTGATCTAAGCCCTTATTTTTCTCTAAGGCCGGTGATTTTTGTTTAAGTTTTTATCGCAAGTAGCAAGTAACAAAAGTTTAAATTGGATTTTTTTTTTAACCCAAGGCTGCGCTTGAATAAGTAGGATGCAGTCCTTTAATTGGCCGAGCCATTAACGCGATACGTGACGTGAATAGAACATTTTACAATTTTAGACTATGCAAAAAAAAAAAAAAACTTATAAAAATCAGTTCAATATAACTTCTTGTTAGATACCTTTTCTAATGATGAACCAATTGTGGAAATTATTCGATTACCAGTGTCGAAAAAACAATAACAAAATAATCAGCTTCAAACGCATGAACAATAATAACATTATATAACCAGCTTGTAGTATTACTAAAGAACGCAGTTTTTCTACATGTTAATTGTATAAAGTTCAAATAAATATTGCACCTCACCTGACACCCTTTTGCCCAAAAATACATTTTTTTAAGGAGATAGATTATATAGAGCTTATATTTGAATATGTTGAAAAGTTTAAACAACTTTTGAAATGTAATGTAATTTGAGTACACAGGTGGTCTGAAAAGTCTCCGACCTCAACATGAAGATGATAATAAAATAAATAAAAGCTAGTGAAATAAAAGCTTTGTTAGTCTACTACTAGAATCGGTCGGAGAATGAAGCGGGGAGAGCCCGCAGCCTTTGCTTTCTACACCGGGAGAATCTTCAGGGGCCATCGGTAGACTCTCACTACCTTCCCGAATCCACCCGCCTCCTTTAGGCATCCCATATCCTTCTCATACTTCCTTCAAATGGGACTCCCCTTAGTGAAAGGCACCCATCAATCCAAAATAAATTCCTTTTATTTTTCCCACATCCTGTTTTTTATAGGTTTAAGAGCTATAAAAAAAAAAACAGGGGAATGGAGGGTCCTGGGTAGATTTTGCATATACATATTGTATGAATGATGCCATTAGTGTGAGCTGGGCATAGATAGTGAGTGTAATAGTGTACAAGTTATAAATTACCTCTTAAATCACAATTATTAAGCAAATTATAATTGTAATTTTATACATAAAGAACTTTCAATATATTCATTTCAGCAAAAAATCCTTGTTATTTCTCAATAGTTTTGTGAGCGTAGGATCAAATGGAGAGGCTATACTTTAATTCAAGTACGGGACGGTACACCTTCTTCTGGTTATCTTTATGCATGTTCTACGAAAGCACTTTTTGAATCAATAGTTCTGAAATTTCAAACGTATAATTTAACAGTGCATTCCAATATCCTGATCATTTCTTGGTTAAAACACAACTTCGGAAATTGTGGAAAGAAAATTAGAAGTAAAAAAAGTCAAGTCTTTCCAAGACATTATTTAACATTTGAAGTTGTTATTTTTCTCCATGGTCAAAGAAACATTAAAAACGCTATTACAAAAGTGATTAAAATTTTTTTTTGAGATTCATGAATATAAATTAAGTTATAATCCATTAAGATTATTTTTATTGTATTTTTGAAAGCTATTTTTAAATTTACATTCGTTGGATTCATTCTGTAACCGAGATAGTTTACAAAATAAAAGTACCTATTAATCAAAATCCATGATCACAATCAATTCATTCAGACAGTGAAGTGAGAGTCTCTCTATACTGTTTTCCACTTTCTACGTCATATATTTACTTTGCGCACATTTAACAATACAAATTAGTTCATAATAATAGGGGGAGCGGAAAGGAATGTCATTTTTTTACATTAAATTTAAACAGATAAATCTTTAACAAGTTTTTGTTTTTAATATATGATGTTATCACCATGGTTATCAACAACCTTTTGCGATCCAGAGTGAAAATTTTTAATGCCAGATCGATAAAAATCAATTGGTTTTGAGCGAAATATATGGACATGGCATTTTGGACATCATCCAAATTTTTTTCCACTTGTAAAAACTTTGTGAAAATGTTGTAGAGTGGCGATGAAAAATGGATCCTGTATGATGATACAAAACGCAAAAGGCAGTGGTTCTTTCCGAATGAATCGCCACGAAGTACAACACCGAAAAAACGCTGAAACAGTGAACAATTGGATCGAGTAAATCAACCTTTAATTGTGCCTAGCAATTGTCAACAGAAAGGGCTATATTCTGCAACACGATAGTTCAAGACACGCACTGCGCAAGACAAAATTAACGAATTGATGATGGGAGGTATTCCCTCGCCCACCTCAATTCCCCTATATTCCATTTATTCCGATCACAAAAAATTAACAACAAAAAATAAGCAATTATCCTAAAAACCGTATAGCGAAGCTACTTATCCGTTATTTATAATTATTTATAAAATTTATGCTATCCATTTATAAAATGAGTGTAGAAACAAACTCAGCGAAACTGTTTCATTTGATCGATATTAAGTTCAATTACTAGAACAAATCGGGTTGTAATTTATTTAAGTGAACTTTTTTTTGCCTACTTAAATAGGAAAGGCTGAGGGAGGCTGTATGTATGCTCCAGGATTAAGATAATTTAATGGCTATATATTATAGAGGCGCTCGAACCCACGTTCTAATTACTGTAAATTGCCTCCATAATGGCCGGTTTGCGTGAATTAGCCTCAAGGGACGGAGCTCGCGTCAAATAAATCCACCCTGGCCGTGTATGGGCCGGCTAGCTGTTGGCAGCCCTGATATCCGCCAAATTATCCACCCTCCTGCCGTTTTTTTTATGGCTAGGTTTTAATTAAATTTCCTTATAATTCCTTTAGTGGGGTAGGGTGGAAGAGGGAGGGGTGTTGGGGGGCCTTCCCCCACGATAAATCCTGGGGAGGGTCGGCTTCAGGAGCTTTCAGGGGCCATAGAGTATCTGTCTTCCAGCCCTTCCTGTGCCATATGAATTAAAAGAAAAAAAACGAACGGAAAAGCTTCGGATACGAACTCGTGGGTTGGACAGGAAAATGCAAAGAAAAAATTGTCACATCAACTATGTTTTCCATACGTCATACCCTCTTTATTCTCACTACAAACACAGCGTCCACCTCAGTAGCCACAACAGAAAGACGATTCGTCTTGGAAGGCTGGTTGTGGGCTATTCATATTAATAAATACACAACTCTCTCTGCGCTATCCACAATTTATTTCAATACTGATACAACATTGTCCAGTATTTTATAATTAATTTGATAGAATTGGACAGTTTAAAAGTCTGACAATGATGGACCATAATAGGACCATGATCAGAGAACTTATCAGAGTTTTTTGTTTTTTTTTTTCTTTCAAAACCACTTTATTGTTAATATATATACAATGACAAAAATAAATAAATAAATTTGGAATTACAGCTGTCTCCTCGCACTGCATTCGGAGATGCATTCCAATGAGTGCATGCAATATAATACTTTCAGATTGTTGTTAATAAGTCCAATACACATAAACTCACTAGGTGATGATGCTCACCTTCATCTTGCAACCGTGGAAAGCACTAACACTAAAACCTAAACCTAGAACCTAAAACTAAAGCGTTCCAGCCGCGACAGCGTCCTGCCTGGAGGAATGGAGCGGGGGGTTATCGTGTTAAACACCGGGTTTGTCAAGTATTTCAGGGAGTCGAAAAATTTGATATGTCTACGTTGGATGAATTCATCCACCGTAGGCAGCTCAAAGATCTCGTCAAGCTCACTGACTTATCAGAGAACCGTATACCCCGTATTTATACGGGAGCTCACATCGAAGAGTACAAGAAAAAAATTTAAGTCAATTGGGGCTTAATTTGACAATTAGGGGCTTCTTTACGGCCACAGAAAAAATATTGAGACTTTTAATGACTTTGTGTAATATTGGTTCATTAAAGCCCTAACGAAAATTGACGTCCCAAACATAATTAGGACTTTGAGATCTCCAATTGTTTACCAAACTTAATACAATCAGAAAATATTTATTTAATTATTACAAGGAACTCATGGTACCCTGACCTTTTGTAAGGTTGTTGTTTGTATTCTCATAATTTTAGAATTCCTTATCCAGAGTAAAACTTTGAAGTATGTTATCATCCCTCTATATGAACCAAGTTAGGAATACACTTTTGAAGCTGGTATTCAAATCCATAGGTAACTGCTGACTATTGAAGCCAAAACACATATTAGATATATTAGATATTATACAATTAAGGTATTTTGGATGTTTAAGATTTTCTACGATGTTAATTAGGTAAAAATTTAGTTATTGATGTGCCTTAACTATTTTTCAAGGGGCTTATCTTATTTTCACCGTCATCGAGCCATCAAATGGCACAACAATGCGAAATTTTACACATCTAAAAAAAAAATCACTGGTTTTGTTAAAGCGGCCGACACGTAGAGATTAAAAATAAATTGCAAGTCAAGACCATTAATTTTACGCTATATTCAAACAAAATTGTATTACCAACAAATTAATAATTGATACTTATTCATTTCTGTTTTTAAAAATATCTATAATTTTTCATATTCCAAACTTATAGTAAGTTAAAGTATATAAATATAAGAGTTATATGTACAATTTCATGTCACTGAATCGAAAAATTGACTCATGAAGACTAGAACAAACATACAGACCGCCATGCAATAAAGATAAGTGGTCTAATTTCACACAAAGTTCATAGAGGTGTTAATTTAACCATTTTCTTTCTTTGACTGGTAACAGTCAGAGAGTTTAATTTAATCCTCAATCGCTGAAATCTAAAAGCTGTAGTATTTAAACCTTAAGCGGTGATAAACATTTGTCAAAGCAGTGAGAAAACCCAATACAATCCAGCTTGGAGTTCTTCGAATCACTTGTCATCTGTTATCTCGGGATGAGACTGACCGAGTGCGAAATCAAACAGATTGGATTGTACCAGTGTTTATTCTTTCTTTAGCAGTGTTTTGGACGATTTAAAACAAAAAAAAATCTTATTATTTATACTTTAAATCGCCTTTGTTGCCTTATTACTTATTATGATTAATTATCCTGAATAGGACTCGGATCTAAATATTTTTCTATTCGGATAAACCACTCGAAATATCTTATTATATTATTATATTTAGCTACAATCGTACAAGGTTTAGAAAAATAAGACGAGATTGTAAGGGGAAAAACGAATAATAAATGAAAAAGGTTACATTTTAATTAAACCGGCTCACATTTTCATGACATTTGGTAATACACACTTTGAACACAAAAACAAAGTTTTAAATATTCTCTTTCTGAATTAGATTTATATGTTTTAAAATTATAGGCGATTAATTGGGCGAGTATCCAGATTATTTGTATGTAATATAGTGTTTTATTTATTTGGCGATTTCTTATTGTTATACATAAAAAAGAGGCCCCATTATTGATCTTATAAATTGTATGTGCAGTTTAGCAATTATAAATGTTTATATATACGTTTTATTTATTGGTTGTTATTTAGTGCTGATTTCACTAATTTTGTTTACCTTCATAAAACCGATCAACGTTTTTAACTATATGACTTTTTATTTTAGCACCAGAGGATGACAGTCGAATAACAATAAACTATAATGTGGAGAGGGCTAGGAGATTTATTGAGTTGGTATAGCAAGATTATTATTGTCATATGTCCCGTGTCGGGCTCAGATGTGTGAGTCCCCAGGGTGGGGAGGAGATACCCACCGCGGGCTAGGGTCGGTACAACCTCTAGCCACCATCCGGCGAGCACCTAGAATGAGATAATATGAGGTGGACCTGTGGTTCACCCTTGCTGGTGGCCTAGTCTGCAGGCAGCGTTATTCGTTTTGATCTGACTCCATAAGATCTTGGAAAGTGTGCCCCGACAGTGCACTATGTTCAGGAGAAGAGGAACAGGGTAGTGTTATAGGTAGTCCACGATTTCACACACGGTATCTAAGGGTAGGTGAAAACCGTCCGGTTCCCAAAGGCGAGTGTGAACTGGAGAGAAACTGGATTGCCGTGGGAGACGCTACTATGTAAAGTTTGTAGGGCCACGGCAACCGTTGTCTGCGAGGGAGAGGTCTCTCCTAAGGAGGTGCCAGTTTTATCGAAACGAAGGCAGAGATTCCCACTAGAAAAGTGCAGGGTCTGACAACGCCGGACTAAAACATAGTGAGGTTAGAAAAGAGAGATGCAGAAGTAGCTGAATAAGGCCATGGTTTGAGTACAGCAGGAAGCGCCTGTGCAGAGAGAGAGAGAGTGCAGTGTTCCAAGTGCCGGTTCTGTACGCTTTCCCGATTTTTTTTTTTTTTATTTTCTACCCAAAACCCGTTTAACAAGAGCTTCTGACCTCACCAAGACGGGCCGGTTATATAGGCTGGCCAGCCGTGGTGGGGGGTCCCCCCCTGCTGCTGTTTCCCCCTCTCTCTTATTAACGCCTTAAGTTTATTATTAAAATATGGAAACATAAGTAGATATTTTCTGGACCGAGAAGAGGGGAACTTCTAATTATTCGAAATTAAGGGGTTGCCACAACATCCCGTTTTTTATTAATATGATTAAAAATACTGAAAATAAAATTCACCAACATTGAAGATTACAGAATTAATTTCTGTGTACATATTTGGAAAAGTGATCTTGACATTTTTTTTGTTACCCTTAATTTGATAATTGATAATAATTAAATAAAATTAATAGTAGTATAGGGACTCATACTACAACAGATTTTTTTTTTTTTCTCAGCTCTCAAACTTTGAAAATGTAGAATAAAGGAAAATTTATACGGGGTGAACGGATCTTACTACAACGGAAGTTAATTACATAGAAAATATACGTTCAGTGTAAATATTTAATTTCGGGAGCTTGGACTTTATCAGGTTAAAAGGTCATGCTTAAAAAAAAAACCTCTTCTTCTCAGTAGTGAATTCAGTTTAATTTTTCTAAAGATAAAGGAATCCTGAGGCCGTTTAGCCTAACTTGTGGCTTATCCCAGTTTAAACCTAATGGAGCTGCCCTTTTAAAACCACCAGCTTACCAGCTCCCTCCTCAGTTTTATGTGGCTAACCTTTTGCTCTCTTTGCTACGCAGATCGTGAGTTTGAATATTCTATTTCTAGCTTAGCAGTAGAACGGATAGATAAGCTTAATTGCCTTTTCATATTTACGGTGGACAATTCATTTCGTTTTTTGACCACTTCACCCCGTTTCGGAACATTTTCACTAGCTGTAAAATATAATAATTGGAAGCGACCTTAATTAATAATTATTATCGTGTATTATCAATCAATTAAATAAAACGAATCCTACATCTCCCAGCGCCTGTTCTTATAACTACAGTAGTTGAGCCTGTAACTAGGTTGGCAACTTACATTATAGTTGAGCCAATCTAAAATTTAATAACAAAATTTGGCTGAGCAATATAGAATACAAGGCTCTATTGAAAAACACTCAAATGATAAGAAGAATTTCATTTCGTTGACTATCGCTGCTGCTGCTACCTATGAGATACAGCAGGGACTTCGTGCGTTGGACACCGGTCTGGGGTTTTGTCGAAACCGGTCACTTTTGATCGTAGCTTAGTTGGAGTAACATCAGAATTTGTCGATTGTCGAGATTAACTTATGCGATTAATTTGTCGAATCCTAGGTTATCCGTTGTAATCTGATGATAGTCATAACAGATACATGGTCGGAAGTTTTGTTGTATCCTTCGCCTGAAATCAAGGAAAACAGTCAGAAACCATCCATTAGGCCAGAAGCTATTACCCGAGGCTGGACCGATCGCCGGACAGGTAAAAGGGGATTCATTCCTAAAATTTTCCTTTTCAATTTCGATCTATCCGATCCCGAAAACCACCCCTTTTCCCTTACAGAGAGACGGGTCAGCGGCGACAGGATTCTGCTATTGATGGTAAGTTTGAAATTTATCGAATCTAATTTATTGATTATTAATATAATTTGTTGTCATGTTTTACTCGATTTCAGTATTTGTCGTCGTTATTTGATCTTACAGTCCACTGGTGGTTCTCTATCAGAGAAACTCGTTTGTTCTAATTCTGACCTAAAATTGAATATTGGTGATCTCACAGCTAATTTATCCGCGTTCACAACTATTATGCAATAAAATTGCTAAATAAACCATTTGCAAATAAAAGACAAACAATACTAATAATGAGGATATAATAAAAAGTATTTTAAATATGAGTTGAGTTAAAAATAATTCACGTTCAAGCAAGTGCCGTCTGAATAAGAGGTGTTGGAATAGAAGTGTTTAGAAGGAACGTAAGGATGAAGCGAATTGGACAATAAAAGATAGAGAACTCCAGACAGTGGTGAAGCAAGCAAGAAAGGGGCGTTCGAATGATGTGGTTCTGTAGGAGTATGAAGGTTTGAAAGACAGGATTTGAATTGAATAGTGCTAAAGGAATAGACTAATGAATTACGATCCCCGAGGTGTGGCATTTCATTATTAGTTGTGGCTTGAAGACGTGCTTTTAATAATTATTGGTTAAATGAAAACCATTCTTTAATTTGTCACGTTTTCAGATAATCACCAACGAGCGTAACTAAGAAGATAGGCACTGCTCTCAGCCAAAGTAGCTTAGCTGAAATCAGAAGGACTCAAGCTGCTGTCCCTAATGTGACTTATTTCATCAAAGGCATTTTTTCTCTTTTACTATTGCTTTCTCTTTTAGTCCTATACCAAGCGGGAACGGTCCAATCCTATGCAGAGAAGAGAAATAAAGTTTACAGTCCATGGGATTTACAAACACGAAGGACAATTGAGATTGAGTTTAATGTAAAAGTGATCATGCAGATTAGAGGAATAGTAAAACTCGCAACCCCTTGGAATTCTTGAATAAAATTAAGGTACTTTCCTGACATCTTGTCAAGTCAAGTCATCTGGTCATCAAGACACTTTGTTCCCAATACTCAAGCCAGCGAGAAGATCACCCTGCCCACTACCTCCCAGCAAAATTCTTCCAGAAACAGCCTTGTATATTTGGGCTTAAAATGAACCGGCACCTCCGTATTTGTGGTCATTTTGTGATAATATGAAAACATAAACATAATGTTAAATTCTTTGATTCCCTACTATATTTAACAAACCCCGTGTTTAAGACGATTTCCCCCTCTCCAATTCCCCATCGATGGAAGCAGTCATTTGAGGGGGGGGGACCCTTTATGATTAAGTTATGTAACGCAGTTATGTAATTTTTTTTTAGCCATAATCAGAGATAGTGTTAGAAACTGCTTTATATACATTTAATTGCAGTGAAACTAACTAATATCAACTAATTTTTATTTATTGGATAGATTTAATTTTAAGAAATTTAAAGGGGTTAAGAGGAAGGGGGAAAAACAAACTCGTGAATAAGCACCTGTTTGTGTTTGTTTGTCTCATAACCTTACACAGTGTGTTAGATATTATTCAGGAACATTATGTATTGTATATATGTGTGTTCACATATGTATGTACGCATGAGACAAGTCGGCCAACCTACATATTCCCATACCCGAGACACTTGACTCAATAAAATCTAAAACAGTTTGGTGATTATAGTATACTTAGTTGTTAAATTTTTAAACATATTTTAGGAAATCCATTGGAATAAAAAAAAATATATATGAATCTTTTAAGCTTTAAGACCTTAATATATTTTGACTGTCAATATAGGTAAATCTGTAAGTGTTGAGCCGCAAATAAGATAAAATATTCAGCGAAGGATTAAACGTCACGCTACAAACGGCTTGTTATTGGCTGTAAGAATGTGCGATGGAGGGAATTAAAACTATAGGCTGAGATGTAAGCAGGCATTCGAAGGTCCAATCAGCGGTCGCTTCACCAGTGAATGGAGTGAGAACGAGCTGCCCTCGAGATGGAATTAAAGTCCCTTGTATTAGATCCAGGAACGGGACGTGCCTCGGACCCCGCCGTTCTGGATCTACCAAGGGTGCACCCTATCGATCTTCCAGGTTTATCTATCTGTCTCCAAGCTACTTCATTCACCACTTTCATTATAGTAATGCATGATGATGATAAGTTTAACGTGTCAAAGAAATAACTAGTTGTTAGAAAATTGATCCAATTTGACAGATTCCTTGGAATTATCAGTCAGTCTGCATGATTGTTGTGTGTCAGTGGAGGTAAATCCAAAATTAGAATGGACAATTGAGATTGAGTATAATGTAAAAGTGATAACTAACATTAAATCTAAAATCATCACAAACACCTAAATCATGCAGATTAGAGGAATAGTACAACTAGCAACCCTGTACAATTCTTGAATCAAATTGAGGTACTTTCCTGACATCTTGTCATCAAGACACTTTGTTCCCAATACTCAAGCCAGTGAGAAGATCAGCCTGCCCACTACCTCCCAGCAAAATTCTTCCAGAAACAGCCTCGTATATTTGGGCTTCAAATGAACCGACACCTCCGTATTTATGGTCATTTTGTGATAATATTAAAGCATAAACATAATTTTAAATTCTTTGATTCCCTACAATATTTAACAAACGGCGTGTTTAACACGATTTCCCCCGCTCCAATTCATGTTTTATTTTTCATATTAGAAACGTACTTATAAAATAAAACTTTAAACTGGTTGCAGCATAAAGTTCAGCAACGGATAGCATGAGAATAAATAACTAAGCAACGTGATTTCTTCTAAATACTTGTCAGGAGGAATCTTATTATTAGTCAGTTTCACCATTCGTGTAAAGAGCGTCTGAGGCTCTTAGTCAGCTTCCACCATAAAGGAGGCTACCGAATGAAGCGATCTCTTGAACTACTGCATCCTAATGCAATGAAATAAATGTTACATAAATAAACTCCATGCTGTATGCATTGGTATATGTTTCATAAATGTGTGGGGAATTATATATTGGTGATGGCTACTTTGAGCACAAATGTTATTTCCTAATAGGTCTGTTTATGTGTTGGTGTATGGATGGGTCAACATTCTTGTTGGAGAGAACTAAAGGAGAGATGTTTTGTCGTCTTTGGTAAAGGTGTTTGATTAAATGGGTTAACTGGTCACCTCATGTAGTTGATCATGCCCATCAAATAAGTGGAAGGACAACTTTCTTCCGGCTTGGTCCAAGTCGTACAACCTCCAACGACTCTTTCTTCCATAGCCACTGAACCTCTCAATGACGACTGTGTTCAATGAGAATATTTTAGGTTTGTTCTAGGAAGGTGATACCTTAACGAAGCTGAGTGTGGACCACCATAGTTAAGTGTGTTATGCCCGATTGTCAGGGGCTGTCACCAGCCCTGATATAAGTTGTTTCTGAATGGTCTCTACTATGATGATAATGGGAACGTCTGGATAGAACTTAACAAATAAAATAAAATGAATCTTTTTGAGGTCCTCTTTTACATACAACTGTAGGAGTTTATGAGCTCAACCGACATTGTGTGTTATTTCTAATGGGGATTATAGGAATTAGGAATGGCTAATTGGTAGGTATTTACGATTCTGGAAGGGAGCACGTAATCAGATAAAATGTTTCGGAGTCCTAGCATTCCCCTAGGTGAATAGGGATAGTTAGGATAATCTGTAATGAGGAGACAGCTATAGGAAACACGAGGCATGACTGTTAGCACTGACAATTAAAAATCAGTGTAAAAACATGAGATTATTTTTTTTATGATCACATAGCATGAAATTGGCTTGGTGAATAATGTCAATCTCATTTTTTGTACCACTAAGAAAGAATGACGATAATAGAATATATCTAAGATATGATAACCACGTCTTCATAGGGTAAACCAAGCCAAACCAAGTATGTACAATTATTTCGTTTTATTATTTCAATATAGCCATTTATTCCCTAGGGCCAGAAGTAGCCCGTGAAAGACTTGACTTATGATATAATTGCAGTTTAAAGAACTATGGCTGCAAGCCACGGAGTACATTATCAATTGGCCCCTTTGGGCTGAGCATGATAATTTATCAGTTATACTTTTGAAACTTATCTAATCCAACTGCAGGAGAACTTCCCACCAAGATAAAGGTCTCTTCCTAACACGGCTAACTTGCCTTCATTGTTTTTTTCGTCCTTGTGAAGAAGCCTTAAGGCATTCTACTTGGAAGAAGAGAACTTCATCTAATGCATTCCGTAAAGATTCTTAAACTTCTACTAACTTCACTGAAATTCTACTTTAAATCCTCTCTTCTATGCAGTGAAGTAACTTAAATCAGTTGTAATATTCTTTTCAAAGTGATTTTTATTTCATCTGTGATCTGCTACTTTTCAAAGTTTAATCTTATATTAAATACCTATCCATACTAAAACAGAGATAGATAACTGTGATTAAATTTTTAACATACTCCTATCCTCGACCATTCCTTATTATTCATTTATGTTTCCTTAAACCATCAATATGTATATTATTCGATTTCATAATGTAGCTACTGATATACTAAACTTCGATACAAATGGTAAAGAAGAAGTCAGACCAGTTGACGTTAACAGCATTACTCGAGTTTTTTCATGAAGTATAGATGCTTAACCTATTTATATCGTTAAATGAAATGAAAAGATAACATTATTAAATTTCGTTCAGTAAAAATGCACTACTTTTTTTTTAATGTTTTGGTAAAACGGAGAGAGAGAGAGAGAGGGAGGGAGAAGAGAGAGGGAGAGAGAGAGAGAGAGAGAGAGAGAGAGAGAGAGAGAGAGAGAGAGAGAGAGAGAGAGAGAGAGAGAGAGAGAGAGAGAGAGAGAGAGAGAGAGAGAGAGAGAGAGAGAGAGAGAGAGAGAGAGAGAGAGAGAGATAGGGACCATAAAACTAATTAAAAATGTGACTGGATGGAAGGAAAACAATCAAAAAGGGCATGAGAGCTGGTGATTATTTAATGATGAGTTACTGGCCACTGCTGATGCACGAACACTGTCCATCAGTTTAGAGGACGAGCTGTCTTTCAGAACCCCGTGATGTAGGGAGATCACCCTTTATTATAATAAATAATAAACCTTATAACCTTGGAGTATTCAAATTGCAGTGTGGAGTCTTTTTTGAACTACCTTTATAAATTTCAGAATCGGTTGCGTGCTTCATATCTGGAATCGCTTAATACCAGAGGACTTCCGCTGAACGGAAGTTTCACTGTGAAGTGGCCGGCTTCATCACGTGAATGAGTGGTTGAAAAATTTACCTCCCCTTGAAAATCTTGAGGGCCTGATCTTGTAACATTCACGACGTGTTTAGTCTTCTAGAGTTTATTTAACACCCAAGAGAGATCGTCACATTGCGAGTACGGCACTGTTGTGCTGTGAAGAATAGTACTGGAATAAGAGCCCTTGTCCAGTGACCCATTCACTGTTAATTGATCCCATAAAAAACGAAACGAAAATTGTCTTAAGCGCACTAGGAGTTCCTTGTCCAAGTTTTATTTTACACAAGCGGATAATACTAGGAAACCAATTAATTAGAAATAAATGGAATGAAAAATCAATCTAAAATACTCGGGCTTAAACAAATTATGTTTGAATTTATATTAATAGCTACTTGATTTCCATAAGTATTTAGTTATTGACTACCGTGACTTTGTTCTTCCGTCCGCGCTAGCGAGTACTGCTGCCAGGCTTAGTTTGAACAGTGTCCTAGAAGGTTTCCACTAACTTGCGTGGATTTAATCATCGAAAAGTATTCCAAGTTTAATTGAAATCCCTGTCTATAGTTAATTTATCTTCATTTTGACGTGTTGCTTGATTCGTTAAGCATTAATCTTCAATCTCAGATTATTCATAATGTTTGCAAGCGGAAATATCGGTAAAACTAGACTAAAGCTTAGCATTCTGCGCATATCGATCAGTGGCAACGTGTTAGTGCTCTCTGTGCGTAAATAAATAACGCCATAACCGGAAATTATAGGCTTACAGTAACATTTGATTGAATCTACGTTTTCCGAGTTGCCCTAGATACGATGGCTCCCCCATTCTTAAACACATTAAGAAGGAGTCCCCCCCCCTGTCGTAAATAAACAAGGTGGCTGGGGCGACACTCCCCCAGACAAGGAGGGTCTAAAACCACTCGAACCGGGACTACTAATTATCTGATTCCCTAATGGCTCCGTCGTTTGAATATTCATCGCTTAAAGGAGTACTCGCCAGGGCTCCGGTAACATTTGAGCCGTTTTACAGGGCACTCAGCCACCTTTGTGGATTACCTGAACTTAAGGTCTGAATCCTGAGTGTGGAGAAGTCTGAACGAATTTTCTTTAGTTCAATTATAGGAAGACTACTGAAGGGTCAAGCTCTCCTAGAACTTCCAGGCACATCGTACTGACCTCGATTCCTTATCATGTTAAACAGCAGGCAATATGTCCAGAGCTTACTATTAACAGATATTTTTTGTTCCGGTATTTAAATATTGTTTTAATCAACAATTATTTCCCCATTTTTGTATATCCGTCGTGAAGATTGTGATTACCTAATTAACTTATTTATAAGCAAAAAATTTTAGTTGATAAAAGTAATTACCTAATGATTTTCTACTAAGTGTAATCAATCAATTGGAAATTATCATATTGCACTTAATTTAGAAAGATAATCCTAGACAATATCAAATTAAAAATATCAATAATTTGTTATATGTGTCTAGGGATTTCAGTCGAGCATAATTAAAAATGCACTTGAAATCTTTAACTCAATCAGTGTTGGCATAGAACAATATTTTTTATAGTAATGCCATTGAGTAGGCGTGTCATAGTCTTGGTCAGTAATATGTATTCTCCAGTATAAATATAAATAAACATGTTGCAATGTTGCCTGAAAATAATTTTGCCTAGAAAATGAAAAAAAATTAATAGTTAAGATCCATTGGTACAGAGCATAGAGGAGAGTGATTTGAGATGCCAGTGACAAAATAAGCGTCAAATGTAACGCCCCGGGCGTTTGGATCAAATTATGCATTTTTCATAAATCTCTACCCAGCAGCTCAATGGAAGAATTACCACCTCCACAACCTAGCACATCAAATCAACAAACAAATGTTGAGTCCCCATTTTTCACGCCCAACAGTTATGAGGTGTTGAAAAATATTGAAGTAGAGTACGTTTTACATGAAGACAGGGAAAAAGACGAAGCGACCAAGACACCTATTCACTTGTTCTTTGTCGAACTAGAGCGAACACCAGGAGTAGGAAAAATCTATGAACTTTCCCACTTGTATTACACAAGAGTACAGGATAATAAATCTTACTCGAAACGCGACATAGTACAATGCCATAATTGGCAGGCATATGGGCATACAAAATCATACTGCTACCACCCTCCCAGGTCTGTAAAGTGCAGTGGGCAGCACAAAAGTGAATGGTACAAGAAGCCCCTAAAATCACCTGCAGTATGCGTTCTCCGCTATCAAGGCCACCCGGCCAACTATAAGGGCTGCGAGGCTTACTAAATCCTCAAGTCCAGGAGGGAACAATGTCGTCGGCCAGAAGAAGAGAAGCCAGCCACAGGTAGCCCGAGAAGCGCCCCAAGCCAGAAATTTGAGGCCTTCTGTCCCTTTCGCCGATGCCGTTCGCAACAGGCATTGCCCACTCCTCCTCCGCAAGTTCTTCTTCCCCAGCACTCCGTTCATCCCGTCAACCAGCAAACTCAATCCCATCCTCAACCACACATCTCGCATATCCCTCCACCTTCAAGCTCTTCAAATCTCACCAGCCTTTTAACCTCATTCCTTACAGAGTTCAGAACCCTAATTACCCCCCTCATTTCTCTTGTTACAAACATTTCCGATTCCCAATTCATCTCCTTTCTAGACTTCATCGGACGTCGTTTCCTTGTGGGTGGGAACTTTAATGCAAAGCACCAACATTGGAAGTGAAGATCCACGAATACACGAGGACGTGCATTGCTGTCTGCACTCTTACGGAAACATTGCTGCACTATCTCTCCTGACACAATCCAGATCTCCTTGAATTTTTCTTCTACAATAGTTTAGGAACAGTAAACTATTTACTCACACGCCTCGATGACCTCTTCTCTCCCCTTATTATTAACCATTTCCCTAAAACCAATTCACAAACTGCATCCTCCTTCATTTAATAGGGGCCAAATTGACTGGGACCACTTCCGCCAGCTTACCACTTCTTACAGATCCCATCGTCATCTAAAAATTCACAATCATAATTGTTTACCTCAGCTTCTTAAAGATATAATCCAATCCAAACGCCACTCCAGGACAGTGTGGATAAGATCCCGGCATCCTGTTGATCATCGCTCGTACAATCAGTACTGCAGATTGGTAAAGTGGCTGTTGGCATCCTTCCGTTCAGATTCCTTCAATTCCCACCTCTCCTTTCTGTCTGACCAGGGATAACTCCCTGTGGAATGTAACTAAAATCCTAAAGTATCAACCTGTTTCACACCCACTCCGCCGTGAAGATGGGTCCTGGATGGCTTTGGATGGCGAAAGGTCAGAAGAATTCGCGCTGCATCTTTCCCGTACTTTCGCTCTTCACCTTACTCCTCAAAACTATATTCATAGCACAACTGTAGAAGATTACCTCACTTCACCTATTCCTCTCTCACTTCCACCAAAAGCCGCTAACCCCTCTGAGGTCAAATACATTCTGAAAAACGTACCTTACTGAAAATCCCCTGGATATGATCTCCTCACTCCATATTCTTCCTAACCTACATATATAATTGCATTATCCGAACGACGCACTTTCTTCTCCTCTGGAAACGTTCCATTATATTCCTATTCACCAAAACTGGTAAACACCAATGACGCCTCCTCTTACCGTCCGATTAGCCTACTACCCATCCTCTCATAAATATTTGAAAAACTCTTATTAAAACGTCTACTTCCAATTGTTGAATCCACAAACCTTGTTCCAAAACACCAGATTTGTTTCCGTCAACGACATTCCACTGCTCAAAAAGGCCTTCGCATTGTTGATCACATCTTTAACCTTTAAAAACACTTTGATGAGATCGAGTATTGGTGCAACCAATGGCGGAACAAAGTTAATGAAGTAAAATGTTGCCACATTACCTTCACCCGCTGTCGCAAGTCTTGTCCACTAAAGTGGGTGAATAGAGCTGTGGGGGACAGCAAAATCAAGCGTATACAATCCTTCATTTCAATCAAATGCCCTGAGAACAATAGTAAATGCCCCTTATTATGTTTGGGACAAAACCCTTTACAACGATCTTAAGGTTCCCTTCATTCTTGAACTCATCCCTTCCAAGTTTATGAAATTCCATAGTAGCCTATCCAACCAATCTAATCCGGTAGCACAGTCATTGCACTGCACCACTCATCCCTATATCCTCCTCGGACTCTGAAGTGGGAGCCCTGGCAATGGCCAGGTTCTCCAACTATGTCCTGAGCGTCTGTGGCTCTCCCGCTCTTCGTCAGCCTCCACTGGCTTGTATCCGGTGACGCGGCTGACGGAGGAGCGTGGGGTACTTTCTCTTTCGCATGTGAGGGAGGTGTAAAACATGCGACTTGGGAGGCCTCTGGGCTGTTTGTAAATATTGTATGAATGATTGAGTGAATGATGAATTGTAAATATGAGTGAGAACATTTATCTCAACTGCATATTGCCTAATGAGCTAGATTGTAATTTTAGCACAATAAAAAAACCTCAATATGAATATTTCTATATGCTTGACACTTTGGCTTTGGGGATGAACAAGTAGCTAGTGGCCGGATTTCGTTTTCTGGTCAACATTAAGGTACAGTTTATCGAATCGGTTGTCTAAGCAAGGTCGTTTCGCCACTAAATGTGGTGGGTCATTAACCCACTTATTTGAAGTATCCACAATAAATTTATCAGTATAAAAAAACTAATTATTGTCCAGAAATAGTTTAAAAAAAACAGTGTATTGCGTAACCACCCGTCTTTCAGATCTGGAAATGAAATGATTTAACTAACTGTCTACCTAATTATTATGTTCTAGAGTCATCCATGGTTTAAACTTGTACTTCGCACTTAAGAGACTGGCTCCACGTGAGAAACTGACAGAACATCTTGGTTAGAAACTACTTAATAATAAGAGAGTAACTGCTTGCTAATAGTCGCATGCCCAGCATAGTTCTCAGAGTTCTGAGGGCTTATTATTGGTTCCTAGTAGAAGGGAAGGTATGCAGTAAATGATGCAATGAAGATGATTGTGATATATTTAACTCAGTGTGATTTCTGTTTTTTTTTATAATATTGGTGTGTCTTATTTATAAACGTAATAGAAAATACTCCTGATCCAAATTCTAAAAGAGATGATATTAGCTACATTGAGGGACATATTCGGGATAAATGCATAAATTAGTAAAAATCTGCGATAAAAGATAGTTTACCCATGTCTGCTGATCGACAATGCTCCGTCTCATCCGGGAGAAAAAACTCCCAGTCAGGATTGGGGGAATTAAAGTCGAATTTGTTCCACCAGCCCCTAACCTTCATGGACTAAGGATTCCTTAAAAACATCAAACGAGTTTATCAAAACGAACTGCTTGGTAAAATAATGGAAGGTGAAGGGGAAAAATTTTGATTGCTCTGTTAAAATATCAGGGACATAATTTACATGGTTGCTGACGCTTGGGATTGCATCACAAAATTGTGGCGTATTTGCCGCGTCAGCCCGACACAACTCCAGCTGAGCTATTAATTATTAAGCGTTCGAAGTAAGAATTATGTGAACAGTTATTTTAAAATTTTTTAATGTCTTGTAAGCGATACGTACTATGTGATTCTGTTCTAAACCATAGTTGTTTTTTATATCGCAATAAACAGTAAGACTGCTTATTTAAGGATTTTGTGTTCCATACTCCCCGGATTATCCGTTAGTCCAGATAAACAAGGTCCTAGTGCATTTTGTTTAAAATACGAATACATAGTGGTTTTTTTTTCACAATTATTTGTACTGTTTGCTCTATAATCGGATATTCCAAAAATCCATATTTGAGTACAACAGAAATGTTGGTTATCAAAAGTTTATGACAAATTAAGATTGATGCTAGAAGGTAAGCGATAAGTTGAAAATAAATTTGGGTTTGCTTCAAAAACTATACCGCGAAAATTACTATGATTTGTATAATGACAAGCATTTTCCGAACAATTGGCCTATTATTAAGTTGATCCGAGCGATCTATGGACTAAATCATGAAGATTGATAATGATTACTTTGCCAGAGACCATCTTATTAAAAATTTCTAATAAATCAATCAACTGTAATAAACTTGAAACAAAATTTGTACTAAACAACTCCGAGCAAGCACGCCGGACCTGTTAGTAACAAATATAATTTCATTCGAATATTGGATTTAATGAATTTGCCATTTATTTATTTATTTTTATTAGCGAATCGAAATTTTAAGATAGGATTTTTTCGCTTCATGAAAAACTATTTATTAAACGGCTTAAATGCTTCTTCCGTTAGCTGTGTTAAGGGGTGAACTAACAAGAGGTAGCTTGCTCACACATAGAACCCAGTTTATTATTTTTTTTCTGAACCTTTTGTTATTTATTTATAGAGAAATATACATGTAGCTTGCTTGGGATGGGCTCCTTGTACTGCATATAGAATGTTTTTTTAAGCAGTGTTTTTTTTTTTCGGAAAAATTAAATACAGTAAAAACTTATACAATTTAAAGGGACCAGATACTGGAGCTTTGGTATACAATACAAGAGTTTATTTTTTCATTTTTTTTTTTTACGTGGTCCCAGTTTATTTTTGAGATATATTGAATTAAAATATATTCAGAAACTAAACTAAAATATCACCGGGTGCTTTTATATTTTCTGTAGCTATGCTAAGTTTCAAAAAGCGAATGAACTGATTAACTTATTTAGTGAATTTACGCAAGGCAAGTATTTTGAAATTAGAAGATAAACAGGTCATTTGTTTATTATTATTTTTTTCACAACACCTTTACTTATTTTTATATATGAGTATTGTTTAGTGTGTCTAAATAATAAAAATTGCACTTAGGTCCTATTTTATTTACAGCAGCAACGCCACATTTTACCTAGTTTCTGCAGGTATGTAATATTGTTTAGTTATTAGCTCATATATTGGCCGATGTATATAGTCACAAACAAATATTTAGGAGTTGGGACCTAATGTAACTTAATTTACCATTTTTGAAGATAGCACGCGCTAATGGTCCCTGTATGATTGTCGAGCTACCGTCAGATGGTGCTCAGTTCGCTAGAGAGGTCCAGGTGGCGTCGGATGGTTATAGCGCTTGCCAACGGAGTGCACTCCTCTACCTGCATTGGATAATGCTTATTACTTGTTACATTGTATAGTTAGTTTGGAGGCCAAGTAAACTCTTCTGTAGAACGATCCTGGCACAAAGGTTAGATTAATTGTCATTTGTAACTTAAAAAAAATTAAATAAAATAATTATTGCCGTAAGGAACAAAAATGAATTTCTTCTCCATTTAGTAGTTAAATTTCTTTGTTGGGATAAAATTACAATCTATAAAAATATTTAGAAATTTCAATCACTCACTCATTTATACAGTATTTACAAACAGCCCAGAGACCTGCCAAATCCACACATTTGTATTCTTCCTCGCATGCCAAAGAGGAAGCTGAGTCTTGGGTAGGGTGGTCCCCCACGCTCCTCTGTCAGCCACATCACCGGATACGAGCCTGTGGAGGCTGACCAAGTGCACGAGTGCCACATATGCTCAGGACATGGTTAGAGAAACTGGCCATTGCCAGTACTTCCACTGTTACGTATTTGACCTCCACTGTCACGTATTTATAGCAGGTCTAAAAGCCACTGCTGCTTTAGTCTCCGAGGAGGATTATAGGAATGAGTGGCGCAGTGTAATGACTGTGCTAGTGGATTAGGTTGGTTGGATAGGAACATGGAAGACATGGGTTCAAGAGTGTAGGGTATATTAAGATTGTTATTAAGGGTTTTGTTCCTGACGTAATCAGGGTGATTAACTATCGTTTCAGGACGTTAAATTGAAAGGATTGGGATTCGCTTGATGTTCGACTTTTCTATCGCCCCTCGTAGTACTAATTTGTTTTTTCTCCCAATTCCCTTAAAAACATTATTCATTATAGATTCTTGGGTGAATTTATTCACATATCACATTTTATATGTCCTGTAACATCGGTACATTCCATACAAGGTCTGAATTCGGTATAAAAGCTATATAATTAATACAAGTATCATAATACACAATGTACTTGGCTTCATTGACAAGACTCTACAAGGTGATGGGCTCACATTTCATAACTCTATACCGTATGTTCAGATTGGCTTAGGTATACCTTTGTAAATCAGTAATTTATTTTCTATTGAGAGATGGGATGTCCGTTGAAGTAGCCTGTACAGTTGTCCAAAGCGTCTGCTTAAGTCTTGTCTTTTTAACCTCGTATGTGGGTTCCATGTCAGTCTTTTGTGGGGATGGAAGCCTAAATACCGTACTGTCTCAGAACTACAGGAAGAGGAATAGAGGAATGTGGGAACATTTTGCTTCATTAATTTATCAACAAATTATCACTAGGAGTACTGACAGAATTATTGATAAAAATGATATCTTTCTAAGGATAGGCCATTGAAGGGAAAAATGATTGTAAACTTTCAAGATCAACAGTGTCTTTGTATTCAACGAAGAAGTTTATTTTACTAATCAAATCAGTTGAATAATCTTAAAACCACTTCTTTTTTGTTTTTTGCTAACTTTCTTAACTCAAAGTTTTCAGCGTTACCACAAAGGAGTGTTCGCTTTGATGGCTTATTCGAGAGCGCAGAAAGCCTTTTTAGATACTTCTTGTACTCGAAAGTTCACAAAGTCGATCTGAGTTACCACCGGGAGCAGAGCTTAATACCGGAGCACACTTCTTTGTGGCGGGAACAGCGTCGTCGGACAAACTCCTATTCAACCCTTGACCCAAAGATTTTGTTCAGTGTAACATAGGTCCTCGACTAGTGACTTTATTTGAATTTTTTATTCACTATTTCGTTATTGAACAAAAATACGTGTAACAAAATAAACCTTATTGCAACTTAATTACACATTCAATTCTGTTAATTAACATTTATCAGAAGTTTATTGTTTTTGATGACTCATTTTTCTTCGATTTAAAAGACCGTTGCTAACCTGCAACTTGAAGAAAAATCGTAAAAAACCAACGATGTAATCTGACTCCTCAACTAAAAATGGCATGAACGAAAAATCGCATTGCATCCACATACAAAATGAATTTATTCTTCATGTTTTTGTTATTTTATTTCATACTGATATCAATAAAAAATTCAATAAACTTTGAATTCCACTTCCTAATCTAATAAATAAATAAATAAAATATATTATATATATATATAAATAAAAAAAAAATGATTTTACAATTACTAATCTAAATGCTTTCAGATCTATCTACAATTTTAGAGTATCACTCTGATCTCCGAGGCTGCATGAGTGTGCTGTATTCGGGAATGAACAATGTACTTCTGTCTTGAATGCAGCAGTCTCGAAAACGACCAAATCAATCTGAGATGTTATAGATTTATTTCCGAATACCCTGAAGTAAGCTGTTCGGATCTTGCTGAGAAATCATATTGGGAAATGGTTATATTAACATTTAAACATGTAGTTTCAATATTGGATGGACCACTTGTATTACATAAATTAATTTATATATTGTTAGATTACTCTACTGAGGTAAGCATAAACAAGATGCATAAGTAAAGGATTTTTGCTGGTTTGTTTTAGGAGCTGTCAACTACGAAGGTCATTGATGCCAGCATATACAACATCATTTTCTTGATTTCGGTTAACTTATTATTACTATTTTTATAATATAATATTATTTTACAGAACTTCTAAAGAAATTTGTTGAAGGTTTTTTTGGATTTTATACTATTAAACACAGCGACTGTACATCTAATGGACCAAAGTTAAAACCCACACAGAACCTCTTGAGGGTAACTGGGGGCACAGGCGGCACCCCAGTCCCTCAAGTCTAGTAGACAGGACACTTATTTAAAGGACACGAGAGCTGATCGGAGGATGTTGGCTAAAATCATGATGCCTACCAATATTTCATACATCAGCACAGTCCAGTGATGTTTGCAAAGCTCTTGTGTATGTTCCTCCAAATCCAAAAATTTAACGGTTTTGAAATTTGGTACAATTAGTTAGATGAGGCTAGTGATGAATTGTACAAGAGTCCTGATGGATCCGAGGTGAGATTTAGTGGTAGTAATATAAAAAATGTCGCTTGTTTTGGGTTATCCTTTTTATCTTAGAAACAGTGGGGGGCCTAGGCAAAATATTATCATATTTAAAAAAAATACCCATAAAAAATTGGTCGCATACTTGTTTTGCGTATCCAGTATAGTTATCGAGTTATTTGGTAGAGAGCTGTACAGTAGCCGCGGTTAACTAACACGGCCGAACATCCCCGGTCGCAATACGCCTGCTACATAGTAAACTGTGTGCTAAGTTTGACTTCCTCTCTTGACCCAGATGTAGGATTGCCAGATGTAGGATTTGAACGAATCACGAAATACGATCCTGAGCTCAGGAGAAAAAGTAAATAAACAGTATTTAACAACTGTATTTTACTCGAAGTTCAATTGATTACCTTAAACAAAAACTTTAGGTCAAGCTGGATGAATGTCTTGGTTCATGCAGTGGGGACATTGCAGCACTACCGCTAACGGAGGGAGCAGCAAAACAACATTCGTATCGAGTATATCACCAAAAACAACATTTTTATCGAGTATATCACCAAAAACAACATTTTTATCGAGTATATCACCAAAAACAACATTTTTATCGAGTATATCACGAAAAACAACATTCGTATCGAGTATATCACCAAAAACAATTTTGGATGGGGAACCGTTTATAAATTAAAAGCAGGGCGGGGAAACTAATCAGCTCATTCCCGTCACAACCGAAGACCTGTTTGCACTTCCCAAATATTAAATCTCATTATCTGTAAGTGCAAAACTGGATGTGTACCCAGGTGTGGTTATAAGACGGCTGCTCCGCGGTGTACGAGTATCTGTCACTTTTGCCAAGAGAATGCTTGAACTCACCGCTAGACCACTCAGCGACACTATCTCAAAAGACACATATATGACTTCCTGGAGAGAAGCAAAACCCTTTTCATGCAAAAAATCTAAATACAATTAAAATACTTAAATAAAATAAAACATTACTATTAATTCCTTAATTTTCGTCAAGTATTTAATTTACAATTGTAAAATAATAAACAATGTTTTGATTGACTGCGCTGTAAAATATCTATGATCCCAATGGCTTTTGAAATAGGATTAGTGGTAGACAGACGGCGGACACGAAAACGTGCGTTAACGCATGTCAATGTGTTCAGAATACGTACCTTAATTGTCCTACATTTCTCGGTTGGTGATCACTTTTTTCATTTAAGTAAAACTAAACTTTTTTTTACGGGAATATTAGATCGTATTATTTACGTTATTTCGTTAATATATATATATTTTTTTTTTCTTAGCTCTCAAATTTTTAAGATTATAGATAAGAGAAAAATAAAGGAATTTATTTGGGGTGAGCGGATCCTTTTACTAGGAGTACCTGTTTGAAGGTGGAGTGAGGGAATTTGGGAGTGTGGGAAGCCTCGGTAAAGGTGAAATGTTGCGGTGCAGTGGTGAGAGTCCACTGAAGGCTGGGCCTAGAGTCTCTCTAGGCATGTAGTGCAAGCTCATTCAGTTGGATGGCAGTGATGGGTGCCCGTCAGAGGCTTGTTGTTGGTTGGCCAAGGGCCGTAATGTCCACCATTTGGTCTGCTTTCCCAGATCTAGAGAGTTGCCATCTTGCCGGTAGTGCTGGGGATGTCAGGTCTTGGAATATGGGGTTTTGGCAATGTTTCATCGAGTCGAAGAATTTGATGTGTCTTCTTCTGATGGCTTCGGTGATGGTGGATAATATATTATTAACTCCGAGTTCAATTATCCTAGAACTGGCAAAAGTGACAGTCGAGAGAGGAACTTAGGGGTGTAGCTAATACGTAGCGTCCGATGGAATGTTTGGTGGAAAACATTTTTCCAATTGGAAATAGGTGTGGTAAGTCGGTCTACCATATTTGTCAACTATGACTAGTGGTCAGTTATCTAACTAATAACTTTAAAGAATAATATTATTTTTTAATATGACAACATTTTGTCTAGGACCAAAGTTTCTGAGATCAAAAGAATAAACTGAAAAAACACGTTTAACATCACTGCCGCTAGAGCTTAGCCTCGGATTTGTCAGGGCTTATATGTTATTATTATACCCCTTTAATTAAGTGTGCTCAATTTCAAAACTGTTGGATTCAGAATGTATTCTGACATCACAATTAATAATGGTGCATAAGCAAAATGTACTTTTTCTATAAAGATCTCAGTATTGCACCTGTAAGAAGATAATTTTTCTTAGCCACCAATGCGACCTCAACCAACATTGACGCCACCTCCAAACAACTCGCTATTCTTCAATTCAAAAACAAAAAAAAATGTTCTTTTCGCTTCCTTCCTGGCGAAAGCCTTCCATCTATACAGCCCCCCCCCCTCTTGTTCTACTAAGGTTTTGAACAATGTTAAGAAAATGTTTTAAGCCACTTAATATTGATTTCGTTTGAGTATCACATCAAAGTAACACGGCATCAAAGGAAATCTCTGTGCTAATCATTTTAGATAGATTCTTCTCTTTGATTAAATTTTCTGTGTCAAAAGCCTTCTTAGGTTTTCAATAATTTAATTCTAATTTAAGACATGGAGAAAATAGATTCCTTTTATGATATACTAGCCAGATCACTTAAGCCAATAAGTAATTGTTGTCACATTACATTACGTTGGATGATTTTGTTTGTTTCTTCTGTTCCGTTCACACAGTAGCTTATATTTAATGTCGTATACAAGTAAATAAATATATTATTACGTTTTTTATTTATTTAAAAATTTATTTTTTAATTTTATCTTATTATTTATTATCTGAAGTATTTAGATTCTGCTAATAAATGAATAATTCTGGCAAAAAGGTGAATTTAATATTACAAAAAAAAACTTTCTTAAATTAATTATATAAGTACTTATTTATAAATTTGCTTCCTCTTCTTCTTTACTCCTCATCTTGATTGAAGATCAAAATTAATACTTTTCGATCAAAATTAATACTTCTTCTTTTTGTTAAACTTCTCTTCCTGGTTCTGCTATTATATCCAATATCATTAACTAAAATAAATTTTTAAGTTTTACTACTCTCACAATCTACCGATATGACTCAAGGGCTGACCCAAAACGCTAACGTCGTGTTCCCCGCAGAACAACAACAACCGCCATCTTGTTACCTTCACTCCTTTGTTTTGATCACCTTCTTGATACACGGTTCAATTAAACCTTTTTATTTCAAATTCTTGATGTATTAATTTTACAATATCAAATATCACAACAATATATTAGTGACATATAAATTAATATAAATAAATAACAGTTGATTGCAATTATCCACCTACATAAAAGGGGGGTACTCCCTATCCGGGTACCGGGGTAGCAGTCCACCCGGGGTGACAGACACTTTGGGTTGGAATTATTTATTATATTTTAGTCTAAATAACATTCAAAATAAAAATGTTAGTCAGAATGAATGATAGTAATGAATTCGTGTTTAAACAAAAATGCGCCCTGACCTCAATGCCCCGACTTGATGTTGACAATATTATGCACAATTTGTGTGCCCGCACTTGTGTTAGGAGTAATTTTGCAATTTAAAATTATTGACACAATAATAAAACAAATAGCTTATGCTGAAATCCGTTGTTCTATTGCAATTATATACATGTAACAATCATTGGATGGAAGGATATTTTGGGAGCAGGAATTGATCGTCAAGGCAGGAAAGACGCGTCTGATGTCCAAAAACCACTTTAAGATAAACGCTAATATCTAACTTGATAAAGAGCACATGTATGTTACTTCGAGCAGCATATTCAGATTATGTACAGATACTGTTTAAAGAAAAGAAAAAAAAATTATTATTTTCAGTAATTGTCAATAAACACTCTTAATTTTGAAGAAAGGGTAGTAAATGGGGGACCACTGACGAATTTCTTGGCACTGTGACTGAATAATTGTAATTAATATAATTTATTATGCAGAAAATCACATGGGGGTGTCTAATAAAGAATTAAATCTTGTTTAACGTCATAAAATGATGAGACTACCATATGCATGAATACCATGCTAATAATACAGCTCAAAATCTTTTGTCCCGCTGTAAATTTATTTTCAATTACATTAATTCTGTATATTTTATTTTCAATAATGTTTAACTTCTCGTAAAAAAAAAAAACAACTGGAAAAAGGACATGGCAGTAACCAGCATGATTATCATTTCATGAATGATTCAATCGGCCGACCCTGTACAAACGAACGCCGAACTAAACCAAACAAAGCCCCTCCGTGGAGGCGCTTGTGCCGTTTTGTAAGGGAGTATTTTCGTTTGGTGTGATTCGTTGGTTGAAAAATTTCGTGGCGTATCATGATTTTTCTTCGGCCGAAGTCGATGGTCCAGTTACTCCTCAGTAAAAACAATACCAGGTAAAATCAGAACATGTATTTCGTCGAGACGGGGAGGAAAAAATACACAAACTGGATATGAGGATACAACCATAACATGTTATAAATCCAATTATAGAATTTTAAGAAAACCAAAAAAAATGTTATTAAGAGTATTCCTAATCTATTATTTTTTTTCTGGGGTAGTTTACTTTTGTTAGCTCAAAACCCCCCAAAATACAGAAAAAAACTCAAAATATTGAAAGTTTGATTAATCAACAAGAACAAATTACCAAAATAAAAACTAAACAAATAAATTATCGCGCAAGTAAAAAGTAAGATATTCGGCACAATTCCAAAAAAACAAAACAAGCCTCGTGGTTTACTGTACTATGCTCAACTGAAAATTACATAAAATGTGAATTAGAACAAGAAATAGTACACGCATAGTCTTCATGCGGCTCAAACACCTTGACCTATATATTCTTATTTTCATCTTGGTCAAAAATGATTCCAATTCTCCTCCACTTTCTTCTTCAAAGCTCTAATAATTATATGTTTATAAAATTTTGAACATGAATATGCGGACCAACTTAATTTTAAACATTTTGACACAATGTTAAAATAAAACTAGTTTTACTAATGTGAGAATCAATTTGATTCTGGGCAATATTTTTGATTTTGAAATCAATTGATTTATTTCTATTAGCAACTGATTCATACCTTCAAGAGTACTCTTTTTTTCTTTATTGATACGATGAATTGTTTAATATATTTTAATATAAATATTTTAGGTTGAATAAACCAATAGCACTACTGCCTCGGTGGCTTTACAATTTTATTCTAATCATAAATTTTTTTGCGAAGGGGACTATGTAACTCACACATTATTTTTTTCTAGATATCTTTTTTTTTTTTCGATTATAACAACTTTATTATGATAAAATTACAATCTGCCTGGTTGGGGTATAAGTAATTGTGCTATATGATCTCGTTCATACCAATTTACAATTTTCATTCACTCGCTCATTCAAACTATATATACAAACAGCCCAGAGGCCCCCCAAGTCCCTCGCGTGCAAAGGAGGAAGCAGAGTCTTGGGAAGTCCCCCACGCTCCTACGTCAGCCGTGTCACTGGATAAGAGCTAGCGTAGGCTGTCCAAGAGCGCGAGAGCCACAGACGCTCAGGACATGATTAGAGAAACTGGCCATTGCCAGCAGGACTCCCACTGTCACTTATTTATAGCAGGTCACGAGGCCACTGCCGTTTTAGTCTTCGAGGAGGATTATAGGGATGAGTGGTGCAGTGCAATGACTTTGCTAGGGAATTAGGGTGGTAGGATAGGTTACTATGGAGTTTTATGAACTTGGAAGGGATGAGTGATCTTGTATTGACAATTATATTGTTTTCTCTTTGTATTCGTGTCTTTAAACACTCAGTCCAAAACCAGAAAGGATTTGTCAACAATAAGAAAAATAACACATACAAATATTTTGATAAATAAGCAATGAAGGATTTCCCTCCTTAGAACATCTGCCTTGATTCATAACCACGCCCCCCCCCCCCCAAAAAAAATGATCACCTTCACACTGAAGACGTTTTACCATGTTGTTAAAAGATGCTTTGTTTTTACTTAAAAAATAAAACCCAAATCACCTTAAACTGATACTTAGTTTATTGAACTGTGGTGTTTCTAAATCTAGAGTCATCTTCAAAATTAATATAAAAAATACGCGAATTAACAAAATAAGATTCCTCGTAACGTAATTTGCCATTTAGACGGTCGGTCAATGTTAGCCTGTCTGCAGAGCTTTTACGTTTTGAAAATAGTGAATAACAAATTTATGGAAACTATCATCTTGATGCTGGCTAACCGTACACGTCACACTAAATTTTATGAGCACTGATTTGTCGATATTTGATAATAATTTGAAATAGTACAGTGGAACTGTACAAATGTTTGGGTAAACTTCGTAATATAGAAACTGATTTTTTTTTTTATTAATTTCAAAACCCCTTTTATTCAAAAATCTAAAAAAAAATTTTGCCCGTTTCGTATTTTGACGCTTCTTTCATATATATGTCAAACAGAAATATTTAAAATGTTCATAGGTTAAATGTAAATTATTTAATTATTCATTTTAAATGCAATTGTATTTTCTGGATGTAGTAGTTACAACATCAGATATATAGTCTTAAGAGCTATATTTATTTTTCTGTTCTGCGCACTAAGCCTAAAATCGGCTGAGTCCCTTAACTGAGATTGCAAGCTTAACTTCGAAGGAACCATCGGTACTTCAAAATCATATTTGAGAGCAAAGGGAACCACTGTAGTTTTAAAGAGGTACGGACATATTATCATAAGTCTGTATGAATATTGGCATCGTTATAAACATTCAATTACTCAGCAACCCTAGATTGACCTATTACTTGCCTGCAGTTCTTAAATTCGTGGTAAGCAGACCCCCTTCACTATCCCCAACACCAGCTGCGTAAATATATCAACTAATTTTAATATAATGTATTTATGTAATAGATGTTCTACATGTAACTTTAAATCGTTTTGGGTGTAAATGCCCTTTGAGGCTGCTCGTGCTCTATGCTAATTCTTATTTAATAATTAAGAGTAGGGGGTCATAAGCCTTAGCTCATCATTAAAATTACTAGTGTAAGCCCTTGAGCTACTCCTGTATAGGATTATCTAAAAATTGTTCTCAAAACGTGTTTGTTACACATGAAAGTTTCCCGTCTGGGAAAAATCACGATTATTTATAGCTCCTGCTTTGGTTTTTAAATTTTTATATACTTTCATATTAAACGACAAAATCGTTATGTAGAAGATTATAATTTATTTATAATGAGAGTTGATTGTTATTCGTAAATCTATGATTGAAATTACCTATAAAACTTATGAAAACTGGTGATTTAAAAATACAATTCTCAGGAAGATCTTATGTATGAATGATAACATGTACATAAATGTTGCCTAATGTATTGCTACTAAAACTCATATCGATAGCTTCCTCCATAAAATCCTGTAAGTACATAATGCACATTTACTTAAAAACTCATACTGTGTAGTATTATTTTTCCTACAAATATATTTCATATATATATTGTAACATTCATGATATATGAGAATAAAGACCAGGAACCCTCACATCTGGTAAGCATTTTCCCTTATGCTCCTAGGAGTGGGGATGAGATAAACCAGCAGTCTTAGCACAACCGTCGAGAAGAACGGACTTAGCAAGCTCCCGAATTGGCGGTTACCATACAGGAAGAGAGGAGAAGAACCAACAGCAGAAAGTAACGTTGATTGGATTACAAGAAGATCATCGATTGGGTGATATTATATTGTTTTTATTATGGATCCATTAAAAGAAATTGATCTCAAATTCATTTTTGTAATTAGTAGTAATTATCCTAATTTAAAAGGAATTGAATATTGTTTTATACTTTTGTCAATAATTTATGTTAATTATAATTATTTGTTATAACCATTTTATTTGAATATATTTCACAATTCCTAGTTTCTCAATTTATTAATAACTACAACATTAGCCTTGAGATCGGGCGATTCAATCGGGATAAATTCCTATGTCAAAGACATAAAACAATTTGAATTAAAGATCTCATGATGGACCTGCCAAATTAGTCGAGGTAAATTGATCAAATAAAGTAAAAAGAGAAATGGTAAAAAATGAGGTAGGTTTCATTATATATATATATATATATATATATATATATATATATATATATATATATATATATATATATATAACATGAAAAAAATAATCACAATTTTTATTTTTATTCTATAGAAATATTTTTTTTTCCTGTGTAAATTTTCTTTGTTACTTTTTTTACTTGAAAGGTTTTAGAGGTAAAGCCTCATTGTTTGTAGAATGTACAAAATGTTCTTGTAATTAACACATACAACACAACAAACAGATGCATTACATACTAGAGGAAGCCCTCTAGACAAGCATCTGTAGGCAGCCGTAACAATGCACCTCACAGATGAAAAGCGTCCATTTTTGAAGTGCACTCCGTTTTAATTGCAAACGAGACAAGTGCTCTGGTTAGGAAGATGTACTCCTGCTGTATGCACTTTTAATTTGACGGGCTTTCTTTTATATTCCGTGGTTTATTCATTCCATATACATTTCTTTAGGCACAGACCAAGATCATGTGTGAATACCATAACAAACAGTATCTCTCTTTAATGGAAGGAACTATTTAAAACTAAAAATGTAAGACTAGATATTACGCCTGTAAATAATTGCATTAATTAATGTACTGAAAATAATCAGTATTTTCTTTTCACTTCTTTCTTATACAATTATAAAAATGATAATTAGGGGAACTACAGCAAACTATTTTTTTTTGGTTCTTGTCTGTATTTCTTGGGATAACTAAATACCCCACAAGGGACGCAATTAAATGCTGTGTAGTAGCCTAAATTAACTGTTATTATAACCAGATTAGTGGTTTTGTCCCAGACTCTCGGAACCTGGCACCTGAAGAATACTGCTCTTTCTCTCTCTGCGCTGGCGCTTGCTGCTCTACTCAAACCATGGCTTTCTTATTCAACTACCTATTCTTCTCTCTTTCCTAACCTCGCTATTTTTAGCCCGGCGTTGTCAGGCCCCACACCTTCCTAGTGGGACTCTCTGCCTTCATCTCGCTAAAACTAGCACCTCCTTGCGAGAAAGAGAGCTCTTCCTTGCGGACGACGTTCCCTGGGGCCCTACAAACATTACCTAGTAGCGTCTCCCCAAGTGATCGATTCTGCCTCTCTCTGGTTCACACTTGCCTTTGGGATCCGGGGGGTTTTCGCCTACTGTGTGTGACTTTGTGGACTACCTACCCTGTTCCTCTTCTCCTGAACATAGTCGAACATAGAACACTGTCGGGGCACACCTTCTAAGATCTTATGGAGTCAGATCAATACGAATAAAGCTGCCCGCCGACTACGCCGCCAGCAAAGGTCAAAGACTACAGGTCCATTCATTTTATCTCTTTCTTGACGATCGCCGGACAGCTGCAGGGTTTTAGTGACCCTAGCCCGCGGTGGGCGTCCTCCCCCCTTGGGGTGACCTAACTGATACAATCAATAATAATTTGTTGGTTAATTAATAACTAAAGTTGATATTTGGTGCTAAGGAGCTGTTACCATCCTTCATTTTTTTTTTTTTGAATCGGAATTGCCAAATATTTATTGAAGTGACCGTAATTTCGTCAAACAGCCCACTGAAGATTCGGTTTGAGTGCAATTGAGTAAAAACTCCCCCCCCCCCGAACGTTTCGGGATTTTAAAGCCTTCAAACTACGCCGAAATAATTATTATGGAATTATTTTCAATAACACCACTTGAATATATTATGTTAAATAAATCTTAAATCTTGTCGCAAACAAATTTGTAAACCAGTAAACTAAACTGCGTAAGTTCCTACACATTTATTTATACAAAATAGAATATTAAGGAAAATGTCTAATATGTTAAAGAAATATGTTCTTCATCAAGAGTTTGCGATTGAGTATTAAAATAGGGATAGTTCGTTTAAGGCAAGTTTCCAATACTCTTTAAAAGGACTTTTAAAGTCCAATCAATTTCACAGTTCATTAATTATTGCGGAAGTTTTTAGTATTCCGAGATAATTTGTAATCGAGCCGGTTCGTTTCATTTCAAAGAAAGCCCATATAGTCCTGAACACTAAAAACAGCATTTCATTGAAGGGAAGTAATTATTAAAGAAGAGTTGGTCTATATAATTTTTGATTGTTCTGGATATTAAGTAATTCAGAAAAAAAAAATAACAAGCATTATTTTACACTCTCTGTTCAATGATTCGTGCATGAAACTTTTTTTTGTGAATTATGAACATTATGTTTGCTTTAATATTTAAAATTTAAGCCATTAAAAAATGATAACTGTGATAATGTGACAATGCTCGTTTAATCTTAATATATTAACTACTAACCAAAATTTTACATTAGGCTAAGTATTCTATTAAAGGTCCTGAATGACATTTGTGTTTTAAGCTTTCAGTTAACGTATTCGTTAATAATCTAGTTGAAATTGTTTATGTGTGTAGGGTACGTTTTGAGTTCATGTAGGAAAATAGATACAAATAATGGCCATAGACTTTGTCAAGATTAACTAGAAATGTAGGTTATTTTGAATTTCGCACTTCAATGTTTAATGAATTTTCACAATCGCTAGAAACCTCCAATCTCGCGATTGTTGGAAAACATACACGTATTGTTTCTTGTCTAGAGAAACAACGGTCTCCTTTTGGGGATACAAGAGTTCTATTGGAATATACATGCATTTTGAGTATATTAATGAATATAATTTGGTCTCATATGGTGTAGGTATTTATGACACCAATAAAATATAATTTCACCAAATATTTCATAATAGTACTTACTTAGTATTACTTATCAGCTATATTTCTCCGTGCCACTTTTCCATGTTGCTGATTCAGCTATTGCTCAATTGGACTATTATTTAGTTTTATTTCGGTCTGATATATTTGTTGAAGACTATAGCACAGAAGTGCTACCAGTATTTGTTGAAGACTATAGCACAGAAGTGCTACCGGTACTTGTAAAAGACTATAGCACAGAAGTGCTACCGGTACTTGTTGAAGACTATAGCACAGAAGTGCTACCGGTACTTGTTGAAGACTATAGCACAGAAGTGCTACCAGTATTTGTTGAAGACTATAGCACAGAAGTGCTACCGGTACTTGTTGAAGACTATATCACAGAAGTGCTACCGGTACTTGTTGAAGACTATATCACAGAAGTGCTACCGGTACTTGTTGAAGACTATAGCACAGAAGTGCTACCGGTACTTGTTGAAGACTATAGCACAGAAGTGCTACCGGTACTTGTTGAAGACTATAGCACAGAAGTGCTACCGGTACTTGTTGAAGACTATAGCACAGAAGTGCTACCAGTATTTGTTGAAGACTATAGCACAGAAGTGCTACCGGTACTTGTTGAAGACTATAGCAAAGAAGTGCTACCGGTACTTGTTGAAGACTATATCACAGAAGTGCTACCGGTACTTGTTGAAGACTATAGCACAGAAGTGCTACCAGTATTTGTTGAAGACTATAGCACAGAAGTGCTACCGGTACTTGTTGAAGACTATAGCACAGAAGTGCTACCTGTATTTGTTGAAGACTATAGCACAGAAGTGCTACCGGTACTTGATGAAGACTATAGCACAGAAGTGCTACCGGTACTTGTTGAAGACTATATCACAGAAGTGCTACCGGTACTTGTTGAAGACTATAGCACAGAAGTGCTACCGGTACTTGTTGAAGACTATAGCACAGAAGTGCTACCGGTACTTGTTGAAGACTATAGCACAGAAGTGCTACCGGTACTTGTTGAAGACTATAGCACAGAAGTGCTACCTGTATTTGTTGAAGACTATAGCACAGAAGTGCTACCGGTACTTGTTGAAGACTATAGCACAGAAGTGCTACCTGTATTTGTTGAAGACTATAACACAGACGTGCTACCGGTACTTGTTGAAGACTATAACACAGACGTGCTACCGGTACTTGTTGAAGACTATAGCACAGAAGTGCTACCGGTACTTGTTGAAGACTATAGCACAGAAGTGCTACCGGTACTTGTTGAAGACTATAGCACAGAAGTGCTACCGGTATTTGTTGAAGACTATAGCACAGAAGTGCTACCGGTATTTGTTGAAGACTATAGCACAGAAGTGCTACCAGTACTTGTTGAAGACTATAGCACAGAAGTGCTACCAGTATTTGTTGAAGACTATAGCACAGAAGTGCTACCAGTATTTGTTGAAGACTATAGCACAGAAGTGCTACCGGTACTTGTTGAAGACTATAGCACAGAAGTGCTACCGGTACTTGTTGAAGACTATAGCACAGAAGTGCTACCTGTATTTGTTGAAGACTATAGCACAGAAGTGCTACCAGTATTTGTTGAAGACTATAGCACAGAAGTGCTACCAGTATTTGTTGAAGACTATAGCACAGAAGTGCTACCAGTATTTGTTGAAGACTATAGCACAGAAGTGCTACCAGTATTTGTTGAAGACTATAGCACAGAAGTGCTACCAGTATTTGTTGAAGACTATAGCACAGAAGTGCTACCAGTATTTGTTGAAGACTATAGCACAGAAGTGCTACCGGTATTTGTTGAAGACTATAGCACAGAAGTGCTACCGGTATTTGTTGAAGACTATAGCACAGAAGTGCTACCAGTACTTGTTGAAGACTATAGCACAGAAGTGCTACCAGTATTTGTTGAAGACTATAGCACAGAAGTGCTACCAGTATTTGTTGAAGACTATAGCACAGAAGTGCTACCAGTATTTGTTGAAGACTATAGCACAGAAGTGCTACCAGTATTTTTTTTCTTATACCCTGATTATTATTATTTGATTTTCACCGACCCAATTGGAAGTCTTTGATGTTGCCTTTGTGGACTTAATGTAGTTATGTGGGCGTGGTTAACTGTTTTATTTAATACCCATATTTATCTCTACTGTACTGCTATCTGTGGAATCAATATCACATAAATGAAACTATACTAATAAAATCATTTAGCAGCTTTATTAGCTCACAATGCCAGCATATAGCGCCGTGTTAATATTTGGAAAAGTGTGATTACATTTTCTACCAAATCTAGGAGTAAAATATCTCTTTTGAGATTTAGAAAAATTGTTCAGTGATACTGAACGTATGCAGACCAGATAATATATTAACTTGTATCGTGATCGCTCAGGGTGATTCAGCATCTCGTAGGGATCTCAGTGACCTAAGAAACACTGATGCCTTATTGTTAACAGAATAAAACGGTTTACAAGTAGAATAAGTGAAGTGGGCCTCTTCTGAGAATAACAGGAGCCAGCAGTGCTCAAATGCCAGAATTGATAAAACACCTGTCGGAGACGAAGACTCGACGGAGATATGTCGAATATTTGCTGACATATGAGCGGACCAAAGAAATATTTGACTAAAGAGTCTCTTTCGAGTGGTATGCATGGACCCGACGACTGACCCGATTTCTACAGATTCCCTCTTTCAATTCCAACTTTTTATCTTTGTTAGCGCTTCTTTGTACGGCTGGTCTCTGGAGCAGTCATTGTAAACGTGTCCATCTGGAAACTTAGACTTTCTCAGCTGTAATAAGAAATGTTACATGATGGTGATTTGCTTTGAACAATTTCGATTTGTCCTATTTTTACTTACTCTTTTAAATGACCAAGGCATAGTTTATTTTTGGAGGGATATCTTTAAATTCTAATTCTTATAGATGTTGCCTTAATGGTGTATTTTAATCCTATTTTATTAGACCCATAGGGTTTTCTTAGTCCACTTGCAGTACAGGTTAATCAGAGTCCAAAGAATCCTAAGGGATCAGATGTCAGTAGGTATTATTGTTGATAGTGACTCACGGTCGATTGTCCCATTCAATCGACTTAGTAAAATAGATTAATCGATTGACCATTGACCATCTCGGAAATATCAAAACGCCGTTTCAAAAACCTTAATTGCAAACTGCAACAACATATTGCTGCTCCAACTGTGGTTCTTAGAACCACTATCCACCACGGAAACCCTCAAAATACCCGTTTTTACTATATTTAGCTTCATGTATAAGTGAATCCGTAAAAATTAATAAAATAATTAAATAAATTGTTAAATAAAATTAAATAAAAAAACTTTCAATTGTTTTTTCTACTAAAAAATGGTAAAGGAAATTTTTCCTAATTGATTGAATATACATTTTAAATTAGCACTGTAATTTATGAGAATGGTCTGGAAATAGTTTAAAGCATAGTTTCACTATATTTTTGTAAACAAAATTCGTTTTTTTTAATTTTAAAGTCTTTTTTTATTATTTCACGTTTTTTTTTTGTCAGGGTCAGTATAAACTCAACGAAAAATATTGGTTTGTGATAATAAAAAAAGTTTATTACGTTAACGTCAAAGTAACGAAAGTTCCCCGATAATAGTGTTTTTATAAGTCTTTTTCCAACGAAATAACAGTGTAAAACGTAATCGGTGGGAGAGGGGTTCGGAGTTGGGGAAGCTTTTGAAAAGTACGCGCATACATCATCGATTGTTTAAGAAATAATAATCGATAGTACTCAGCAATCGTTCAATCGACAGTGCCAATCAATAATTGTTGACTACCCTAGTTGTCACTTCGTTGGTCACTATATTACTGTATTGGCTGGCATGTTACTGTGTTGGTACTGTCACTATATTGGATTAATATACAAACCTGGTGAGCATAGGTGAAACTAGGTGGAATGTATTAATGGAATAGAACACTTCTTAGTAATGTGTCGCAGACAATTACGCGTTTTATAACGAGAAAGTAAAATGAAGAAGCAGATAAAAGGAAGGGATTATTTAAAATTAAGAATGATTCGGTACTTAACGTTTCATCTTACGCACGAATATTCATAACGAAGAGTTTTTCATATGCACCACTAGCGCATCCAAAAACTGAGATTGACACCACATTAGAAGCGCCTTGACCTCGAGGTGTAAAAACAACCGAGCTGTGACTCCTAAATAGCGCAATAACTCTCCTTGTTCCACGTTGTTCCATGACTACAATATAAACGTATAAACCACGTCTACATATCTCAAGTCTTATTACTACCTAACGCACTGTCCTTGATTACAGAAGTTCTCCTGAGATGAGGGCTGTCACTAACGATGGCAAATGGAATAGTGGTGCAACGATGGTAGACTAACTAACTAAAATACTTAAGTTTGGTCTGAAAAAAATCGATGTAACCGGCTCAGTACTTATGGAGAGTCGTTGCGGTTTCGGGAAATGAACCAATGAGTTATGGTCCCGCAAGATGCCAAGATAATTTATAAAAATAATAGCTCACTGTTCAGTATTTTATATCTTTCAGTAGCCACCCTTTTCGTGGAAAGATTTCTTCTAGGGAAGAAAATGAACTAAATACAAAGAAGGGCGGCTTCCCTATATTGAGGCGTTGAAGGCAAAAGAAGCCTTCGGCAGAAGGCTTTATAGCGCAAACGGTTTATTAGAGGGATATTATGTGATTTAGTATTAAAGCTCTCAATGCCAGGGCCCGGCCTGGGACTATATATCTCCACTGTTGGGAGCAGGCCTGCTTATTGCCGTGTTAGTTTAACATACCTCAGCCTGCTCTGTCCTGCTGTTTACAGCTTTCCTTGCCTCCACTATGGGGTACTCTATCTTCTTGGAGGCAGAACGTGGGGCTCCTCTTCCTCTGTGCGATCTACTCCTCAGTTAAATAAATAGTAAATTATTGACAAGCGTAAAAGAGAGATGGTATTTATGTAAATGTTCATCCGCAGGAGACACATTAAGTTTTTTGACTCGTTGCAGCACCTGACAAACCCAGTGTTTAACACTATCACCCCATTACTCCTCCCGCATCGATGGCAACAGACTGTTGGGGAAAAATTAGGCTAAGAATTAATATGTAAGTTAGTTTTAAGGTTGATCAAAAAGGTGAGCCCCATCACCTTTATTAGTCAGTTTAGTCCAGTCACGTATAATGTATATAATTATACTTATTTATTCCATTATATAATTTTTATAAAATAACAAAACCTGTATATAATGTAGCGACACTACATGAAATACAAAAATGATTTGTAAATAGATTCACCTAGGATCTACAATTATCTGTAAATTTAAAGGGGCTATGAAAGAAGAAAGAAAAAAAAAATTATGTAAATGTTAAATTTCAATACTAGCTTAAAAATGATCAAAGTCAATAATAAATTAAAAAATAAACTAAAAAACGCACCAAATGAAGGTAAATACAGCTTTACTAAGTATCCCTCGATCTGTTACGATGTGTTATTTAGATTTCTATCTACACAAAAGTACAGTACGGAACTCACTAAGAACAAGTTAGTAATGATACTTAGTACAAATCTGTACACTCCTTTAAAATACATAATATTTTTAAACACAAAATAAAATCAGATTAATTTATTTCCTTCAAAATACACTAGCGTGATTGATGCTCTTCATTCGTCATTCGTGGGTGCAACGAGTCTGGATTATCTTCAGGTGAGTCTGAACAATTAAATTTTAGAAAAATAAAATAAGGGCAGAATATTCACATATTTTTTTTTTTTTTAAATACTTTATTGTACTAAAATTACAATCTGCCTTATTAGGCAAACAGTAATTAAGATAAAACTCTCATTCATACCATATTTACAATTCATCATTCACTCGCTCATTCATACAATATTTAAAGACAGCCCAAATCCACTTGCGAAAGAGAAAGCGGAGTCTTGGAAAGTCCCCCACGCTCCTCCGTCAGCCCCAAGCAGAAAGAAATGAAAGTAATAGAGGGGATCGTGAGTGACAAAAGTCGGCAGATAATTTGGAAATCCAAGACCTCAGGGCTGGTGCTGATCGCATAACAACTACCGGAGAAGTAAAATCGCGAAGATTTGGTCACCACCAGGAGTTAGGAACGACCAAATTTGCCGTGCATTGAAAGATGCCTCGGAACCAGGAAAGACCCATCATGTATTTGTAGGGAATGCCACTATTTGGGAGAAGATTAAAAGACTCTGGTGAACAGAACAACTTGGGGTGAATAGGTCATTCCTTTGGTGCACGTCGATGGTTCAGGCACTAAAAAACATAGAACAGCAGCGGGAAGTGACTCTATCACCAAGGAAAAACGAACCACCGTGGAGTGCAGGAAGCGTTGCGGCGTAGGTACTTTTGGTGGGGAATGAAAAAGGGCATACAGGAAATGATAGCGGCATGTGCAGTTTGTCTCACTACGAAGTATGACAGACATCCGCCACGGGGGCGAAAAGAAGAAACGCCTACCGCCGAGACACCGTTGACCTAGTTACAAGTGGATACCTTCACTTGGAGGGGGTATAAGTGGGTTAGCACAATCGACATCTTTAGCAAGGTGGCCATGGCACTCCCGGTGCAAGAACGGTCATCAGACGCGGTTATGCTGGCATTTAATACCTGGTTCCAGTTTTACGGAGTACCAGACCGGATCTCGTCGCATGGGGGAGAGATTTCGACAATACCAACATCCGGAAAGAAATGAAGGCTCTCGATGTCTCTTGGCATCTTAATACCCCAGGAAACCCTAAGAGTAGAGGAGGGATAGAACGATTACGCATCACCCTGAGTGACCACCTGCGGGTGTATCACTTGGAAAAGGGTCTGCCGGCGAATGAGGCGATGCCGAAGGCAGTGGCCTCCTACAATCATTCGTTCCAAACCCCGACGGGGATCTCGCCGTTCGAGATCCTTTTTGGGCAGCGCGGGAGATAAAGAAATGGGGCAAAGACGGTGGCAGACGAGGGAATGGCAGAGAAAGTGGCTAGCAATAGCGCCGGTCTAGAGAAAATGCGGGAAAAAGTCCGAGGAAGGTTAACGAGGGAAAAAGCGAGAAGAGTGGAACGGGGAAACCTCGAACTCCGGGATCGAATGGGGGAACTTAAAATCGGTACTGTCGTCTATACATAAAAACTAGAGGCCATTAGGAGCCAAGAGCCGGTGCGATATGTGGGCCCATTTAAAGTGGTCGTGATTAGGGAACACAACGTCGTGACAATTAAGAGTCTACGACCCCCTAAGAAGTGGCAAAATGTCCACATAGGACAGTTTAAATTTCCAACAGAGGGGGGGAGGTTGCAGATTAGGAATGAGCTGGAGTGTCGCCCCATACACGCGAGGAACATTGTAAATAGTAAAATAGTAGATTTTTCCCACAGAAGTATTTTTTATAGTGTTACATTTTAGGAGTGTTTTGTTTTATAACGTAAGTGCGAGAGCGTATGGCGATAACGATGGAATTTTTTTATGGGTGTTAGCTTGTATGTAGTGATATGGTGGAGGTATGCTATTGTGTAAGCCAAATTCTGTGTATTGTTGTAAGTGTAGCGTGCAAGCTCCATTGTATTCATTTAGGATTGAGATCTTGGATTTTTGTTTACCTAGCACCCGTAAACATAGAGTCAAAGTTTTCTTTTAAGTTTTTTTTTTAAGTGACAGTTGGACTGTAAGTTTCATAGGATTAGAGCTTAATGTAGGAAATTACAAGTTGTGTACGGTCGGGGCTGGCCTTTGCTCCCTCGTAACATTAGTGGAACGGTCTTTGGATAGACTAAGACGTCCAAGGGCTGGACTTCAAAGCTTACGAAAAGGTGTTCGTAAACTAGCGGGGGGGGGGGGGGAGTTAAGTCCGAGCACTACTAGTATCCAGCCTAAATCCCCAAATTTTAGAACGTAAACTTCCCGAACATATATATATATATATAGAGGATTATCGGATTGAATAAAGCAGTCTTGTGACCATCTAACTATCTAACTTGTTCTTATCACCAACCTTTTCCTTTTTTTTTTTTTTTTTGAGTTTTTCGTTTGATTTTGATTTTCTTATAAACATGTATATATGTAAAGAACACGTTTTGAGTTTTAATTTAATTTTTTTTCCCCTAAACCCCTTGAATTTAATACAATGTAAAAATATAAGCAAAAGAATTGACAAATTTTCTCCTCTTTCTGCTATGCGCAAACGCATTTGAAAGAGGTTGGGTTACATAAATCAGATTGACGTTAATAGGAAATAACATGAATACAAATCTAGGTGATGGGGCTCACCTTCAGTTTAAAAAATGGGAGAAAAACTTACAAACTAAAAAAAAAAAAAAACTATACCTGGAACCTAAGACTAAAGCGTTCCAGCCGCGACAACGTCCTGCCATCGACTGACCATACACTGATTGGAAAGAATATTGGAGGTGTTAGGCTGGAACCACTATAAACCTATTGCTTCACATACAAAATTTCAGGTAGAGCCGGTCATCTAAGTGAAAAAAAAAATTACTCAATCATTGTCATGATAATAAATACAACACCCCTAAAAGTGTTTCAGATAAGATGACTCAATCGCCGCCCCCCCATCACTATCACTCAGACAGAGGACACTATCTACCTGCATGAACCCCCCCCCCCTGATCGGCCTGTAGCTGGTCAGGCAGCACGCCCAGACGGCAACTCCCTTCTATTATTAAGTTATGATGGATGAAGCACTAAAGCCATTAGTGGGATTAGAGGGAGCATTACCGGATTACAGCGGGGACTTGTGCACTGAGAGGAACATTTAATTCCCTCACTTCTACACCCCTGTCACATATTGTTGTTTTCCCTTGTCTTCTGCCCCTCTTATATCCTAAATTCCCACTATTGTTAAGAGAACCGTTGTCGGATTCGGTGCATTACATTTACCACTTTAAGTAATTGGGTTTTGAGAGCCAATGACAGTTTTGCTTTTATCTATCACCAGCCCGAGGATCAGTTTCTTCTATATTTTACCTGTTTTATTCAATTATTTTTTTAAAAATTATATTATTTTGTGATAAAATTACAATCTACCTTATTAGGAAATAAGTAATTGTGATAAATGTTTACAATTCTCATTAACTCACTCATTCATACAGAATTTACCAACAGCCCAGAGACCTACCAAATCAACATGGTTGTCACCTCCCTTGAAAGAGGAAGCAGAGTCCTCCACGCACCTTCACCAGCCGGGTCAAAAAAGTAAATTATAAAATAAAAAATGACTCCATATTTGGTAGATGTCGCTGAGATGCTATTGTTGCGATCGGCAGTAGTGGTTAGATCTCAACCTTAAGTTCAATACCATTAGCCTGATTAACTATATAGTTATAGTGCACCCGTGCTAACATTCTAAGAACTATGAATCACCCCTTTGCTGACTCTTATTTAAACCCCGTGAGAATCAGAGAAGGAGGTCAGTCTATTGTATCTCATTAGCCCGTCACTATGCTAGATTAGATCTGTATATTACCATGTCATTTATGTTTGTTATTCAAAATAAATCTTTTTAAAAAGTCTTGTGTGCTTTGAAGATATTTAACTGGCGCCCGAACGTGGGACTTGGGAGGAATTTTGAAGGTATTTAAAGTAACTTTGCGGAGCTTAGAATCGTGTGTAATACCGAAATCAAGCAGCATAACTACTTCTCTCCGTCTTGAGGAAGATTGCCACTGCGTATACAAGTATAGCAAGCATTCTCCACGACTACAGAGGTATCTTTCAACTTTCTGAAGATTTTCAAATCTTATCACCCGAGTTTCAAAACTATTTGTTGAGACTTCGCAGCACCAAGGAAGAAGATTTTTCCACTGAAGACAACATACTTGATGGTAATTATAAGTAATTATAAGTTTATTGTATGTCAAATTTACAGGATAGATTAAACCAATTAAGACAAGTATATACAACTTTTAATCTAGATAATATTGATCAATTACTATTAGAAAATACAAATTCAGAGATGGCTATGGAAATAAAAGATCATGATTTTAAATTAATTCCGGAATATGATGGTGATCCTTTACAATTAGTAGATTTTATTAGAAATACAAAATTTGTGTATGACTTATATTGTAAATATAATAACCAATATAAAGATATAAACCATTCAAAATTAGTATTAACTTTATTAACTAAGCTAAAAGGAAAAGCAAAAATTGCAACCTATGACAAGGAATTCACTAGTGTGACAGAAATTTTAACATTCCTTAAACGTAAATATCAAGATACGCGAACGAGAGAGCAATTAATATCAGAAATACTCAATACTAAATCGTACCATAACGAAAACCCACATGATTACTTAGAAAGATTAGGTAAGAAAAGATGCGATTTATATGCTCGCGTGTATGCCGACTCGGAAATAGTGAATAAACAGTCGGAAATGGAAAGATACGACAAACAGATATCACATCACACCGTTCATAATTTACATCCCTCGCTTACTGATTTTATTTATCATATTAAATTCGAGACAATCGAAGATATTGACGAAATCTTAAGAAATAACGCTGCGCACATTGTGCATCGGGTGTACGGTCCGGGTAGTCGAAAAGACAAACACCACCAACCACACCAATCGAATTATAAAGGCAAAAATTTCGATCCAAATTACAAACATAAATATGAAAAACAATTTCAAAAACAACCTCATGAACAAAAACAAGATTATCAACATCAACAAAACCAAAATTATAAAAGTTATCAAAATGCACAACCAAATTATCACAATTACCCAAATAATCAACAAAATTATCAAAAACCTATTCATAATCAATCATGGGATCCAAAATCTCAACATAGATTCTTTAATAAACCTCCATCCGGAAATTGGAGAAATAATCAACAAAAAGTAGATCCACCACAACAAAATGATTCAAATACGGTTTCGATGAGAACTGTTTCTAATCGCGTACATTACGCCGAGGATGAGAGAGATGAACAAATTAGAATATTAACTGAAAGAGTAAAACAACTTGAAACTAATAAAGATAATTTTTTAGACCAAGGTCCGAACAAAGGAGAACCACCGGATCGAATGTAATTAAAATAAGTGACGAAGTTAATTTTTTAAATAATTTACCACAGCTCTTGGATAAAGAAAATAATAAATGGTTAATTGACACAGGAGCAACAAAAAATTATATTTGTCCCCAAGCAATTCCGAAAGATGCTAAAATAAACATAGAAAACTTCGCGATAAAAACCCCTACAGGACGAGCAGAAGGAACACAAAGTGTAAACCTCAACCTGCAAAATCTGATAGGAATTAATCAAGAAGTAAAGTTCTTAGTTTATCCTATTAGTTCACGGTTTGATATTTTACTTGGGTACGAAACAATGAAAATGTTAAAAACTAATATAAATTTAGAAGACATGGAAATAAAAATAATGGGAATAAAATACAAACTTGAAAGAGACGAAATGTTTCATATCGAAGATACTAATGAAATTAAAAATGTTATAAGACACGAACACATAAATTCGGAGATAACGAAAAAAACTCACAAAAATATTAAGTGAAAACGGTGAAATATTAAAAACAGAAAATGAAAAATTAAAACCGACTAAATTATTAAAACATAGAATAATAACTACGAATGAAAATCCGATTTATACACGAAATTATAGATATCCGGAACAATTTAAAGAACAAATTAACGAAGAAGTTGGAAAATTATTAAAAAACGGAATAATTAGACGAAGTAAGTCGCCGTATAATTCCCCTTTGTGGATTGTTCCAAAAAAAATGGACGCATCGGGTATAAAAAAAGTTCGCATGGTAATCGATTATAGAAAATTAAATCAGGCTACCATAAAAGATAAATTCCCGTTACCCAATATTGAAGATTTGCTGAATCGATTAAGAGGTGCAAAAATATTTTCGACTATTGATTTAACATCGGGATTTCATCAAATAGAAATGGATGAAGAATCTATTCCAAAAACAGCATTCTCTACTGAAAATGGTCATTACGAATTTGTTCGAATGCCATTCGGAATAAGTAATGGACCGCCGACTTTTCAGAGAGCAATGACAATGATGATATCAAATATTCCTAATGCAATGGTTTACGTTGACGATATTATTATTTATTCAAAAAATGAAAACGAACATTTAAGAGATTTGGAAAAAGTTTTCAAAGCATTAAAAGAACATCAGTTATCAATTCAATTAGATAAAACTGAATTTTTCAAAAAAGAATTAAAATTTCTCGGCTATATTGTAACTGAAGAAGGTTTAAAAACAGATCCGAAAAAGATAGAAACTATAGTAAACTTTCCAGTACCTCATGACGAAAAGTCGACAAGACAGTTCTTAGGTATGACAGGATACTATAGGAAATTCATTAAAGGATATGCAAAAATAACTAAACCTATTTCAGATTCGATTAAAACAAAAATTTATAAAACCGAAGAGATAAAAAGGGCTTGTAAGACATTAATAGATTTAATGGCAAATGCACCAATTTTAAAATACCCCGATTGGAATAAATCATTCATATTAACTACAGATGCTAGTAATAAAGCAATTGGAGCGGTATTGTCCCAAAAAGACGATGATGATATTGAACATCCTGTAGCATTCGCTTCACGAGTACTACAAAATGCGGAAAATAATTATAGCACTATCGAAAAAGAATTATTAGCAGTTGTATGGGCGACTCAACACTTTAAGCCTTACTTATACGGAACTAAATTTTTACTTCAAACCGATCATAAACCACTAACTTGGATATTTTCTATGAAGAACGGTAACACCCGAATCATGAAATGGATTTGGAAGTTGCAGGAGTTCGAATTTGACATAAAACATGTTAATGGTAAAACAAATTATGTAGCAGATGCTTTATCAAGAAATATAAATGAAGTAAACCACACGGAACCAGAGGATATGGATATTGATGATGTAGATATTGATATTGATGTATTTATTGATGACATATTACAAAATCAAGAAGAAGCTGCTGAAAAAACAACAGAATATGAAGCAATTATGGAGGAATTAATAAATATTCCATCTACAGCGGAAAATGCAGAAAATCAATCAGATCTAGAAACTATTCATTCACAAGAATCCAGCAATGAACAAACTTGGATATGTGAACCAGATAAATGTATAAATGTAGAAAAAAATCAAATTATTATCATTAGAGGAAACAAAGAAGACATGAAGTTCTCTAAGCCATTTGGAAACAAGAGAAGATACGAACTCATCATTAACAGGAAAGATGACTTGCAAACTCTACTCTACCAGATCGTAGAACCGGACAAGACTTACGGAATTTTCTGTTCACCGAACATAAAAACTTTAGAAAAAACTTACGATGAATACTTTAAAGAGATTCAAAATATAATAGAAAACGAATTCCCTTCTGTAAGAATAAAACGTTATTTTAACTTTATCAATGACGTAGAAAATGTAAATGAACAACGCGAAACTATTGAAAACTATCATTTAGGAAAAACTAAACATCGTGGAATATTAGAAACTTTTGAAAAATTAAAAAAACAAGTTTATTTCCCCAATATGAAAGACAAAATTACAGAATACATTAATAAATGTGAAATTTGTAAAAAATCAAAGTATGATAGAAAACCTATCAAAACTAAATTTCAACAAACCCCAACACCAGAAAAACCTTTTCGAGAATTAATGATTGACATTTTGAAGTATGAAAGGAAAATAATATTTACTGCTGTTGATACTTTCTCAAAAAGATTGTTCGCACAAGTTATTCCAACACACAATGCAATCAATATTTGTGATTGTTTACAAAATTATTTATCTCATTATCCTACGCCAGTACAGATCTCATTAGATCAAGGCACAGAAATGAAAAACAATTTAGTTAAACAATTTTGTGACCACAATGATATTTTATTACATTATACATCCACTAATCACTCAAATTCTTTGGGATTATTAAATAGAGTTCATTTAACACTAAGCGAATTACTAAGACTTATCTCGCATGAGAGAAAATCTTATTCATTTGAACAAAAATTAAAACTTGCAATTATTGCGTACAATAATACCTTAAATAACAATCTAAAATTAACACCCAATGAAATCACTTTCGGATTTATAAAAGAAAATAACAACAACAAAAATATTAGTATAACAGAACTATACGTACAAAAGTATCATAAAGATTTACAACTTTTGCATGAATTAGCTCACACAAAAATTAATGAAGAAAAGATAAAGCGTACAGAAAAATTAAATAAAAATCGGGAAGATCCACCTGAATTAATAAATCAAGAATTTATCAAAGATACTCAATCGAAGATTAAAAGTAGAGACAAATTCAGAAAAGTAAATGTGTTAATCCAAGGCGCTAGGCAATTAACAACACATGTTGATAACGTTAGGAGACCCAACAAACGTAAAAAGAGGAAACATTTTGTTTCAGATGAAGATTCACTACATGTCAATAATTCTGATACTTCATCTTCAGAAGATTCTGACGATAAAAGTAGTAGATCTCACTAACTCTCCAGGAATTCTCCATTATTCTGTAAATAATATTAGAGTAGTTAATCAATATTATGAAACTTATCATTTTTATAATTTAAGTTTATTAGAAGTAGAAATAATAAATATTGAAGATCATGTTACTAACTTTAGATCACATAAAATGTATCATTTGCTAAAAGATTTAACAAACGAAGTTTTTGAACAATTTCAATTAATGCAACAAAGAGATATTAAAAATCGTCACAGACGAGGCTTGATAAATGGTCTAGGTAATGTTATTAGTTGGATAACAGGTAATATGAATAATGACGACAAGGAATACTACGATAAAATAATTTCAAATGTAGAACAAAATAATTATAAGATTGAACATAACATCGAAAATTCTGTCAATATTAATAAACGTCTGATTGAGGATTACCAGAATGAAATCAAAACAATTAATAAAAATTTCATAATTAATAGACAAAATTTCGAATCGCTAGGACAAAATGAAAAAGCTTATGACTTATATATTCACATCATGCATTTATTAAATAAAATTAAAGATTTAACTTTATCTTTAGAATTTTGTAAGCTTGGAATTGTTCACACCAATTTAATGATTGATGTAATAAAAAATCTACCAAGTAACATAAAACTAATCTCAGATAATACTGAAATTCTATGGACAAATAGTAAAATCTTTTGTTCAACTCATCACAATATAATCCATACTTTTATCAAATTACCAATTCATGATGAATCCTATAAAGGATATTTTGTGATATCAGTACCAAGAATTATAAACCAGACAATTTACGAAATTGATTTAAAAACTGATCTTTACTTACAAAAAGGAGCCACTCTCTATCAAGGAAGTTGTATTTTTATTGACAATTATTACTGTATAAATCTTAATAAAACAGAATCAAAATGTGTTTCATCTATTGTACATAACGGAAATTTAAAAGAATGTAAACTAGTATTAAGTAATCAAAATAATATAAGATATTTAGATCATATTAAGCAATATATCACTGTAAATATTAAAAAAATAACAGATTGTCATAATAACACTGTATTTTTACCAAATGTAGGATTAATTAATATTAGTAAGGAGGATTGCTTTCCAGAATTTAATAAAATTTATACTCATGATTTTAACACTATTTTACAACCATTTTATGAAAATGTAATATTAAATACAACTATGTTAGAAACAAATAATTATACTATACCAGAATTAGAAATATTGTCCTTTGTAGACAACACTAATATTTATCATTATTCTTTTGTATTATGTATTATTCTAATCATTGTACTAATTAACATTTTTATTTATAAAAGAAATTGTAAAAAGATCCAAAATTCAAATTTACCTTTAAATAATGTAAAGGTTTCAACAACACCTATTACTATTGATGATCATAAAGTAATTTTAAGTAAATTGTATAAATCAAGTTTTTAAAATGTAAAAATTAAATGTTTGTTTTGACCAGAGTTCAAAACTTAAGGCTGCGGGGAGTTATAGTGCACCCGTGCTAACATTCTAAGAACTATGAATCACCCCTTTGCTGACTCTTATTTAAACCCCGTGAGAATCAGAGAAGGAGGTCAGTCTATTGTATCTCATTAGCCCGTCACTATGCTAGATTAGATCTGTATATTACCATGTCATTTATGTTTGTTATTCAAAATAAATCTTTTTAAAAAGTCTTGTGTGCTTTGAAGATATTTAACTATATAAATGACTGATAAATGAACTTCGTCCAGACCTATCCTTAAGCGAATCGTCAGGGATAGAACCCAGGTATCCGTAGTTAGAGGAGTCAGCATCCCATCCACTAAGATAACTGGAAAGTAAATTGTTTTTTTTTTAAATTATTTATAAAAAAATTAAGGTGGTAAAAAAATCGATATGAAATTATGTCGAAACAGAGTCTCCGTTCCATATACATTGTTAACGGTTTTATTTTTTTATCTATTGCATAAAGTGTGGTTACCTGAAAACTACTTTTTAATATTTAAATCACGTTTACAACGTGAGAAAGCTATGAAAACTAATACGGAACGTATAAAATACCCAATTTTCTTTGTGAGTCTCAAAAAAATTTTTTAAGTAACATTGAAATTTATTTTGAGTTACAGTATTGTAGCAGACCACGGGAATATGTCTAAGGTTTAAGTATATTTTTTTTTTGATCTGTGACATGAGATCTCTTCTAAGTTATAAAAATGGGCCCGAATTCATTTAAATTAAATTTTTATTTATACTTGTTAACTGCTTTGTGATATGAAGGTTCTGGGTTCAAATCACAAAAGGATTTTTTTAGGTAAACCTCGCCTTTTAGACCTAAATCGAAGAACCTAACGATGTCAATAATTAAGCAAACAAAACCAACATATTTCAAGTTGTTGGAGGAATATACTATTGATATTAAAAATCAAATGATTATTTTTTTTTGACCACTTTCATGAAACATGCAGGCAGACGAAAGACAATTATATCAACCTCTAACCTTATTGTCTGAATCACAATTAATTTCTTAACACAATAAAATAACAAAATTGTACATAAGTGACCAGCAGTATGAAATATCTGAAAAATACATGGAGTATTGTTAAAATTGAAACAATAAAATATAATTTTTCTAATCTCTAATCTTATTGACATGGCATTAACTGACATTATAATATCCAGTATGATAGTTGTCCAGCTTTAGCTTAAATACTGTTTAAAAAACTCTTAATTATTTGTTTAATGAATTTTTAGTTTAACTGTTATGTCTGCCAACCTACGTGTTTAGGCACCAACCATATATATATACGTGTGAATATTATTTAAGGGGGGCTAATGAAGCCTCCAAGTCGAACGTTTACTTTGATATAATTGGTTTACCAGCTACTGGATTTTTTTTTGATATTACGTTGTGCACTTGCTTTGACAAGCCAATGGCTATTCAGATTTTCGTCATAGAAACACGTGGTGTACTCTCAGCGTAAACTAGATTTTTACTGTGAAAAAGTTATACACTGTTGTGAGAATGTGGTTTAGTAATTACGACTGATAATCAGACCCTGAGGTAAGCTAATTAATTTTACAATGTCTTACAGTTTTATTATTTCGTCGCTTTATTTTATATTGCATGATTCCGCAACTATTGCAATTAAAATTTATTGTGGTCATCCGGGCCAGAAGAAAAGTCTTACTGTGTTTAATGACTGTTGGCTTTACAGAAAATATATACAATAGAGTGACCAATTTACAACCGTTCTCAAACTGAACTACCAGCTACCATACCTTACTAACCACCATCACACAGTAAAACTATCAGCTTTGAAAAGTAAGCATGTTTTTTGTTAAGAATTAGATGAAATATTTTTTTAACAATCGCGGATACATTGACCCGATATGCTGGTAGGCAAATTTTACTTCTAGACGGCTCTCTTGAATCCCACAGCACCCCACTCCAGGGAGTTGTGGGAAAACAAATTTATGCGCATAACCAGTCACACCGTAGTCCCCCAACCTGTCACCCTGTTCCTTTGTACAATATCTCACTTGATAGCAGTCATCGGATTTTTATTCTGGTGATGAAGCATGACTACCTTAACCCCAAGATATCGAGTAACTGTAAATGTAGGACAAGTTAGTTTTAGTTTGGGGAGAATATATATAAATCTACTAACTATACCCGGAGTCATATTCTTGGCAAAAACGCTTTTTTATTTTTGGAAGTGGGGTTAACAAGCATATGATAATTATGATAATTTATTTGTAACGAATAACAAGTTTAATATATCATTAAAATATAAAATAAAAAGCAAACATTTGTTTTTTAAGCATGAATGTAAAATACAAACTAAACAAAATAAACAAGTAAAATAAATAAGCAATAATACTCTGATAGAGATGGACTTGGTTCATATGTCGTGTTGTGACTTTTAATTTTAAAGAAAAACAAATAAACAAGGCTTTTGAGTTTATGACATTCCCAGTTCCGAACTTGAGGTTGTCTCAATATAATCTAAAAATATTTTGATATAAACAATTATTGGCGGGCCGAAACCAGTTGAGTTCTATAGTTTGGGCTAAGATATCACAGATTCATCTTCCTCATATCGAAATAGAGCATCTAATGGATCTAGACTAAACACCGGTGGGGCATTTCAAAAAAATTGTTCATCATCTGTTTGAAATGTCTGTCCCAATCCTCACTTTCAGCCACAATATTAGATCCTAGCATATTTTCCCTGATCTTAACAGAATTGACAGGAGCTCAAAAATACTTAGCGTTACTAAATAAACTAAATTTGTCTTTCATGTTTTATCTAGATAAGATTTCTTCTTCTAAAAAGTTGTTTTCGCTGTTTTTCACATTTATTATTGAAAAAATGATTTATTTGCGTAATGCGTGATTTTATAAAATGTTGTTAGTCTTCAATTAACACATTTCAGCCATAATTTGAAATTCGTCAAGTAATATAATAACTGGCCTTCCCCGGTCCATATGTCCGAATCTAAAATCAATACTATTAATGTATTCCACTGTTAACTCCATAATTCAGTTTACATATTAAAACCATTTTGCTAATTTATGTAAATTGGTAAAACATAGAACTCTATACAATCTATTTTACATGCTACTACATATTCTGAATCATGTAGAATCTACACAGTTGGTGTACATCTAAAAGAAAACCAGTTTATCCAAAACAAATTATTATGTTTGACTTAATCTATTCATTAATTTAATTATTACATGCATTAATTTAACCTCTTCAAAATAATTTGATAAAGAACAAAAATCTTATTCCTATATGTGGGTTTCAATTAAACGAAATCGTGTCTTCGGTCGCGATCGATGATGACGATGATGGTATGATGTATTTTATAATTATTATTCTAAATAATACGATTGGTGGATTGATTCGGTTCATTTGCCTCATACGATTTTATTGATACAATATTGTTCGGATTTATGAGACGGTGTTGGTTTCATTTCCGTGATGTCTTGTTTTCCCCATCTTAAATAAATTCCTGTTATTATCCGGGGCTGGATTTGTTTTATTTGTTTACTATAATTCCTTGTCGAGGCCACATAAGTTTTGATCGGATCCGTCCGTCAGGGAACAATCTTGTTAATGTTTTGTTTTTCATCCTGAAAGGAATAACAGCTCCAGTCAGAATCAGTTAAATATTTTTTTTCTATTTCTTCTAAGTCTTTAAAATATTTTATGAATACTTTCTCAGGTACTAGATACGTATATGTGCCATTAAAATGGGATCTTCGACTCATATACTTACAGAATCGTAAAAGGTCTTAATCTATTTTCAAAATTATTATCTGCTTATTGCCAGACGTATTCATATCTTCTTTAGAATATCATATATAAGTGACATTTTTTATTCATTGATTTTCGATGTGGTGGTCACTTCTTAGAACACCATGTAAACTTCGTTCCCGTGCTAGTAAAGTTAATTTTCAGCTATTTTTTTCTAGATTTCTAATTGATTACTGCCGTTATTATTTATTCTTAGTACAATAAATTTAAAAAAAAAATTAATATGAAAAAGTCAGTATTTAAAATATGAAGAAGAAAGCAACATGGGTAACGTAATATCAGCATTCTATATAGTTTTGCCAATGCTTTTGTCTAACTGCCCTGGCGACTGTTTTTTTCCTGTAGCACCCTGTATTACCTATAAAAATTAAATTTTATATTGAGACATCATTATATACTTGTTCCATTCAATAGCCTTATAGGGCTAAGAATAAAACGATGGTAAATGGTTAATTACAAAGTGTCATAACTAATTGGTAATAAAAAACATTATTCAATAAGGTTGGGTAGGGTATCAAATTAAATATCTCTTACCTCTAATTAATAATGCATATTTTTTCAATTTTGATCTTGTAAAGCTATTTTAATAAATGGCAATACTGTCATTAAAATCGTGTTTACAAATTTTATTTTAATAATAACTAAGACACGTAGCAGTTTGTAAAAAAGGATAGTATTGCAAAGGGTTAAAAAATAAATAAACAAACTAAACCAAAATAAAGAAATAAAAGCTGAAAATAGAAAATACTATTGTGATTGAGATGGACACTTAGAGTACACCATGTGTATCTTTGAGATTTGAGGAGCTCTGTGCACGGCTCTTTTGCCAAAAAAATTGCCTCTAGCTTGTAAACTAATTATTCTTAGTTAAAAATATGACTTGCAGGCCAATTCAAAACCCTGTAATAGTAATCAAATATGCTGTGGCCTAATGCATCAGTTATGATCCATGATCAAGAAGTAACTACATTTTCATTGATATTAGCTCGATGTATAAGACAGCAAACTACAACTTAAGAATTTACTTATCCGAAACGAATGGATTGTAACGATTAATAAAAAATAAACCATTTGATGTTCCGATTATGCTGAAAATAAAAGTATTTTTTACAAAAGTGTTGCTAATTAGTTAATTAATGTGTAATGAAAAAAATATACATTTTTGTTCTACCAATTTCCAGTACATTGTGAATCGAATTAAGCTCTTGGCTTGCTGATTATGAATATTTATAGTATTTATGGTTTAATGGGCTTTAATCACTAAAAAAAATTATATTAATGATTTTGTTTTAAATATTTAAATAAAGTAGCTTGCGATCGTGGTGAAAAATTTCCATCTCAATCAGTCCGTGGTGTCTACTTAAGTACCGTACAGAAAACTGTTTTATTAAAAAATTATTGTCCATGTTAGTAACGATAATTCAGTAGAAGAATTAAATAAATCAAGAGGGGTTAACTAGTAAAAGGGTTGAAACCCTCAACCAGTGGAACACTGCACACTTAGCAGTCTCTTTTATGAAGTGGGGGGGCCTTTTGTTTTTTGCTGTAAGTGTACACCGATGACTATGTATACCCAAGAGTACACGTTGACAGGCATTATTCCCATTTTAATTTTACATTGATAATCATATCGCCCATCGTGCCCATCTCACGCGAAAACGTGTCCATTTGCCCGGCGTGAACTGAAAAACTAATGGATTCATTACATCATAAAATATTAGTGGCGTATTACTCCTGCGTGTCCCACTACGTGTGAGTATAGGCCCAATTTTAATTACTCCAAATGGGATGAGGGAGTGCGTTCGGAAATGGATAAGGGGGGTGGGCGGTTACCCCAGTGCATGACCCCTGGAAATTCCATCGTGCAAGTCATGAGCCACGCACGTTTGCCATGAATCTACATCACGGAGCAGCTCTATGAAATAACTCACTTTCGTTGATGAATCATGGACAAACAAGAACTATTTAAGAATTATCCAAAGCTTAAAAATATGACTTGCAGGCCAATTTAAAACCCTGTCATAATAATCAAATATGCTGTGGCCTAATGCATCGGTTATGGTCTAGGATCAAGAAGTAACTACATTTTCATTAATATTAGCTCGATGTATAAGACAACAAACCACAACTTAAGAATTTACTTATCTGAAACGAATGGATTGTAACGATTAATAAATAATAAACCATTTGATGTCCCGATTATGCTGGAGTAATACTTATAATAAAAGTATTTTTACAAAAGTGTCGCTAATTAGTTAATTACTGTGCAGTGAAAAAAATATACATTTTTGTTTTACCAATTTCCAGTACATTGAGAATCAAATAACGCTTTATTTATGACTATCATTATTAATCTTTATTTCCCCCAAGTGAACTTATCTGATTATGATATGCATACAAGCGAGTGGCGGCTCATTACTCTATCCTTTTTCAGTTTGTAATTTGATGATCACAATTTAATTGTTATTTCTTGTGCTCTATATAAATTCTTTTTATCAGAAATTTTGGAATTAAAGACTCTTGCTGAGGTGTTAGCTATTCTGTTTATATGACGGCTTAGTCGGATGGTGCCAAAATTCTGCGCCTTTGCAAGCTTTTTGCCTAGGCAAGGAACTCGGTGTGGTCCCAACCGTGCGTGCTTATTTTATTGTTACTTTTTCTCATCACGGCAAGAATGAAGAAGGTAAAACAAAATGAGAGAAGGTAGGGTTATAAAAAAAATCTAGTCTAGTCGAGGTTGCGAGGTCTATCTCTCGTCTGGAGAGAGTCCCTTTCAGCTGCATGTAATCCTCTGTCACGTCTTGTAGCCTTACTCAGGCCTGGTACCCGGCTGGTAATGGCTGCCTCAGCTGTGTAAGTCTGTACTGCAGCACACAATCACTGTTAACACGTCATTCAGGTTACGACACTCACGTGCATGATTTTAATTGTGTAACCTAACACAATAGCAACTACTGGGGCAGTGCACCGAATACCGATCGGCTTAATTACAGCAATGGAAATACATTAATGTGGGAAGCGAAAAAGAACAGTGTATAACTTGCGTGTATTGCGTGTATCTAGCGTACACGTGAACTCAGAACTGATATTAACAACGAAAAAATTAAAAGTATAACACCGTAGAAAAATGCGTCCTTTATCAGGGATAACTTTGAAATACACCTGGAAAGTCGGCTGAAGTATTGATTAGTTCTTAGAACTTGATGTTGTTATTTTTAGATTGTTTAATATGTACTCAGTCAGATGATGGATCTTTACAAGGTACTTAAAAGTGGATTGTTCGATAGAAAAACTGAATTAGTTACCATATCTTTTATAGGAAAAAACAAAATATTTATATATTCTGTATAGGCCAAAAAAATAAGTACAACTATGTTAATAATTTGGTAACTAAATTCAGAAAAGAAAGACGCAATAACAAATGATAGGATATATGTATATGTATATATATATTGAAACCTACCTCATTTTTTACCATTTCTCTTTTTACTTTATTTGATCAATTTAACTTAACTAATTTGGCAGGTCCGTCATGAGATCTTTAATCCAAATTGTTTTATGTCTTTGACATAGGAATTTATCCCGATTGAATCGCCCTATCTCAAGGCTAATATTGTGGTTATTAATAAATTGAGAAACTAGGAATTGTGAAATATATTAAAATAAAATGGTTATAACAAATAATTATAATTAACATAGAGTACTGACAAAAAGTATATAAAAAAAATATTCAATTTCTTTTAAATTAGGATAGTTACTACTAATTACAAAACATGAATTTGAGCTCAATTTCTTTTAATGGATCCATAATAAGAAACAATATTAATATCACCCAATCAATGATCTTCCTGTAATCCAATCAACGTTACTTCAATAGTATGGTAACCGCCAACTCGGGAGCTTGCTAACTGCGTTCTTCTCGACGGCTGTGCTAAGACTGGTTTTCAGCTCATCCCCACTCATAAGGGAAAATGACCCTTACCATATGTGAGGGTCATGATCTTATTCTCAAATATCATGAATGTTACAATATAGAAACAATTCATGAAGCGGCCCCCACCACCATGCTAATAGTATAAATATTCTTTATTTTTAATCAGAATTGTTCTTCAATATCTTTAAAATAACCGATTGCTATGAATGGGAGTATGCATCTCACTCAAGGCTAGGTGTAAACTAACCATTACCTCTTCAACGCCACCTGGCTCACTTTCATTGGCCAAAGGAAAGCTCGCATGGTCGGTATTTTAAATTAATCAAAATTAAAAATATCAGGTGGTATTATGGAAATCCAGTACATCTAAATATTTATTTAATGAAAGTAATCCTTTTTTTTTCACTGCATTTGCTGGGCAAATGGTATTGTTGTATGTAATTAATACCTCGTTTCTTCATGTAATCAATGATCGGTGGTTGATGGTGTAACATGAAAAGGTTGAATGAATATAAATAATCTTTTTTTGATTAGCTGGCCAATCATTTGTTCACTTGTTGCTCCTGACTTTGGCAAAGCAAAGTGCCTCTCTACTCACTCATGTTACAGATAAGTGGCTAATGAAAGGCCAGAAGATATGGCATATGGAATAGTGGGGATAGTAGTCCTTTGGCTTTTGCTTGATCAACAACTTGTCAGACATCAAGTGCCCATTCTTAAATCACCCCCGTAGGTGACATAGCTTAACATAATCACAGAGAGTTAGTGCCACCAGTGTAGCAGCAGCTTTACAATCGCTTCATGAACGGCATTTTCTGAACCTAAATGGTCAAGAAATGTTAGTGTTATTTGTATGATCCCTTTGTAGATTGGGAATAACAATTTTTTTTTTTTTAAGGAAGCGGTTTCGGATCCTGGTTCACATAAAAATTCACGTTGCTGCCATTTGCACTGATTTATTGCCATTCCAGATTGAAATGGAATAATGAGGTGAATTGATACCATGTTGGAGCATACTCAATCAAATATTGACTGGCCATCGTGTTTATCATCCAATATCTGCCCAAAGGCTCTGAGCCTGTGGGATGTAAATTAATAGCACTAACTATTTTTAAAAATGTGTTTCCTGAACAATTAAGATAATCATGTCAAATTTATTATTGCACATTTTGAGTTTTGAATGTGTGAATGGCCTGGTGTGCTGGGAAGCCTAAGAGGCCAAAGAGCTGGCAAAAAAAACTTTCTTAATTGTATTTAAGTTACTAGAGGTGGGCATAATCATAAATTATAATTTAACTATATTTTTATTCTCTAATTAGTATATTAATTAATTATATAAATATATTAAATGTTAAGTAATGCTTAATTTTTTTTTCGTAAGCCACCTAGAGATTTGGTGTTGTGATGTGCCACCTAATTGTTTCAGGTGCTACGATATAAGCAACATCGATACTTAAAAACTAGTATTTTCGATTTTGAACTTCCCCTTAGGTATATTAGTGGCACCTAACTCGAAGACAAAGGTTGGGTCTTGTTCCAAGAACTCCTAATGGACTTTTACCACTGTGCCCCTGAAAACAGGGAAAATAACTTTTCCCTAGGGAACAGTTAGTCGGACCATCGACACGAGTTATTTCAGACCTTAGCTACAATTGTATAATTAATCCACAACACTAAGGGTTAAGTAACTCCAGAACTTCGTCATTATTTTATTAATTCGAGTCTACAGATGATTCTTGGGTATAAGTTATAGGTATAAGTTGATGGGCAACATAATGTACGGTATATAAGTACCAGTGAAATTTTCTTTAAATAAAATATCATACCAGTGTAAGTTCTCTTCTGCAGTGGTTATTAAATAAATATTTTAACAATGATCAATGGATTGTGTCAATTCTAGGTAACCCATTAAAATTGTATTGAAAAGGCCTCACTGTAATAGTAATAATAATAAGATCTTAAATTATTACACTAAAATGTTAAATTAATACAGTGGAATCCCAATATTTCGTATCCCGATTATTCGTATCTCCGGATAATTTGTACAAATTTGCCAGTGCCCGGTAAGTGGTAAAAAAACAATGCATTTCAGTCCCCTCGGTAATTCGTATTATTTTTATGCTCGTGGTCACATAAAACGTCTTATAATACGTATTTTCAGCTTAAAAACCTCGTTAATTCGAACTGTTTCATGAAAAGGAAAGAGAAAAGAGAACAGAATGAGTGCGAGATAAATGTTTTCTATGAAATCCCATATGTAATTCGTACTATTTTTACTGAAAGGAGATAGGGAGAGGAGAGAGGGAATGTTTTAGGAATTGTACTAAGCTTTTTTTGTTTCTACAGTTCAGTCTCGTGTTCGTTATCTTGACACGTTACCATGCCTCCGAAAAAAGTTAGCCTCTCTATTAAAGAGAAACAACAAATCATAAAGGCCGTGGCCAATGGCTTTAAGCAAATTGACGTATCCAAGCGTTTTAATGGCCCTCGTTCCACGATCACATCAATCCTGAAGAACAAGGACAAAATCACTTCCCAGACATCAAGCAGCAAAGTAAAACGCTTCAAGACTGGTGATTACCCACAACCTGAAGCGAACTGAAGTGGTTCGCGCAAGCAAGGAAATCAAATGTACCAGTTGGAGGAAATATACAAAGGAATTGACAATACCCGTCTGCAAGGATAGCGTCAAAAAAAATTATGCATTTTTTCGTACAAATGATTGGTGTTTATTTAATCTAGAACATAAGTATGTACATATTTTGTATTGTTTATTGTAAATATTATTGTATTATTGTAAGTGTAAATTTTAAATGTACTAAACAAAAACCTGTTTATAATTGTACATTATTGGTTAACAAGACTTTTATATTTTTAATGATAAAACGCATAAGTTTTATAAGTTTTAAAATAATAACACGGGATTAAAATAATATAATATTACATGCAAACACGAACAGACAAATGAGCTTATGCGTTTCCACGATGCGTGAGAGATAATGATATAATCCTATGCTATACATAATAGATGCTCATGAAACATTTAGGTATAATTGAAAAACAAGATACAACTATAGGTGTAAAAAACACCTTGGAGCTTTTGGCTTATTATAGGTATTGCGTTGTAGCATTGAAACGAACTTATAAAGTAAAATATGTTCCACAATTAGAATCAGTATTAATTGTGTTCCATCCTCTTACCACTTGTGTTTTATTAGGAGAAAAATATATATGCTAAAACAAAATATAAAAATTGGAAATATTATTCAGGAAATTATTGTGTCAACGTTCAGAATACTTTCAGATTGACATTCAAGTGATGACGATGAAAACTTCAACAGGGCTTCATCTTTGTTAATGAATAAATCGGTTTTTGATAAATACAGATTCAAAACTCTATATATACCAAAATGGAAAGAAAATATTTTTCATTAAAATGGAGCTATGAAAGAAAAAGGAGAACGCCTTGTGGAATTATAATAAACTTTAATGAAATTCCTTTCCCGGTAATCGTAAACAATGAAAGCGAATGGTTATTACTTCCAGCGATTTATGCTTCGTAAATATTTGGGCTTCACGGTTGTAAAAAAAACAATTTGTTTCATAATAATAAACAGAACATCGCAGTTAAAGGCTGAATTTCGATTCGCCAACTTTTACAATTTACCGTTCGACAGTACCAGACTTATCGAATTGATCACCCAGATGGAACAGCTCATGCAGGTACCGCTGTCATTGTCCATAACTCCATATCCCACCACATAGTTCCTCTGGTAGCACATGATTTCCTTCAATCCACTGCAGTGTCAATCAGCACCTTCCCTTTCCCCCTCACTAGCATCACTAGCATCAGTGTACTGCCCTCCTAATAAATCCATTTCCGATTCCCAAATCATCTCCTTTCTAGACTCCATCGGGCATCGTTTCCTTGTGGTTGGGGACTTTAACGCAAAGCACCAACACTGGGGCTCAAGATCCACAAATTCACGAAGACGTGCTTTGCTGTCTGCACTCACACGGAGACATTGCTCCACTATCTCTCCTGACACAGCCACCTATTGGCCATCAGACCTCAACCGGAATCCAGATCTCCTTGACTTTTTCTTCTACAATAGTTTAGGAACACTAAACTATTCACTCAAGCGCCTCGATGACCTCTCTTCCGACCATAGCCCCTTATTATTAACCATTTCCCTAAATCCAATTCACAAACTGCTTCCTCCTTCATTTATTAGGGGCCCAGTTGACTGGGACCACTTCCGCCAGATTCTTACAGACTCTGTAGACCTCAAAGTACCTCTGAAAACATCTCAAGACCTAGATGATGCAGTGCATTCCTTCACTACTCTGATCCAGAGGTCGGCCTGGGAGGCATCGTCACCTAAAAATTCACAAAAAAAATCCTTTACCTCAATATCTCAAAGACCTAATCCAATCCAAACGCCACTTGAGAATAGTGTGGCAAAGATCCCGACATCCTGCTGATCGTCGCTCATACAATCAGTACTGCAGGCTGGTAAAGCGGCAATTGGCATCCTTCCGTTCCGATTCTTTCAATTCCTACCTCTCCTCCCTGTCTACCAGGGATAACTCCTTGTGGAATGTAACTAAGAAAATCCTAAAACATCATCTTGTTTCACACCCACTCCTTTGTGATGACGGGTCCTGGGCGGCTTCGGATGGCGAAAGGGCGGAGGAATTCACACTGCATCTTTCCCGTACTATCACTCCTCATCTTACTCCTCAAAACAATAATCACCGCCTCACTGTTGATGATTTCCTCACTTCACCTATCCCTCTCTCACTGCCACCAAAAGCCGTTAACCCCTCTGAGGTCAAATATATTCTAAAAAAATTACCTTATCGAAAATCTCCTTACTCCTCGAATCCTCCAACAACTTCCTCCTAAAGCCATAATCTTCCTAACCTACATTTATAATTGCATTATCCGTACGACGCACTTTCCTCTCCTCTGGAAAAACTCCATTATAGTCCTATTCGCCAAACCCGGTAAACCACCCAATGACACCTCATCTTACCGTCCAATTAGCCCACTCCCTATCCTCTCAAAAATATTTGAAAAACTCCTATTAAAACGCCTACTTCCATTTGTTGAATCCAAAAACCTTTACCCTACTCACCAGTTTGGTTTCCGCCAACGATATTCCACAGCTCAACAAGGCCTCCGCGTTGTTGATTACATATCCTCAGCCCTTGAAATCAAACAGAATTGCACTGCTGCCTTTCTGGACTTAGCTCAAGCTTTTGACAGGGTCTGGCTCGCAGGTTTGCTTTACAAGCTCAAAGGATATTTACCGCAGACCCTATTCCTAATCCTACAATCCTACCTTTCGAACCGTTTCTTCCAAGTCCATTGTGGTTTAGAATATTCTAACTACTATCCCATTAAAGCAGGAGTTCCACAGGGCAGCGTCCTGGGTCCCATCCTCTATAATCTATACACCGCTGATGTCCCCTCTACCACCAATACCTTCTTGGCAACATTCGCAGACGACACTGCAGTCCTGTCAACCCATCCAGACCCTGATATAGCATCACACAAAAACACCTTGACGATATCGAATATTGGTGCAACCAATGGCGATCAAAGTCAATGAAGGAAAATGTTCCCACATAACCTTTACCATCTGCCGCAAGTCCTGTCCGCCAGTCTTTTTATATTCCATTCCTCTCCCTGTGTCTGAGACAGTACGGTATTTAGGCTTCCATCTCGACAAAAGACTGACATGAAACCCACACACGAGGCTAAAAAGACAAGAACTAAACAGACGCTTTGGTCAACTGTACAGACTACTTCAAAGGACATCCCATCTCTCAATAGAAAATAAACTACTAATCTACAAGGTTATACTTAAGCCAATCTGGACACACGGAATAGAGATATGGGGAACAGCAAAAAAGTCGAACATCAAGCGCATCTAATCCTTTCAATCAAAAGTCCCAAGAACAATAGTAAATGTCCCTTATTACGTCAGCAACAAAACCCTACATAACGATCTGAATATACCCTAAATTCTTGAACTCATCCCTTCCAAGCTCATAAAATTCCATAGTAACCTATCCAACCACTCTAATTCCCTAGCACAGTCATTGGACTGCACCACTCATCTCTATAACCCTCCTCGGAGACTAAAACGGCAGTGGCCTCATGACCTGCTATAAATAAGTGACAGAAGGAGTCCTGGCAATGGCCAGTTTCTCTAATCATGTCCTGAGCGTATGTAGCTCTTGCGCTCTTGATCAGCCTCCGCTGGCCCTTATCCAGTGACACGGCTGACGTTGGAGCGTGGGGGACTTTCCCCTTCGGGAGGCGTCAACCATGTACTTGGAGGGCTTCTGGGCTGTTTGTATGTATAGTACGAATGAGCGAGTGAATGAAAATTGAAAATTGGTATGAACGAGATCATATAGCACAATTTCTTATAGCCCAATCAGGCAGATTGTAATTTTATCATAATAAAGTGGTTATAATCAAAAAAAAAAAAAAGAATATATAGTAGACATCATGCATTACTGCAATCATGTTCTGAGCTTCTATGGCTCTCACGCTACTCAGTCTTCACTGGCTTGTATCCGGTGACGCGGCCGATGGAAGGGGGTACTTCCCAAGACTCCACTTCCTCTCCGCTTACTAAAGAGGTGACAACCATGTGGATTTTGGAGGTCTCTGGGCTATTTGTAAATACTGTGTGAATAAGCGAGTGTAGAACTTTAAATATGGTATAAATGAGAACATTGATCACAGTTACTTATTACCTGTATATAATGTAGCGATGCTACAGGAAATACAAAAATAATTTGTAAATAGATTCGCCTGAGGATCCATAATGATATATGATTATCTGTAAATTTAAAGGGTCTATGAAAGAACAAAAAAAAGTTACTTATTGGGCAATAGAAGGCGGATTGTATTTTTATCGCAACAAAGATTGTTGAATTTGTAATTTGTAATGATATATGAAATATGACTGTGGCATGTGATATATATGATAGTTGGTGTTATTAATAAATTAGTTTTGAATTTAAACTTCCCAACAAAATTATTATAGACTAAATTCTCAGTTTATAGAATGTGGGGAACGTTTTAGTTACTGAGCGATCTATGAACAATTTGATTGCCTGGGACAGTAATTAATCAGGTTGAAAAGCGTAGTCTTATTTAAGTTTGACAGCAAATATTTTCATATGTGAGTAGTTACCATTCTCCTTCGTCATATGTAGGTTAGCCTAGGCATTCCTGTAGGGGCTTGATAAAGGAGCGGCTTAGCATCGGGCAGCTACTAATGAGACCACCTTAGCCGGATCATCCTGTGCCCTGTCAGTCTCTTTTCACCATCCTTCAGGCCCGCAGATTAGGGTCGGGAGGATTTCTTATTTTGTCCTCCTACCTAATAGCTGTGGAGGATATCCTTAGGGACACTTTTATCTAGTACTTCTCTAGTCAGGTTTAAAGTACTGTTATTAAAAGTTTGGCTGGTAGAAAAGGATTTTTTTATCTTTTTCTACTATATACTCCTTCTAATGACAGTAAAAAATAGAACGTCATATTGTATAATTGTAATTTTCTTTGTATGATCATTAAGCTTATATAAGCTAAAGTGGACTATCTAATATTGCTTATATTATACAATCACCGTCGGCAGACAAGTGCTTTTTGTTCTTACGACAAGGATACCACAAGTCAGACCACTTGAAAATTTTACCACCAATTAAGACATTAAATTAAACTACCTTTAGCTGCTTTGATTAAATCATGAAGGTGATATAAACAAATAGTACATATCAAAGCCCTCGGAGTTCCTTGGCCTTCATACTAATTAAGGCTACTCTCGCTTTGAAGGTACCTTGAATATTCAAATTGGTCCAGCTACATTTTATGATAGTATTAATTTGTGTGAAATCGAAAGTGCAGTTGTAAACACATTGGCAGCTAGTTTAAACAGGTTTCATTCATGCCATTAGTGACAACTGCGCTGCCGAAATTTGTGACATTAACAGGTAGTATATTTCTTTTGCTCATGGTGTGAATATTTGTGTATCTTATAGAACTTATAGTTCTTTAAATCCTTTAATATGGAGAAGGAAAGTTTTGATAATAGTTATTAGAAAGGACTCAAGTTTTTTGGATTTAAAAACAAACAATGTGGTTTTTGTTAAAAATGCTTAGTATCATTTGGGAAATGCCTGAAAGATAATAAAATCAACAGGGTAACAAATCGAATGTTTTTTAAGGGTTCCTTTATTTTCTAATACTTTCTCGTTCTCTTGCAGTTTTATAAATAATAATAAATGGTTTTTTTATGTCATATAGCCCTTCTAAATCAAACAATATACTGAAATAAAACTTCTTTATTTTGATAAACAAACTAAATATCTGCTGAACATCAGGTGGATTGGACAGCCTTGGAGAACAAAAAAACGCAACTGCATATAATATGTTTTGCCTTAACTAAAATATCGGTGTCCTGGACTTACACATTGTGCGCCAAATGAAACTGCTAGGTATGAACTTGGCATAACTTTACTGAAGATTAATTTAGGCAGTGGCGGAAGTAACTTTAGTTTAGATAGGACATTCGTGCAGAATGCCTGAATCCATTCCCCCCCCCCCTAACCCATGTAAGTTGAAATGGTTTCTTTCTTAAAGTTTGGAGGAACTTAAAAAATACAAAAATAGGTTGTAGGAAAATTATAGGAACTAAAACAAGACTAGGTGATGGGGGTCTCAAGTTACAAAAAGAGACCTAAGACTAATTTAAAAACTAGGTTGACTGGAAGACGTGTGGATCAGGAGATAAGCGCTCGCGAAGACAGGGCCCACCCACTCCACCAGAGTAGGACCGTGCTGTGGATCCTTAGTATCACCTGATTCCAGAGAGACAAGTTGGTATTTGAAGATCTTTTTGGAAGAAAGAAGGCCACTTGGACGACTTGGGCTGTGGGTATTTGAAAAGATCAAGAAGACATAAGTAGGTTAGCTCCACATGTTCCAAAGAGGGTTAAGGGCAATTAGCGGACTGCGGATCATCATCTATATCAACCATCCATCAGTATCATGCATACACACCAAAGGGTGCAAAGTACCCTCCAGGTCCAAAGGAACGTCGGGTACTAACTCTCCACCACCCATTCTCGGTAAAGGTAGCGTAAAAGGACATGAGGATGACTTACTATAGAATCAATTGTAAATTCTGAGTCAGGATAAAGATGACCCAAAAGGGGTTAACCCAGAGCAAACTGCAGAGAACATGGATAGTGGCCATGTGACCCCCCCCCCCCCCCCGAAAACGTGCAAGACTCGAGTAATACTTGAATAAGGTACTCAACTGCCCTAATGTTTTATGAATAATATTCTATCTCTAATGTGTAATTATCTGTTACAATAGTCTCTTGAGTTGTGCTCACCATGTTCCTCATTAATGATTTCAGCCTATTATTATTACATAGTTTTACTTTATTTTACTGTATTAAATTTATTTTCTATAAATATAGGCTCGTAAAAAAAAATTACAATGCCCAACTGTTGCATGTAGAACCTTGTAACTTGAAAGGTCTGTAGGGCAAGAGATGGCCTAGCATATTAATGAAAACAAAACTGACAAGTTTTTGACTCACTTGAAAGAGCCAACTTGATATATCAAATATTAGTTTTTAGGAATGTTAAAAAAACTTTTGATACCAACACCAGGAATATCAAACACAAACATCTTTGTGTGGTCACCGCTTGTATGACCTTCACAGAGGATATTTTTTAGGATGAGCAAATGGTGTTTACTGTCCGCAGGTGATTGACGCGCCGTCACTCCTTAACGAAGACCCTTCAAGCACCCTCGTTCCGCCCTTATTTTGACCATTTGTTACCTCCCCCTTTATTTCTGAACCGCGCCAGCGAACCTAACCGACACGAGTAAGACCTGAAGGGAATCGCTTTATGAAGGAAGGATGGTTTGTTTTCAATCGGGTCCCATATTTCAAGGGGTCCTCTTTATTCACGCACAAGAACAACAAGTTTTTTTCTCTAGGTCGGGAGAAAATGAAAACAGTGGGAACACCGAACAGTTCGGGAACCTGGTGAAGAACATCGGTTATTTTTCCAGCAGGCCTCTTGATGTTTCCGTCTCCTCTGCCAATTGAATATTGAACCCCTATCCTCTTCTTGCATCAATTCATCGAACCACCCTTTCGAATGCAGCCACACTACCCGTTCACTATACAACGTACGCTACTCTGTGAAATGTCAGTTTCTAGTTTGAAAAGACAGAATAAACTGACAGGATATTAAACGTGGTACTGTTGTGTCGGTATTTAATTTAAAAAAATATACATATCTCTTACCCAGAGTAATTTTATTTAATTAGCTTAACCACTGATAGAACACCTGTATTTAATTCTGACCCTATTATATTTGGTAATGAGTAATAATTTACTTAATTGATTGAGCCTTAGCACTACTCAATTAATACTTGATATAATTATCAAATGATGCACTATTATCGAGATGTTTCAAATAACTATTCACCTTAAGTGCCATGAGAACTATATTGATGGGAAACCCAACATGATGAATTAATTTAAAGGTTCATATGAAAAAAGAATTTTACCTATAAGAGATGCCACTTCAAGTTATTAACTGACTTTTTTATCGGTTTATCGGTTTTTATGAATTTGTTTCAATGCTTTGTAGTTCATAATATTTTAATTAAATTAACCCTTCTTTGAATCTTCAATCATTTAGAAAAATCCCTAAAGAAAATATGGTAAGGAAAGAAACTCTCACATTCCCAAAATGTATATCACACATCCATGACCAGTACTAATAAAATCAATATAAAAAACTCTCTTTGACATTTGGCGACACGAATTTCATCGTAGCACACAACACAAGATTTATAAATATGTTGTTAAGCAGTGAATAATATAATTAAAAAATGTTATAAGAATTTAATAGATATGTATGTAACTAATAATTATGATAGTTTGTATAAAATACTGTAAGATGATGATTTATTTTATTTTATTTAATGCAAAAAAGCCTATCCGAACACAATAAAAATTGAATTGTGGAATTTCTTACTTTGAATTCGAACTCTTATTGGTTCTAATGGTATAAGAGCTTTACCATAAAAAATACAGTTAATATATCTATGTGATTTAAAGTTCATTATGGGAGGATTATTAAAAAAGAAATATCAGCATAAAGAAATTAGTGTCAATTTTGACACTGTTTCCAATTCGATAGTTGTGATTATTTGTAAGTTCTCAAGGTTTTCATCAGATAATTTGATCCTAGTTTCATTCTTATGTCAACAAACTACAAAAACTTTAATAAGTCTGCAAATACAATTGGATGGGAATGGTTTTAGAATAATATTTAACAGGCTCAAGTTACACTACAATAGTTAAATAGGACGCCTTAGCTAAAGCTGATTATATTCTAAATATTTTGAAAGAAACAACCACAGCATTTATAGATAAATTTAAACTCAGCAAGAATCCATTACATCAAAGTATTGATAACAAGGATAAGTTACACAGAACGTTTAGATAAAGGGAGGATCTTTTTTTCTATTGATGTCAGGTTTTTTTGTAGCTGCTGTTTTTTTTTTTATGTAGTGAAGTGTTTTTTTTTGTTTATATTTATACCAATTCATTCCTGGATCTATCCTGCCTCCTACTAACTTAACTTCTTACTCCGAATGACCTTAATCACTGCTCAACTGGACTGGTACTAAACGATCACTATCTACTCTTGCTGTTCATACACGTTCATGCATCCCTTGCTGTCCGGTTCCAGCAGAGATTCTAAAAAAAACATATCTGCATATTATATGTTAATAAGTATAATATTGCCTAACGAATACATAACTTACTTCCTATAAAAACTTCCAATATGTAAATTTAATCTGTAATAAAAATGTCTTTACGATTGGAATCACTTACTTATAAATTAAGTTATGCTGGTACATTTATGAGGATTTTATTCATAACCATAAGTTTTTTTTACTAGATGCATTGTGGAATAGCAAAATATTATTTTTATTATGTAAATATTGGAATTTTAGTTCAAATATTAATAATGGTTGTATGTTAATGATTTTTTTTGGGTCACATTCATATCCATCCTGGTTGGCTGGTTGATTGTCAGACAAGACTTCCATAGATCTTCGTAGAATCCAAAAATATGAGTACTTACACTGAATTTTAGAAGATGTTTGTAAGGAGTGGTCGTTGGTGAGAGCACGAAGGAAGGTGAGGCGTGCTAAGCAGAATTAAGTGTGAACGTGGAGCGACCTCACTAGATCAACAGCTCTATAAAGATGCATCCTCACGTTGATAAAAGCCCTCTGTTTCCAGCTCGCCCTATCACGTGACTAATGCATGACCCCCGGAGACATTAGCCCCCCTCCACCCACCGTAGGATATAGATGGCAGTGGCTATTAAGTTCCGGCGACCGCAGTGCCCATTAAGGGACCCCTTTAATTGGCTTAGGGTTACGGGCTCCGTAGGACAGGAAGCCTAGTTCCCATTGTCCTGACGATTTTTCTGTCCTGTCTCCATACTTTGGAATAACACGTTTTTATGTTTAGTATGTGTATATTTATCTTCGACATCTCATCGTCAGAAGAAGGGGAATTCCGCAAATCACAAATACTACTTCGAAATGAACGAAATTGGAATCGAACAAGTACAGGTAGGCCTAGTCACACTAGCGGTCAAAATCGCTAAATATGTAATACAATGATAAAATTCACACTCCTTGTTCCGGTCGTCAGGATAAGGCAGATCGACCAGATTGATCCGTGACCGATCAACAACTTCCAAATTTGCTCGGTTTCGAGGTTAACTATTCAACTACACCAAAGGAATCCTAACATGCCAGTTATTTAATATCCTAACCAGAAATATAATTTTAGGAACAAAATAGCAAACAAGCGGAGTACCTCAGGGCTGCGATCTAATATAAACGATTTTATATAGCGATTTGGCAACCACTAAAATTGTTCAACCAATCTGGTTTGTTGACGAGTTTGCTACCATGTATAGAGCCGAAAATATTAATATTCAGGAAGCTTTGAACCGTATCCTATATTGGTCGTACACCTCTCGATTGATGTTTTCTACTAAAAAAAAACACTTTATTAGAACAAGAAACATTCCGCCGTCTGCGAAAACATATCGCTTAGGTATGTTAGACCTGGTTTATCACGCTGGTTTCCATATTTCAACTGGTTATTCCTGATGAGCCCTAGGCTGATCCTCTGCTGAATCAGGGCTCCCGCCTTACTATTCGGAAGACAGAGACTAGCTGTCAACTATTCAGCTAAACTATCTACCAACCCAAACCACCCTTCCTATATATATATATATAGTGAGAGAGACCCATTTTCAGTTAGTGAGCCTAATAAAACCCTTATAAATATTTTAGAAGAACATATCCCCCCCCCTAACCTCCTAGAGCTATAAAACTTTTCCAGATATAGTGTAATAAAGCACTTTCCCAGGATGAAGAGAGACTTGAACAATTAATGCATATTATACCACATCTTCTAATTTACACAGACAGATCTAAATCAGAGACATCAACAGCTTCAACCTTAGTTACTGCAAACTCATTCACAAAACTAAACACCATTGCCTCTGCAGTGTTTATTCAGATGAACTGAATGATATCGGGTTGACAATAGATAGAATATTAATTGTTTCAGATTCCCCTTGTGCACTGAAGGGACTGAGCTGCATGTATTCTGACTACCCCTTCGTTCAGCAAATACGTAGCAACAGAAATACATAAGTCAGTCCATTTCATATGTGCACCCGGAGATATAGGCATAACGGAAAATAAAATTACTAATGTAGGTGGCCATAGAAGCTTCATTTCTCCCAGGACGAAATATAGCCGTCCTTACTTCGTCAGAACTTGCACGCCCACTGGCGACGATGGCCATCGACGTAGGATGAGATCCCACCTATTAAGTGCAAATAAGTCAAAACAAAAGTCATCAGGAAGAAGTAGCTCTTACTCGCCCTATAATAGGACATTGTAGTCACCTTATCATCAAAGAAGAACATCCAAAATGCCAAAAATGCATTTTACCATTGTTCATATATTCAAGGACTGCTACTATCATCTACTTTAAAAATCCGAAAAATCCCATTAAGATAGCCAGTCATAAATACTATAGACTTCAGAGCTTCCAGAATAACATCCTGCGCACGGCACTATGGCATACCCCTTTTCGTGAAATGAAGGCTCCTGACATCCACGAAAAGTTCGAGGTCCCCACCATCACCGAAGCCATCAGAAGAAGACACATCAAATTCTTCGACTCGATGAAACATTGCCAAAACCCCCTATTCCAAGACCTGACACCCCCACCACTACCGGCAAGATGGCAACTCTCTAGATCTGGGAAAGCAGGCCAAATGGTGGACATCACGGCACTTGGCCAACCAACAAGCCTCTGACGGGCACCCAACACTGCTATCCAACTGAATGAGCTTGCACTACTAGAGAGACTCTAGGCTCAGCCTTCAGTGTCCTCTCACTACTGCACCGCAACATTTCCACCTCTACCGAGGCTTCCCTCACTCCACCTTCAAACAGGTACTCCTAGCAAAAGGATCCGCTCACCCTAAATAAATTCCTATATTTTCCTTACCCATTATCCCAAAAAAAAAAAAAAAGAGCTGAGGGGAAAAAAAAAATCACTCATTTAATAATAATTAGTATTATTTATTTATTGTTTTCCTTTAAATTATCAGGCTTAGTTTGTCCACAGAAACTCAGTCGAACCCATATAGTAATAAAACGTCATAATAACTCCTGCTGCTGTGGGTGCGGGATGGTTGGGACGGTCCCGTGTTCTGGGGACCCTTGGGCCGTTGCTGGTCTAACAGATAGGGTTAACTACAATATACTTGGAGGATTTGGAGTTTCTGGTGCATATGAAAAATAAACATCGATAGATTGATGTATTTAAGCTAGACGAATACATGGTTTTTATCCACGTCCTCAGATCATAATTAGTGCCCTAAAAAATTAATATTTATAACCAATTAATTAATATATTAATATTATATGACAATTGGGACTGGGGTGCCCCCTGGCCCCACCCGGATTCGATGAGCATGGACTCAGCTCTCGTACTGGTACTTCCACCGGATGGATTCCCTAAATGGGTTTGAATATACCAATGACGACGTTGATGACCTGAGGAATTCACACGGACCCCCCCCCCCCCCCCGAAAACTAAACAACTGCCTGTGACCGGTGCACTACCGACTTGAACTAAGAGAACCGCTTGGTAAACATCTGGCTGTCGAGTTAAAACAAATAGATGTATCACCGAGTTCGTTAGGGATTTCAGTGAATTGCACGATTTTACTGATGATAAATACTACGATTTATCACACAAAACTACACTATGGATAGTGATGGAAAGAAAATTCAACAAACAAACAAATATGATACTTTATCATTCTATAAATGTTATGACATTTAAATTTCGTTCTGTTTGTATTCTAGCAGTTTAAAAAGAAATCTTTTGTTTACCAGCACCGTTTTTGATCCAAATACACTACTCAATATTTTCACAATCAATTTATAAATTGATTTGGAGATGGCACCCAGCACTGCGACATGCCTAAATATGTTCCATTCACGTTTTGTGTTATTACTGTGATATAGCACAAAAAAAATTTATGATAAACTTGGATAGAAAATTGCAAGGAAATTTAACGTCTCATGAACTATTAAGTACAGCGGATCAGAGAAATTTTGATCCGAGATCCAGCTGAAGGAAAAATCATAATACGCAGCTCTATCGATTAGCAGATTAGGCGAAAGAGACACCCCACCCTCCTGGATTCCCAATGGGTATTATTGGAAGATAGTTCACTTGGGGTCCGGCAGCAGCAGTTGCCATTAGCGAGACAATAAGCGGAGCTTGGAAGCACCTGGCCTCAGGACCTTCGCTATCAGCCTTGCTGCTAAGCAGCAGATTACCACTTCTTGACAAGTATTAATATGCACGTAGATGGCGCTTCCCTTTGTCTGCTCTATCGTACGACATCAATAACCCCCTCCCCGAATATTGGAATTGGCCCGTTATCTGCATCTATTCAGTTACAGGCGTCTATAGGATGTAACAATAGCTCAGGTACAATAGGCTTAAGCAGTATTAGTCTTGTTTGTTTGCCGAGTTAGGGCTTGCCTCAAACTGTCACAGTATATAGTTTAGGCACCGCTACAATAACCCCGATTGAAGAGGCTTCAAGTAGGCCTCTCACATAGAAACCACCAACCTTACCTCCTACGACTAATTTACCCAAACCTAAGGGTGAGGATCTACTTTAAATATTTTTTTGTACGGAGCAATCTTCTTTATTAGTCTTTATGTATGCTGTTCAGTTTAAGCATAGTCTGGAAAACTTCAAAATTAGCTTACTAAGCATTATTATTTTGTTTTAGGGCATGTCAACCTGAAGGTCATTGATGCCAACATTTATATGACATTTCATGTTATTACAACTGTGATTTTATTACCATATTAATTATTATTATTTTATAGTGCTTGTAAAAGAACTTAGATAAGATTTTTTGGAGTTTTAATGCCATTAAACACAGTAGCTATGTATACTTTGGACCCAAGTAAGAGCTAGAACGAAGCCCAGGTATCCCTGAGGCCGACTGGGGACCATGTGGCACTTCGGTCCTACCTGACTGATATGCAGGACATGTATTCTTATTTTGAAGAAAAACGGCTAACCAGAGGGTGTGGCTAAAACCATATTTCCTACCAATATGTAATGGTGGGTTGAATTATGATAACGGTTCAATGTCACCGACTCTTTTCTCTTTTCAAGACATTCACTTATACTGTGTGTATCTCCTATTCTCATATTTAGTATTGAAGGCCGAGAGATAGGTTTGGAGTAACATTTCCAATGGTGATAAGTTTTCTTAATTCAGAGGCATTTGTCATTTCCTTTTATTTCCTGAGGTTTCTTTATTCATTATTTTTGTTTTCTGGTGAAATGCTTCTCGTATCTTAGTATTGTATGCATCTTTGTTGCATCTTCGAATCGTTTGGTTATCTAATTATATTATAAGGCCCGGCTCTTGGTTATTTTTGCTGTGGGATAGTTCTAGTCGGGGTTGTCCTAGCCTCGAAAGAATAAATAAGTAGCCACATGAATAATGAAGTAATGACACCTGTAACTAAGCATAGGAGTATCTCCTTCACTGGCTTCTTCATAAGATTCACTTCACATCAAACCATTCTTTCTTTTCATTTTGGGGATCAGCAATGATTCATCACAACTCTGATGTACAGGGGATGTATGTTATTTCTAGAGCGTGGTGCTCACTAAATCATGCTTTTCCTTGTAGAAATGCTGTAAATCACTATTTATTTTTCGTTTCTAGTTTTACTTTTAAAAAAGCTTTTTTTGACAAGCCAATAGTTTTTTTTAGATATTGATTATGCCGAGGAAATAGATGCTGTGATGTCCATTATAAGAAAAAAATTAATGAACTTGCTAAATATACAGATTTTATGTTGATGTAGAACTCAACATCACAGTCAGATAAAAAAACGTTTGGTTTGTCAGTAGCTAGAATAACATGAATAATGGATCAACTTAAAAAGAAAAGTTGACGAATTCTGATCCATAACATAAGAACTGAAGGGTCAGATCATCGCATAAAACACAGCCCCCCCCCCCATGAATATCAGCAGATGAAAAAACCACCATCTTCATTCAAAGGCTCATATATTACTCTCCAGACCACGAAAGTACTTATAACTGTGCTACAAACAAAAGTTTGTATAAGTTCATTAAAGGTCTAACTCAGGAGCATTAGGAGTATACACTTTCTTCATATACTTATGAGGTAAGGAGCCAACATTGGTTGTAACGTAAGCCTCAACTTTCAATTGATCTTCTATTTGAGCAAAGAACCACCACGAACAGTCGCCAATCTTCTCTCTTTCTCTCTCAATCCAGCTATTTATCAACATTCTACGATCTCCCTGCTTCATACATCTTTGCTACCTGGGACCACTTCCATGTCTTCCATGATCGACCCCTCTTCCTATGTTTTTGGGGATTTCAATTGAAGGAAGAATGCTTTACATAAACCATTTCTTTTCTCCGTCTGTGGCCGATCCATTTTCAAGAATAATTTATTTCTGGCAAGTATGTTGTCAGACCACATCTGTGTTCAGGTGCCAGAATGCTGTAAGTCACTTTTCCTAACATAGCATTTTTTTCACCTTCCACTACATAAGTGCTTTAAAAAATTATTTGTAGTTGTAGTGACCGCTAACTACATAAGATAAATCACCCTATACTCTATTGTATATATTGTAAATTGGTTATAATATGTTGTAAATTAATTTAAACAAATTAAAATAACTCCAGATCATAAGTTATATCAGTGTAAATATTGTAAACAATAAAAGACGCAGCTACAAAACCAGCTCAGAGGCAGGGGTCAGGTGAAAAGGGCCCTGGACCCTTTAGAGGGGCTGGGCCCTGGTCTAGAACATTCGAGCTTCATTTATCCCTGCAATGCGGTTGGTCAGAATACGACCCCAGCCCATTGGCTACTTGGGGCTATTTATAACTTTTATAACTATAACTATATATAACTTTTAGCCGATAATTCATTCTAACTACGGCTCTCTGACTGGTACTTGCAGCTGCACAGATGTTTCTAGATGTGGCCTTCTCATTTATGAAAACCTCTATATCTCCCTTCGATACCTCGCTATGTTTTAGTCCAGCCTTGTCAGACCCCACACTTTCCTAGTGTGATTCTCTGCCTTCGTCTCGCTAAAACTAGCACCTCCTTGGAAGAGATTTCTTCCTTGCGGACGACGGTCACCTGGGGCCTTACGAACTTTACCTAGTAGTATCTCCCCCAGTGATCCAGACTGCCTCTCTCCGGTTCACACTCGCCTTTGGGCTCCGGACGGCATTTGCCTACCCTCAGATACCGAGTGTGAATTCGTGGTCATTCCAAGACCACCTAAACTACCAACAATACCTTCCCTATACCTCTTCTCCTGAACATAGTGCACTGTCGGGGCACGTACCTATCAGATATAGAGTCAGATAGTACAGTAGTAAAACCAATCATATTGTCCAGGTCATAGCCTAATCAACCCTCACTTCGTCACTAGGGCTAGGGTAACTAGGCACCCCATCGTGACGACCCGACATATGTAACGTTTATTAGCCTGTAATAATTGGTAATACGTTCACTCGTGAACATAACATTATATAGTACCTTTGCCATCTGAGCACAGGCTGCATTGGATATTTTTTTCTACCCAATAACTTCCCAAGATTTACACAAAGGCTGTAGTTTACAAAAACCAGTAGTTGTGCAGTGACATAGACTATCAGGTCCCTGACCTCATAAAGTGGATCAATTGGATAATAATTTGAATTTTCACTTTTTTTGTTCAAGTTGATCGTCTTTCTTGTAAATGAGGATTGATGTACAACGTTCCATTGGCTTTTTACGTAGAACTTTTGATCTTCATGCGTCATTTACTTACAGACTAATACTTTACGACTTTTAAACCTTTCTTCATGTTATGTAAGATTCATGTATCATCCCACACAGGATAACGGTTGTAGGATAATGTGACCTATCTTGGCCAGATTACTTCTTATGGGATCATAGATCACAGATGTCTTCCTAAGTAATTTTTTTTTTTTTTTTTTATATATAACAATCTTTATTGTGCAATAATTACAATCTGCCTTTTATAAGGCAATAATAATTCAGATAAATGATCTCATTCATACCATATTTACAGCATCATTCACTCGCTCATTCATACAATAGGACAAGTAATTAGGGTTGAAATGTTGGTTTTGTGCAGTGAAGGATGGATTGTGATACAGCGGATAATGAGGAGATGAGTTGACTGTATGAGAATGCATCAGTTTATATTCGATCTGTTGGTACAAACAGCCATATCAGTCCTGATAGAACAATAGAAAAATATTTTAGTGCTTGCAAAAAACTTTTTTTTTTTTGCTGTATTTATTAATTTCCTGGTGTCAAAACCACCCCAACTAAGTATTACCCCATATTGTTTATGCCGGATTTGAAGAAATCTTATCGTTATTTATCAGGAAGATCTATCTCTGTCGTCTTTAAATGTTACTAGATAGATAAGTAAGGTCTAGAAAGGCCATTGTGACTTTGAGTTTGTTGTGAAATTCTGCCTTCAATTGAAATCCTCAAAAACCTAGGAGGGGCCAATCATGGAAGATGCGGACGTGGTCCTAGGTAGCAAAGATCTATAAAACAGGAAGTTGTTGCACGATAATAAATAGTGTATGTATAATTTTCTAAAGACCAAAATTATTCAAATATTTGTGACTCTGTGAGGCTTATTCTCGTAACTCCGTATTTATTATTCCTTAGAAGCAAAAGCTCTCATGATGCAACGTAAAACATTTAGCATATTATTAGCTTGTTGCCTCTAGTTTCTACCAGTTCAGTCTGGAACTTAAGCCATCTATAGAATCCCTTTTTTTATCAAATAGCCTCTCTCCTAACTTACCAGTCAGATGGAAGTAAATCTTCCCTAAGCACCAATCAGATCCATATTAGGCACTCTAGGCAAGGAGGTTAGCACTTAATCAAGATTTAAATGGTATAGTCGTGCAAAAAGCTGGGGGTTATTTCCATAAACAAACAAACAGGTTTTATGTAACAACAAATTCATGAATTTAATTAGAAATGTACAGACGGTTCCATTGATAACATTTTACACAATCCAAATTGATCAATTTGAAATAGGCAAATATGTAGTATATTGTGAAATTATGGTTATTAAATCGTAAGTGGTGATCTATAAATTTAGATTTAATATAAGATCATAAAAAAAAAAATTGTTAGCGTGAATCATTAGTGACATGCTGGTAATTTTTTTATTTTTTTTATTTTAGCTCTCAAATTTTTAAGATTAGGGATAAGGGAAAAATAAAGGAATTTATTTGGGGTGAGTGGATCCTTTTACTAGGAGTACCTGTTTGAAGGTGGAGTGAGGGAATTAAGGAGTGTGGGAAGCCTCGGTTATGCTGATAATGAAAATTTACGATATTCTTGTTTCAACTATAGAACGATGAATTTTTGGGAATCAATAAAAAATAATGTTTTAACAACTTTAGATATAACTGACCATTGAAAAAGGACGTAACAAAAATATAGCATTGCAGCTGTTAGCTTAGAATTACAGTCATTATAAATTGGATCCCACCTCACCATCACAGGTTAATGGTAAACACAGAAAACGAACAAAAGCGAAATGTACGCCCTAATGAAGCGTAACCTAAAACGTAATGGAAATAATGGGTTAGTAGATGCTGTTACAGTCAGGTAGAATAAAAATAATGATCTCAATTTATGAAAAATAATACTGAGCTCACATTAAAAAGCATTGTGCAGTGTTCAGAGCTCAATTGACAATGACAAATGGGAACAAAAAAAATAATACGTACATAAATCAATAAATACTTAAATAAAACTCCTCGATAAAACGGTTCGTAGCTATTGTTCTAAGGAATGATTCCGTGGTACATACGAGAGAAAATCACGTCATGGTTTATTTCATAATGTAGATTATTCGCTCTCAGGGGAATTCTCAAACATAAAACAACAGACTAACTCCGGGTTTTATGCAAAATATGTTAGAGCTAAAGTGAAAGCATTTTCATTAAAACATGTCCTACTACAAGTTGTCTGGGTTTTTGAGTGATTGAGGTGTAGAGAAAGTTTCGGGTTTATATGATTTGTACGGAAAAGTTCATTATTGAATTTGATTTCTTGTCGGAGAAGTTTGTACCCTACAGTATTAAGACATAAAGGTACATATAGGTATTAAGACATAAAGACGTACATTTCGTGATATGATTGTGAAACCTATTGCTCCTGTTTTATAGAAGACTGAACATAATTTGGTAGATATAATTGCCCTAATTAATTCAGAAACAGGATAAGGAAATAGTCTTACGAACTAGTTGTAATGTGGCTCTTTACAGGCTCTTAAGCCAGATTGCCTATTAAGTAAAGGCAGATTGTAATTTCATCATAATAAAGTTGTTATCATATTTAAAACATATTAATGCCAGTATTACCAAAGGAGTAAGGTGTATCATTTTGGCAATACTATTAAATTACTTCAAAATATTATCATGAAAAAAAGTTTTTTTTTAAATAATGTTAAACCTAGAAAGATTTGATGGAGATTAATAAACTGGTAAAGATGCGATTGCAAACATCGTCAGGAAAGTAAGGACCAACCGTACCGACCGATAATAATGGTTTTAGTTCAATTACAAGTTTGACGTTTACACGCTTCCAACCAAAACCAAAATTTATTATTTTTAGTTATTTCATGCAAACCATATTCGTTGGATGAGTAATATTAACTATACACACTCTAAAACAACTTTAGTTAAAAATTTGGATTTTAATAATTGAAATAATGGCATATTGTATGTTTGGAAGTTTTAATGTATATTTTTTTTTAAGAAAATTTCTTTAAGAACATTAATAGAACATTTCTTCTTTTATTTTTTGGTTCTTGCATTAACGATCTTCCTAAATACATTTATCATTTTGATCTGGAGCAACCATTAACTAAAACTTGAAGGAAAAAACTTCCAATTCTACTTTAGAATAGTATTATTGACTGAATTAATACAGTTTCACATTCAATCAAGAAATGATATATGAAATACGAGCATTTTTTTTAATTTTTGAACTATTATGTATCATTAATTATACATCCCTGCTATTGTTCCTTGATAACAATAAAATGTCCATAAAGAAATAGAAATGAAATCTTTTGTTAAGTTCGACTTGATGCTGTATAATTATTTTAAAGTGAAGGGTATTCAAAGGTCAATGAAGAAATGATCCAATTATTTAACTTTCTGGTAGTTCGATTAATTGATATTTAATATTTTTTAATTACGTCAATTTTCAAGGCAGAAAGTTCAGCGTATTTATTTTTGCCAAAGAAATCTTTTTCAATTAAGAGGTGGTGGAGTTTAATTTATTCTTTAATTATGGCCTGGTTGATGGAGACTTTTTCAGGGTTATAATTTGTATGAATTCAATACAATATCATGGAAAATGAGAAAGAATGTTAATGTACTGATTGGCAAGGTTGAAGGGAGAGGTTCTACTTTCATTCAAACACGGGCGATCGTCATCCTTTATTTTATCTGTATGTTATACAGTAACCATAGCTGTTATAAAAATGATTTAATCGATCTGAAATTTTCGTATCGTACAACCACTCTTCGAGATAAAACAGATGAAAAAATCGGACCCATTTAATTTTTTCCCCCTTCCTGTGGGTGACTCCTCACACGGGGTCCCATTTCACTAACTAAATCTTAAGTTTTAGCTTTAAAGTTTCTATGATTCCAATTTTGATTTTTGTCCTTTGATGAATAGCATAGTAAGATGATAGTGACAAACGACTTGAAACAAATTTAGATCTGGTTAAAGTGAAAAAGAAAACTGCGTAATTATTACGATCCAAGCCCGTTCTCATAGGGTTTACATGTCAATAAACAAGCTCAAAAGCGATTTTCAATAGATCTGAATGGTTGAACAAATAAAGAAAATAATATTTTATTAAAAAATGTCACGTAGTCTTTCAGCAATCATTTATTTTTGGAGAAGCCATCACAGAACGTTGGATTAACGAAGACTACAGATGCCTTGTCAAATCCTTAGTTGTTTTTTCCATGACATTATGTTTGAAGATAGGCTTTTAAAATTGTTTACTTTTACTCTGTTCTCAGATTGTAAAGCTTTTCTCTTTACCTCTCAGATTTCTTGCCATTATTTGTTCTTTTGCAGGTACTCAGTATTGTTGCCCACGCAAATGAACTTATAAACTTGTACTAATCAAATCGACATTTGTGTTTTTATCAGGAGACTATGAAGGACTTAAGAAATACATAAACGCAATAAATACAACAAATCCAATATTTATACATTTAGGATTAATACTACAATCCTGCAGGTTTACTGGCTTCGTATCAGGGCGTGCCCATTTTTTGGTTTTCTACAAAAGGAGTAAGCTGTACTTGTCCACTCGTATGTTTGCCTTTTCTGGTATTAGTAATCCCAGATACGTCCAGTAATTGTAAAGTTTGAACCCTAAATTGTTTTATACATTACACTTTTAGCAAAATATTTTCTGGTTAGTCGTCTAATGTTTTGTCATCAAGGCAATCAAAGCTACTTACACACGTTGATGAGGAATTTCCAGCAACGGAAGGTGGCATACAAAGAAACCAGTGGGAAACCCCGGTGAAGATGTTCTTAAAAACAATAAAAATGACATGAAAAGCCAGAAATTAATAACGCAATAGTTATTTATTTCAAAATTACAAATAAATCAACGCAGTTGCTCAGTTCCACCCTTATTTTAATTATCATGATTGTTTTAGTTCATCTTATTGCAAACCCATGGGACCACAAAAAATATTTAGACTTTAATTAAACAATACTGTACAGACTACTTAGAAGGATATCCCATATCTCAATAGAAAATAAACTACTTATTTACAAAGTTATACCTAAGCCAATCCGGACATAAGGAATAGAGCTATGGGGGACAGCAATAAATTCGAACATCAAGCGCATCCAATGCTTTCAATCAAAAGTCCGGAGAACAATTGTAAATGCCCCTTATTACGTCAGCAACAAAACCCTTCATAAAGATCTTAATATACCCTACATTCTTGAACTCATCCCTTCCAAATTCATGAAATTCCATAGTAACCTATCCAACCACCCTATCCCGTAGCACAGTCATTGTACTGTTCCACTCATCCCTATAATCCTCCTCGGAGACTAAAACGGCAGTGCCTCGTGATCTGATATAAATGCGTGACATTGGGAGTCCTGGCAATGGCCAGTTTCTCTAATCATGTCCTGAGCGAATCAGGCTCTCGCGCTTTTCGTCGGTCTCCATTGGCTCGTATTCGTGGCTGACGGAGGAGCGTGGGGGACTTCCTGAGCCTCCGCTTTCTCTTTCGCATGCGAGGGAGGCAACAACCATGTGGACTTGGGGGGTCCCTGGGCTGTTTGTAAATATTGTACGAATGTGCGAGTGAATGATGAATTGTAAATATGGTATGAATAAGAACATTTATCTCAATTATTTATTGCCTATTAAGTATTAAGGCAGATTGTAATTTCATCATAATAAAGTTGTTTTATATATATTAAAAAAAAAAAATTAAACAATACGTCCCAATTAATAAGAGGTTAAATGTTCAAAAACACATTCAAATTATTTTTATGTTTATACCTCATTCTGACAACAATTAATTGAATTGAATTATTGTTAAATAATCTGATAAATTGAATTAATCTGTCATTTTCACATTCTGACCAGTCGGCAAAACAAACTGAGTGAAGTATGAAGAAACTGCGTTGGTAGGACAGCACGAATACGAAACTGCATATTCGAAGGTAAACATTACAAAAAGAATTTCGAATGCAGCTCCTTTTCGAATTATAAAACGCCAACGCTCCCCTTATTTCAAAAACTGCTTTATATTAGCCATTCTGAAATAGACAGATTTTTTTCGATTTACCAAACTGAGCAGCCGAGGAGTTCACATTGTTACAATGAGAAGTAAAATTATCCATGTTACCATAGTACCTACCAGGTACTACCTAGAACGGATCATATTGTCAATAACCGTAACGTCATAACTACTTTAAAAAAAAAATCAAGCCGGAAAGAAGAACTGGTAGGAAGAAAAAGAAAAACTAGTCTAAGAAACAGAGACAGAGACAGGAGAGGATCGGGATGGGGTAAGTGGGTATTAATACTTGTCTGGGGAAATCAATTTAGCGGGCGAGGGCGTCAGATAAGGGAGGGTGCCCAGATCCATCATAACCCCTTGAGCCTTTGTCCACTGTGCTCTAGGTCTTGGTCGCTTCTTCTCCTATCTGTCTGTTAGTCTGTGTGCTTCTTGCCAGCTATTGTCCCGATGTCTCCTCAAATGAGGTATTCCGCAGTCGACCTTGTCTTTCAGTTGAAATTTTCTGAACTTTATCTGTGGCAATTTACCTGTTCTCAAACCTCTAAGCAGTGCCAATTTAATTACTGAATGATTTATTGAAATAAATAAACGATTGGCTTATACTAATCGATCAAGTGGCCTTAGAAAGCTAAAAAAATAAATTATTCACTACTTCTAGAAGAGCCATGAGGCGAAATAACGCAATAATCAACAATGTTCAATTGCCCTTTGCTTAAACCACGATATATCTAACACCAATCACTCATCTCTATTGTAAAACGATACAAATTATCTTATATTACGAGGTGAGTGAAATTCTAAATTTGGGACAAGTTGCAGTCAATAATTCATAGTAAGAAGAGTCCTCCAATCCAGACTCCGTAGCAATGATCTGGTAGCCCTATGCATAAGAAGGGACGACGATGTACGATCCTGTACTGTTTTAAAGTCCATTTTAAAGCTAGATATGTACTGCAAGATCATCGAAACAAAGGGCCGACCAAGTAATTTATGTCTTGAGCCAGGAGCCAGATTTGTAAACATAATCACAATAACTAGGGATACAAAGGTCGGGCGTGTGGTTATTATAGATTGCAGAAATGCGAAAACAAATTATAATAGACCAGGTTCATCACACAGCACGAATTAGAAAGGCCCCTTTTGGGTAACCAGAACATGACGGCAACAGAAATGAACCTGGATAGCTTACGAAAGCTGATCCAGAAAGCTTAATTCGGGTATCTTCATGACTTTAATAATAACACAATAACCTCGAAAATAGAATTAAACAATTTATTGGCAGTTCAAAGATCAATATTCATAAAAACTAAAAAGAAAAATTAGTTCTATCATACTTCTCCGTGTAAATTTAATGGATTTAAATGGAAAGAGCTAAAAGCTACTAGACCTTATATTGCTGTCTGTACCTTTTTATTTTATTTTATGTTATTTAATTTTACATCACATCTCTGCAGTTGATGTGATGTAAAATTAAATGATAAATGTATGTAGCTAAAATTAAATATCGTTCTGTTCCTGCCAGCATAAATAAATAATCAAATTCAACTATTACAGCTGTCAGTCACTGGTAACTAAATTTCCTAAAAGCATATCAGAGCTCCGTCCTGAGCCACATTCAACCAAATTAAAGAAGAATATTTTGAAAAATATTATTAATGCAGCCATGCAAATTAATTATACACTGTTTCTCACCGTGAAACGCCCAAAAAGACAAATGGTCGCTGATAATTGATAAACCCTTTTTTTTTTTCAAATGCTAAAATTTGTTTTATATTTTTTAAGCGACTTAAAAAAAATTTATTCAATATTAGAAAATGATTTGGAATTTATCATAATTAGTAAAATATATCATATTTACATTACTGGTTAATTTTCAATATTGAAGTATAAGATTTATGATCAATTAACATGGTGGAAGGGGGTATTTAGATGAAACAAAAACACAAACTCCCTAATATTTCAACACCTTTTCCTCTTAAATAAATAATACCACATATAGTTTGCCATAAACCCAGATTTGAAGTGCTAATCAAGCAATTTAAGTCATTATATATGCATATATGCAGTATGTATTAATGACATGTTTCTCTTTATTAATACGTGGCAAATTATCGGATGGAACCATGTACACAACCATGTAAACATTGAAATCAGAGATATTAGGTAACTTGCTCTAAATACCATCCAGGAGAACAACTCAAACACCAAGAGCATTATTAACTCTGGCTCATGCTAGTGTGGATTTGACTGACACTGAATTGAAAAAAAGAGGAATGTATTGTGGCTATTTCGTTTTGTCTATATTCCCTTAAATTATGTGATCATTGCGTTTTTCGATGTGTAAAGTTATTCGTTTACATTGGTAGTTTAAATTGGAGGAAACCCAGATTGGGAGCTTATTGTAGGTCTAATGTCAATTTAAAGTTTTAATGGCTTACGAACTATTTTCCCATTCATCACCGAATAAGATTACTTTTAATTTTTATATTTTAAAATCGTTCACCCCCCCCCTCAATCCATCTGACGCAGAAAAAATACTTATAGTGGATTTAGCCCATAAATTTTTTATATTTTATAAGATATCCTTCTTTTGACATTGTGAGACATTTATTTGCGATTTTTAAGTTTAATGTATTTTGCCGTTTATTGCTTTTAGGAACTCAATTTTCTGCCCGCTTTTGTAGTCTAGTGGTTACCATGCGGGAATACGAGTTCAATTCTTGGCTCACCTTGCATTTTTTTGGGGAGCTGATGAGTCGGGTCAGTATTATGAGCCTCGTGAGGATAAATGCGCAGCAGCTACTTGAATTAACAGCGAATGCCAGAACTAAATATAAAGTTGAATGTTAACGATTAGTAGCTGAGCGCCTCAATGGAACTTAAAGACTAAAGTGACATCCTTTGGTCGGCTTTTCCTCTTGATGAAGTTACCATGGATTCAGTTTTATGAAGAATTTTCGTATTCATTGGATGTCAATAATCAAATTTATAGATTTTAATATCTCATTTTTACAACTAACTATTATACACGTGTGTTATTAAATAATCCTTAGTATACACCTTTATAATCTGGCGTATGTACGCTTGTAAAAGGCTGCCATCTCATTGCTGTTTTCGTTCGTTTGCAAAAAAATCTATGCTACGCCATCCTGAACCATAGTCTACTACTATAGATTATAATCTGTACTCATAACTTTCTTGACTGCAGAAAATACAGAATAAATGTCTAAGAATTATAACTGATTCACGTAGGTGAACTACCATCCTGCGAATAGATGATACCACTTACATTGAATTTATTTATAACGATCTAAACGAAAGCACTCTAAGGATTATTGAAAATTTTAAGAGGGCCAGGAATAATTTACTAAAAAGCGGTGTGGATGATGTTTCAACAAACAAGAAGATACATAAGGACATTCAATTTTTCCTTAAGAACCAATAGTTTCAGCTAAGCGGAATAAGTGGATATTTTAGTTTTACGTATAATAGTTTTGTTTCAGCGGCGCTCACGGGTCTGGCAGTAGTCATATGTTCAAGTAGTATGTATGTACGGTCCCTTACACTTAAGCCCTTGTACGTAAAGTGAAATAAAGAAATTCTGCTTCTCTAAAAAAAATTATATATTGTAACATAGAAAGGAGTTATGTTTTTTTTTCCCTTAGGTCGTGGGTATGTCCAATGATTATTCGGATACAGTGTTTTATCCTTGAAGCAGCCCTCACCACTATGCTAATAGTGGGGAATTTATTTCATATATTTATATATATAGAACTTTATTGTGCAATAATTACAATCTGCCTTTTATAAGGCAATAATAATACAGATAAATGATCTCATTCATACCATATTTACAGTCATCATTCACTCGCTCATTCATACAATAGGACATGATTGGAGAAACTGGCCATTGCCAGGACTCCCACTGTCACGCGATTATAGCAGGTCACGAGACCACTGCCGTTTCAGTCTCCGAGGAGGATTATAAGGATGAGTGGCGCAGTGCAAAGACTGTGCTACAGGATTAGGGTGGTTGGAAAGGCTACTGTGGAATTTTATAAACTTGGAAGGGATGAGTTCTAGAGTGTAGGGTATATTAAGGTCGTTATGAAGGGTTTTGTTGCTGACATAATAAGGGGCATTTACTATTGTTCTCAGGACTTTGGATTGAAAGGATTGGATACGCTTGATGTTCGACTTTTTTGCTGTCCCCCATAGCTCTATTCCGTATGTCCAGATTATTTCATATATTAGAATAAATATATTTCAATAATTTAAAAATAACCGATCACTGAGAACGTGCTTAACTCAATGATAGGCGTGAACTTACTTTTCCCTCTTCAACGCTAGAGGAGAGGTCACGTGTTCGGCATTTTAAATTAAAATGCAAAATTAAAATTACAATTGATAAATTTTGGAAAATCAAAAATCCTTTTAGTAGGTATAATATATATGATCTTAATATCTAAAATCTTAGTATGTATAAATGCACCTGTAAAAACTATTTAAACCCTATAGTTTTTCTTGTTGAACTATATAGGTAGACAAATATGACTTTCATAATTTTAATATAGACCGCGAGGTCAAAGTTGTTTTTATTGTACAGGTATCGATTTTATAATAATAATCATAAATTATTGTTATTCCAAGTCAATGCATGCATTAGTTATACAGTTATAATGAGCTTTAAAATCGTTTTTGTGATACGGCTCATGCACGAATGATAATGAAATATTAATTTGTATTCATCGTTACATGATCTCCTGTCTGGCCGGAGTTGGGATTTGTTATATTTAGCAACTGGCCGTGAATATTGAATGGACAGCTGATGAGTCCTTGGGGAGATGTTCCGACTGGAGGCCGAACTACTGGCAGTCTCTTGTGCCTCGGAACCGTTCCATGATGGAATGACAAACCTAACTAGCTCGAGCATTAATCACTCCGGTACGTCCCTTGTTACTGCAGCTGTAGTTACCGCCTTGGCTGGTTATCAATTATTAAAGTTGTACTGTTCCAGGAACTGATTGCTAATTTAATGAAAGGAATTGCCGCGAGAACGAACATAACAAATGAAGCGTGTTAAGTGGATGAACTAACCTCGTACTTGTAATATATCCCATTTAAATAAGATTTCGAGAATAACAATTAAACTTCATCGTAAGCTACTTCTGGTCCAATTGACGTGGTTGTTTTTTAAATTAATTGTGTGATTTATATAACAGCTTTATAGAATATGCATCCACTATTTAGGAGTAATTTTTCTATATTTCTGAGTAATATTTTATCAACTATTTCTGGTAATCTTCGGGTGGGAAGAGAGTCTGGTGTTTAATACAAGCGGTTGAAAGTTTAGAAGGAGGGGGGATGGACAATTTTTGAGGGTACTGTAATAATGAAAAAACAAAAACGAAATTGCCAAGGCAAAAAACAAAATTATACGCATAATTCTAGACTTCCAGAAGTAGATGCATTCATTACACTGACTGGCCCACTCCATTTTTCACCACCTGAAAATTTAATAATTTTTCTTTGAAATATCAAATTAATGTTATTAACCAATCAACGACTTAAATGTGATTTGTGGGTGTGGTTTATATGAGCCGTTCCCGTCAACCGAAACAAAGGTGAACCAAGCCCATTAGTCCATTAGTCCATCAATTAGAATATTTTGAAAAATCGTTTTGCGTTAGCAAACAAAATATTGAATAAAAAATATGAACAAATAGGTGGAACTTTTATTCCTTAAAAACTTCTCAAGTGGAAAACGAGAAATTTCGCTAAATAGGCCCTAATTTTTTCGTGGCCATTTTTTTCACACTTCCGCAAATAATTAAATTTTACCAAATGACATTGTCGGGCTCAGATAACTGAGTATCCCTAAAGTGGGAAGGAGACGCCTGCCGCGGGCTAAGGTCACTATAACCTCTTAGCCGTCTAGCGAGCGCCCAGAAAGATATAAGGCGGGTGGACCTGTGGTCTTTCACCCTGGCTGCCGACCTAGTCGGCGGGGAGCCTAATACGTTTTGATCTTACTCCATCAGATCTTTAGAAGGTGTGTGCCCCGACAGTGCACTATGTTCAGGAGAAGAGATACAAGGTAGGTTTATAGGTAGTTTATGTGGTCTTGGAATGATCAAGAATTCACACTCGGTGTCTAAGGGTAGGCGAAAACCGTCCTGATCCCAAAGGCGAGTGTGAACCGGAGAGAAGCAGACTGGATTGCTGTGGGAGACGCTACGAGGTACGTTTGTAGGGCCACGGCAACCCTCCTCCGCGAGAGAGAGGTCTCTCCCAAGGAGGTGCTAGTTTTAGCGAGACGAAGTCAGAGATTCCCACTTGGAAGGTGTGAGGTCTGACAACGCTGGAGTAAAACATAGCGAGGTTAGGAGAGAGAGAGATGCAGAGGTAGTTGAATGAGAAGACCATGGCTTCAGTAGAGCAGCAAAATCCAGTGCAGAGAGAGAGAGAGAAGTGCTCAAGGTCCCGGTTTGTTTCTTCTGATTTTCACCCTATGAGGCGCTTTTTATATACGCAGGTTAGCCGTAGTGGGGAGTCATCCCCACCAGCGGCTGTTCTTCTCACCAGCTTCTCCCCTACTCCGACTGACATCATAATCTTTATTTGTACAAATATGGAACAGATATTTTCTGGGACGAGATGAGGGTAACTTTTAATTATTCGTAATTAACAGGTGGCCACAACAGACATTATGACAGGAAATCTATTCAGTAATATCCAAAGTTTCTGCTGAATATAACTTTAAAATTAAAGATTGAATGAATGGTTTTTAAGACAGCTATCGTAGACCATACATTCCTGCAGACCGACAGAGTAAAGACGATCACTACTTACTCCAATAGAGCCTCTCCCATTGAACGTAGCAATATGTAGTAACTTTTTGCCACGTAAACGCTGACAATAGCTAACAAAAATATCTAATAACGCGATATAGATTGATGTTGTTGTTTTTTCAATTAAAAACTGCAGGGCTTTCATCTTGCAGTACATTAACACTGTACATATAGCAATTTCTAATAATTGCGTAAAAAGTAGTTTAAACTTGAAAAACATAATTTAAATTTGCTATATCACCCGAGAAATTTTAAATTCAAGTTGAGTTATAGCTTTAGTAGTATGAAAAAGTGAGTTTCCTTAGCAAATAGTAGCATTGGAACTTACTGGTGGTGAGCCGGGCGACCACCTGTTAGTTGGTTTAGTTAATTGTTCGAGCGGACAGGGGAAGCAGGTTAATCTCGCAATTTACCACCAACACTGCCAAATATTTGTTCATTTCAAATTATTACACAACAAATGTATTTATTTTAGACGTACACAGGCATCTGAACAAACCATGATTAGATGAAAGGCGCACAGGTGCATATGATGGCAGTGCGATTGGAAATAAATTACGCAAGGTAAACCGAAAAAAAAGATGATTATTTTTATCCTTCTGAGTTATCCAACCCAACCGGCTTTCATAACTCAATCAAAAATTCAAGTGTGAACTATCGCACATATAAGGCTATCGATACGATTGGTAAATTTATACTATTGACAATTTAAGTTACATTTTTATGTTAAGGTACACAGGTAATCAACGCATAACAAAATAGAAACAAAATCTATATCTTGCACGTCCCATATAAAAAAACTAACAATGAACAAATAAAGAAATAGCTTTGGACAAAAAAAGTCCTATTTTAAAAGTTTGAGAGCTAAGGAAAAAAAAACAAAAAAAAAAACCAAAAAAAAAAAAAGCCTCTAATGGGCACTCATCACTGCTATCCAACTAAATAAGACTGCACTACATGCCTAGAGAGACTCAAGGCCCAGCCACCAATGGACTCTCACCACTGTACCGCAGGTGCTCCTGGTACAAGGATCCGCTTAACCCAAATATTCTTTTATTTTTCCCTCATCCTTAATCTTATAATTAGAGAGCTAAGAAAAAAAAAAAAAAAATACATCACATAGCGAGAGAAAATATAATAATAATCATAAATTAAAAGCTATACCTCAAATTAAAAAAAAATCATTCCAGAATTCGTTAAAAACAAAAAACCAAAAGTATATGACAAAATTAATATTAAAAAAAATAAAGGAAAAATAATAGTAATTAAATGCGTAAATATTAGTAGTTACTAGTTTTTAAAGGTTGCTGGAATGGGTTTATTGACAGAACTGTTAAATGACAGTAATCGTATAGATTCAAAATAAATAATAAAATAAGATAACAATGAGAGTTAATAAGAATACATAGATGAAGGATAAAGCCTGACGGATATTGAGAGCGTGAGCATTCCAGAGAGTGGTGGAGTGTGCAAGAAAGGAGTGGTCTAATGCTGCGGTTCTGCGGGAAGGGGTTTGAAGACTTGTCCTAGCAATAGACGGAGGATTGAAACTGTAGGATATTGTAAATGTAAGGGAGGGGGTATCATTAAATATTCACGTGTGAATTTGAAAATACCTGCATGCCTAGATTTAAAAATAAAATAAATAAATTTATACAGCCCATCTTACGAACTTTTTTTTATTGCATTCAATTTTCTCTCATTGGTGTAATTTCAATGACAAAATAGTGCATTATATATTTTATTACCCACAATATATTGGAACATGAAGACCTCAAACTCAAAGGATAAAACAAATCAACCTTATTCCGTATCTTGCTCTTGAAAATACAATTTGGTAGTTATTTCTGAGGCAAGCTCCATTGCAACTAGTCGAACCCAATAGCCTCATTATCTTTCTCGTTATATTAAGTAATTAAAGGACATGATATTTTGATAAACTAGACACTTGATGCTATTTCTCCCTGTTACATGTGTGAGATGGTGATACTCATTTTGATAAGGATAAAATATAATAAAAATAAATCCACTAAAAAACGTTTGGCTGTGAATTACCTTTTAAAACTTGATCTCAACAGCTTTCATGGAATTCTTTAATGAAAATACATAAAGTCTCTCTTGCTCTTTATTGGTGGGTTGGATAGCGGATTGGCGTATTCAAGTAATGGTCAGAATAGAATGAAAACAAACTACAGAGGAGACGCAAAACTGAATTTTGTTTCATTTATATAATACTACTAGATCTGCTATATATGCCGAAACTTAATCGGCCTATTTTCGCAGAAGTCAGTACGCAAAAGAAAGTACATATTTCTGTGTATCGAGTTGTTTGATGGATCATTTTGGAGAATGCTTTATATATATATATATATTTCTCTAGTTCTCTTTTATGAACTGGATGGTATTCGTTGGTTGGCTTGGGCAAATGGCTTTGATGATTTAATGTAGTTACGCCCCCGTTCCTTCAAACTATTCATAAGTAGTCCGGTTGAGTCCTACAAGCTAATGCAGATGAGTCAACTTAATAAAGCCTTTTTTTTTTTTTTTTTTTTTTTTTTTTTTTTTTTTTTTTTTTACCCCTTCCTGGGCTTTCGCCCACACGGGGAATCCTCATGGCCCGTGAAGCGGGCGCATGGGTCTGCTCGTCGACTATGGTGCGCGTATTCCGTGCAATGGGTGTAACTTGGTAAAGCCAATCCTGTCTCGTTGACTTATTGACTGTGGTGAAGTAGGTGTCCATGATCAAATGTTTATCAAAAGATTTACGCTCAGAGCTTCCCATTGTCGTTCAAGTATTTCCTCGTCATATGTTTCACCATGAAAGTTGGCTTGTTCATTGCCTTCAATGCCAACGTGGGGAGCAACCCAAAAAAATCCTTTTACATGTTTTCTTGCAGGCTTCTTCTGCACTTTTCGTAATGAGTTTTGTTGAGATTTTATTAAACATTGTTGAATATATGTTTTGGAGTCACTCTAGAAAGAGATCAGTTTCTTTGGTGAAATTTGTGCATATTTGTTTAAGCTTTAACTTCCTGTCCTGTCTTGTATCAACTACAAAATAAAACAACGAACGGTCTGTTACAAATACTATAAAACCTTAAGCTTAAATCACATGGAGAATGCTATTCTAGCTCAAATTCATATAACATAGAGATCATAAAATTAAAAAATGATAGCTTTTTATAGATGTTGATGAGAAAATGGTTATTTAATGATCACTAGTAAAACAGGCAGCGCCCTCCACAATTTCCCTAATTCTCTGTTTTTGCCTTCGAAATGCAAATCAGGCCCTTACAGATAAGTCCGTCGTTAGTCTGTATGTTAGATCCATGGCTCAATGGCCTCACAAACCGAATATCACGTTGACACAATTGTATGCCGCTGAAAGCGTGAAAAAATATGAAATTTATCATTTAGAACGTGATAAAATTTTTAGTTTATTGTTTAATTCAAATTTCACTTGAATATACTGTTTATGCCTCTTCAACTAAAGTCCTTTTCATTGTGACAAGTAATGGACAATGTTTTGCATGGACGTCGTTTGAAACCCGTTATGGACAATCTTCACGTGTAGATAGTGTTTGCACGTGCATGTCCAGATAGTGTTTGTTTAAAGGGCTCAATTTGTACTAGTTCAGATGGTTTTAGTTGTCAGTGGGTAATCAGTTGTCACATTTCGTATATTAAAATAGATATGGTGTGTCAGATCAAATTGATTGTGAAAAAAAAAAAGGATTGCGAAGTACGCCACTACCCATATATAATTGTGTAACTTAATTTTATTCGATAGCACCACCTTTGTTGATTTTTTAAGACTTTTTATTCATTTTTCTTATTACGTTTAGTCATCAAAGCCGGTATCAATCGAATCGTTTTCTTATCCATAATGAAACCTTTATTGGCTTGTTACATCAAACTTGCCTTGATTTTTTTCATAAAGAAGCCATTGTGTAATAAAGTCACTTTAGTGAGGCCCTTTCTTAGTAATGTAGCAGAAAAAAAGTTACTTTTTTTTTGGAGAGTGCGTCCTTTGCATATTAACTTTCCCGTTCGACCTTCGAAATTTCCTTTACTGTGCCCTCAGGATGTTACTTGTTCTCTTCATCATTCACTTAAATGTCACCCGATGTTGCAGACCATAAATAAATATTCATTTTTTCTTCGTATTACCTCCATTTTCAATCCAATCCTCACTTTGCAAGTAATACACAAGCCCAGAGGCCTCCCAAGTCCACATGCGAAGAGAAAGCGGAGTCTTGGGAAGTCCCCCACGCTCCTCCGTCAGCCGCGTCACCGGATACTAGCCAGTGGAGAATGACTATTTTTAAATTATTTTTTGTTATCGTTTTGTGTAATACGAAATTGTGTAGCGGTTATAATTGTTTGTGAAAGCCCTAAGATGAGAGATTGTGTATGTCTGAAGCACATTGCGTCATATATTGAAATAATTTCATGTTTTCTAAAAACCTGTGAAGCATCCCCCATTCAAATTCCCTGTAATCTGTTTAAATAAAAGGTTGTTTTTGTTCGATACTGTCGTATTCTGAAGGGAGGTGAAAGCACTAAAGCTGTGTTGGTTGGTTATACGAGTTTCTTAGCTTTTTAAGGGAAAATTTCTAAAACATGAATCGCTCTCAAAGACAGTGACTTAGTTAAATAACAATACCTTTAATTCGACATTGGTATTTCTTTTACTTTTTTTTTTATGTAATTAGCATGGAAGAGGGGAATAATTTTTTTATGAAAAAATTTCGTAGAAGTCTCCATGATTATTCCAATCAAATCTAAATAAATTCTGACAGAAAGAAAGAATGAAGCCCGTCCTATCTGTGGATGCTGTGGCTCTGTGCTCACAGGCAAGCATGTTTTGGTCGAATGTCCTGAGTGTGAGGAGGAGCGGAGTTAATGCGGCATCTCTTCTTTTCTCTCTTTGCCAATACTGAAGAAAGTCTGTAGTACAGAACTTCCTAAAGAATGCTTCAACATGACGTCACGATTAGTTACTCATTCCAGCTATTTCCTCATTAGTTTCTTTTTATTAATTACATTCGTTCCTGTTTTTATATGAAATAATTTTTTTCCTTTTCTAGAAAATCAGATTAAATATTACCAATGTGAACCAGCGAGAGTGTTTGTAGTTGCGGACTGTGCAGTTATGTGAAATATTAACTGGCAACATGGTTGTAGCACACATCTTCCATTCAGCCCTCGTGTCCTTAAAATAAGAATACGTGTCTTGCCTGCTAGACAGGTGGGAATGTGGTGCCACCAGTGCCAAAATATCAGTCCAAGTACTGTAAAATAATAGTCAAAGTACTGTAAAATATCATTCCAAGTACTGTAAAATAATAGTCAAAGTTTACATAATTAAAAAATACTGTCGAGAAACCAAATCAATAAAATAATCAATACGCGGGCATTAATGACTTTTGTACTTGACCTTCCCTAAAACAAAGTAGCAAAAAGAAAAATAAGCCAGGAGGAAATTAATAATCTTCTATTCTAATGATTCTAATTAAGTTTTTGCCAGAACAGAACGAATATAAATTGCTATATTTTACTGCGATTAATATCATTTTCCTATTAAATATTATGAAGGCTAATATTCATACAAACTCTAATTAATTCATAGACATTTCATCAGATAACTATTATATGAGCGTATGTAATGTAGCCTTATTACAAATGGGACAACATTTTAGTTCATGTAATATTAAAATTCCACCGTTTTTGAGTTACCGATGTTAGAACACTTATATTCTGTCCCCGTTATTACTTTATTACAGTAAAATAGATTGAAAGAAACGCGACATTCCCTTGAAAATTATTATCATGGAATAAACCATTGGTTGGTGAACACGAATTGGTCACCGCCATTTTCCTCATACTCCCTGGGTATTTTACTTATTTACGAATAATGAAGTCAATTTTAAGAAATGCATTTAACTATTGGTTCTACATACTACATCATTGCCATGAGGAAAGCTTGGTGGTTGGGTTTAATACAACAAAGAGAATACCTCTAAAAGCTTTTCTCGAATATGGCCACAGTTAAAAGTACGCCCAATACAATTTCCTTTTGAACTTAATGCGAAGTAATTATGAATTTTTATAATTACCAGTGCCTTGAAAATTTTAATAAAATTTATTTATGTAATTTAATTAATGAATGAAATTAATTCTGTACGTGCCGTACGCATACGTTTATTAAGGTTATTTAAAGTTCCGGTAATAGTGAATATTTAGCTAAAAAAAAAGGGTCCCTCTGTTAATGTGTAAACGAACTAAATGTTCGTGAGTTAATATATAAACACGATAAAAACGAAAATTAAAAATCAAAAGAATAACTTAAGTAAATATAAATGGGGAGTATATGTTGAGCACGGCAAAGCTTAAGTGGACTGCACCAATAAATCACAATGACTCGTACCTTTATACCTGCAGAGATATATGTAACAAATAAGAAAAAATGGTTGTGGATTTTTGGGATGTATGGAAGTGATAGTAGACGATTGCAGTAGACGCTTCAAAAAAACATTTCGACCCTTAAGGACGGTGTATCTAAAATACCGTCTGAAACCATACCTGAAAACCACTGTTAAAACTCGAATGTACTAACATAAAACGCACAAAAAATAACATTCCACAATCCCTAACAAGTGTAATGGTACTGCAATGATGGTAGGTCTTCTCAAAAAACTTTTTCCCCAGTTTTACTATGCTATTAGCTGCCAAGTTTAGCCTATTTGTTTAGGTTGTACTCCCGCTGGAAGCTCACTCAGCGTCACAAATTTGTTACCCAACTGTTCAATGTGGAGAAGAACTGTTTAGAGTTTTCTGTTCCGTGATATGTTACGGCGTAATAAGCAGTTTCAATATTTATTGTGCCACTAAAATGTCTTATAAATATAAGTCAAACAACATATAGTAATAACAAATTTTATATAAAGAGCGGTACTATCGTAAATGACACTAATGTGAAGGGGATATAAACAGTAATCTGAAAAGAAATTACTCATTTAGTTTATGTTACAGTTAAGTTAACATATGGATCTGGTACATGTTGAGTATAAATCTTCAGCTGCTAGTAATTTGTCCTTGTGGGTAGTGAGTAACACCTACCAGGTGATCAATTTTGACTAGAATCCACCTACTAACGGTTTCTTTGCCACCATTTGTTAGTTTTTAATGAACCATTGAGGATACATCTTAGCACTTTGTTTTAAATGTTATTTTAGCCTGTTTTCTTATTTGGAGCACAGTAAATAATAAATATTGGAAGTGGTCTTAGTAAATATATTAATATTTGAACAGTTGAACAGACAAACTTGTTGTAGTGTTCATATGCTTTACGATGATTGCTTTAGTCATGAAAAATTTTGTGACTTGGTTCAATTTGCGTGTTTGGCCAACATGTAGTATTTAACACCTTTTTCAGTAAGATTACACGAAATCGGTTTTTTGAGAGTTTCGATTTGAGGATTTTTTTCCGAGTAAATGTTTGGAGTCTTTTTTAATATTTGGTCGTAGTTTCCAAACAAAAAAATATTATATGGTTAGTTTTTTAAGAGATTTTTGTAGCATTTGTATTGTGGTTTTGACATAGTTATAGGATTTTAAAAAGCCTATTCAACTAAGAAAATACTTTTAGATATGATGATATTGAAGGCAAAACATCAGAGCCATCATAGTCTTTAAACTTGGCTCAAACAGTTGCCGTTTGATAAATCACATGCGATTTTGGGTAGGAGACTTTAGGTGTCGGGGAAGACCACTACATAAGTCAACGGGATGGTAGGTAGCATCAAGATTGCCGACGGCATTATGCAAATCGCCCTTCGTTCCAACAATCTTCCCGGTCTCTCTCCCTGCTCATGAGAGCACATCGGCATTTGTGCTGCTCAAAGGTGAGGGGCCAAAGCCTCAAATGACATGCACCAAAAACGCCCTTACTATAAATTACTTCATTTCATAGCAAATAGAGATATTCGTATCTAGCTCGTGAGTAGACCCAGCATAGAAGTAACAATGCAATAACCATATCTGTACCGGAAAATATTCCTAAAATACATAGTTAATCGTATATCATGTAAGCACATGTTTGCTTTCGGATCGTCTATTTAGCCTATTTAATTTTATGTATTCAAGGAATAATATCTTATCTTCAAAAAAATAACGTCTCGTGACAATTAAAAAAGTATTGTAAATTCAACTTTATGTGACCGAGATGGTTTTATTTATGCAAAGAAGTTTTTTGACGAAAAAGTAGTTTTTTCACAATAATTGCACAAGCTATCGAGACACGCCACGGCGACTCAAATATCCCTTCCCTTTCCACACACATAATTTCATTAGCTAAGGACCTTACACCTCAATGTCGGCTGCTCAGTCAGCAGTTTCTTTCTTTTAGCATAATACGCGCTCAATTGAGAAACAGCTATTATGTCCCAGTTCGGGCACCAAATCAATAATCTCAACAGGGACTTTTTAACTTTATTTGAACTTTTAACTTCATATGAAACTATTTTTCATAAGATTGACTATTACGACAAGTACTACTTAGGTGTTGAATGATAATGGCTTTTGCTCAATGAAGCGTGTGAATGTATCTAATAGAAGAAGGTAGACGCTAATAGATATAAGATCCTGACGGTGTTATTGTATGTTTATAAATAGTTTAATATAATTAATTAAAATAAATTAGCTTATAACTGATGTATGCAGATTTATATGCTATGAAAAAAATATTTTATCTGAAAGTGAAAAACCTTTCTAATTTGAAATTGTTTTCCAATCGAAATTATTATTACCCGTTCATAGAAATATTAGCATAAAGTTACTAAATTAGGTGCAATGGAATGAATTAAAACAATTCATTCAAAAATCTTTATTGTGATAGCATTGAAATCTGCCTTATTCGGCAATAAGTAATTGAGATCAATGTGTCCATTCATGCCATATTTACAATTCTTCATACACCCGCTCATTCATAAAGTATTCACAAGCAGCCCAGACACCTCCCAAATCCACATGGTTGTCACAAAACGGAGAGGAAGTGGACTCTTCGGAAGTTCCCGAAGCCGTGGAGGCTGGCCAAGAGCGTGAGAGCCACAGACGCTCAGGACATGATTAAAGAATTTGACTATTACCAAGACTTTATAACAGGTCACGATGAATTAAACTAAATATTTAAAAATACTGAAGTGATTGAAATTATGAGATTTATAACAAAACATAATAAAATGCTTCCTCGCCACTGTTATACCCAACGTGCCCGACTGAATATTAGGGTTTAAAAAAATTAATAGATTCGAGGTTTAATTTGATAGAAAACTTTTTATGAGATTGATTAGGCAGAGTGTGAAGCCATTTCGGCCCGGAGTCTCCATGTCCTAACGCAATGTTCAAAAGCTTATTTACTGTTATTGTTAAAAACTAATCTCTATTTTGACGACGAAACTTCATTTCAAATATTAAAACATCTTAGTCAATACAAATCTGTTCTTCAAGAAATAATAAAACTAATCTTTGTAAATAGCAAAACTACTGCTTTCAGAATCATATTAAAACTGTATTTAATTATTAGTGTGTTACACTAATGTATCTAAGTTCAGTGGCTTTGGTTTTTTTTCTACATCCTCCGATCATTATTCGTGTTGTATAAAACACTGTCTATAACCATGTCCTTACATATGGGGCTGGGGTGCCTCCTCGAGGATCCTGAGCTCTACTCTTATCCTCTAGTTATTATCGGTATGCTCCCGAAATGAACTGAAATGTACGAACAATAGCATTGTTGACCTGAGGATTTTACGCCGGAATAAATCTCAAAAAATATAAACAAAATCAGTTTCTGCTTCTGCTATATGCTTCCGTATATAGCTTCTGCTTCTGCTATATGCTTCCAGCATATAGCTTCTGCTTCTGCTATATGCTTCCAGTATATAGCTTCTGACCTGAGACTTGATTAATCTTAAAACGGAATGGCTCTATGCCTTATTGATGTGAATCCGGAAAAATTGCGCATAAAGTTTATATCACTAGTATATCACCTTTATTAGTCAGTTTAATCCAGTCGCGTATAATGTATATCATTATACTTGTTTATTCATTATATAATTTTTATAAAATAACAAAACCTGTACATAACGTAGCGACGTTACAGGAAATACAAAAATAATTTGTAAATAGATTCACCTGAGGATCTATAATTATATATAGTTATCTGTAAATTTAAAGGAGCTATGAATGAAAAAAAAAATTATATTTATATATATGATATGATAAGGTGAGTTCTATCACTTTTAAAAAATGTTCAGTAAATTAATGTATAATGCACATCATTATACTTTTGTACAGTGTGTAGAAATCAGAACTTGTATAAAATGTAGCTAAGGTAAAGGAAATATAATGAATAAATTGTAAATAGATTCATTTGTAGAATATATAGTGAATTCTATAATAATTTTTTGGTGGATATGAAGGAAAAAAAAATTATAACATTTATGCATATATGTAAATAGGGAACAACTATCTGCATAGTCCAAAATGTCACTTTTGCCAGTCGTTAAAAGTTTAATGGATTCTACTACAAAGTTAATATTGTGAGCATTGGGTATTTTTTAATTTATTCAATAAAACAGGAATTTTACGTGCAAGGTTTTAATCGACCAGAGTGTTAACCATTGTAACACGCAATTAAAATGGACCTTCCCTAACTCATAACAGGGAAGGTCGAAGCTCACTTACAATCTCCGACACTGACAAATAAAGGATGATTGTTTACCTCAGCAACATTTAATCGTTGTCAGTGAATGTCAACACTCACTAGTCACTGTCAACATCCGCTGTTGTTGGTCACCATTCCACGTCATAATAAACCACTAATTAGAACATTTTATAGTGTTGCGGAACATAACTAATATGAGGCTAATTAAATTATTTTCAAGACCAGAACAGTAAAACGTACCAGGCAATTCGATGACCACTCATACATTTTTCAAAGTAGTACCTCTCCCTTAGTGATCGGATATACTTCGGTTTCCTTCCTCTTCGGGGATATGCTTTAATCGTGAGCATAACTGTTCCAGAAGACGCTGAGCCTCCGGGAGCCAAAAGACGCGAGGCGGGGGATGGATAGAGTAATTTTCCGGCACTTGTCAAGGGGGCACCCCGGCAGGGGGTGGGAGGGGGGCCGAACTACCCCAGTCCGTGTTCGCGCGCCGGCCGGCTTCCATGGCAGTGCTCTGAGCCATGGACCCAAGTCTTCTCCTCATCACTCTCTCTCTCTCTTCCATCTTCTCAGGTAGGTGTTTATCTCCATATCATATCTACAGTACACGAAAAAAAAAATCATGTAAATCACTAAAAAAAAAATAGATATTACAATTACGTTGGGACATCACTTTTGAAAAAAAAAAAACTAATTCTTACGAATCCTAATTATATGGGATCGATATCACTTTTAAAGTCGGGATGTACTTACGTTACAGGACTAATAGGATCTGCAAAGCACTTCAAGTTCAGAAGTTTTGATTTAGGCATTTTGACTAATTTTTGATATAATAACTCCTTGAAGTAACCAAAAACCATTGCTAATAAATAACCGTTGAACTCACTGCCTGAATAACCAAGCATCTTGTCTAGGTGTTTTATAATAGCATGACAACGAATATGCATTCCGCGAAATGTGGTTATTAGGTCTTAAGTTAAAACTAATAAAAAATAATAATAAAACAATATGTGAAAAAACTCAGGCCTATTATGATGAAGCTTAAGATTTAGAGCCACAGCTGTGTATATTTAAAAATTTAAATCGCCTAGTTTTTCCGAAGTTCAATTTAGGTTAGATGCGTGCTGAATTATTTTTTATGGGATTGTTGTTGCTCTTAAACACTATGGAACAGCAGCAGTAAACTTATAATCATTCTCTAATGGCTGGTTTGATGTAGTTATAATATTACCAAAATGAGTTAGGTAACTGCTCAGAAGAAATGGAAATCGTTCGCAACATTTTCAAAAATTGAAGGATTGACGGTATACTCCTCTTCTCAATTATCCAAGCCGATTGACACTCACATTTCAGACTTATTGTATGAAAAAAATAATATCCGTATTCAACGTAACAAATTTTCTCCAGGATTCTACCTCAAATAAGTGACTATCTAAAATAATATTTATCTAAAACCTATTTGAAAAAATTAAAAAAGGGTAATAACTGTTTATAATCATAACATCTTACATAAATTTTACATTAAGTAAATAAGGGAATTCTGGCAGCTCTTGATAATAAAAAAATATTAAAAAACAAAAAAAAATATCGACTGTGAAGCTCAAAATTGTGATACCCAAAAAATAATTTCAATAGCATTTAAACAATTTTTTTTTGTAAAAATAGTTGCATTATCAAACTTAGTGACAAATTTATCTTTTGGAACACAATTTGTTTACTGTATACTGCTCAATGGATATCGGTACTCTAATCTAAACAAAAATACTGCTAGTTACATAACATAGACCATAAACTACATATTAATAAATGATAGACAATAAGGAATCTGTGATAAACGGTTAAATTTTTTTACTGCACAAAATAATTAATAAATACATTTTTTTTTGTTTTTGTTTGATACCCATCTTAAATAACCATCTTAGCTATTTATTTTTGTAAATTTACGTCAATACGTCGTATTATGCATTATGCCTTACAGGTTACTCTGTTAATCTTCTATTATGTGGAGTTATTATGCTTTTGTCTGGGGTATGCTATATTCTGAGGTAGTTACAATTTAGCTGCTACTAAAGTAATATATTGCAAAAAATAGCAATATAGATTACTTTTTTCTGCGTGGTCTTCAACACTATAAATGTTCTTTCTACATTATGTTTTACAATTGACATTTTTTTATTGTTTCGCCAAAATACATAATAATCAAACCAAGATATAATGTGAGCTAGATGAAATGATTCTGGGATGAACAGTGAGGAAAATTAGAAGGAACCACAGAAATTCTAAATTAGTTTTTCCAAGTTAGTAACAACACATCAGCACCTTGAAAAATTCTTTCGGTCCTAGTGGATGATCTATTAATCCGATTGAAACTTCAAATCATTGTCATAGTTTATTTTTGAGCGTTGACACATTTATTGAACACATAGAATTCAATTTAATTATAATACGAATTCAATTGATATATTTATAAAAATTTCTTTTAAGGCTTTCCGGCATAGCAGCCTCGAAGCATCTTGAAGGTTTTATTTCACAAGAGAATTTAATTCTTTTATGATCGACCAGAATAAAGTAAAAAGTTTCTAGACATACAAGGTTCGAAGGTTTGATCCTCGACAAGAAGGACTAGATTTTATTTTTTCTTCCCAGGCCAGATAAGGTTACAAGCCTAGGGAAAAATCGCTAACTATTTTCCAATGTTCGAGTATGTAGGGATGCTAAGCCAAAGTGAACTAGGAATAGGGCATGGTTTGGTCGGTCGACCTGAAACATGGAGATTGTGAGGAAAGGATGATGGACAAAGATGAGCCGACCTTTCGAAACTTGACTAAGTAACTGAGGGCTCAAAACTAAACAGAAAAGTTATAAGGATCGTATACATCTTGCATTATCCGTAGCTAAAAGGAAAACACTATTTTATAAACCATCCTAGATTCGATTCAGTTTCCATAAATCCCTGTTAAAATCTCAGGTAACCTTTTTCACGGACAATACCATCTTCTTGAGTATGACGAGGGATATAGATTAGTTCTCAGTCTGTTTAGATGTAAAATAATTCGAAACCTTGCTAAAACTTTTTATTTGAATTGATAATTGAATAGAAGACGTAACACAAACAGGAATTTAGTATGGGCTACGACTGGGTTCATTCCAACCGAGGGATCCATTGAGAACAAAGAGGCATACACGAAAAAAGCGTATTTTTGAACTTAGACTTTGAATATTATGAATCTGAGCGGGAAGTATAATATAGCCACTATATTGAATGATATACAAGGAATCACAGAACATAAACCACAAAGAAAAAACCATCAATCTCTTCGAGAAAACATGATATTACAGTAGGAATTTACTTTTACTTTATATGGAATCAAATATATTCCCTTATCTCATCATGAATAAGCATTTGCAAAATATGGGATGGCTTACAAAAATACAGTCTACCTGGAAAAAATACAGCAATAAAGCATATAAATATACCTCGATTTTAGTTTTATCGTTCTCGAAAATAACAAATTTGAAAATTTCACCAGCTATATAATTTCTCCATATGAGGAAAATAACAACGTACCGAGTCCATAGGCGGTTTCCCACACAATTTTTTCTCAGACGTGTGATCTTCTTGCCCGTGCTTTTCAACAGGCTGTTGAGTCTCAGCTTTATGCTAAAAAGCTTAAGGAAGTTTATAAAGTTTTAAAAACACTCCCCTCTTCCTACGCGGACCGACAGCCGCCTCTGTTCTTAACATGATAATACCCCTCACTGTTCACGCCGAACTTAAAGCATTTGAAATCGGGAATGCGTTCCCGTTGATCAAATAGGATTTTTTTCTTTTTTTAATTTACTGGCGTTCCTTTGGTAGGTTCTATATTGCCTACCAAAAGTTGTGGAAAGTTAGTTTGAAATGTTTTTTTTTATTTTTCTTAATGCCGGATCTTCCATTGTTATTGTAAGAATTTTTTTTCTAGCGTTCAAAATTAAAATAAAAGGTTGTGAAAATTGTTTTCTTTACTGTCAGCCTTTTCGGGTGGCCTTTTATCTTTAGTAATGCCTTCCCATGGATTTAATTTAGTTTCATATGTGCCCACAATGTAAACCGAAGGTGAGACCCATCACCTAATCTATATATTTGTATTTTGACTTTATAACTTCGCAAAGAAATTGATATTGTAATTCTACCCTCCTTCGAATGCATCTGCGTATGAATAATACAAATATAAATATTTGTTCACTGATTTTGTTCATTTTGTTCACATATTATATAATCAATAAAGGGGTTTTGAAAAAAAAAAAAGTTTAAGTTTATTTCATGCCTGTCGATTTGGCATAATGATGAACAAAATTTAAAAAATAATGGTTTCTAAATAGCTCCTATTAGCCAAATTTCAGGATCTGTTTTGTTTACTGTGTAATTGAATTTCACCAAGGTAAAAACATGATGGTATGTACACCTAGGACACCCATGCAGTTTCTGATTAAGATTATGAAAAAAACTATTTGGCATTATTGTACGAAATTTTTTTAATCGCTAACCCATATGGGTCACAGGGAATTGGTTTAAAAAAATGTAAATAGCTAAAATATCGGCCAAAATAACATTTACTATCTTGTCACAGGATGTCAAATTCATGATGATGTTTCGCACACATTAACTATCGTGTCGTTAACGTGTCCTTAACCATTTTGAAATCCTAAATTTAGTGAATTTTTTCATGTTCAATTTATTTTTTTGATACATTCCTCCTATTGTATTTCAGACGAAATGTATTCAGAAAATCAGAGAGGTCAACAATTTTCAGATTGTGTCGAATTACAAAATTCAATCTGTTCCTGACAAAATAGTAATTTTTTTTTAACTTTTATAATTATTTGTCTCTCATCCGGCCTTGACAAGGGTATACGTTCGATCAGTGTAGTCAAACACTTGATTTCGCATTTTAAGGCATCCTCATAGGTACAATTTAGAACAATAAACATAAATTTACATGTTCAGAAGAAAAAAATTAAAAATATAGGCTTTTGTTTACCATTTGTTTTAACTTGGAGCTAGAAACAATGTAGTTTAGTTCCCGACTGAAAATAAAAACAACGAAATCCCTTTGAGCAGCGAAAGAAAACTTATTTTGATTTACCATTATTTGTTTTTTCACGTTTATCCGTTCGGAGCAGCAGATAAAACATTTGAATGGGTTTCGTCTGTTGAATAAATAATGATTTCAATCCGACCTATTGTTAACGATTGAAATTTATTACTAATTCATGAAAAAAATAAACCATGAACTAATTTTAATTCCTCCTTGTTTTTTCTGTCAGTTGTCTCTAACAGGTTTTTATTTTGAGTCAATGCGAAAATGATTCGATTCTGGGCTGCAATCGATTTGTATGCTCAAATATGTTAACGGGTTTCGCTTTGTCTGGGTCAGTTTAATTTAGGGGTTTAGTCAACCTGTGGGTTTGGTCACCATTTGGACTGTCAAATATTTCAATTTTAATTGTTTCAATAAAAAATAGTAAAATATAAACTAATTTAAAGCTAATGTACCTATGACAGAAATATCTAACTACATTTTTTTTGTTATGAAAACAATTGAACAAACAACAACAATTGTTGAAAAACAAAAGTTTCAATCTGTTTGGACAGAGCAATAGGTAATTGTAATAAATGATCTCAATTATACCATGTACACATTCTCTCCCTCTCATTAAAAAAGTATTTACAATATATACGGATACAATATATTCATAAGTACAAAGCTCGCAAGTGTCAGAGAAACCTTTTACAGTCTAGGTCACCTACTTTACAGCCAGCCATATCAGTACGCCTCAAGCTGCTGATATACCAAAGTGTCCTGAGACCGGCCCTAATCTACGGGACTACGTTGCATATTGTATCTAACCCCAAACACTCTCCAACAATTTCAGAACAGAGTCCTCCGCACCTCCCTCATGCACACTTCGTTCCACAAGATGAATGCAGCCGCTATACATGAAAAATATGCGCTCACCATCCAAGATTTCATAAAGAGAAGGCAAATCAAATTATCCGACTCTTTACGGCACTGCCCTAATCCTCTTTTCAGTGACCTAAAACCCCTACCACTACCCTTAAGATAGAAGCACTGCTGGTCCGCAGAAGCATGGAAGCAGATAGACCTTCTCGACCACGACCCACGCAGTCGAGTGAAAGCAGTCGATCTCCCGGCCGATTCAACCGTAGCAATATGGCAGCTCTACACCCTCCGTAGGCTCGGGGCGAAAGGTCGACACCTCAGCCACCAGCCGACTCAGCCCCTGCCAGGGGCCACTCACACCAGGCCCGACCTGGTCGACTACAGACCCATGGCCTGGAGGCTCAACCCTCGGTGGACTCTCACCACCGTCCCGATATCACCCACACCTCTCCCGAGGCCCTCCACACTCCTCATCCTTTACCCACATCCTTCAGATGGGACTCCCCTTAGTGTTACCAATCCAAGATATGTATCCTTTTTATTATTCCCTTATCCTATTTTTATTATTTTGAGAGATATGAAAAAAAAGGTACAAAGCTCCCTAAAATCTAAAATTATTATTCATATAGGCCACTGTACCACAATACCATTTCACTAATTAAAAATTATTATTAAATAACATAATAGCAGGCATTTTTTTTTATAACGTTATAAGCTTTTTTTCGTTAAGAGTTTATTTTTCTACCTCTGACTAAACGTTGGTTCTAATTGGTCTTTTGTTATTTGTTTTTTTACTAGTAGATGTTTTATAGCTTTTTGAGCTTGATTTAATTGATCTTGTCTTGTTTTTTTTCCGAAATGTTGTTTCAAATATCAAAAAAAGTATAACTATAAATAAAATCTGAAAAGAACTTTACAGTGCAGGGGCATACCGAGATCTTTTGCCACCGTTTCTAAGTCAATCGAAATCAATAGTGGTCATTACCAATCATTCTGCTGTTTAAACAGATTACACGCTAAAAAGTACTTTTAGTAAAAATTGTGTACTTTTACTACCATTGATTTCTGTTGATTACAGCATTATTATAATATTTATTTTTATATAATTCAGGCCAAAAAAAAAAAAAACACCACCCGAAAATGTTTGGCCCCTCCCCTTAGGGACGCTCCTGGCTCAGCCTCCTTAAATATTCCAAGTTCCGTCCTGAAAGGAAATTATTTTACAGGATTTGTACTTGATAACCAGATTATAGTTGGTGAATTTAAGTTATGGGTTACATTCGTAATAAGATCTAGCTAACTTAGTGTAAATTCACTTTATGCTAATAAAAATCATTGCATACTTCCAAACCAGTACCTTGCGATGATGAAAAATATAAAACGAGCAGGTAAGTGGCTGAAGACACCGCCTGATACATTAGCAAGGTCCTGGGTTCAAGTCCCGAAATAATCGAACCTTAAAATATTTATAATATAATGATGGAATTATTTTTTTGGCATATGGTTAATAATAATGGGTGGATCCCCACTGCAACAAAATTGATCAAACAGACCCACTTAGGATACCATAGAAATTATTCAACAGTCTGGGAAGCATATAAATAAAATTAGAATTTCTAACAAATAATATTCAAGACTACATGCCTAGAGGGACTTTAGGCCCAGCCACCAGTGGACTCTCACCACTGTACCGCAACAACCAACCTCCACCGAGGATTCCCACACTCCTTACTCCTCTCACGCCACCTTCAAGCAGGTCCTCCTAGTACAAGGATCCGATCACCCTAAATATTTTATATTTATCCCTCATCCAAAAATTCTAACTAGAGAGCTTAGAAAAAAAAAAAAAACTATAGACGGGACTGAATGCAAACTTTCCAACAGCATATGCTGTAACCTAGGCAGGCACATGACGTTCTACACACACCTGCAGAAGAAGCTAAAAAAGGTACGTAGGACTTACTACTCTCTCCAGCATCTCATCACAAGCCCGGCTATATCCCTTCAGCTGAAACTGTTAATATATGAGAGCGTCCTGGAGCCAGGTCTACTGTTTGGGACACCACTCTTCCGATTCCTACACACTAGCACAATAACTCGACTGCAGAGCTTCCAGAACAAAATCGGCATACCCCTTTTCGTGATATGAAGGCTCCCGACATCCACGGAAAGTTCGAAGTCCCAACTATCACCGAAGCCATCCAAAGAAGACACATCAAGTTCTTTGACTCGATGAAACATAGCCAAAACCCTCTGTTCCGAGACATGACACCCCCACCACTACCGGCAAGATGGCAACTCTCAAGATCTGGTAAAGCAGACCAAATGGTGGACATCATGGCGCTTGGCACACCAACAACAAGCCTCTAAGGGGCACCCGGCACTGATATCCAACTAAATAAGACTGCACTACATGCCTAGAGAGACTCTAGGCCCAGCCACCAGTGGACTCTCACCACTGTACCGCAACTATCAACCTCTACCGAGGCTTCCCACACTCCTTAATTCCCTCACACCACCTTCAAGCAGGTGCTCCTAGTACAAGGATCCGCTCAACCCAAATATCCCTTTATTTTCCCCTCATCCTTAATCTTATAATTAGAGAGCTAAATGAACCAAACACCAAACCTCTTAGAAAAAGCCGGCCGTGTAGTCTGGTGTCGATACAAACAAAAAAAAGTTTTAACCACTGTGTTTTCTATACACATAATTTTTAAACAATGTTTTTAAAATTGTAAACTAATAATTGGGGGAGTCTCCGTAAGATAGATGTTATAGTGTTTCATTAATTTGTGGGTTCTTATTTTTCATTATAATACACATAAAATAGAGGATTAATAGACCTTAGTGTGCAGCATGGCACTTTTACATTAATTTTTATTTATTACTTTGATTTTACTGAAATGGGTTGTCTCTCCTTGCGCAGTATTAATTACGACACGATTACCAACAAGTGACATTTTCAGTAATTGAAGATGACCGCATAGATCTATTGATAACCTTTATGTTTAATAAACCATTTCGTGGAAACATCGAGGAGTATTTATTTAGAATAACTCTTGTTTCTAAAAGTGTCTCTAAATGTGGATGTTGGCCATTGCGAGTCCCATATTCAAGTTAAAAATTTTAAATGATGATTAATTAGACATGACATATGAAACAATGGGTGTCAACCGCTAATTATTTACTTTGTAATTATTTTAATACGAGCTGTAGTAGGGTTTGAAATAAATGGTCACGACTGCCACCGTAAGCATTTGTAGTCTGTTGTTTTCTTTTTGTTTCCAGACCTTACTTCAAAAAGTAGTTTAGTTTACATTGTGTTCACAACTTTAGTTTTCGTTTCGAGAGGATGAATGTTTTCGTAGTAGTTTCATTTGATGATGGTATGAAAAAAAATGACGTGTAATTGGCCAAAATGTTGCTAATTAAAAAATAGTTGTTTTCTCATCATAACGATGAGCTCTTGACATATTGATTATTAATATGAAACGAGTTTTAGGGTCATAAAACCAGAAAAGGTCATTACAAATGTGAAAATATTGTTTTCGCAGTTTTAATGAAATCTTTATTTGCGTGATTTGGTTTGTCTTTTAATCATCGGAAATCATGAGTTTTCCCCTTGATGTATTTTTCAGTTGCAGTTGCAAACATTTTATATTATTTATTGTAATTTATGTGCACATTTCCTCGAAGAGGTTTTCTTACCTAAATATTAATTTCAAGAAAAAAGCCGTGACGCCATTCCATTATTAAACATTACAACTCGAAAGTGAGCAAAGAATAAACTGTAAAGAGGGAGAAATGTATAAATCTTATAGTAATAGTCTATTGGTACATTGGTTTTACAATAGATATTCTTAAAATTGTTATCAATGGATAAACCCGGTCAGTATTCGTTTGTTCTGGTTTAAAAACCGTTGTTTTATATACAAATTAATTTATCGCCCAGCCGTGAGCAATTTTAATTAAAAGGACTTTGTGGCGATGGATCCAGATTATTTACAGAAGCATCGAGTCTGAAATCTGTTTTCAAAAGTCAGAGATATTTTGGTTTTCGTGAATTTAATTCATTTTAATGATTGTTCCCACAGTCTGGGACAAAGGGTGCTATTTACAAAGCAGACTCTTAACCATACTATGTTTACAATATAAACAAGTATACTATTATCATCTTATGTTATGTATTTTTTAATAAAATAATCAATAATTTTCAAAAGGAAACAATAAACCCATAGCAGCAACCTTTTGAAATATTACCCTTTTTGCTATTTTAATATTTTTTTTATCATACTGTTTTTCTTTAATATTTTTCACTTTGAAGTTTGTTTTTTAGTTTTTTTTTTATAATTATTTTATTCTATTTTCCTTTGTGATGTGTTTTTTGTTATGTATCGACCAGAGCTGTATTTGTTCATTATTATTCATATGACATGGACCCGGAAAAAACATTTTATTCAATTCTTGTCACACAAATTTTCAGATGAGAATGAGGGATCCCCAAACTACTGATGCAGCCACATTTTTTTTTAAAGCTACACCCAACGCACACTTCTCTAGAAGTTTGTTTGTGTTTTTAATACATTCCAGTTGTTAGCCAGTTGTAGGATACAAGGATAAAGACAAGTTTACTTAGGACTCCCCATCCGACTAATCATTTGATGTATTTTTAGAATGGTAATGGTTGAGTGGTCACAAGCCCCTTCATATTCAGGCATAGCTCACTCAACAAGTAAACAACTGACAGCACCCTCTCCACTATGGGCTCCCGATATTTCTATTTCAATTTCCTTGTAAAACTTAAATTTTATATGACTGTCCCATTTCAGTATTTTATCACACATGTAACTTTTACCATATGCTTTGGTACCACCTTTAAATAGCTTTCAGTAACAACAATTTTTTTCGTACTGATAGTTCATCACTAGCCTTAGTTTTCTAAGTGCTAAGTGCTAAGTAAGGTCCAGTTATATATATACATTAAATAAATAATTATTATTATTTTTATTAGAAGATTTAATGAAATACAATTCTGTACGGTTCAGCATTCACTCACTTATTCATACGATGTATACAAATACACTTAGGTCAGGGACCACCCAGCCCCCATGATTGTGTTCTCCATCGCATGAGTCACTAAACAGCGACACCGGACACGGACCAGTGGGGCTGACCGAGAATGCGAAATCGACAGACGCTCAGGGCATGATTTAAGAAACTGACCATTGCTTGGAATCCCACTGTCATGAATTTATAACAGCTCACGTGGCCAATGTCTCTTTAATCTTCAAGAAAGTATTCTATAATACATGTGATGTGTAAGGCTGAATGATTGAGCTAGTAGGGGATTAGTTACAAATTTTGACAAATAAATAATGAATAATAATAAAGTTACAATATTAACGCAAAAACATTTTGAAAACTGCCTAGCTCAATTACCATTCAGCGGGTTTATAAAGGGTGTCCCAGAATTACTGCAAGATTTGAATTTGCCACCATTTGTGCAGTAAAGTGCTGACAACCCTAACAAAAACTATTTGACAGCTGACAGTTTAGGGTTAGCAAAAATGGAGCGTTACATGATAGAATAACGTGTCTTTATTGTTGAACATTATCTCAAAAATAATGAAAGATTGACGGCTGCAGTTTGAAAATTTTATACAAAATATGGTCGGAATAGTGTTTTGACTTCATCAACTGTGAAGAGATTAATTGAAAAATTTAGGGAGTATGGATCAGTTGGAGGTACTAAACGCACTGGTCGTCCAAAAACAAGCCGTTCGAATGTCAATATCGAAGCAGTGCGTGAGAGTGTCAAATGAGGCTGGTCAAGCAGTGACTGTTACTGGTGCTCGATATCGCAACATGATAACACAGCTCTTTGTGCCGAAATTGAATGAAATTGATATGGCCAATATGTGGTTTCAACAAGATGGTGCCACATGCCATACAGCCCATGAAACAATTCAAATAATGCATGAGACATTTCCATGGACTCTCTCGTTTCGGTGATCAGAGTTGGCCCCCTAGATCGTGTGATTTAACACCTTTAGATTTCTTTTTAAGGGGTTATTTGAAGTCAAAGGTGTATGTCATCCACCTGGGCATTAAAAGAGGAAATTCAACGCTGCATCAACGAAATTTATGCCAAATGGTCATGGAAAATGTCGACGAAAGGGTGCGTATGTGCCAGGAAAGTCGTGGAGGCCATTTGCTCAATGTGTTATTCCATAAATAACCGTATCTTATTCACTTTATAATTCAATAAAAAAATAACAACAAAAATACTAAAAACTGTGTTTTCTATTTAAATCAAATCTCGCGTTAATTCTGGGACACCCTATACTTAGAATTCCTTTTTGCAATAATTTATTTAATTATTATTAAAGTACAAGATGAAAACTAGGGTTTCTCGCGTCTTAAGCATTGTCTATGGTTATGAAAATACGTTATATAGATTTACGGACCCTTTTATTTTAATTTTTTTTTTTGTACTCTCAATAAAGTTGTGAAGGTAGGCTATTGTAATATCACTTGCAATAAATAAACTTTACATACCTTAATTCTTTGAAGCACTTTCGCAAACCACTATAAAAAATTATAGCCCCTCATTTAATTTTCTTTTCGAAATTACAGTTTTTTTTATCTTGCCTTACATCTATGCAGCGTTTTGTAAATTATCAATTAATAATTCGTAAAGGCAGGCAAACGGTTAATAGGGTGTATCCACTCTAGTCAGGCATTTAGTTTTATAATGCACATAACACTCAATTATAATCAAACCGGTTAGTTAATAGACAGTGCGGTATGGCTAACTAATTATCAAAGCAAATTTAGCTTATCTCCATTTTGATCCTTAAATTATCATAACTGTCACGAACGCATACTGCACGCCCTCCGCTATCACTTAGTTGTACAAATCTGTGAGATAATAGACGGATTGTTAAATCGAAGCAAATTTACCTCACTCCCCATAAATCCATTAACTGTACAATTCCGGGTAGCTTATTGAAATATTGAAACGAATTGAGAAGGGTGTGCTGTTCCAGAAAAAATGGAAAATAAACAAAACAACTTAATTATTACCGGGAAAAAAAAAATCAATTATTTTTTCTTGGTTAACAGAACTCATGTTTTAGCCGATGTATAAGTTATCATGGATACTTTTACTGAGACCCTTATGCGTTCATCCCTGTGTCCATCTGCTCTAGTCGTTAAGTCACTTGTAAGAGCTATGCAAATGAAATTCGGTTTGGCGATTTCACTTAACCAGCCGCAGTACACGCAAAGTTCTGCCCCCAGGCCTTATGAAACATGAGCGTCACTGTTTAGTTGGTCATTGAAAAAAAACTATTTTTAATCATATTGACTACATATTATAATTAATTACACAGTAAATACAAAATGAATATTTTCCAAAGTCAAATATCTAATTTTCTTCATTTTTATTATTGCACAGTGTTATATATTGTAAGTCCTGGATCTTTTTGGGACGGTAACTATAAAAACTGATGTAAAAATTGTTTTTCCATCTTTAACTCAACCCACGTGTTATTAGTATCGTAAGCGTAATATTTTTTCTTCGGTAATCGACCGTGGAAGTGCATCGAATCAAAAATCTCCAAATTCTGAGTAACTAAAATCACAAAAATTATATTTATTTTTTACAGTAAGGAGTGATTTGTGTGAACCCCGGAGGTGAATCGAATTAAACACTTTCATGCAGTACATATAAATAGTTTCAGTTACCATATGTATGTTTATAAATGGTTTGGATTGCTGATTTTCACACACGAATCCATGTAAATCAGTTTACAAATCATTTGAATACACAAAGCTCAAAATATTACTGAAGGAAATACGAGCTCCATTTTGGTGAGATAGTTATTATCAAAATGAAATAATTGAAGTAATGACACTTAGAAGTAAGGGAGATCAGAACGCAAATCAGATCGCACGTTCATTATAAGTATGTAGTAGACAAATGTTCGTGTTATAAATGAATTATCTTTTCCAAAAGACTACAAAAACATACATTAGACGGTAAATTAAACTTAAAATTTCTATCCTCTTTCCTCAAAAAAAACAAATTATACTAGAATTACTTTTGCACTGATTGATTCAGTGTGAGAGAAATTAAAATTTGCTACTTGCTTTGCTTTAAAACATTATAATTATTAACTAGAATAGATCTTAATTAATAAATTACAATTTGCTTATACACGGTTATTAATTGTGATGTAAGAATTCATAAGTAAAATTCCATTCATACCGACATTCATACATGAACACCCAAGGTGATTTCCCCAGCTATCCCATGTTAGGACCGGAAGCAACCCCCCCCCCTCTGCTAACGCTTCGCTATCTAATGAAGCTAGAAGGAAAGGACTACAAAGCCATCCATAGACGCTTGGTACATGAGTCGGGATAATGTCCAGTGACCCCATGACTTACAAATTTATTTTCAACAGTTGATGACTCGTCAAATAAGTTATGAGAAAGTTACTGGATAAGGAGTTGACAAAACTATTTAGATGAGTAGATAGGGTGTTCAAGGAAAGTTGGGACATGTAGATCTCTGTTAAGGGATGAATTTGTGAAGTAATAGGGGTCGTTGGCTGCAGTTTTAAGGACTTTGGATTGGAATGTTTGGATTCGTTTGGTGTTCAACGGTTTGGTCCCCATGGATCTATACCTTACCTACAAATAGGTTCTTATAACTGTTTGTATATGTGAAGTAAGATTTTTAGTGTGAGATTACAGTTTCTGCTAAGTAGTCTATATAACTGTCAAAACTGTCTGTTCAATTCTTGTCTTTTAAGTCTTGTGTGAAGGTTTTAGGTCAGCCTTTTATCTAGATGAAAACCTAGGTATCTACCACAATTGGACAGGGGAAATGGCATTGAATTGTAGGATGGACAGGATCCTAGTATGGGAGTAAAAATGGTGTGAACCCATTTGCCTACATTGACTTTAATGCACCATTGATTGCACCAATTTTCTATTTCTGTAAGTTAGTGTTGGAAATATCAAAATACACTATTAATATTAGCAATTTAAAAAGGAGATCGACCTTTTTTTAAGTGTACTAGTGAATTTCCATGTATCATTTCTGCAATCATGGCTAAATATTGTACAAAATTTTCTCATAATTATAATATAATTTAAAAAAAAAATGATAAAGCATTTGTAGGTTTTAAGGAAGGTTCTGAAACTGTTCTACTACCTTCAATAGGTGATATTGAAGAGCTCTATCAGCATCGATTTTATCAGGTTGAGTTAACGGATTCTGATTTATCGGTGTAATCTCTTCAGGCGAACGACGACTGAGATCTCATTCGACAGTCAAATCAAGGAAGGTCAATGGGGAATTGGCCAGTAGAATTAATTGAATGATATGGTTGAATTAATTATCTAGACATTTAACAGCAAGTGGGTAGGAAACTTGTATAGTCGATGGTAGAGTTTCCCCGTGTGGGCCTAAAGCCCAGGTAGGGGTAAAAAAAAAAAAAAAAAAGTCGATGGTAGATTAATCAGGAAGAATGATATATCATTTACAAGGCTGTTGTTTTTAGTTACTTAAGGACTTGAGAATTTACATGCATAAATTATTAATAAATAAATATAATATAAAAGGATCATTAAAAGTCTAAATACTAAATAAGATTTAATTGTTAAACTTTATTATTGTTGAATAGATAATGTTCATCCTCAAGAAATATTGTAAGTTTCGTGGACTTCTTTGTTTTAGAAATAATTTAAGAATAAAACTGAATTCAGGTTTTAAATAACACGAAATAACACGAAGAGGTATAGGGTAGGTGGTGTAGGTAGTTTGTGTGACCTTCTAATGAATTCACACTCGGTATCTGAGGGTAGGCGAAATCCGTCCGGATCCTAAAGGCGAGTGTGAGCCAGAGAGAGGCAGACTGAATCGCCGTGGAGAACACTGCTTGGTAAGCTTGCAGGGCCACGACAACCGTGGTCCACTAGCGAGAGTTCTCCCAAGGAGGTGCAAAAATTAGCGACACGATTGCAGGGGTTCCCACTAGGAAGGTGTGGTGTCAGACAACGCCGGACTAAAACGTAGCGAGGCAAGAAGAGAGAGATTTAGAGGTTTTCATAATGAAGAAGCCAAGTTTCAGAGTTTACATCAGAGCAGCCACGAGCCAGTAAGTTCCCACAGAATAATATATGGGCCCCAAACCGCCAGTCTTAAATACCCAGCTGGCTTCGTCAGTAGCCAATCAGCACTGTTTTTGTAGTACCCAAAGAGGGTTGAGTATGCGGTTTTCTTTGTCCTCTCACAAAGAGACGTGAGCCGGGTAAGGGTCTCTCGGTGCCTTGGGTCTAGTACCTGCCCTGGCAGCTGGTGCCCCAGCTCATATAACTAATTGGCTCCTAGTAGCATGTTTTATTGTTTACCATATTTACAATGATTTATATTTTGGTTATGTTATTTACATTTGTTTACAATATATATACAATAGAGTATAGGGTGGTTTATCTTATGTAGTTAGCGGCCGCTACAGCGTTTTTTAAGATTCAAATTGTACCGTTTCTTCTAATTGAATACCTCATTCTAAATAAATCTAAATACAACATATTACGTGTGTATATATTTTTTTAAGCGTACGTTAAAAATGAACAGTATAAAAGGTTTGAGCGTTAACATTAGCTACTTCAGTGAGGCAATTTGTCTATAATGATAATTTTTTTTCAATAACTATAGCACCCTGAAATATTTAAAGACGTCACTAAAAAGTGTGGTGAAATTTCATACATTTAAGAAAGGAAGGACAAAGGTATCTAAGTAGGACAGACGGCGAATGAGGGCGAGGCAGGGATGAATGTAGGGGTGGTGACAGACTAGGAGTCAAACAGTTCTTAGTCAGCGGTCGGCTGTCAGACGAATAAACTTGTCACCTATCTGTGGCTGCTGTCACCGGTAACTGCGTCTCTTTTACTTTTCTAATCTCTGATAACGAGACCCCTGTGTCTATTTTACCACGGCAGCAATACTACCGGATCGTTAGGGCTTCAGACAGACTTTTATGTATTTATTTTAAAGGATGTATATCTTGCACTTGATTATTATTTACTAGATAAAAACATTATATATTGACTGGAATCTATTTATATCCGTAGCTATATATATGAATGAATGTGTGTGTGTGTGTGAATATATGTTCTCATGTTGCTATGGAATGACCGGAGAAAACTACATAAAACTTGCTACTCATATACAATACAAATATACAGTATTACTTACAACAAAAGAATTTAAGGTTGATCATTTTACGATGGATGGGTTACATACATGATGGACTAACCATCCGAAAGGATATTTCCCAGATACTCGGTAAGAGTAGAGCCTCTCCCTTCGGGGTTGGCTATAAATCAACATCTGGAACTATTCCTGAACATACCAATAAGATGCCAATCTAATCCATAAGTTGCAGAGCCCAGGGGCAGTACAATATTAACTCCTATTAAACTTCGGAAGGCCACGGAGCCAGTAGCTAGAGCTCAATGCAATATCCTGCGATCAGATCAGGCGAGGGCTCTTGATACTTTCATCCCCAGTTTAACATCTATTTATCCTTATCGTGAGCCTTGTAGGGATCGCCTTGTTACTTACAATAGCATCAATTATCGTGACGTGCCTTAAAGTATCTCCTAGTGTTGGTTATTAATCGGAGATTTATCTAAATATTTTCATATTATCTATTACTTCTATTTTAAGTCCTTATAACAGCTATCCCACGGATCCACTGTTAATCCGAGGCTAGGTTACAGAACCTTAAGCTATAAAGTAATGCCTAGGCTTATAGTTTTAATGTTACTTTTATATCCATATCAATTCTTAATAATTAACCTCATGGGTAAAAATGTATATTTTAATAAGGAATTAATTGATAGAGCGCGAAATTCACTTCGACATTAAGTATATTTAAGCCGACCAAAGAAAAATTGTTCATCAGTAGTATGGTTGTATATTTGGAGTTCAAAAAATTTACTAAATTAAATAAATTGTTCATTTATGGTTTATATGTCAAAACAGTCATCTCAGAATATCAAATTTCAAAGTGCATAAACTTAAATATTTAAAAAAGCAATTAAGGGACAATAAGATTACTTGTTTTATTGATTTGCCCAAACCGAAAGTCCAACAAAAACTGTTTTTTTTTTCTTTTATGTGTATGCAGTGTGGTGGTAGATTTCGTTTTAAGTAGAGTCATTTCAACTTTTCAAAATCTTTCTTATTATAAAATTACAATCTGCCTTGTTTGGGCAATAAGTGATTGGGATCAATGATCTCGTTCAAACTATATTTACAATTTTCAATCAGTCGCTCATTCAGACAGTATTTACAAACAGTCCAGAGACCTCCAAAATCCGTAAGACTGTCACCCTCCTCACCTGCGAAAGAGCAAGCGGAGTCATGTTAAGACTGCCACGCTCCTTTATCAAGCCGCGTCACCGGATACGAGCCAGCGGAGGCTGACCAATAGCGGGAGAGCGACATACCGTCAGGACATGATTGGAGAAACTATCTATTGCCAGGGCTCCCACTGACCGCTGCCAGGTTAATCTTCGAGGAGCGTTATAGGGATGTGTGGTGCAGTGTAATGACTGTGCAGGTGGTTTGACCTAGGTTAGGTTCTGGTGGATTTTATTGAAATTGGAATGTTTTAGTTCAACAATGTAGGGTGTATCAAGATCGTTATGAAGGGTTTTGTTGCTGACGTAATAACGGACATTCATTAACTATTGTTCTCAGGATTTTCGATTGAAAGAATTGGTTACGCTAGATGTTCGACTTTTTTGCTAACCCCCTTAGCTCTATTCCAAATTGGCTTTAGTCTGAGGAATTTTAAACTTTAAAAATATATATTTAATTATTGTTAAGTTATCTAGTAGCCATTTAGTAATTACAGTTCAGGTGGCCAAGGCTGATTTGTTTTACATCACGCTGGGCTAGGATAGATTTCTTTAGGTTACTATGTAATAACCTGGAAGTTTGTGAAAAAATATGAAATTATAAAAATGGAAAAAATTGGTCAATTTACTGTTAGCCGACTTGATTCCGACTTTTGATCTCCCTCAACTCTCTGCTTAGATAAGTTTTGAGCTCTAATAATCTTTACCCACCACACTAAGGACGTTAAAAACGACAATGAAAAAAAATTGTTTACCAGGAATAATGTTTTGTTTACCAACAATAAAAATTGGACAATGTCGTTCAAGAGTTTAATACTATTTTTTTTATGTTTGAGATATTGGTGATAATTGTGTATATATTTGGACTTTTAGATAGAACAGATGATTTTACATGTATGAGATGAAAATATTGGTGATCCCAAAGAATTGCCTCATTTTAATTAATTAATCTTATACAAAAAGAAAAATGTATCGCCATTAGTCTTTTATTTATTGATAAATTATATTTTTTACTTTACATTGTTTTAATTATTCTTAATGAGCTGTATAAGTGAAATTTTCATACGCGTAGAAGATAAAAGGTGTGGTAGCAATCATGCCACCAAGATTCAGGGCTAATTTTATTTAACAAGTTCGCTTTCCTTAATTCTTTCAAGTTTTGACATAAACGATTTGGCTAAGCATCAACTAAAAGCCCTACAGCTTATAATTACAAATGTCTAACTTTTGACAGCTTTACGGTTCGTGGAATCGTCTCGCCATTCAAATGCCACTATCATAATTTTACGACAGTCACTAATGAAATCAGTATAAACAATTATTATTCTAAATGTAATGAAGGGGCCATATATTTCACCTCTTCAAAATTTACATACATACCAATAAATACAATTAAGTTCAGCCACGGAGGTCCTACTTGGGTTGATTGATTTGTTTATTTTTTATATCCGATCGTAATTTCGAGAAAAAATAATTGAAATATACCAGTTTCGATAGATTTTATTCACGCATTTTCGTTATTCTAATTTTTTGTCAAAAGGAGGTTTTTACTGATTATTGAGGTCTGCCGGATAAAATAAAATATTTTTGGTCAAAAATAATCGTTGAATAAGTGTTCAGTTATTAAGGTTACTAATATGTTATGGTACTAATATGATTGTTAGCGCGGCTGTATAACTTATCTCAACTGTGCTTTAACTCCACTTTATCCCTTCAATTGTTTATATATAGCAACTTGAGCAATGCATACATTTACATACATAGGGTGTTTTCGAGGAACGGGAATAGGATGGAAGGAGCAGCGTGGCTGCCACCACATCAGAAAGTCACATTAGCCTGTGTCGTCTGTTTACCTCCGATGTACAACACAGCTGCTTCGGCCTTTGTGGTTGACTGTTAATGGCGCTCAGCATTTAAGGGTAAAGAGTGAACTATAAATGAACGCATTCTTCTGATGGCTTAGAGCGAGCTCCTCTCCAAATTGAAACTGGTTCACTCACTTCGTAGCTTGATGCATTATTTATTCAGAACAGATAAAAAAAAAGTATTGTGGCTTAATTGCTGGTTGTGGGTTTAGATTAAGTAAATATCCTTCTATTTTGGTCTTCCCACAAGTTATTCATTTCTTATTAACAACCGCTCTCATCAGCCTATATTGCCATTATCAAATGCTCAGAATGGTAGTCTGCTGAAAGTGCCTGTGAATAAGAAATGACTAACTCTACGGAAAACCAAAATCAGAACTTATTAAAAAAAAAAAATGATGTATTGTTTAAACTTATTTTGAACTATTAGTCGAATCGAAAGCTCTCCTCCAAAACATGTACGAAGTAACAGTATTATAACATTTGACGAAAGACGATTTTTACTGACGAAGGAAGTCTAACGAATGAAATAAAATATATTCAATCAAAAATAATAGATAGTTTTTTCAAGAAGATCATTCAATACATTTATAAGAAACTGATACATACATCTGGATAATATTCCTTGACTTTGTAAAACTTTTATTTCTTTGACAAAAAATAGTGTACTGGAATTGATGCAAAAAGGAATTCTTGGTCTAGAGGTGTGAAATGGGGAGGCAACTTATTCTTGGATAAAGTAGTACTCATAACTTAAATAGCACTCTAATGTAATAATTGCTATTGTTATGAACTCGTCAAGTTAAATATGAACATTTTATACCAGTCCAATTATCCAATATTATCCAGTATAAACTTGAACCTATTTGTTTTATATATTTATAATATTTTGATTAAAAAAAAGTACATCAATTGCGATAACTTACTAATCTACCGTATAGTGATAGATAGGAGAGGGGGAGTCCCAATTTATCCATATATTATTATAATTTTTGATATGTTACATTTTCTACTCACGCATTTCTAGTTTTTGTTTTTACTTATTTCGTATCTTAGATTAGGAAAGGCTTAAACGGTAAATGCAGAAGAAGATTGCTAAAAGATAATTAAAACGCTCCTGGGATGAATGAATGAACCCTGATGAAAACAATTTATTAAGTTAAATTCAACAATATATTTCAATGGAATTAATTATTTGGATATTTTCGCTTATAAGAAGCTATGATAATATTCTGTTATTGAACACTGAAATGGATTCTAAATAGAGCAGGCGGGAGCTCTTTATTTTGTATTAAAGTTATTTCTGGATAAAATAAACTTTGGAGTTACCTTCCGTTAGTAAATGGCTTTTAAAAGAAATCTTGATAAATTTACTCGAGTTAAATTCTATTTACTTTATCTTTTTATGTTTGCTCTCTTACAAATTAATTCACTTAAAATACTTTAAGCTTTCTAATTGAAAGTATTTCGAGGAATCCATTTCAAAATTATAAAGAATATTTCAGAAATCATAGTCGATTCAAATTAAAAAATAAATGTCGGATGAACCTGCTTAAATTTGAAATTAGTTGAATCATATAGATTAAATTAGAAAACAAAAATCTATTCTCAGAGTATACCCCTATGCATAACAACAGATAATGAAAAAAATATCTGAAAATAATTTTAATAATATATGAAAATAATATTTACAGAAAGTAAATAATATAAGTAAAAATAAGCTAATTCATACGTTAGCTGGAATTTGCTTGGGTGGTAAGGAAATGTCGGAGGTTGGGGGGGGGGGGGTTGAAAATACTTGATGAAGCACGATGGGTATTAAGAGGGAGAGAATTCCAGAGGCTGTTCGAGGATACAAGAAAGAAGCGGTCGAACGCTGTAATTCTGGCTGGATTGGGTTCTACATGATAAGGGATTGGACTGAGGGTATTCACTGTCAGATGTATATACATATCCAGTACCTTATAAATTTTCCTTATTTATAACATTTCCTAACGTTTGACACTCGTGTTTTATAGTTGATAAGTGAATATTGATAAGAAAGCTATATAAAGATTAATCATTTCTGAAAAAAATGTCTTTATACAAAAGAAATCTCGAACCAAAAGTCATCACTCAAATTATTGGACTTAAAACATTTTTCTCTTTCTAGATATGTATTACATCACCTATTTATTTAAATCAATAACGAAACTACAAATTCACAATTCATATAAAATTGAAATCTTCATAACTTCAGAATCGTAATAGAATCAGAATTCTTCATAAAATATGGGGGATATGGCCTTCTATGGTATACAGAAAATTTTTATCAGAAATGGTTAATCTTTATTTAGGTTGATATTATCAATATACATTTATCAACTATAAAACAAAGGTTATGATAGTAAAAATAGTAATGAAAAGTCCAAATAACCTTATTTGCCAATCATTTTTTTTTTTCTGAAATCGCTAACTAGGTTTTTATGACCATATACTTATTACCTTTACAACAAAACTTATGATAACAATGATAGCAATATAAAACAACATAAAAGGATTCTTCAAACATTTAGTGTCTTTCACGCACTGCTTGTCTAAATACCATATCGATGTTTTATCAAGGAAGTTTGTGTTGTACCACTTTTTCAATCGTCTTTAGATTGTAGCACCATTGCCAAAATACCAATTTCCCTTTGTCATTACAACTATATGCTATAAAAAAAAAATTATGTAATAAGAAATAATACACATCTATATTCACCTCTCCTAATTGGAAATTTTAATTACAGACTAAAACTCTGGTTAAATCCTGAGGTCCTCCACGGCACTGACTAGAACTTTCTTATCAATTATAAATTCATCATTCTTATTAGAGTTATTAAACCTCTCAATGGATCCTCTCCAAGGCCTGTCTTCACATTTTAGATAAATCTTCCATATAGAACCCTTGTTTTTTTCTATTTAATGTGTTATTAATAAAATTTTCGACAGGTTTTTTTCCCATCCAAAGTACATGGTATAGCTCGGTCTGTACCGTCTGAATATTATTAGTTACTAAAAAACATAATCCGCTAAGTAAATTTTGGCCATTTTTTTTGGTCGTCTTGCACGATAGCTTGGAAAAAGTCTATGGGTACTCACTCACTCATATTAATTTGAGGGTTTACGGATAGGGCATAAGTTATTTTAGATTGCTAAATCCTCCATGGCTTCATTCCATGCTCTGTCATCTGAGTCCCATGATCGGTTAGTGTTCTAGTGGGTGTTCCATCTTTTCCACATTCCACTGTGCTTTTTGTCGTTGCATTCTCTAAATTATTCAATTGAACGATCTAACTAAAATTGTAGACCATTAAAAATATTTAACGGGCACCAATGCCCTTTACGACGGGTCCTAGAAAGTCAAAACTAATCAATTGTAATGGCTCCATGAATATCTCCATAATATTTCTTGTTAAAATAGTTCTTGAAACACGAATTTTTGACATAAATAACATTTATTTATTAAATATCTGGCCTTAGGATCAAGATGTTTGATGTGGAAATCGGAATCAAAGATATTAATCATGCCAATTTGAGTTCGTGAACTGCTTTTTTAAATTTGTAAGCTAAGGCTGACTAATATTCTGGAAAGATTATTTTTTAATTTTGAAATCAAATTTTAATTATTATTTGCTTTTTAATTCCTGGGTTTTCTCGTATGTAATTAATATGGAGATAGTATAAGGACACATATTTTACCATATCGCAGAGTCTATCATTTTATCGATGTAGAAAATTAAATTTACTTTTTTGGCCTTTTCTTCAGTTTAATTAATGGTTTTCCATCCTTTCTTCAATCTCCTATCTATTTTAAATCCAATTTAGACTTTCCTAGATTATTTTTAAACGACCTTACTTTTTCATCATTTCTCTCCCATCTGTGACTATCAATGCCTCAAGTTCCCTCCTCAAACCCTTAAATGGCAATCATCTATATTCACCATCGAATTTTGAACTGTACACTTCTCTGCATTATCCGGAAACCTCGGTTTAGTCCCCTACAAAACTTATCCTGGAAAGAAACCTTTTCAAAATACTCGCCGATCAACTGCTCAGTCGGTCCTGTCATCACCTCTTGTTGCAAACGCCCCCCTTGTTGCAAAGCTCACATTTTGAATATGGTTGCATGAAGTGTGGTGGCCTGAGGCTCGGATAACCCTCCTGACGATTTTGTCCAATGATTTGTACTCGGAATCCCAAGAGACTGTCACATTTCGCAAAATTACTCTGAGTTCGGATGGCTGTACCCTTCCACTCACAGCCCATAGTTCCAGAGATCTCTCCTTTTAGTACTGTCGTAAGTAGATCAACCTTCACAACTTCTTCCAGTTTAATTCACACTTTGATGAGTTTCCTGACCGCAGACGGATAAGTGAGTAGCATCGAGATCTGCTCTAGGTCTGGCTTGGACCATAACCACCACGTTCCTTCTTAGTGGAAAGCTGGAAACGGCTCCTCAGGTCACACAGATTGTTCTGCCATTGAGTAATTTATTTAATAAAAAAATATAACTATGCAAGGTTTAAATAATTTCATATAGTATTTATTATGTTTGCTCCTGAATTTTCCGTAATGGTTTTAAACTTCCTACGAGTGTTGTCATGTTACGGCTAAATTTTTAGGATTGTCCATTTTCTTTATGTATTTCGACCTCCATTACAAAAAAGTCTGCCTCCTTGTATTGGAGGACGGAATATAAACCGAAAAGTGGGTAAGAAGAATTCTAAAGGAAACATACGATAATTGCCAATTGTTTTGAAGTAACTCATATGAAGATTTATAATCAACGTTAATCATCAGAGGTTCAGAATCTCATTTTGTTCCTTTCCCTATAAGAAGTGCATAAATTATCATCATACGACCACATAAACATTATTAAAACTGTTATAATATACCACTATTAGCCACGTGTAATAGCAGCCATGAAGGAACTTCTTTGGTGCCTAATCCCTAACACATTAGGAATAAATTTGAATACTTGATGAAGTTGTCCTAGGGAACTCCGGATTTAATTCCACTTCTGTCATTCTCTTGCACGGCAGAATCCCAAAAACCGGTCCGCTAATTAGACCGCCTAATCCATGTAATCTAGAGTTACAATTACAGTACCCCCCCCTTCTCTGACATTGCAAAATTAACGCTGTCATTATCCCCTCATTTTGTAATTCATGCTTAAATGTAACGGCCAAATGCGTTGGTCTGATTGATTGAAATGCGATAGACAGACGGGATTGATCGAACTTTCACTAAACTGCCTGTTTTCAGCTCGCAACTGGACGGAACTAATTGTTTTTGATAATGCTCTGTTCGCATATATAATTACTATACAAATACCTCCCTCTGTCTCTCTCTCTCTCTCCTCCCTCTCTCTTTCTCTCTCTCTCTCTCTCTCTCTCTCTCTCTCTCTCTCTCTCTCTCTCTCCTCCCCCCTCTCTCTCTCTCTCTCTCTCTCCTCCCCCCCTCTCTCTCTGTCTCTCTCTCCCTCTCCTTTACCCTCTTTCCCTCTCCCTCCCTCTCTCTCTCTCTGCTTACGAATTCAACAATGTTTATTTCCATAAAATTACAATCTGCCTTTTATTGGGTACATAATAATAATAAGTATAAGGTAATAAGTAAATGTCATCAATGTTCTCGTTCATACCGTTTTTACAAACAGCCCAGAAACCTCCCTCTCTCTCTCTCTCCATTATGCTACAGCTAGATGACGTGTAGTTTAAACTATTTGTTGGGTTACAATTAATTATTTTACGATATCATAAAATAAAATAAATCCCCAGATTTAATATCATATTTACATCCGAAATTCACATTCACTCTATGTTCGGTAAACATGCCACATGTAAAGTATGGCTTAAATGAAACTAGAAAGCAGGTTATTAGGAATATCATAACATACAATTAAATTTAATTAAAAACTTTGTAATTCAAACACCACATCAATGCTTAAGGACATTCTTTGTAATAATTCATCTTTTGATGAGGTTTTGTTACCTTTGTGATGTAAATATATGTTTTTTTCTCATAAACGTATTAACATTATCTTAGATAGGCATAAATAAAAACACATAATTATACATATATATACAATATAACAAGAACTTTTTACATTAAAAAAAAGTAGTTCAATTATACTATAGGTTAGACATCAGAGGCTAATGTGAAATAATATTTTTGAAAACCATCTAGTGAATGAGTTTATTCAACCATGCAAACCCATTTAACAGATACAGTCACCTGTACACGCCGTGTGTCACGGGAATTGTTATGCAGTCGGTTTAACTTTTATTATTTCCTGGTTTTATCATTTAGTTATGTGATAAATGTTCATTTCACGAAGGTTAGCAAACAACCGGTTTATTTATTGACGATTTCCTCCCCTTTGTATCGTTTATTTAATTGTTATTTTATGTGAAAACGTATATTGACTAATTTTATTTATTTTGTGTAATATCACACGCATCACAAACTTGAATCTGTTGAAAAGAATTTCGTGCCTTGTGATATTCATTCCAGAGAAGGTTTTGAAAAACTTTTATGTTTTTTTTTAGAGCCTGAATACTTTTGTTTGTATTGATCGAATAGTAGTTTTTATTGTCCATTTATTAGAATTTTTATTAGAGATGTGTACACACTATGATGCTTTAATTGACAGTGAATGTCAACATGGCTTATGATGCTTTATATATATTGTAATGTTGAGTTATAATGAGTCATTTGAAGGAATGGAAGTAGATCATAAGAAGTTTAATTTCAAACAAGCAAATGGGACAGCTGGTAAGTATGTCAGTAACTGGAACAGGTGAGAGGATTGCTGGGAGTTCAGTTGTCTGCCTAAGAAAACTGTTTAATGAATTATAACCAGGAGAGTTCAATAGCTGAAGGTGGGCGCTCAGGACACTACCACAGGTCACAATACTACCAGTGGCCACAAAAGAATGAGTACACTTCCAACAGACCGCCTAGTCCGTGTGTTGCCGCTAGATGACGCATAGGCGTATAGGCGTAAATAGTTTAAACTACACGTCATCTAGCTGTAGCATAATGGAGAGAGAAATTTTCATCTGGATTGTGGAGGTATATTGTTTATATTCTCATTTTTTATTTTACATGGTTTCGTGGATGAGATATTTAAATAAAAAAATAATTGACCAATAAATCATCTTTGTTGGATAATTGTTTCCTTAAATATAGCATCTAACAAGACAGAATTATTGAAATATTGGAAGGAAAATAACATACTTTACAAGAAAGTAAGACCAATATAAAATAAAAAAGTTTATTCTTTAAAAACTACTACGATAGAACAAATAAAATAATAGAACGATGATGGGTGGGATCTGAACATCACAGGTGAAATGCAGCATAATGTACAAAGACCACTTGTGTTAGAAAAACGAAATTGATAGTAAGCCAGGCAACCTCCCCCCCCCCCCTCCCTACTCAGTTACTAAGGTACTAAGCTAGATTTAAATATGGCTTATTTTTACTAATTTAGAAGAAATTTTTATTGGCATGATGTTGGGTTTCTTCGCGTATTCGTAAATATAGATTCCACGTACACAAATTTATTTGAATAGTTCGTGTGTCAACAGCTTTGTCTAAATATTTATCATTGTCAATGTGAATTTGATTGTTGGTTTAAGTTTTTGTCATTCTATTAGTTGTTGGAGATGCTCCAACTATTTTCAATAGGCCAGATTAAATTTTTATTTGAATTCAGTTTTTTTTAACAACATTACAAGTATTTAACAGACTGTTCGGACAGATGTGCTGATTACTTACGAAACCCTAAGCTCACGTTTGATACTTCTACTTACGGAGCAGAACTGTTAGAGACAACGAAACCTTCACACATGAGACAAATCGAAGCATTTCAATCCATTGTACTCAGTCAAAATTTTTGTCTACATTACAAACTCTTCATAGTAATTTCCATGTGCCAACTTTCCTTAACCGTATGGTCTAAAGATTTTCAAAACTCCACAAGAACCCATCTGCTGTTCCGACTACTCTTGCCAGTTCCTTATCCATCGGTGATTGCCTCCTTGTCAACTAACACAGTGGTGGTCTCGCGAAATATTGTAAATAAAAATGTATACTATAAGGCCTGGTACTCATCCCCACACATGTCCTGAGAGTCTGTGACTCTCTTCGCTTCTATCTGATCCAAAACGGCCAGAAAGGGAGGTGGATGGAGCTCCACCAGCTTGCCTTCGGAATGGGATATTGTATAAACGCTAAAGATGTTTGTTGTGGCCACCTCTTAATTATGAATAATTAAAAGTTCTCCTCTTCTCGGATCATATTATACCTATCTATGTTTCCGTATTTGTTGTTAATAAAGATTATGACGTCAGTGAGAGTAGGGGGAGCCGCAGGTTGGGGCCCACAAGGGCGGACCGGCTATATAAGCAGTGGCAGTAGACTGGACCACTTTGAACACTACTCTCTCCTCTATCTCTGCACTGGTGCTTGCTGCTCTACTCAAAACCATGGTCTTCTCATTCACCAACCTCTGCATCTCTCTCTCCTAACCTCGCTATGTTTTAGTCTGGCGTCGTCAGACCCCACACCTTCCTAGTGGGAATCTCTGCCTTCGTCTCGCTGAAACTAGCACCTCCTTGCGAGAGACCTCTTCCTTGTGGACGACGGTTGCCGTGGCCCTAAAAACTTACCAGTAGCATCTCCTACGGCATTCCAGTCTGCTTCTCTCCGGTTCACACTCGCCTTTGGGATCCGGACGGTTTTCGCCTACCCTTAGATACCGAGTGTGAATTCGTGGTCATTCCAAGACCACATAAACTACCTATAAACCTACCCTGTACCTCTTCTCCTGAACATAGTGCTTTGTCGGGGCACACACCTTCTAAAGATCTTATGGAGTCAAATCAAAGCGAATTAGGCTGCCCACCGACTAGGCTGGATACTCAGTTATCTGAGCCCGACAATGTTGTTAAGGAATTGAAATTTAGTGTTTTTGAACAAAACTACAGGAATTTAACAGACGGTTCAGACAGATGTGCTGATTACTTACAAAACCCTAACCTCAAGTTTGATACTTACTGACTAGAGCTGTAGTAGGCAACCAAACCTTTATACATCAAATAAATCGAAGCATTTAGAAAAGTTGTATGTTAAAGTCATAGGCAAAGAGAATTTCGTAAATCTTTGCTTAACTATCCACTTTATAGAATAATTATAGATCATGAATGACACATCAGTGGTTGGTAAATAACTAAATGGCTGATATTTTAGCAGTTGGCATTGACGGAATTTAAAAAAAAACACCTTTAAACGAGTGACATTCAGTTCTCCATAAATGAAGAGAATAACAGTTGATACAAAGTCTACAACATTATAGAATCAAATAAATCCCGTAGCTGTAACCTCGATATCCTTTATTGCACATTAAAGGACGCTATCAGTTGGCAAAATCTAATATGATTTTATGATTTCTGGAGGGGAATGGTATAAAGGGGAGTAATTTAAAGAGGTTATAAATGACAGAGATAATATCAGGATGCTAATGAGTTCTCATGTAACTCTCATAACTCCGAGGCTGCTCCTATCGACCGACAGGATTTATTGCAGGATGCCTTACATACATGAAATAGAGCAACACACTAATCTATGTATAAAACTTATGTTCTAGTCGTGAAATCATTCTTGTCCCATGGGAAAACCAACAAAATCCAAACTTTTATTTATTTATTTTGGTTTTGAGATGAAATTTATTTATTTCATTTCAAGTAATATATCAGTGTTATGTATATATATGTATTATTATACATATATATGTGTGTATTGATCTATATATATATATATATATATATATATATATATATATATTGTAATTTTATTTTATAAGGAGTCATTTGAAAGAAGGAAAATAAACAATAAAGTTTAATTTCAAACAAGTGAATGGAACAGCTGAGAGGGTCACTGGGAGTTCAGTTGTTTATAGATGATTGAAAGGAGTTGTTTAGAATTGATTGAGAAGAAAGGTGTTGATGACGATTCTGTGCAGTTTGCGGATGATCAAACATATTTAAGGTGAGGTCCGTCATACATCATGTTTCCTCGAATTTCATTTCTTCGTATTTCCTAATATCCTTGTATTTACCAATTCCTATACGTAAAAACATTACTCGTCACATTGGCAGAATTGAGCTGTGCCACTGACCTGTGGAGTGCCCCAAGGAGCCGTTTTATCCCTTGTACTGTTCAACGTGTACACGTCTGAAATTGTGGGAGCCCGATATAAAAACACCACAGTTACTGCCTTCGCTGTTGACATAGCGGTGTACAGTAGCAGCATGAGCGCCAAGGTAGCTCTTAGACAGGCTGAAGTAGCCAGTAACCAGATCAGTGAGAGATTGGGGAGACTCAATATCTCTGTAAACGTGGTTAAGACTGACTGCGTAATTTTATCTTTTCAAAAGGGAAAAAGCCCGCTACCTACTAGTTACATAGTAGGAACGGAGGAAAATTCACCAGCCAACAACCTAGTATATCTGGGAATTAAAATGGACAGACACCTCCATTTTAGTAACCATTTTATGAAGAAGTTGAAGCAAACACGCACGAAGTCTTACCGGCTTACGCATTTATCGTCTTCCCCCAATCTATCACAACGTCTAAAGCTATTGATCTACAAGAGTATACTCAGGCCTACTCTGCTGTATGGTGCACCGCTTTTTCGTTCTGACGTATACGACAGCTCGGCGTCTCCAACAATTCCAAAACGGTATACTGATGAAAGTGGTCAGAGGTACTTCATTCGAGCAGCGGAGCAACAGTGAGCTTCACGAGATCTTTGAGCTGCCTACGGTGGATGAATTCATCAAACGTAGACATACCAAATTTTTCGACTCCCTGCAATACTTGACAAACCCGGTGTTTAACACTATAACCCCCGCTCCGTTCCCCCATCGATGGCAGGACGCTGTCGCGGCTGGAACGCTTTAGTCTTAGGTTCTAGGTTTAGGGTTCAGTGTTTTAGTGTTTCCAAGGCTGCAAGCTGAAGGTGAACCTCATCGCCTAGTGAGTGTATGTGTTTTATTGGATCATTACGCAGCATTACAGTTAGCGTGTTGGAATTAACAGCTAATACACTGCTTGGGCTGGAGCAAGACAAGTTAAGACGGAATTATAGTGAAGGACTCAAAAACTGTATATGTCTTATTACTCGTATAATAGATTATAAGTTATAAGTTGTATAGATCTTATTAGGCAATTGTTGAACATCCTGCCAAGAGTAAAGGTGGAACAAGGTACGTCGATGGTCGACCACCTAAATTGACATGAAAATTTATGTATAACCAAGATAGTTATAAAGTAAATTAGAATTATTTAAAACAAGTTTATTGCTTAAATTGTCATAATAGACGCGATTTGACATTTTGAAAATGTTCGCGGCCAGTAGTACATTGGATATTTGATATAGCTCAATGTAAATGGCTCGTCTACTCCGTTTTTAATTCTTCTAAAATATATTGGTTTTCTATATTATGCAATAATAAATACTGCTTTAGTTTTTTCTACAAATCTGCCTCCTTACAACCACAACATTAAACAGTTCGAATTTTACTTGAACAGTTGAATAGATATGTGCATATCTCAAAAAATATACATTTCCTCAGAAAAATAATACATTGCACTTTTTACCGAACAGACTTAATCGCCCTCGATTTGCTGACATGAAGATAATATTTGATGCGTCGCTCTCCAGAACTTAAAATTTGTCCAGGGTAGAAATGGATAAATTTGAGAGCTGTTGTAAATATTTTGAAGTAGCTGTTGTAAATATTGCTCACAACGTTCTGGATTCAATCGGGCTAGAATGGAAGTAAAGATTTCGATACAGATTCGTAGACAGTGGGAATAGATCCATTTTAAATTTTGACTTCTTGCTGGTTCAGTAATTAAGGTAACGCTGACTCGCTACACCCTGATTGGAAGCTTAGAAGCCACCCACCCACTGTGATGACGATTAGTCTGATTTCGACCACCCCACTGAGACCCAATTGACCTGTTTAGTCATTCAGCTATGACTTTGATTGGGTATGTTATAAGGTTGAGATCGGCTTCAACTAAAATTCTCATCATTGCTAAAATGCGTCTTTCATCATTATGTAAGAAGAACATTTTGTAGAAACATGATGGCGTAGATACGAGTTACACGATGTTACAAAAAAAACTAGTTGCATCAAAACTTCTTGTAAATGATTTTAATCCATAAATCAGGCACTTTTAACGTGCACAATCTTTAATATTCAGGCCTTCAAGAAAATCAGCATATCCGAACGTCACTAATTAATATATGGCCTGGAAACGGAGACTTTTTAAACTCTATTATAAGTTATATTATTGAATTAATATTTGATTATCTTATAATAATAATTTATAAGATTATCTTTGAATTTTTTTACTTTTCTTTTTTGCTAATTTATTTGCACAAAATATAACAATTTGTGGGCAAACACACATAGTCTTTCTGCTAGTCTGACAATGGAAAATTTTTTTTTTGCTAAATTAGAACAAACGATTCCTCCTGGTTCAGATTTGTTTTTTAAGTAAAATGAAAAACATTCCCGAATAGAATTCAATCAAATGAACGTATCACATTGTTTCAGCGCTTCAACTTCTTTTCAATTGAATTTTCAAGTGAGTTTCTCAAAGCCCGGGACCAGTTCTAATTTACTAGTTAAACAAGTTCCATCCCTTAGGTTTTTCTTTATAGGTTCATTCCTTTGGAATGCCTTCCGCTGGTGATAATCACCATAACAAACACTACATAATTTTTAAAGATCCATGATCTCTTGTACGAGTGTATGTCTACAATGAGTTAATTGCTTTTACCTTTATATATTTATATCACCTTCCACATATATCACCTGCCTCGCATAAGGACGAGTAAGGGAGCAATTATGAAATATGGAATTAAATAACGCAACAATAAAAATTTGGACTGGTAAAACTCATTCATTTATGCTAATGTAGATGTCACTTAATCCCCGTCCTTGAATCATTGCATAGCAGTGCTGTTTTTGAAGCAAGGAAGTGAATGATAATGGAGGATTATTTTGATTTCTGAAAACCACTCTAAAATAAACACTAAAATAGAAATCGTACTGAGATCACAACGTGTTCCTTTGACAACATGCTAAATAACTTTATCAGGCCAATCTTTACATAATTATACGAATTGACTTCCTAAAACATATAAGGGTAACCCAATTAGAATCTGAACTGGCTATAAACCTTCTCACACAGGAGATTCTATCAGAAAACTCACATCCTTAAACTCAAGCAGCTTCTAATAAATAAATAAAATTTTATTTTATAAATATCATTACAAGATACATATATTTCAGCGGCCTTAATTACTATTATTCTCCCAGCTGAAAAATTGAATAAATATAAGAAAACAAGGAAATAAAGTCTGAGAAACCTATTGAAATTATTGCGAATGGTGTAACATGGATCTCTGTAATGTATCATGAGATGGAAGATTACATTTTTAAAGAACAGGGTATCAGCAGGGACGAATAAATTTATGAAGTTGTACTAATGATAGGAGGCAACTAAAATATTCAAGATGCTTTAGAGCTCATCTAGAGGATGCGAATAATGTTAAAAGCATTCTTGATATCGTTGAGGTATGCTAAGACGGTTAATTAGCCTCAGTCTGCATTCACTATTAGCGGCCTACGGTATAGTGTAATTTATTCCATAGAAGATGTTCTTCAGAAATAGGAGGAGGATGCTGTGGTCTAGTGGATAATGATCTACCAAAGAGTTATCTGAGGTCTGGTAGCGATCCGACAGTTCAGCTCCCTCAATAAAGTGGGTACTCCTATCCCCATAATATTATACATCCTACAGTACATACATTTGTGTGTGAGTATTTTTGTTTTATTTTATGCTATAGACTCTCGCAAATACTCATCACATAAAGTGGTGATGGGCTCGCGGTTAATTGTAAATAGGTAAGTATGCCATGGAGTACTAGCACTGGCTACATCCTCCACTTCTGTTCTGAGCGTCTGTGGCTCTCTTAATATCTCTGGTCGTCAGAAGAAAAACATTCGGAGAGTGAGAAGGGAACAAGCTTTGTTCCTCTCTGACCCGTTCCACAATATTAAGTGAGTTGACATTTTGGCTTGAGTGGATAAAGTATAAATGAGCTCTTAAAACACAATTATTAACTTTATTATTAGTTATTCAGATTAACAAAAACTTTATTATGATAAAATTACAATCTGCCTGATTGGGCTATAAGTAATTGTGATAAATGATCTCATTCATACCAATTTACAATTTTCATTCACTTGCTCATTCATAATATATATACAAACAGCCCACAGGCCCCCCCCCAAGTCCGCCGTGGTTGTCACCTCCCTGTCGTGCGAAGGAGGAAGCGGAGTCTTGGGAAGTCCCCCACGCTCCTTCATCGGCCGCGGCGCTGAATAAGAGTCAGCGGAGGCTGACCAAAAGCGCGAGAGCCACAGACGCTCAGGACATGAATGGAGAAACTGGCCATTGCCAGGACTACCACTGTCATATATTTATAGCAGGTCACGAGGCCACTGGCGTTTTAATCTCCGAAGAGGATAATAGGGATGAGAGGTGCTGTGCAATGACTGTGCTACGAGATTAGGGTGGTTGGATAGGTTAATATGGAATTTCATGAACTTGGAAGGGATGAGTTCAAACAATTCATTTACACGCCTATCACTTTCAACAGATCACACTGCCTGTGATAAGATATCGGATACCTTCCTCATTGTAGGCTTTATTAGTGGAACTTGTAAATTGTGCACATGTTAACTATCGCACAAGCTAGTCCATGTAAATAAAAATAATAATTTGTGACTAGACACCGCTATTGATGAGTATCCAATACAACGTTATTTGCTGTAAATCGTACGTATTAAAATCTTCAATCACAACTGAAAAAATATTTACTATCACGATTTCCAAACGAGTTGATAGCTCAGTTAATCAGGGCGGGTCCGAAGGTATTCGAATTTACAAACAACTTTGAATTGACGGCAAACATTTACACATTGTCAGTGTTTGGGATACGAACGACACATCTAACAGCTTGTTAAATACGGCAATGAATGATTCCAATTATACATCTGATGACGAGAGAAATAAGTCGATCAAACAATTCAAAAGGTGTGAGGCCTGCTGTAATTTATTGCCGAGCCCGAAGTAAATGTTTTGGTTTCAAACCGGTGTGGAGTGATAATCTGCAACCGTAAAATAAATCAATCTATCTGACACTTTAAAGAGGCATTACACAGCATCGACTTCCATAATTAGGTATATTCCGAGTTACGCTTTACATCATTTAATTAGGACAAAATAACAGGAAGTGTAAAAACAATGTAAAATTGAAAATACTTAGTAACTTAATAAAGATTTTTAAGACTTTTCTGATTTTTACCAAGATTTGGGAACCGCAGATGTATGTATCGTATAAGAAGCAGTAGAAATACATCATTAGATATGTTTACTTAAAGAAAGTTGACTATTACCTTTCTAAGCTCTTAGTTCTCGAGTCTCTCTTCGGAAAAGACTCACAACCTAATATTACAGCTTTCGATGGAAAACAGCATAATCTGGCAAACCGCTTGGGAATCATATAAACACTAGGGCTGTTACAAAAATTATCTTAAATTTATCAATAACTATTGTGTATTGTGTTCAACTTTTACCACATTAACGCTTTAAATTCTTAAGTAAAATTATCAAATAACCTAGAAAATAAATGTATAATGTTAAAATGTAACCCTTAAAAAAAAAAAAGAAAGGACAGCAGGTACGTTTGTAGGGCTCCAGAAGCCATCATTGGGTCTCTTCCAGGAAGTTTCCCGATTACAAATTTTAATTTTTTTTTCTTAACCCCTTATCGAACCCATGGTTCAATAAAGAAACAAATATGAAACCAAAATACTCACTTTCATTTTAAGTTCCTTCTTAAAACAACAAAACCACTTGGATAATTATATAACCTAAAACAGGAATTAGTGATGGGGCTCACCTGGCCGGTAGAAAGCCGGAACTAAAACTAATTATAAACTAGGCTGACTGGGAGTTGTGTCGATTGTAGATGGGTGCATGGGCATCCTGACCACTGAGTTGTGCCGATTGTAGATGGGTGCTTGGGCATCCTGACCACTGAGTTGTGCCGATTGTAGATGGGTGCTTGGGCATCCTGACCACTGAGTTCTGCCGATTGTAGATGGGTGCATGGGCATCCTGACCACTGAGTTGTGTCGATTGTAGATGGATGCTTGGGCATCCTGACCACTGAGTTGTGTCGATTGTAGATGGGTGCTTGGGCATCCTGACCACTGAGTTGGCTTAAGGTCACCAGTTGGCTGCTCGTTCTTTTAACTCTTCAGTCTGTAGAGACAGTGGTCTGTCCAAATGTGGCCCCAGGCAGTTTTGCACACTTTAACTCAACAGTATCGAGGGGCTTGGGCAGAGTCATGCTCTTGCGAACATCTCTCGCACCTCTGCTGCTTACCGCAATGGTTTCGAGTGTACCTAAACTCCTGGCACCAGTGGCATTGGGGTATACTCCTCTCCTCTTTCTCCCTCGAGCTAAAAACCGTTAAGATTTCTTCGATGTCCTCCTGAACATTGAATCCAATTAAAAGGAACATTTAACAGGAGGTGAGGTGCCTGCTATGTCGCTGGTGCCCCCACCAAACCTCTAAGCTGATTTTATATGCCAATAAAGTTAGACAGGTGTTTTGCTCTGTAAAGAGAGTTACTTCTACCTGTCTATGGTAAAGTTGGTACTACGATATAAAACATCCATCAATTTATATGACATACAGCATGAAGGAGTCGAGTATTAATACAGCTACCGAATCGCTGTACCTCTTCACTTAAACAAAAAACAACTACTAATTGGGCAACTCCAATTCAAAAGTTAAAGACCCGATTTAGTAAAAATTTACGGGAAATCTTGCGTTGATAGAATCTGTAAACAACTGTTCATAAGATCATCTTTCTACAGAGTATCTATAAAAAAATGTCAGTAATTCCAACACGTAATGCCAATAAATATGTCCAACGAAATACTCCGGTCAAAGTTATTGGACGGCAAAATGTTTCGAAGGCAAGTTGGAGGGTATTTCACAGAACATAAATTAGAAGGAAGAAATAATAAACAAATAGTTGAAAGAAAGCGACAGTTTTAGGCGTCTTTCAACAAAACCGTTTCTGTCAACCCTTTGATGAACGAGAATTTCATCTTACAATAATAAACGCGGGGATGAACAAGAGCCATCTCTCCTCCTAGGTAGATCCAGTAACCACCCTAAAGCCGAATTGATAACACCCTCTTCTAAGATTCTAAAAAACTTTTAGTCTATATTGATTTTTTGCTTCAGTGGTTAGTATTGCGATGGTTTTGTGTGATATGTTTTCAATAATATATTACATGTTTCATCAAATAATTTTAATGTGCACAGCTTGTATGTTATTTATATGTGATTGTCGGTAAAATCTAGTTATTTCTCTTCTGACGAAACTCTGTTTAGCAATATTTTGACAATTCGGTTGTGAATCACATACAGCCGAATTGGTGTTTTATTTTTGAAACCTGATGATCTTATTCGAAAGCGTGAGGTTTAAACAATAACTGATGTACAGACAATATGTTTTATTGAAACAATCTGAAGAATAGGGTCTTTCATTAAGCGCATTCTATTTTTAAATTTAAATAAAACAAAGTGTGTGTGAGATATCATTGAAATTTGTTATTCGTTTGAAAGGTCTATTGATGCCATTATGTATGGAATATAACATTGTGCAAATGTCCACAGCGGCTTCGCTGGTTCTTCCAAAATGTCAAAATGTGGAAAATATAATATTTTATGGCTTTGGTGCATAAATCAGGCTGAATTGGACCGATGGCATGGGTTATGTTGACTTTAAAGGACCACTGTGACTTGTGGCTTATTCGCATAGACCTGCGACTTAAGAAAACCCCACAAGAAAAAGTCTTACGGGGACAAATCGCACGATCTCGGTGGCCAGTTCCCATCACCTCCACGTGAGATGACCACACGTCGTCTATGGTCGTTTACCTTCAGCTCCTGGGTCAGTTGATTTTTATCCGGTAGCAGGCCCAAATCACGTGAAAAATGGCACGACGCAATATTCACCAAGTTGTGGTCTGCGAAAGACCGGGTTCTTGTGAGCGACGCGAAATCGACAGCCTCGTATTCTCGTGCACACTCTCACGGGCAGTGGCAATGTTTTGGGCAGATCTTGCATTTTATCAACGTACGGGTCTTGGTTGATTGTTTACTTAACCAGCGGACTCAAATTTATTCATCAAACTGCGAAAAGCCCTCTCGGTAGGACGGCTGTAGCGACCGCGGAACGTTGCCCAAACAGAACACCCATATTGATAAAAATTTCTCATTTACACGTGTTGTTGAACGCTATATCCATTCATGGTGATTTAGCGAAACAGACTGAATAAATGGCAGCCAATTCTACAGATACAGCTTCAACAATATGGCCGCTATCAACTGTCAAAGTTTGGAAGTCCCTATTGGAAGACGCTTTATAAGACCAGCACCAAGTTTTATGTTTTTTGTTTCAAAAATTAGGACAATTGTTAAAATAAAAATCTTAGTTTGAGCGATTTTCACTGTTTAGTACGCAAGTTGTTTTAACAAATTTACATAATATTCAAATTCAAATAGCTGAGAAAGAGCAGCAAAAACGTGGCACATGACCAGAGGTTATTCGCGAAGATGTTTTACGAAATGGGAAAGATTGAAATGAAAATCGCTTTTAGAAAAGTCAAAAGGAAAAAAATATACGAACGGTATTTAATTATATTAAATTACTTATAATAATAGTTGTTACAACTAGCGACTACTTATACTTGTGTTGTAAAGACTGATGGCGTCCTGGTATACGTACATGAATTAATATCATCAGAATGAATTCAGTATGGAGAGCCTGTGACACTATACCTAATTACCTAATTAGCAAACATGTACCCAACTCTATTTATACAATTAATCAGCATTAACATTAATTTCTATTATGATCGATCCGGTGTTCTACTCCGGACTAAGTAAACGTTTACATATAACATATATGCACTTTGATTGAATTTAAATGAAAGGAACATTACAGAGATCTTGCGAGCTTAACTATAAAACTTAGCTGCTACTGAAATACATCTATGGTTTCAAGACCAAGATGTGAGTTCATGTCAATACCTCAGCGTGTGAGAGGTTTGCCCGAGACCGGTCTTCAGCACAATAAATCAGCATAGTTGCTAAGGAAGTCCGTGTATCGTCCTGAAGTATACGTATATCCTCTTGTCTTGGATCATCCATCTCTCTCTCTCTCTCTCTTCAACAGAAGGCTTCTTATGGTCCTTTGTTTTCGGGTATGCCTTTTCACACCTTCTTCTAGCTGCTGAGTCCCATATCCCTTATGCCGGTCACTTTCTCCTTTAAATCCTTAAAGCCCTTAAATGGTACTCCGCAACAAATGGAGCAGCCTTGCCTTCCGTCGGGGTAATCGGTCGACACCAAAAACAGGGGTTTATGGCGTGCCGACTTCTAGCCTTTTACAATAGTCGGTATTTGCCCACTTTTACAATATGTCCCTTAAAATTACTAGATAATATCACACTACATTCCCCTGGCAGGGGGTTGAAGATATAACCCTATAACCTATAGATATAACAATATATCATCTATTTTCGGAATCTGCAATAAATTACACTTGGCTTAGTCTTTAGTAGTCAGGTTCCAAGAAAAGAGAAATTCCCTTTCTATTACAGCAGTTTTGATGTTCGTATATAGCACGTGTATTTTAACAATAATAAATTGGGAAATATAATTTCGCCCACCGAATAATTTTCACTCCACGGTGAAAAGTTTTCATCAAACAAATGCTCTAATTAAATGAATCCAGTTGGCAAAGCCAGATTTTACCTGACACAAAAGTTGGCGACGGGGATGAGATGGAAAGGGACGTTGAGCCAACAGCCCTAACTAATGGTTTCCTTAGGAAATCGGGCGCCAATTTAATTCAAAGTATACAACGCCCCTCCGAAGACAAACTTGAGTACAAAGCAGTTCTCAGTTCTATTTATCAGGAAAAGCGTTAGCAGCCATTCCGATCGGATACCTAATCAGTTACTGGCAGTGTAATTAAGTAAAGGACAAATACATAGCGGGATTTATCTACTGCAGGAATAGCTTTGTACCTAGGAAGGAAGTCCACTCTGGGTGGCTTTTTTTTTTTTCCTTTTTATATCTAAATTATACATGAATAATGATAAACAATATAATTATGTTGTAAACAATGCAATTAATTATTATAATAACTATGCAACGTAACGGAAATGCGTGCTGACTCCGACGTGCCTTAGGCCAAATTAAAATGATTTGCATGACTCGGAAAACTATATAAATTGTTTTGTTTGTTCCTATCTGAACGTGTGAGAAGTCAGTGAGCGAGCTGAAGAAATATTTTATTCAATTTTTGTTGAACAATTCAATTGAAATCAAATTTCGAATGTATACTAACCGTTTTTTATAAACTTTGAAAATAAAGATGAAATAAATACTTCTTGGTAATGTATCATTTTTTCACCCTTTGCTACGGCATCTTCAAACCTTGATGCCAGTAAAAGACGTGACACGTCGAAAAATAGGTCACCCAATAGGTTTAGTTGAAAACAATGATTTAAAGTCTGCCCTTCCTGATTTGAAATTAGCTCAAAGCATCATGAACCCAATCAGATTTTTAACTTCAATGACATCTTTAACCTTATCTGAGTATCTTTGTGTTTGGCGAGTTCTGATTTCTCAAATTCTTCCTAATTGAATCTAGTTTCTAAATAGAGCTTGCTACTAGTGGTCTAATCTTTTCGCTGGCAAAAAAAAAAACCCCTAACATCTTCTATGACGGGATTTTTTCCAATTGATTTCGCATTGAGTCACAAATAAGGAAGTTTCATCCTCATAATATTTTTGCTGGTATCTTTGAGGACACCAAGTAAAATAATTTTTTTTCCAAAATAATAAATTGGTTCGTCTCCTCTAGTAATTCTCCATCTCCAGAGGGGCCAGGAACCTTCTTATCCGCCAAGTTTCCACTGTCCTTTTGTAATTTTCAGAAAGTTCTATTTCATCTATCACATTTTATGAATCATCCAAATCGAATCCTTCATCACTCGGATATAGCTCTTCTTCAGGAAGAGCTTCCTTTGACATTATTTTTTTTTTTTTTTAGAGAAAAATACTGAAAAATAGACGCGGAATGAAATAGAAATAAAATAAGGAGAAAAACTGTAAAAATGGTTAAATGGCTATTGTAGGTTGGAGACGTGCCTCGATGGTAGTAAAAAATCGTTTCAATTAATAAACATCTATAAAATGAGCATGAAAATTAGCACTTTCAGTAACAGGCGTCTACTAGATGGCATACTTTTTAACTAAGATCTTACTAAAACCACACAACACAACAGATCCACTTGAAACTTCATTAACTTTATTAACATTGTCTAATGTGAACTTAGACTGAATTTGACAAGTAGTGGTAAAGTAATAAATACAGTAACTTAATGAACCTAAGCGTCTCTGACGTAGGTTACCACCTAATGGTTAAGAGGATGCAATCAGTTAAACCTTGGTTACGTTTGTCCTAAACAATGATAATTGTTTACATAGATACATTAAACGAATTTAATGCTTAGATGTAACTATGTACCTAAGAAATTCGGTACAGAAACAATAATACTGCCCCTACGCACAACTACACAACCCTTTATTTTAATTAGATCAACCATAGATCCGATTGGAGCATAAGAATAAAAACCAAGTAAGCACCCTAACATATTATTACATTAGAATTAGAACTCTTTTATTACTTATTAATTTAGTATCCCTTAATTAATCTATGACATTTAATTTATAATGCTCTTATTATCATTAAAATGGTTTGGACCACTATTCGTCTCCGAAATCATACAAACGCCACTGTCGTTATTTTATGCACCTTGAACTTCGCTAACATTCCATAAAGTATCTGAATTCCTTAATGGTTGCAAATGATTGACGGTAAAATATTATATCAACCAGATTGGTGTTTTTAATGAATAAACTAGACGAGATATGCCTGTGAAAGGCTCATTGATTCACGGTTTCCCTCTTTCCCTTTTCATGTCATATTTTCTCCCCTCCGCCGTATGTTTCACAACTTTTCCCGGCTGACCTGTCACAATATTTCTTCTCCCTTCCTTACCCACTCCAGACTCTTATTCACTTGTTCCGCGCTTTGACTGCAAGGAATTTACTTACAGCCTTGCGACAGAATTTTGTTTCTGACAAGCCGCTTCATCATGCCCATCCCTTGTTATACCACCGTACTCTGTTCTTCGATTCGATAGCTGACCAATTCAACCCGTGTATTTTGGATCTGTGTATTTATCTGATTATATAAATTGGTACTATTAATCATTTCCTAAGAATGATTACCGTCCCTAAAAGAAGATACTTTCAAATAGGTGCCAATAAAAAAAAATTAAAAACAATAAAATTGATGTACAACATTCATGTGAAAAACTATGTTTTCTTTTTCACTTATTACAAACTGTTTACAGTAAATTACTGGCACTTTAATAATATTATGTTTCTGCATTAACTGCAACTGTTTTTGTTCTTTTTCTAAACATTTCACATTATGTCCTTACAGCTCTAGTAGCAGTTCTAATATGTCTAGTAATGGTGTAGCTTGTTTACTGTCGGGGATAGAAAAAAACAACACCACAATTGGCAACAAAAGATTGTTTTTTAGCAAAACAACAAAAGATTTTTATTCTACTTCAGTTAGAAAATAACCTTTTCTAGCTTCGATTAACTATTAATTAGCTTCGAGATATTCGCCATTCAAATAAATTAGAACAGGAAAGAATAAACATTTGTTATTGCCCGTAACTTGACTATGAAGTTGTGATATATTTTTTAGTCCTGACCATCTTAAATATCTTGGCCGTTCTAAATGGTGAATAAATGAAAAGAAAACATATTTACGAGTAACTCTGATGAAAATCAGTTCTGAGACCAAAACGCATAATAATGAAACGTTTTCTTTTACCAAAATTATCGTAAAACATATTTGTAAAAATTTTAATTATTGAACAGTTACATATGTTATTCTACTTTTTCTTTTACCGGATCCCGGATCTCCTTCCAAGCATCCTTGTACTCCACGCTTAACACCAAAAAGGGACTTCGCTTCTTCGGACATTTGGTCCAACCAGTTCTGGAAGTACCTGTATCCCCCCCCCCTTCCATATGACCACATCAGCTTAACCAGTGTGACCATGGTGTCCATCTTCGCAACATAGCTCACCAGGAGAGTAGTCAATTCAGTGCTAGGAAAAGTACCGGTATCAACTTAAATGTATCTCACTGCATGCTGTAAATCCACTCTGACCTCATAAGGACATGGCGCCTTCATCGGAATCAATGTAATAGAACAGAAAAATATGGTCCTTTGTTTGTGAAGCGATTATTTCATTAAACTGCCTCTTAATCGCGTGAGTCAAGATACTCGCATAACTTATTTGTTCACTGATTATGCCATTATTTATAGGAATGGAAATCGCGATGCATGACAAATGTTTGTTTGATGATCGTTTAAAGTTTCCATTGATTAATCGATACATATTGGTAAGATAAATCAGCCAATCTAAACAACCAGCAGGTTGTTTAAACAAGTGTGGCTGAACAATATAAAAGCAAGGACATATGCTGCTTAACCTATTGAAGCTGCCTACTAGTCAAGGAGAGATGAGTAATTTGGCTGCGTTGGTGCTCGGTCTCCTGTGCGCCCAGGCTACCCTGGTGACATCACAATATGGTAAACTAACGTCATATTTATTTTTTGCCAATTACCTAAAATTCAGTAGTGTCCCTCTGAAACGGTCCCAAATCCCCTTTATAAGCCAATCAAAATCAGGAGTGATTAATAATTATTACCAAACATAAGTAAATAATTTTGAAAAAAAATGTTTCTTTTGCTTAATGAGATTACACGCAAAATAATAAAATCTAAACGTATTTATTTGTCTTGATATTATTACAAAAATCTTGACAATTCAAGAAGTTGTTTTTATATAAAAAGTATTGCTGGATCTCGATGTTACCTCCATGCAAAGAACGGCTATCGCCATTTAGAAATTTACAGTGCACCTGTTTTTACTTTTCACTGATTAAAAATATCTACGTACAGTTGGGCCGCCGGATTCAGCACGCATTTTTGTTAATTGCACACATATTATAATCATTGATTTTGATGATCACAGCGTTATTATGATGTTTATTTTCATTTTTATATAGTTAAGAGAAACATATAAAAAAGAATATGTGCCAGCCTGGGAGGTACACCTTCCCCCTTAGTTATTGGCTCGATGTGAAATCGATTAAAATATGCCCAAGTTCTTTCTAATCCAAGAGCTCCAAAATGGCTTATTGCTAATGATAACCATTTTATGATGAGAAATACTTAAGTTAATATTCCAGGCTGATCATTTTTTTCGTTACTTTCAGTTGCTTTATGTCGCTTATTGGTATCTCGTAACTCCCAGTTAACTATTTATACGTTATATTTTTATTTTTCGCTGCTCATTTGCATCATTTTTTAATTCTATCTATGAAAAATGAGGTTTTATCATATACACCGGTCCACAAAAAATGGTAGCGCATTTAAAAGAATTCAAGTATTTGGTTGCTAATAAAATTATTTCGGCTTTTAATTCTTGTTAAATTATTATTAAACGCTTTCAGTGAAAACCCCAATAAATATTAAAGCAATGTGTTGTAAAAAAATCATACAGAAATTTCTTATCAAGAAAAAAAAATTCTTGTGATTAATGAAAACAACTTTATTATGATAAAATCACAATCTTCCGGATTGGGCTATAAGTAATTGTGAAAAATGATCTCATTCGTATCAATTTACAATTTTCATTCACTCGCTCATTCATACTATTTTATCAAGTTTACTGCAACCTTTTGATTCATTTCCTCCCACGTCTCTACTACAAAAGTTTCTTCGAACTCGTGTTAGATAAAGGGGAACGGAATTGACCTGCCGCCATACACGCCTGCCAAGCTCGTCCCACATGTGCTCTACAGGATTTAATGCCCGTATATCATTGAGCTATTGTGAAACAAAACTTGTCATGTGTGATTTCGCATTATCCTACATGAAAATAAAATTTTCACCAATAACTGGTGCAAAAGGGATGAGGTACTACTGGGTAATATTGCTCTAATATAAATTCGCTACGTATTAAGAGAAGCCCTGTAGGACAATTAGCTCTGTGTTTGCCGTCGAAAAACTTCCACCTTAACCCATCAATGAACGAACTCCTAATTGAACATTGTAAGTGACATTACAACCAAGGTAATGTTCAAGATGCCTTCTGTAAAAAAATCTCGTTCAAAGTCTCTAACGGTTTCTGCACTTATTGCTATTCCCCGAGCCGTACCACGCAGTTGAGCAGTTAAAAACAGATTTCCAAGCGTGTATGGTGCAATAACTCGGTCATCTCTAGGCTCTGTCACTCGCGGCCGACCTGAACCGGGTCTGGGTGTGCACAAGCCTGTCTCTGACGTGTGATTGCTCTCCGACCAGTAGGTTCTGGTGAACCCAATGCACGGGCTGGATATCTTTGCCTTCAAACGTGTGCCACTAAAGAAACATCACAGGGTACTTGCGCATACATCAAAATCGTAGATAAATTTTTAGAAAAACAACAAGAAATCATAATAACGAATAAAGATAAATGATTATAAAAGTATTAGGTTTTGCAATAATATAAAGGAATAAATAAGGTGAATAAAACCTTTTATTGATAAAATAAAATAAATCAGTGCCCTTCAAATGTTTTTTTTGAATATTCATTTTATTAAAGAATGAACTTTTATTGTACGCTTATTTTTTAATAATTTTTAAAACAATTTTTTCTTAGTGTGCTACTTTTTTTGTAAGGTAGTGTAGTTGTAAATGATAACTAGAATTTCTCAAAGTCCATAGGTACCACAATATTTTCGTCAGCGAGGAGATAAACCACGAGTTTCAGCAATCTAACTCACCACATAGATGCGAAAACATACTTATATGCATTATACAATACTTATATGATGGGCATATACAATACTCAGACAGACTACATCATTTATTTACCCCAATCGACTGAGCGATCATCCATGAACTTACAACCGATTCCGTTGAGAATCGTCCTCAGAAGTTTTTTTTTTTTATTTTTACTGTTACTGGCATTGGTATTCAGTAATAGGTTATCCCTTTGGGTATGCATGGGGTATTTCTTCGCGTTTTCCTGCACAACTCTACTGGTCAACATAGTTATATTTATGCCCTCAAGCTGTCCCTATTTCTTATAATAAAAAGAGTTGTTGGTGGCCTCTTTGTTCTCCTCTTGGTTAACCTGAGACTGCAGGTGGTACTGTCCTAGCCCAACAATCAAGAGGGACACTACAATTACAAATTTCCAATCAAGCAATATGAAGGTCATAAAGCTGTTTATCACAAAGTACCCTCAAACATACACTTACTAAATGACCCCTGCAGTTATTCTTGCCGAGGCCAGCAGCGTTATCCTGCTTATCCATGATACTTCAAAGGAGGAACACTTACCTCCTATTAAGCAGGCTGTTTCGTTGACGATAGAGCAACGACCCCCCAACAGTTAAAGATCTTTCTCAGCAAACAACATCTTCAGTCAGAGGAGCGTAGCAATCCTGCCTGACAGACGACCCCTGCTGACTCTGTGGATCACAAGCGGAGATCTCACCAACCTTCGTCACAGAGAAGTTATTATTAGAAGTTACTACCAAAGTCCTAGAGGCTGTTTGGGCCCTCGACCAAGAGATGTTTCGTGTCACTGATTAAATAACGCTCCTGACGGAGGATTACATTGTTCTCTTGATTAAATTTTAATAAAATTACTTCAATTTTACACTATAGGTAGAACTCGACTATTTTTCTTTCTAATAACTGAGAATGAGAGAACGCATTCTGATAATTGATATGTTTTCTAGACACCCCATGTCCACAATGTATCTATCTTCAAATTCGTTTATGAAGTTGGTCTTTACCACTGGTTTTTTATTTTATTTAAACTAAAATCGTGTTTAAATAAAAAGCTTAATGTTGCAGAGATTCGTGAATAAATAATAAAGCTAATTAAATATAGCAACTTTGATAAATGATTTTTTTGCTTGTTGCATGGAGGGACTTTCTCCTCCCTCCCTTTCTATTTGTTGTACCCATGACAATGTTTACGTCAAAACTTACCTCCCATAGCTTTAAACAAATTTTTACTCCTATTTATATTTTTTGATGTGTCATATAAAATTTGGAAGGTTCAATATAATAATATAATTATTTTCTTTGTCTATTCCTATCATTATCCAGTGTTTCTTGATGAATCAGTTAAACTCCTTGTATTAAAAATTATCATTATGTTTTAGGACATATGAGTGGATGGGGTGGATTTAGTGATGGTCCTCGAGGTGGATATGCTAATTGGGGTTCTTCTAGGGCTCAACCTTGGAATGTAGCTGGTCCTGGTCCATGGAACGGGCCTGGGCCTGGTCCTTGGAACGGCCCTAGGCCTGGTCCTTGGAACGGCCCTGGGCCTGGTCCATGGAACGGCCCTGGTCCTGGTGCGTGGAACGGGCCTGGACCTGGTCCTTGGAACCGCCCTGCTCCTGGCTATGGGTATGGGCCTGGTCCTATTAATTGGAATGGACCAGGTTCTGGAAATTGGAACGGACCAAATTCTGGCAATTGGAACGGACCTAGTGCTGGCCCTTGGGGTGGATCTGATGTAGTTCCAGCTGCAGCTCCTGCTGCTCCTCCTGCTACACCTTCTACTGCTGCTGCTCCTTGGAACAGACCTGCCGCTGGTCCTTGGAATGGAAATAGTCCTGCTGGCCCTTGGGGTGGATCCGACGTAGGTGCAGCTGCACCTCTTACTCCTCCTTCTGCTGCCTCTCCTGCTGCTCTTCCTGCTTCAGCTCCTCAAGCAGTTCCAGCTGTCACACCTGCTGCTGCCCCTGAAGTAGTTCCATCTACCACTCCTGCTGCTCCCCCTGTTGCTGCTAGTCCTGTTTCTGATGCTTCTTCTGTAGCTACTAAACCAACTGCTGCTACTGGTCCTTGGAACCAGCCTTGGTATGGCCCTGGTCCTGCTAATTTGAACGGACTTGGCGCTGGTCCTTGGAACAGTAATGATACAGAAATTTGGGGTAGACTTGGAGTAGGTCCAGCTGCTGCTGCTCATGAGAATGCTTCTCCTGCGACTGCTGCTCCTCCAGCTGCTGCTCCTCCTCCAGCTCTTCCTGCTGCTCTGCCAGCTGCTGCTCTTCCTGTGACTACTCCTCCTCCTACAGCTTCTTCTGGGTCTTGGTATGGACCTGGCCCTGGTTATTGGTATGGACCTGGTCCTGGAAATTGGAACAAGAATGGTGCAGCTCCTGAAACTGCTCCTCCTGTGACTGCCACTCCTTCTGTTACTGCTCCTTCTGCTACAGCTCCTCCAGCTGCTGCTCCTTATGCTCCTCCTATGACTGCTGCTCCTCCTACCGCTGCTCCTTTTGTGACTGCTTCTTCGGCTACAGCTCCTCCTACCGCTGATTCTGGCTCTTGGTACCCAGGTCCTGGTTACTGGTACGGACCTGGTTCAGGACCTTGGGGTGGATCTAGTGGAGGTCTAGCTGCTCCTTCTGCTGCTGCTCCTGCTGCCACTCCCGCTGGTGCTCCTCCATCTGCGAGTCCTCTCGCTGCTCCTGCTCTAGCTGCTCCTGCCGCTGCTCCTGCTCTGGCTGCTCCTCCTTCTACTACCGCCTCTCCTGTTCCTGATTCTCTTAATAGTGTTCCGGGTGTTTGGAAGGTGGCTATGTCAGCGTTGAAGACAGTTGGTGAGGCTAGTAAAAAGGCCTTTTCTCAATAAATTTAAAGTTTTATTGATTAAAAATAAGATAAAGATTTTGTAATAAAAAAATTACAAAATAAAGAAAAACTTGAAAATTAATTAAAACGTCCTCTATGATTAAAAACCTAATATATATTGGCATCATGAACTACCAATCTTTAAAATACATGGAATTTGTATTGGTGGACTAATTGGTCTTGTAGTGGATAACGTATATCAAGCAGCACTGGAAGGCTTCCTTCTCAGTACGGTACATTTAATAAGCTCTGCATTTTTCAAATTAGTAGAGTAAACTAACTGTTCGCAGGTGATCTTCATGATGTTGACCTGTCTTGATTGTTGTTTATGTGCTACCCAATGACAATATTTAATTTATATTTATTGTGTTTGATTCTAAATTATATAGACATATGATGATATAACTTTGATGATATTTACCTCACCCATGATGATTTAGTTTTTCTTATATATGAAACTTCTTTATTGTGATAAAATTACAATCTACCTAATTATTCAATAAGTAATTGTGATAAATTTTCTCACTCATACAGTATTTACAAAAAGCCAGAATCAACAAGGTCTCGCATACAAAAGACGAAATGGAGTCTTGGGAAGTCCCCTACGCTCCTTCATCAGCCGCGCCACCCAATACTAGCAATACGATTTAGTTAAAAAATCAATAAAATTAGTTTATTTATTTATTTTTTTTAATTCTTGTCCAAAATTGGCCATTTAAATTCCTATTTATTCGTACAATAACATACGTTACTTCATCTGAGACGCTGTTGTTATTAATACTTAATAACATAACACCAAATATTATATTAGTTACAATTTCACCATTTACGACTATTTCTTTTCTAATGTGATGTCAAAACTTGTTTATTGTACTAAAATTACAATCTGCTTTATTAGGCAATAATTTTTTTTTTGTTAGTTAAATTCCTTTATTGTGCTAAAATTACAATCTGCCTTTTATAAGGCAATAAGTAAAGGCAATAATTAACTGCGATAAATGTTCTCATTCATACAGTATTACTATTACCTCCCAAATCCACATGGTTGTCATCTCCCTTGCATTTGAAAGAGGAAGCGGAGTCTTTGGAAGTCCTCCAAGCTGCGTCACCGGATACAAGCCTATGGAGGCTGACGAAGAGCGTGAGAACCATATACGCTCAGGACATGATTGGAGAAACCGGCCATTGCTAGGACTCCCACTGTCACGTATATATAAAAGGTCACGAGGCCACTGCCGTTTCAGTCCGAGGAGGTTATAGGGATGAGTGGTGCAGAGAAATTACTGTGCTATGGGATTAGGGTGGTTGGATAGGTTACTATAGAATTTCATAAACTTGGAAGGGATGAGTTCAAGAATGTAAGGTATATTAAGATTGTTATGAAGAGTTTTGTAGCTGACGTAATAAGGGACATTTATTATTGTTCTCAGGACTTTTGATTGAAAGGATTGAATACGGTTGATGTTCGACTTTTTTTCTGTCCTCCATAGCTCTATTGCGTATGTCCAGATTGGTTTAAGTATAACTTTGTAGATTAGTAATTTATTTTCTATTGAGAAATGGGATGTACTACTACTAACTTGGATACAGGGAGAGAAATGGAATTAAAAAAAAAAATAGTGAACAACACTTGCGACAGAGGGTGAAGGTAATGTGGGAACATTTTGCTTCGTTAACTTTGCTCCGCCATTGGTTGCACCAATGTTCGATCTCATCAAGGTGTTTATGAATGTTATGGGATGCTATATCGTGGTCTGGGTAAGACAGCCGTGTCATCTGAAAAGGTGGCCAAGAAGGTATTTGGGGTAGAGGGGACATTAGCAGTGTATAGGTTATAGTGGATGAGGCCCAGGACACTGCCCTGTGGAACACCTGCTTTTCTTGGGATAGTAGTTAGAATATTCTAAACCACAGATGACTTGGAAGAAGGGGTTAGAAAGGTAGGACTGTAGGATTAAGAGAAGGGTCTGTGGTAAATATCTTTTGAGCTTGTAGAGCAAACCTGTTTGCCAAACCCTGTCAAAAGTTATTTTGCCGACACCCTTATACCTCCTTTGGTCAGGCAAGTTTCCCATCTAACTGGGAAAAGTCCTTTCGTTTTCCCAGTCCATTATTATTTTTATTAGTGATACGTCAGCTCGTTTGTCGGACACCAACTCATCACAAGAAGAAATAGAGATGTTATAAGAGAAAAAAAAATATTCTAACCAATTCTTAAAGCCAATATATTTATAGAGAACTAAAATATACTGTAAACTTAAAAATTATGTATACTTGGTAAGGTCCACATTTAACAAAACAGAGTGAAGCTATTATGCTGAGTGGTTATATCTGTTAAATACGGTGGAGTATGTAAACATTGTTCAAATGCTTGAAGTATTTATACTAGTTGGTCACACTGGTGTGGTACAGCAGAGCAAGGGTGGGGATAGTTAGTTGTATAATTTTATCCCGGGTAAAATAACAATTATTTCAAGTGAAGATCCATGCATTTCTTACAGGTTAAAGTTCAATAATAAAATGCTCTTTGAAATTCTCAATGAATGCCGGAGCCAACGATACAGCTGAAATAGCAACTTTTTAGGAACCCTCCATCATTTATCCTGCCACTTTTAATGTCTATCCTTAACCATGATAATTTTAATGCTTAATTATTTTCTTTTATTCACGTACGATGCTATTCACAAAATTTATCTGAATCTGCTGCCTTTTTCGAAATATTTAATCCCTAGAATCCATTATTTACACTTTGTTGCATAGGTGTATTTCATATACTTGTGTTTAGCTCCAGACTTTTATTTTGTTATACAGCTCACAGTTAACCAACATCCTAACAATTTAAAGTATCAAAGATTGAAAAACGTAAAATTTAAATCAATAATGACAACTGTAGATACGATTAATGACTTTTTTTCTACCATATTTACTACACAAACAGGTTTATACTTAACAGTTCCAGCGAATGGTTTCCGATAGTATCCAAGGATTTTATTTGGTTTATTTGGAACCTAGATAAATTTAAATTGTTTTTACTCAATTTGTCCAGCCCAGAAATACTTTTACATAGATACACAATAAATATTCTTAAAGGGAGATGAATCATTTTTTCTCTATCGGTTCATAATAATATAAAGGGATTTCAATCCACACTGGGTTAAGAATATTTTTTGGAAGTGGGAAACTACTTTTCTAATGACGAATGTAATTTTATCAAAGTAAAGTATTTTCATTAGAGTGGTTTTAAGTTTCAAAGCAAAAAAAAAACTATAAGAGAACCATAAGATATTGTAAATTTGATTTAGCACTCGAAATTGATTGGCTCAAGGTTGCCCGAAGCCAACTCGTTAATATTCCATTGAAGAGATGTAATAATATTTTAAATTCAAACCTCTTTTATATAATTTTCCCTTCCTTGAGTGCTTTTCATGGATAGTTCGTTGAAAGGTAGCTCCCTGAAGAGGTCTGCTCGAAGGAAAATTAACCTGAAATGAAGATTTAGAGGAGGGGAAAGGCTCATAATTAAAGGGGGAACAATTACCTCCGATATTTAGTGGGGGGTTTCCACCCCACCCTTTCTATAGTGTATTATATCTCATATTTTTTATTTATAGAGGATTTCATCTTGACCAAGTGAAATACTACGTATTACCTGTAAGATTTACAGTCGTAGACTAAGTGTCTTTTATGAATTACGACGCTAATATTATTTTGTATGTATGACCTCGCCAGTAAACCCAATTTTCAAATAAAGTAGCAATATTTTGGCAAAATCAGAACGGGGTTTTCTCCATGGATACCTATTACTGAAAAGACTATCTTTGTTTATTCTTTTAACTCCGCCACGAATGTCGTTAAAACTATTAACAACCACCACCTTACAACGATAAATATTCAGATAAATTGTATAGCGATAAAATAAATGCAAGTAACCAAACAAATGAATCGATATTGAATGATAGAAGAACTTACTAAGGAATCATTAATCATAAGATCATTGTTTAAATATGGGATCGCACCAAATATACCTATGCGTTCACAGAATATTAAATTAAGATAAATCACTTCAGAACGTAATTCCTCTTAAGTCTCGCGTACAGATGATTAATCTAGGCAAACGTGGAGTAACAATATCGAAGAAGATACTCAATCTTTTCAGGACTGTGAGATAAATATCGTAATTTAAAAAGTAATGACCCAAAGGGAATCATTCACAAACTTCATATAGCTTTCAGAGTGAAGTGAAGTACGTAAGCGAATATGACTTACACATAAGTAAGTAGCGATATTTTTTAAGCAACCTTTTCGTTACATAACTTATCAGATATTTGAAATAATCGCATTAGCACAAATCAGATGTTTACAAATAAAACCTTATGATTTTCGCTGATAGTGCTGATTTCATTCTACTGATTTACTGCTGTGAGTGACGCCTCAGAATTCAGATAGGGGATAAAAGTCAGGTTCACCATAAATCATTTACTTACATAAAAAATAAATGGACCTGTTCAGCGTATTGAATTAATAATTCAAAAATATGTCTTCGTTGTTCTTTCAAAGAGTTTCATGTCAAATAAACAGAAGGTCATCTTGTCAATGAAAAGGAACGAAAAGTTAAATGATTTGTCACGTATTGAAATTATTTTAGATAAATGAAAATTGGCTTCTAGCCGTATTCTGTCATAAAGAGGTGGTGTCTCTTGTGTATTTTCTTAGTAAGTAATATTTTCAAACATGTGAGAGGTGTGTAACATCACTAATTCGTAGGGTAAATTGGATCGATTCAAGCAGACATTTTTCATTATTTCGTCTTAAGTGAAACGCTTTCCAAAAAACTGCATATGATTTTTTGTAAGTTCTTTATACATTTTATGATCGCTGAAAATACATTATATATAATTGTATATAAAAGTACCATTACGCCTGGTTTACTTGCAGATACCTTTTTCAGTTGTCATTTTGTGTCATATTTCTTGCTAAGCCCAAATCTGGTAAGGTATTCCTGACGCTGAAATTCCTATTTCATAACGAGTTCTCATTTCTTTCTTTATTAGAAAGAGACAGGAACATGATGTATGAGGAATTAGGGGTTTGGGTGGTGGTGGAGGGGGGAATGGCGAAGGGAAGGTAAGAGCGAACTCCAGATTGATCATGCTTCAACGTGTTTCTTTTGGGCCTTGTGATATAAAATATGGAGTAAAATCTCTGCCCCACGATGACGAATAAAGCATGGATTTCTTTCAAGGATGTAGTGCAGAAGTTTATGGAAAATACAACTGACACGGACTACAAAAACATTTTAAATTAGCTGCATGTAATGCTCAAGGCAACATGACATTGAAAGTTCATTAGCTGAGGTCAGCACATACCATAAAAATGTACATGTTCAAAGATATACCTACACCTCTTAGTAGGTTCTAGACATCTAGAGCTAACAGAACTTTTATATTAATTCTAGAGTTGAAATGGTTGAACAGTTTTTTTGGAATACAGGGGAGTTAACCATTTTTTCTAGTAAATAGTTAAAGAGCTTAGATCCAAAGGCTATATCCTAGCTTACAACCCTTTCTTGTAAAAAAAATTGAAAAGCTGGGGATATGTAAGAAGACCACGACATTGCTATATATTCACAAAAAAATAATTGCTATCATCCGTTAAAATTTAAGGTGACAAGAATACATACTCTAGAAAGAATATATGGAACAGACTTTCCGGAAGGGTGAGGACTGGGTGCTCGAGGTTATTTTTCAGTCACTTTGCACCAGCCGGGCCTCCGCCGAGTCACTACAACAAATAGCAGTGATTTGTCACAGGCTAGTGCCTGCCGCTCCCAGATGCTCTCATAAGACATTTATTAAAAGTCCTTCAGACAAATTTGATGCGAATTACTACAAATGAGATAAGAGGATGGTATAACGGGATTATAGTAAAAGTTATTAATAATTAAATGTAATTATCCAGTCTCATTTTAAAAACAAAAAAGTGTAGAGAATGACAAATTTCCTTTAAGCTCTTTATATGTAAAATTAGTTATAGACTCATCAAATAGTCCCCCTCCACGGAAATCTTTAGTAAAAGGCGAAAGGCGCCACTCATCCCTATAATCCTCCTTGGAGACTGAAACGGCAGTGGCCTCGTGACCTGCTATAAACGCGTGACAGCGGGGGTCCTGGCAATGGCCAGTTACTCCAATCATGTCCTGAGCGTCTGTGGCTCTCGCGCTCTTGGTCAGCCTCCACTGGCTAGTATCCGGTGACGCGGCTGACGGAGGAGCGTGGGGGACTTCCCAAGCTCCGCTTTCTCTTCGCATGTGGATTTGGGAGGTCTCTGGGCTGTCTGTAAATATTGTATGAATGAGTGAGTGAATGATGAATTGTAAATATAGTATGAATGAGAGCGTTTATCGCAATTACTGATTGCCTTATAAAAGGCAGATTGTAATTATAGCCCAATAGAGAGTATAATAAAAAACTAAACTATATGTAAAATTAAAATTGGCTTATCCATCATTGATAATTGTGATTTAAGAACTCATTCTAACCTTCTGCGCAGTTCCACTCACTTAATATGTTCAGTTAAACATGTTCACATATACATACAACATATAAATATAAAAGATCTGCCCAGAAGCCCTTATATCCCGCAAGGGTTTCTCCAGCGTAGCTGGTTGGGAATAGTGGGCAAAGAAGCTCCCCTCAGTTCACTCTCCGATCACGAAGAATGGTTAGAGGACAAGAGAGCCACATACGCTCAGAACATGAGAGGGCATTTTAGCCAATAGATACAATAGATTTCCAGGCGGATTTTAAGTATGAGTGTTACTACATGAGGTGTATATTCGTAAATCTACTGGACACAAAACTCTGTAACTATGGCTCATTAATTACATTTTAACAATGGCAGTTTTCTTCAGTTATTGTACTAGTGAAAGGGACTGGGCAGGGTTGGCCTAAATTTTATAAATAGGACATTCTCACAGAAAAAAGGATTGATGACAAAGCCACTGAATAAAAATTTGAGAACATTTTTAATTACTTCGAAAGAAAAATTAATTAACGCAAGAAACAAATTAAAACATAATATTGAGCTTAGCTGAGTACTAAGTCATCCAAAAAGCAACTAATATAGAGGTTTGACTAGCTACAATACGAAATTAACGATTTGTCCCTTGATTATTTCATGTAGAACTGTGAGCTTTCCAGCTCACACTACAATCTACCATTAACATCAGTTTAATAGAACTACTTAAGAAGTCATTAACAGGCTCCTGCTACAAAACTGCCGACATTAAAACCTGTAGGAAGTACTGATTAAAGAATAGAAGTAAATTTTTATGTGTATGAATACAAATGTTGGAGTGCTTAGAAAAAATTGCTTCATACATGTAGGGAGCTCCAAATAAATTTTTTTCATTTCTTTCTATTTCCATGGATGGGTTCAAACAACGAATAAGGCGATCCATTACTTGATTCAAAACTGAATAAATTGGTTATTAAAAACTTGATGGTCAAGGGATGTTCACCATTTCCAGATAATTGTGACATGTAACAATTCCTCAACGAAACTTTTAAGAAGATTATTTTCGTTGGGTAGCCCAAAGGGAAGTGACAAACGTTAAGATTTAAAACTTTTATATTATAATTATAATAACTAGTGATCACAAAAATATTTTGTAACATTTGAGAGCTAACAATAATAATCCCGTAATTAGTGGAAGGGAATTTTAATAAAAATATTTATGGTAGTATTCTATTTATTTACATTTCTTTTCGTTATCGAGTTACATAGACGACTCAACAAGTAGACTGAAGCATGTTTTGTCCATACACCAAGCAGCTTTTTTTTTGCAATCATCGGACATCAAGATATTGTTCATAAATTTACTCCGTCCCTATTATTTATTTTATATATATTTCTTCAAATCCTATTTATTTTAAAGATCAGATGGGAGTAGCTGGAGAGGATTCATTTCTTTGAATAAATTATTTACTATATTCTGGTGTTTTTTTTAATTTATCAGTGTTGAGGCCTTTTTATAAAGTACTGTCAGTTCTCAGTTCCGTTTCCTGCTCAGTCGAACTGTCAGTTAATCCTGTGGTAAAGAAAAACGAAGAAGAAAACTGAAAGGGAGAGGGAAAACAGATAAGATGTACGAGCCTATTTGCCCAGTGTCCGTATCAGATTGGGCGAGGACGGTGGCATTTGGAGGTGCCGAGATCACGTATTCAGCTTGGTTGAATATATGTGTGAACATTTTAAAATACACTACGTTTTATTACATTGTACTCACCTCAATTATTACATTCTTTTACATTTTATTACATTCTTGAACTCTCAATTCCGATTCGTGACTCGAAACTGGTGTCAGGAGTGAATAGGGTAGACAACTGAAGGAGAAAAAAAAAACCTTTTCTTGACTGAAACGAAACTGAAACGGAACTGAGAAATGACAAGAGCGAATAAAAGGACTTTTCTGTTATAAGAGAGTTGTGCTCGTTATAATCGATTGATTTTAAGTTATTAAAAAAAAACTAATATGCAGCAGAATACATTGTAACAGCCGGAGCTTTGTCATGCTCGCAATAAGGCATTTACTTATACAAATTAAAAATAAATCCAAATTTAATGTATCAAATTAACAATATACATAGTCAACACTATATTTCAAATTTCATCTCAAAAAGATGCTTTGTGTTGATAAACGGGAGGTTTCCTGATATTGAATATTAACAATAAGCTTTAAATGTAATGTTATGAATTAATATTCTCAAAGAGAGAGAAATTTGACATAAATGGAACTGATAAATAATAAACGATTCTATTGAATGAAAAATGTACTGCTGATTAATAATTTTATGAGATCGACTTGTTATTTACTTAGGAAAACCGAAAGGTTGACGCATTCGTGTTCTGGAAGCAGTCATATCGATATATATCAGAAACTTCTACTGCCATGGGTAAGCTGGAGCAACAATCCAGCCAAGAACAGCACGAACTATCCGAGTGTTACCAAAAAAGCATTTCCAGAAATGCGAGCATATATATTCCCCACATGCCATACAAAAGAGAGTGGTGTCTCTCTTGTTTTTCCTCCGTTATTGACATCCCTTTTTATATCCCATACAAGAAACGTATACAGAGTTATAAAGGTGAACACTTCTACCTGACATTGTTGGGTTGATAGTGGCGTATTCGTCAGGTAATACCTCCACTACAGGTATACATCTTTTAGCATGTTAAATGCAAGAATTCGACGGGAAATTTGTGAGCAATTTAAAAACTGTAAATGTATTAAATTTTTTATTTATTTCATGTAAATAAAAGACATTTAGGTTGTCAAGGACCCCTTCAGATTTAATAAATTATAAGTTAAATTTACATTTGTTTTTATTAATAATTTAAACATACTATATTACAATATGCAGTATGCACTTAGCTTGCACACTAAATAATTTTAATATTTGTAAATTTCCCTAGCACAGTCATTGCACGGCACCACTCACCCCTATAAACCTCCTCGGAGATTAAAACGGCAGTGGCCTCGTGACCTGCTATAACTAAGTGATAGTGGGAGTCCTGGCAATGGCCAGTTTCTCTGATCAGGTCCTGAGCGGTAGTGGCTCTCGCGCTCTTGGTCAGCCTCCGCTGGCTCTTATCCAGTGACGCGGCTGACGTAGGAGCGTGGGGGACTTCCCAAGACTCCGTTTCCTCCTTCGCATGCGAGGGAGGTGACAACCTTGTGGACTTGGGGGGCCTCTGGGCTGTTTGTAAATATTGTACGAATGAGCGAGTGAATGATGAATTGTAAATATGGTATGAATGATAACATTTATCTCAATTACTTATTGCCTAATAAAAAGGCAGATTGTAATTTTATCTTAATAAACATTGTTTAAAAAAAAAAATCCTCAACAAAACAATACTTCACAACTTCTCCTTCCCATTTCGCTCCCAAAATCTAACTGCCCCAGGTACTCGACATATATCAGTAGTGGCTTTAACCGCAATGTATGGCGAAGATGGCAAGCTAGAACTTCTCCCGGTACACATCTCGCATATTTTAGTAAATCGTTCTGATCTCCTAAGTTACTTCCTGACAATTAAGAATAGTCTCCTTATCACTGAAACCCATAGACTATTCAACGAATTAAGTAATTAGTTATGAAATTATAACTGAACAGAGAGGACGGAGAGTTGTAGTGGAATGGACAGGGAACACGGAATGGGCCAGGAGCGGCCACTTTGAGCAACGGCCCCGCCATTTGTCAGAGGTGTCCAACTCCGGCTCTATTTACACCTGACAACTTTCTATTGGCCCCCAGCCAACTCGGCGGCCATCTGCAAACTGTTCTCGATGTCTGTTGTTTGACTTTATACGGATCTCGAAGTTTGAACGCCCTTCAGCGGCCCCGGACTCCGGCTCGTCCGCTCACTCGGGCCCCTCGGCTCGGCTCCGCAATTGTCCTGTTTGATATCACTTTTCGAGTGAGCCCCGCTAAGTGGAATGTAAATGCGATGAAATGTTTACCAAAACCAACCTTCTGTAAGTGCCTACATGTGTGCGTTCCAGAATAGCCTGATTGGCTGTTTCCTAGCAAAGTATTGAATATATTCCGACCAATAAAAATATGTTTATATTACATAGTACAGTTTCATTCGAGAATTTGTTTAAAGTAGTACTTATGTAAAAATTATATTTATAATACAGAGTACAGTTTCATTTGAGAATTTGTTTAAAGTAGTACTTACAAAAAAATTAAATTTATTCTTCTTCCATAACAGCGCTATGGAACCGTTTATTAATAACATGATCCACACTAATGCATACTAAATGTGTCACGTTAACAAAAAAGTCAAATGTCTAATTAATTAAGAATTTGTTTCTATTGTTACATATATTTACTGAAACATGTAATCAATACATAGTATTTGAAGCAGCGCTTAGAACATCGACTTATAACGTCTTAATACTTTTTTTTGGGAAAAAGGATAATTCACCAAAACCAATTTACTTGTTACTTTGTTAATCGGTCCAGTCACTGGGAGCCTTTACCTTGCGAAATTTGAATTTGAAGGCTGTTTTTCTTTAATCTTGTAGATATTAAGTAGATAAGATAAGATAAAGTAGTATGAAGAGGAGGGTTCGACCTCCTCCCTTCCCCGGTTTAATATTTGTTATCAAAAAAACCACGAAAACGTTTTTACGGTCAATCGTAGCAATAATTAATTTTTTTATCAATTCGGGAAAAAAAAAATAAAAGTTGCCACAACATCTGTTTGTAGCTTTTCCTGGCGAGCTAAATATTAGTTATTATACAGATCATCAATGTTGCGTTACATTTTCTTTACTTACCCCAATATGTGCGCATATAAAAAAAAGGTATATTGGTTGTGAATAATGATTATTGTAATGACAATTTGGGAGTCCAGTTGATTAAACTGTTTGAAGGTACTCATATATTTTTTAGTAGGTTTGCATGTAATATGAAACGGTATCGAATAAATACCAAATCAAATACCAACTAATATTTTTTGTAAAGATTTGTCAGTAAATATAAATTTATCCCTTAAATTTTCTTTCCCTCTCTGTCTCTGGTTGGTTTTATTTTGAGATATATTCGAAAATGGCTAGAGGTTTTTTTTTGATTTCTAGACGCTATCGCATATGGTTTATTGTTCCCCTATCAGGATAGTCTTTTATATTTGCGATTAGTGAACAACTTCAAATCTACGGATCAGTGAGCAAGTCGCTTTCAGGACGGTCGCTTCTGGATCTGTCACTGACAGGTCTGTTAGTAACTCTCCAACATAACCCTAAGTGCCGTGGAGTGCACCTGAACATGCAGTGAATCTGCATCATTAATTGGAATTTTCGATTCTATACTTAGAGCCAAACCTGCAATTGACTGCCAAACGTTATTATTCTCCAACGTAAAACACAATAAATTGTTCAAGTTTTCACGATTTCATTGATATTTTACTGCTTTGCGAAGTCGCCATTCATGTGTCAGATGAGAAGAAAAATATTTTTCCGAAATAGAAACGAGTATTTCTATCAGTTGTAATACTAATAAAAAATATATTACATTGATTTGTTTTAAAAAATATTTATTCCCAGGTTTCCATATCTTTATTGATTTAATTTACTGGTTTCGGCATTCTCATCTAAAGGTACCTAGAGATGACGCAACTACTGTAAATTTCTTGAACAATCTTGTCAAACGAAATAAGGACTATACCATATCATTGGATTTATTTTAACCGAATGAATTGACTGGAGAAAAGGCCAACAAACTACCGTAAAAAACTCGCATTTTTAAAAATCTGAAATTCACTTTATAAGCGATCATTACGTTCATTTAAAATCTTTCTGGAAATACTTTAATACAAAATTAGACTGAAAAAATGGCAATGACAAAGATGGTAGGAATAATAAAAACAGCAATGATTGTTTTTTAAATTTTTGTCATTCAAATTACTTTACACTGAAATCAAGCGTTCGATTGCTAGTTTGAGTAGTAATTACGCGAAAGGTAATTACAACAAGTTAGTAAATTAAGTGGCTTATTTGCATAACTGTTCTGATCTTCTATCTGTGTCAATCATGGATAGAGTGCATATTCATAAGAAGGAAGTTATGGATGATAAAGAAAACACAAACACTACTGATACTTTTGTATACATAACTACCTTTATTTTATATAATATAATATATAGTTATTTTATATAACATCTAACTTGTAACTAACAGAACGTTCGGGTCACCTCAATCTGCGAAGATCTGACTTGGAAATGTCCTGTCCCAATGGGCTTACTTGCTTCCTCAAAAAAGTATTATTATTACAAATAATTATACTCCCAATGTCCCAAATGGTGCATTATTTGAAGAATTAATCACCCTTGACCGTTACTTATCCACATATCACAATGCCTTCTGCACTTAATTTAAATAGATATCTAAACTTAGATAGATTCAAAAATATAATTACAATAAGCTGTAATTACAGAGTGAGGATGCTTGAATTACTGATTTAAAAAGAAAAATTAGTTGAATATTCTATTATTAAGGTCTGTAGCTCTGATATTAAGGCAGTTCCGTTTCCACCTGTTATAGATGGAAAGATTGACTAATTAAACCTTGAGGTATAATGCGGTGGCACCTGTTGCAGGCTGATGGGGTCTCGTATACACGATATCTAATATGAGCTGAGAGCTGTCTCGCAATGTAGCGAATCGCACAGATTATGGAAACGACGGGGCATTATTTCATCATGGACTAATTAAGATTCCCCTCAGCTGTGCTGTGATTTGTTCCGACGGTCGGTTCAAAAAGATTTGTGAAATTGTATCGTATGTTCAATCTGCAGTGAACAGCGCGCAGATACAATGGAGCGGTCGTTGATGTGCTTCGAGGTGACATTGGGGGCTCATAAAATATAAATAAAATGGGTAATAAAACCATTCACTAGCTTAGAAGAGAGCTTTAACCCAGCTCAGAGCGGCAAATGGAATTAGGCAGTTTCTCCAACAGATAAACCGTACTCGTCAGGCAATTAAATGTCATACTGGATATTCACAAGCATGTAATAAAGATTTTGTAAATACAGTTTGTCCCTGTCACATTAGTGGTTAAGCACTTTTACTTAATTAAAAACAAATCAATCTCAATTTCAATTATAAAAATTCCTGCAAACAGTGATTAAAAATCATGGAATAGTGAAATGGCACGAAAGAACAGGATCAGCTTAATCTTTTTCACGGGTTAGTTAAATCTTATCTCCCGGTCTTCCCAGTGTGCGTGAAACAAGAAAAATGACAACATAAACAATAATTGTTTTTATTAGATGATCCGAGATCAACAATAGGAATACAAAGAATAATATTTCGAGTAGATATTAGAAAATCAATAGAAACCATTCATTTATTTTATAAGACAATATTACTCAGTTTCCTAATGGCCAAGATTGTAAGCTTAGAAAAAAACCTGGTTAAAACTTACGGGCAACAATGACTCTTGTGCGAAATACCCTAACAAAAATAAAACAACCAAGGTTTAGCTCTAGTAGGTTTTCTGGAAAATAAAACAAAGAAGAAAAATGTTTTTTTTTTGCGCTATCAAAGCTGAGAATGTGAATGGTTCTATTAATAAAAATAATGACTGATAAAATAAAATTGGAAGAAAAGAAAATGTAGAAGCTGTCTGTGTTAGAACATACCAGGTTAAACAGAAAAACAAGCTCAAACATTAGCCCAGAATTTGTAAATATATTTTATTAGCGTCTATTGTTACTATCATTATCTCTTTGTTATAAAGAGTTTTTTTTTTATGTAATTTGTTTGAAATGCTAATAATATTTTTCTTCTATTTTATTAAACATTTTTTATTTATGACTGTTCTGGGACCAAGTTGCCAAGTTGAATTATTAGAATAATTTTTTTTTATCATTAGTATCATTCGTCAATTAAATGTAACATTGCGTGATGTGAAAAAAGTTTTTTTAAGTGGTCGTGAGTTTAAAATCAAGTGAGTTTAGACTCAAAAAATTGCGTTTATGGCTGGTCCCATAGCAAGGGACGAGTGATGGCTAAATTTCATTTTTCGTAACGTAATTTTCGTTTATAGTATGAATTCAAGCCTTTATTTTTTCAATTATTTAAAGTAATAATTAATGCAGTTGTTAATAAAGCTGTCATATATTCATATCATATCATAGTTCATATATTTTGTATTATCGACTATTATTATTTCATCCTCTTGTCTATTAATGAACCCTAATTGAAAGTAAATTAAAATCAACTCTTCACTCAAGGGACATAATTATAGAGAAAATAAATAAGTTAATTACATCAAAATAAGGTTAAATTTTAGCAAATAAGAGCAGACAAGAGGGGTATATATATTGATTATTGTACTTTCTAATCGTAGAGTAAGGGCACCTCCTGGTTTGTAGTTTAGCATAAGGGTTCCAATGCACCCACCCCCGGTTGACTTTTTGGATGTCCTGGCCGTGTTGAATTCAGTTCAATCCCGTAAGATGGCTAACATTGAATTATTAATTAATTTTAATACGTCAGTTTACTATGATGCACCAGGTTCCGGCTTGTTAAAGTGAAGTAAATGCTTATGTATAGTTAATTTTTTTGTAGGCATATTGGTTTTGTTCCAAGCTATCTCTATTCAAATCCGGCCATCAGCGCTCCGATACTCCAGGTGAGGCGGGAGCTCCATCAGGCCGGTATGTAAAACAATCTGGACGGAGGCCTCCATATCGGCGAGGTAAGCGACAGAGGATCCGCGCTCGAGATTGAAATATGATGCAGTCGGGGTGAAATTGATGACGGGGCCACTTCATTTGTCAGAGCCTCGCGCCGACAGCCCAACACTTCAGAAAAATATCTGGGGGCACTCTCCCTCTTCGACCGGCACTTAATAGTTCTGTTGCACCATTAATAATGGATAATGTTCCGTAAAGAACATTTGAATTAATCTCGAAATGATGATTATTTTATAACTGGGCCCCGTTTGAGATATATCCAAATCTGTTCTGTTGATGATTGGTTATGAATTGTGATGGATTAAATAAACAATGTTTCTTCTCCTAAGAGTAGCTAATCGTAACCAAAGTCTTATTGATCCTGAAAGGATAGTAAAAGTACATTTCAGATTAACTTGCGTTAAGATTTCAGACCAAATAAAATTAACAGGTGGGTGTTTTAACCCCTTTGAATTTCACAATGTGAAAATATGAACAATCAATGAACAAGAACTAACAATTTTTTCTCCTCATTCTACTATGCGCAGATACATTTGAAGGAGGTTGGGTTACGTATAAAAGATTGAGAGTTAAGAGGAAAATACATAAATACATTACAAGGTGATGGGACTCACCTTCGGTTTACTATGTAGGAAACTAAAAACTAAAACCTAAGACTAAAGCGTTCCAGTCGCGACAGCGTCCTGCCATCGCTGGGGGAACGGAGTGGGGGCTATCGTGTTAAACACCGGGTTTGTCAAGTATTGCAGGGAGTCGAAAAAGACAGGTGGGCGGAAAAGATTGACATTATGATAATTTGTGTAATAGCATGACTGAGAGGGAGCACAGCTTGGACCATACACAAATACAGTCTGATGAACACAGATATTTAATAATCCGCTTGCTCATTTGTTTCTTCCCAATAGTTAAATACTTCGTATTTAGGTACGTATTACGTTCAGAGGTATTTCAAGTTCAGCCATACCGTCGCTTACTTTACAAACTTTGTGTTCGAGGGCGTTATGTGTTGTCAAAGAGTAGTTCCTGATACTACCTGTGTTGGCTCTTGCCAACAGAGAGCACTGGGATCGAGATTTTCCTTCACAAAATCCTCACCACTTGCCCATTCTTACAATCACACAGACAAATATCCTCAACATTTTATTACACCACATTGGTCAATGAAATTGAATTAAAATCCATTTCAGATAAGAAACTCACTGTTGTAGATGACAAACTGTTATCTTTAGTCATGCCGTATGTTTCAGTTACGACACCATAACTGGAAGTATGTTTGACAATCAAATTTAAAAAAAAAATCCACATGGGTTTTCATTCTCATTTCCCACTTATCTGTAGTCAAACTGGTTGGAAGGTATTTAAGATTTCACAATTTAATTTTCCTCTATGTGGGCAAGTCACCAGCAAAAATAATTTTAATCCAACTACTAAAAAAGATCTTTTGGGAGTAACCAATACCATTTTTTGTTCCACCAATTTATATTCAGTAGGTTTATTGACTATACTCGCAAACAACTAATGTTCAATAAGTATTTAAAAACTCAAGCGAGTGTTTGTGAACCCCTTTGGAATTTGTTTGTTCATTTCATATTTTGTGGACAATGCTTTTTATTAAAATGAGTAATGAATAACAAGTAGTCCTTAACAAAACCATAAGGGAGTTGTTTGTTTTATGCCTGAGTTGAACGGCTTCTACTCAATATTTTACAAAGGTACGTCTGCTGCACATTCCAATGAGTCTTACTGTCGCCATTCGAACGTTTGTTCGCTACTCGGAAATAAGAAAATAATCAACCTTTTTTTTAATTGATAAATATATATTAATTAACTCTTTTTTATTTGTTTATTGAACATCTATATAACAAAACTCCAAGTTTGTTTTAAAAAAAAATCATTTCCCGTAAGTTTATTGTTGAAACCACATCATATTATCAATAAAACAGAAGAATAAATCTTCATATAGTTGCTTCTTCAAATAAGTTCCGAATGAATATCAAAACTCTCCTTTGGTCTAAAACCCCACCCTAAACCATAAATTGTAACCCTTAATGGTTTGTAGCAACATTATAACCAATCTGGACTTATAGACTTAAATTATAGTGGTCAGCTTAATCCTAAAACACCAAGCGCTTACTATCCATCCAATAGTAAAGTTCTAAGAACATCAGTTAATGCAATTTTTCACTAATACGACTCTTTATACTATGACTACAGAACTCCCACCATCAAAGATCATAATTCATGACATTCCATCATAAAGTATCTTACCATCCAAATCCTCTAACAAGATCGCTTTAAAGTATCACCATAATTTAAGTCTATAACCTTCAAAAACACCTTGACGAGATCGAGTATTGGTGTAATCAATGGCGGATCAAAGTTAATGAGGCAAAATGTTCCCACATTACCTTCACCCTTTGTCGCAAGACTTGTCCACTAGTTTATTTTAATTCTATTCCTCTCCCTGTATTCGAGACAGTACGATACTTAGGCTTCCATCTCGACAAACGACTGACCTGGAACCCACATACGAGACTAAAAAGACAAGAACTAAACAGACGCTTTGGACAACTGTACAGACTACTTCAAAGGACAACTACTAATCTACAAAGTTATACTTAAACCAATCTGGACATACGGAATAGAGCTATGGGGGACAGCAAAAAAGTCGAACATCAACCGTATCCAATCCTTTCAATCAAAAGTCCTGAGAACAATAGTAAATGCCCCTTATTATGTCAGCAACGAAACCCTTCATAACGACCTAAATATACCCAACATTCTAGAACTCATCCCTTCCATGTTCATGAAATTCCACAGTAGCCTTTCCAACCACCCTAATCCTGTAGCACAGTCATTGCACTGCGCCACTCATCCCTATAATCCTCCTCGGAGACTGAAGTGGCAGTGGCCTCGTGACCTGCTATAAACGCGTGACAGCGGGGGTCCTGGCAATGGCCAGTTACTCCAATCATGTCCTGAGCGTCTGTGGCTCTCGCGCTCTTGGTTAGCCTCCACTGGCTAGTATCCGGTGACGTGGCTGGTGGGGGAGCGTTGGGGACTTCCCAAGACTCCGCTTCTTCTTTCGCTTGCGAGGGAGGCAACAACCGTGTGGACTTGGGGGGCCCTTGGGCTGTTTTTAATTGTTTGTAAATATTGTATGAATGTGCATACGAATGATGAATTGTAAATATGGTATGAATGAGAGCGTTTATCGCAATTACTGATTGCCTTATAAAAGGCAGATTGTAATTATAACCCAATAAAAAGTATAAATCAGTAATTTCAAGTATCACCAATCACTCCTCGGAGACTGAAGTGAAATTGGTCTCATGATTTTCCGTTATATATAATAGATAGTCATTGGGAGTTATGGCATTAAGTTATTTCTTAATTATATTCTGGTTACGAACTGGGGGATCCCTGGGCTGTGTATTGTATTCTAAATTCACTATGAACGAATGAAATGAAAAATGTAAATTTGATAATATGGCATAAATGCCGAAATTTATCAAAATTATCAGTTTCCCTTTTAGGGTAGATTGTAATGGTTCAAATAATGGTTTATAAAAGCAAACAATTCCCTCAGATAGCTCAAAAAACCCACAGCCGTATATACCGTAAAAACCCTCACTGCTGCTAGAAGTGTATAACTTTGCCTATCTCCATATATAATCCATCACAGTGTCAAAGGAGCGTCAACGTTTGGTTAAATGTGTTAAACGTCTAGCTTAATCAAGTTGGCGGTGGAATGTCAACCATGGCTTCAAGTGTATTAAGTGGTTATATTAGTTGGTAACGAGTTTATTAGAGCAGGATGATAGTAGCATTTGAGTCAGCTCCAGCTGACTCAGTTCCGTCCGGATATAAACGAAACAAGTTCCAAACATAATGTATTATATCTATAGTTTGAGTGACAGGCTATTGTATAGCATCTTGGTGCTCACTGGACCACATACTCAAATCACAGCTGACGTGCACAACAATATAATCTGCATCACAACAAAATGGGAATTCTAGGCTTGATACCGAGACTTGATACTCATTTACAATTTTCATGGCACTAAGTTATGAGCCCACATTAAGTTACGTAGTTCCTTCAAATAATCCAAAATAAATTTCTAACACCAATATTTGACAAAAATAGTTAAGTTGGACGAAATGTCTACAGCTTATTATATTCAGGATATTTTAACATAAATAACCACATAATCTATATAAATTATGAAAATAGCTGATAATGATTAAGGAATGTTCATAACATATTTCTAAAGTTTATTTATTAATTGCTTTTTGCGACGTTTCGGCCTACCACCAGTCCATCCTCAGGAAAAACCCGAATCTGTATCAGTGAACAGCGAGAATCCATTGCTTAAAAATATTGCTAACATCGATAAATTCCCTAGAAATAAAGGCTTAGGGCATTCTATATATTGAAGAAATGTTTATTTATTAGCATCTAGTTTTTATTTTTTGTGTTAGCTTTTTTTGTTTTCCTATTCATTTTATCTAAATTAAAATGAACGTGTAATTCAATCAAACTCTCAATGAAGATATATGAATGGTTTTTACTCACAGCCTCCGATCATTCCTCGTGTCCTTAGAATGAGAATGCATGTCCTGTACTGCCGGCTTAGACTGGGCCTTCCCATGCCTTCGGGCGTAGTTCTCTCTATCGCGCTCATAACATATATACTTTCTTTTAACCCAAAATCTTGTTATAAAATTTCTTTCCAAGAACTGTGAAATAAAAAAAATTAAAATATCTGCCATAAAACCAAATCGAGGAGAGACCGTACATATGCGGGAATCAATGACTCATGTGATTCACATGCCCAAAGAAAACAAAAAAAAAATAAAAGAATACTTTATGCTTAATCGTCAGCGATAAAGCTCTTTTTGGACTAGATTGCTTGCATATTAGCATAAGATCGTTTTTATTATAAAAATTTAAAAAATTAATTTATGTGATATTATATTGATTTTTTTAGCTGTAAATAGTTATTTAATAATCCTTGTTTAGTTATTGTTATCGTATTTGTCTAATACTTTTGTATTTTTTTCAGGTAATTGAAATGCTCTAGTTAGGTGTTTTAAGCTCTCAAAAGAAGAACACAATGACTCGTGTAAGTAGGAAAAAGTTTTAACATAGCTTTAGAAGTAAAAGTCATTTTCGATCCGGGTCACAAGGGTAGGTACAATGACTTCCTCGTTGAGGTCGATAAGTTGAGCAAGTGGAAGTGAGATATTTTCCTTGCCTGTTTGAAGGGCCTGCCTTTGAAGTGAGTGGGGACTGCAACCTGGTATTGTTCACCTCAGGGCCCTTTGAGTGCTCCGGTTGGCTTATGCAATACTTTTAAAGAGGGCGCTTTCACAGCCCTTTCGCTGACTGGGTCTATCCCTTTAGCCGAGCATCGCGTCTATCGTTTACAATGGTTTGACACAGATATAGCTACAAATTTAAATTAAATTTGTGTGAAATGTAAACGTTTGAGCATTGCTATTACGATTTTTTAAAACTCAAGGGTCTACGAAAAAAAATTGGACATTTTGATGATAATTGAGAGTTGGATTTATCATTGAGTGTGAATAAAAAAAAAGTATGAATTGAAATCAAATTACTAGGAGATTATATTATTTTTCATAGTGTATGAATGAGCGAGTGAATGAAAAATAATATGATATGAATGAGAACTTAGAACACAATTACTCATGGCCCGATAAGGCAGATTGTAATTTTATCACAATAAAGGTTTTGTTAAAAAAAAAAAGTTTTTATATTTTGAATCATAAAAAAGAAAAGTAGCTGGGAATTATTGAGTGTCCTCTCATCCCTAGTAACGAAACGACTTTGGAATTGATGAGGGTAAAATATACTGAGGAGTTTACTTAGGTTCGAATTATCAAGAGCCGACGGTATTTTGAACTGTAATCAGTACATGCATATCTGGAGGTAATGTAAACAGATATAGGTGGTTTCAGTCGACAATGGAGGTCTATGTTTGATAGATAATGATATGTGAGTAATTCAGCATAACTTATAAGGGTTATTATTTACCGATCGGGAGAAAGAAAATTTTATCCAGAAATATAAATATAAAACTGTAGCCTCAACAAGATTTATTACTGCTATACCGAAACAATAAATTAAGCTGAAGGGGTAAGCTTACACACATTTAGTTACTATAAATACCCCTTATTCGTTCTTTATTGATGAAAATCATAATTTCCAAAACATGACTTTCACTTACATAAATATATAAAATGTCTCGTTTGTTTGTTCACTAACGCCCATATGTGCCCCCTTTTAGGGATGAAAGGCAAGCTATGGTATGGACAGAAGAATGAAGACATTGTCCATTCCGGGATTTGGACCAAAAACATCATCACGTAATGAAATTAGGCTAACTGCCACTTTACAAAAGATTCTTATAAAAAGCGCGTTGTTTTGAAAAGCGTATTTACGGTTCAAACAGATATTTTCTTGTCACTAGGAGGAGAAATGTCCAGGATACTCGTAGCTCGGCGGTATTTAATATTGCAAAACGGAAGTAAAGTCCTCCCCCCACTCCCATCCCCCCCAAAAAAATATGTAAGACTTAATGCCTGGCCTTTTAAACCGTTGCTATAATTTAAAACAGCTTTCATAGTTACTGGGATCTTAGCCAGATATCTATTTACGAGACCTACTTTTCGGAGCTGTTTCCTTTTGTCCCTCCAGAAGGGTAAAACACATTCTTTTCAGACCCCGGACTCAAAATATTTTTTATACATACAACTTAAAGATGCTTTAGATTTACCAACGAAATAAAATTCAAAATGTCTTCAACTGACACTTATTTAACGAACTCAAGTGTACTTGAACATAATGGATAAATAATTATCCATGTTATTCTTTAAATATGATCATAAACTAACTATAAAATTATTGATTAATATTAAAATGAAAAAAAAGAACTCTAATTCAGAAAAACCAATATAGAAAAAATTCGTCCTTTGGCGATAGTAGTTCAGATTGATTGTCCTATCAATCGTTGAGAAGTTCATTGGTAGCTCTGGTGTTATTGTTATTAAATGTTAGGCCAATGTTACTCAGAAGTTCTGCAGGGCTTTGTAAATGGCGAATAACAATCGTAAAAAAACCATTAATATCTTGACCCTTATCAATATCAACACTTATATGTTATTATTTCAGAATAATTTGGGATAATATAATAGTATATAATAACCCTAATAATATGGATATCAATGACCTGGAGCAGTACAAATGTTTGAACAAACTCAGTAATGGATTGAATAGATTTAATATTTAGAATTCGATATCTGCCCGAAAACTTTCTGCCTGTGGCGAGAGGGAGGGGGAGGGTAAGGGTACAAACATCACTGCACCGCACACAAACATTTACAATTTTCCCATAAACTAATGGTACATCGATATTTTTACGTTGAACGTGTCTTCCCGAACAGCGATCATTAAATCGTTTTTTTTTTTTTAAATACGTCTGTTTTTCGTAAGACATATACATATCAGTAATCTACCATTGAACTACTAAATTAATAAAAAAATCTATTAGAACTTAATATTTTTTCTTCTGTTCTAGAGAACGAAAACATAAATCATAATCGATATCTCTTACATTCAGTTATTAGTATTTATTATTTAGTATACTATTTAGGGAATTTGAAGATGTTTAAATTATTGATTTTTCTTATTTTCCAGCGAGTTAGGCAAGTAGTATTTTTACTAGACTACAAGTCATTTCGATTAAATATCCACTCTATCTTGTCTACCCTGTACACTTAATCATCTCATTTTTAATACTGCTACTTAATTCTTGCAGTTGAAAACCTGATTACAACTATTGTATTAGTAACATTACAATTTATAAAAGTAATTAATCAGATTTTATTTCTTGAGTAAATATTATACATATTTTAAAAGAATTGCTTGTTAAGTTGTTAGTTAGATTTTCTTGGTTAAAGATAGCAGATAAATATGCTATGATGGTAGGAAAAGGTGATCAATAACAGTATTAAACATACAGTGTCACATGTTACGTTCGTATCGTTGAAAATTTGTCACAGTTAGTCAGCCGTTTTTGATTCTATATTATATTATTTATTCTATAAAGTAAATTATTGTTGTTTCGGCACTGCGATTGACCGCCTTTGTGATAATAACACTGCCCTGTGGGAAGTTACTTTAGTGTTTATTAAAAAAACTTATAATTGGGCCGAGTGTATAAATCTGCAGATAGATGCGTCATTAAAAATTACTTACATAATCGTTAAACGAATGTATTCTTTACTACGTCACTGATTCCAGAGGGGATAATTAGTATATTCTGTAACTATCTATACGTGTAACGTAATATGTATCACATAATCATGTAAATATGTATCACAAAATATGTGTATTGAATAATACATTACTCAATGAATTCATCCCTTATTTTAAGTTATTGTTATTAACTTACAAATGTATATTTAATTTTAGAGAATCTTCCCAGAAAAATATTAAATTATTATGAATGTTGGGTAATAAATCAAGAAGGGGTGGTGGTTAAATGAATGAGATAAATGACTAAAGGGAATGTAAATCAAACGTTTCGAAGCAACCTCCTGGAATATAGATAATTTATTACTGTACCAATATAATATATGTTCCGGCGTACAATAGGGCTATAGAGATAATGGAAGAACCGATAAATACTTTATTTCTTCTAAAATCTGTAAAATTTTGTCGTCTGAAAATAAAGGATCTGCAAGAAAGAAAATACTTGGGCTGATTTATTTCGCCATTACATAAGCTTCGGGTCAATCCCAGGTCAAACTAATTTACTAACTAAACTACTTGGACAATTTTTTTTTAATTTATAAGATGTATCCATTGCTTTTTGGGTTTGTATTCATAGGATTTTGGTTTATAGCAGAATATAAATACTCTAATCATATTTACATCCTTAAACATTTTAATTGAATTTATTAAATCAACACACACAAAAAAAAAGACAAAAATAACTAAAAATTATCTATAAACTTTAACTATTCTATTAACAACTAACCGTACGAACCAACATAGACTCACCCAAGCCTGGGTGATTTTTTCTTCCTTTTTGTTTTGGTATTGACAACTAGTATTCAAAATAACTATTTTGTTTTAGACCAAACTTCAATGTTAGAATACATATATGAATTGTTATCCTTTGAAAAAAATACTATTACAGAAAAAACTGTAATGGTAATCTTTAGGTATATGCACCGTTACAATGTACTTGCATATTCATTAAATGTTAGTATCGTTGTCTAGTCTTGATTTAAGTGAATGTTTTAATAACTATTATTTTATATGAAAATGTATTAGTTTTACACCTTACCGTATTTTTTTTTTTGAAACTTTACCCAAAACGTTTCTTGAGAAGTTAAATATTTAAACTAGGCATGCTTGATAATTCTCAATTATTAATTATTGAAAAGCTTCACTTGAATTTTCAAGTATAAATAAACAAAAATTGTAATTTTCTCTTATATGATTATTGTTTTTATCTGAAACGTTTTATCTCAATTATCAGGAAATACACAGTACTTAATTATAAAGATGTTATTATTGCAAATATCAACTCTTGAACCTGTCCGAGAGAATCATCCACGTACATCTCTCTGAGCACTGCGAGACGCAAGAAGTCATCCCACCAGAGCAGACTGGTTTTAGCACAGGCTTAAGTGCGAACAACAACCTGGTGAGACTGCAACACCACGTCGCATCGAACGTCCGAAGCAACAGAGCTACCGCAATGATTTCTCTGGACTGTTCGAAAGCCTTCGACTCAGTGGACCACTACATCCTACTCTAACGTCTGAGGGAATACGAATTCTCGGATCAGCTACTGAACCTGATGACTTCATACCTTGCAGGCAGAACTTTTTCGGTTCGGATAGGCACCACGTCTACGACCCGAAGAAAATACACTGTCGGTGTCCCCCAAGGATCAGTACTAGGCCCCCTGCTGTTCAACATCTACACTGCCTACATCGTAGGAGCCTCGTACCCTAACTGCGAGGTATCGGCTTATGCAGACGACATAGGTGTCTACAGCACTAGCATTAATCCAACCAGAGCCCTGAAATTAGCTGAGAGCGCCAGTCAACACACTGCTGTGAAACTCAACGCCGTCAACATCAAAGTCAACCCGGCCAAGAGTCTTAGACCGTCTTAGACGGCCAAGAGTGCACCGTGAGCAACAAGCTGTGCTTGTTTAAGTTAAGTTAAAGACACTTGTCGTTCACGACACATCTCAGCAAGAAATTAAAGAGTGTTAGGAAAAATGTCTACAGCCTAGGACACCTACTTCACAGCCTGGCTCTATCGGTACGCCTCAAGCTGCTGATATACCAGAGCGTCCTGAGACCTGCTTTAATGTACGGGACCCCACTGTTCAAGCATCTAACTCCTAACACTCTAAAAACGCCCCAGCAATTTCAGAACAGAGTTCTCCGTGCCTCCCTCACACACACCCCGTTCCACCGAATAAAGGCAAACGACATCCACGAAAAATTTGAAGTGCTCACCCTCTCCCGGCCGACTTAACCGAAGCCAGAATACCCCTTCTACCTGCTCAGGGTAGGACGATTCCCCGGCCGATAGGCCGACTCAGTGCAGCCCCCTACAGGGTCCAAGGCCAGGTGTGACCTGGCTGGCTTCAAACCAATGCCTAGTACCCCTAGGTTCCACCATAGGTAGACTCTCACTACCTTCCCGAATCCACCTGCCCCTCTTTTAGGCATCCCACACCCCATATCCTTCTCATACTACCTTCAAATGGGACTCCCCTTAGTGAAAGGCGCACCCATCATCACAAATAATTTCCTTTTTTTTTTCTACATTCTATATTCCAGTCGAGAGCTAAGTAAAAAAAAAAAAAAGTAGCAAATATAAAATAACAATGAATCGGGACGTGACAAATATTTTTTTTTGGTTTGTAGCTCTATTAATCAGATTTACGTTTTACAGAATATAGATTCTTTAACAACTTGAATCTATTTACAAAACTACAGTTCGTCCTTATTATGTTTACTGTAGCGTTACTTTAATTTATGCAATTGTTTTGTGGATATACAATATTTTTCTGTTGAAATCTGATATACATGATTCAATGTTTTTGAGAACTTAAAAAGTGATGGGGCCCACCTTATGGATTGTAACTAATACTAACTTACCCCTAAGTTTCCCGGAAAGTATGTTGCCTTCGATGCAGGAAGGTTTGTGGAGATATGGTGTTAAACACTGGGTTTGTGAGGTTCTGAAACGAGTTCAAACACTTGATATGTTCCCGGTGGATGAACTCATCCTAGATCGGTGGATAGTGGACTGTCACGCTAATCAACGGGTCCAGGATGGCGAGCTACAGCCTCTCGCGAGGATAGCGTCATGGTTTATAGTCGAATGGTTGACCTCAATCTCATCGCAGCGATTAGAAATTTATGGAGACTTAAGGCCGTATTGTGAGCAAAGTGAATATTCAGAAGGGTTCCGTAGAGGAGACCTGGCCGGAGGTAACATTTATATGTCATCAGTTTATAGTAGTGACACGCTAGGTGAAGTCAATAAGTTCGAAATTCAAAAAGACTTGAGGAGTACTTTCACTATATTATTCCTAAGATGGGTAGAGAAATGGAGGAGCCTATCCGTTTGTATGCCATTTAGTACATACAGAAAGCTGGGGAGTTCTCTTATCCTCCTTTTGCATTGGATTTTGGCAAGGATTTTTTTATCTTTTGGTGGAAGAAGATTACGCAGTAAGTCATTCAGGAGCTAACACAAGCGTTAAAGGCTTACATTTTTTTTTCCCCCGTAGCCCCTTTAAATTTACAGATAATTATATATAATTATAGATCCTCATGAATCTATTTACAAATTATTTTTGTATTTCCTGTAGCATTGCTACATTATATACAGGTTTTGTTATTTTATAAAAATTATATAATGAATAAACAAGTATAATGATATACATTATACGTGATTGGACTAAACTGACTAATAAATGATGGGGCTCACCTTTTTGATCAACCTTAAAACTAACTTACATACTAATTCTTAACCTATTTTTTCCCCGATAGTCTGTTGCCATCAATGCGGGAGGGGTGGTGGGGTCATCGTGTTAAACACTGGGTTTGTCAGGTGCTGCAATGAGTCAAAAAACTTAATGTGTCTCCAGCGGATGAACTCAACCACCGACGGCACACCAAGCAACGGGTGCAGGTCAGCGTTCTTCAACCTCTCGAAAGAGGTATGTCGGACCACTTTTCGCATGATCCCATTCTGGAAATGTTGGAGACATTTGGCTGTATTGTCAGTCAAGTGGGTAAATAGCGGGGCACCGTACAGCAGAGCTGGCCGGAGGACACATGTATAGATCATCAGTTAGAGACGAAGCGACAGGTTGGGTGAAGTTAGCAAGTGCGATAGCCGGTAAGACCTTTGTTTGTCGTACTTTTTCTATTTTATTGCTAAAATGAGTAGAGAAATGGAGATACCGAGAAAGAATTCATCCGTAACAACGCATAAATATTACTATGTATAAAATTGATCAACATAACGTCTAAGTAAATACTTTACGAGAATGAAATACGGCCAGTTTTAGCTAATAGTAAACAATTCGGCTAACTTTAATGTTAAATTCTGTTCACTGATTAAAATCGCTGAAAATATACCTGCCAATCGGTTTCTCTTTTTCTTTCTTCAAGTATTATAAAGTTCATAATGGAAAATAAGTACTTTCTCAGCGAAGTAGATAAAGTTTAGTTCTAAACTTTAGCTGAAGTAGAGGAAAGTCAGAGCATTAATAAAAAGTTGATGGCTATCAAGTCATTATTTTTGACATTTTCCGGTGGTTTAAGGGTAAACAGATAACTATATGCTTTATAATAAATAATTATGAGACCTTGAGTAAAAAACAAAACCGTAATTAATATTTGAATAATTCCTGTGTTCAATTGTAAATGGCTTGTTATGTTGCGTGTTAAGCCAAAAAAAAATAAACGTATCGAAAGTCATTTTTGGTTTATTTACGGAACAAAAACGGACACGAACAGACTTTAGTGTCAATTCGAATAACTGTGAAATATGTTTTAAGTGATTCGAGACATACACTGTCAGAGCTATTTAAGAAAATGATACCAAAAAAAAAGTTTATGGTTGGAAGCTTATTTTTTGAAAAGGTGACTGTATATTTTCACGCGTTATCGCAACACCTTTGGGCTCTTTACTTCCTCCACAGTTTTGAGCGAGCCGTTATCTCTTCTAGCCCATAACCCAGTCATGGAAGCGGTTATTAATCAAAAGAACCGGTTTAAAAAAATAAAATAAAAGTGGTACTGGAGAGTACTGCCGTTATAAATACTTTGGCTCTTGGTTTTTCTGCGTAAATATTTTGTATTTAAAATATCGCATTATCTTGTTAAAGGTTACATTGAGTTTGTAAGTAGAGATTTTTCCGGAAAAATACTATGATTCTTTCGTCGAATATGCCGGGGAAACATAACAACTCAAATAGAATATTTAAAGTCTCGATCATCGATTCAAATTTAGCCGAAGCAAACTTGACAGCGAATAAAAAAAAAAGAAGGGATTAAGCCTATCGTTCCATTTTTTTTCAAAGTTGGATTATATCAGTTGGAATAATGTATGCATAACGTATCATGAGGGTGAATCAATACGTAAATTATTCGCATGACCAGCACATGGCTGCTTAACATTACTAATGAGACCCTGATTACAATACAAGGTGAAATCATTGCCTGATGGTTTTATGGATTTCACTACATTATTCGCTCTCTGTAAAGTAGTAAACAATTCTTATTTAAATATGTATTTTACCTTATTAAAATCCTTTTTGTAAATACTGTATGAATGAGCGAGTGAATAAAAATTGTAAATATGTTATGAATTAGAACATTGATCACAATTACTTATTGCCCATTAAGGCACATTGTTATTTTATCACAATAAATATGTTTCTCTCCCTCTCTCAGATGGATGGACATAAAAAAAAGTAGCATGAAGAAGTTAAATGAAGCCTAAAATATTAAAACTAACACAAAACAAATAACACACAAACAAGCTAAATATACAACAGTAAAAACCAAGGAAGGTGTGGCCCAAATATCTATTAAAAAATATATATAATTAATGAATAATATGCTATTAAAAATGATGAAAAATGGCGTATGAATGTCATTATAAACTATATAAACAAACAAAAAATGCACACATATGTAATAAAAAACTGTATAATGTATAAATCAATGTTTTTCAGAACATCTGGAAGCTCTTTTAAAAGAGAATTTTTTTATCCTAGCAGGTGTCAGATGTCCGTTTATTAAGAATAGTGTTATTTTTTCATTACTAACTTCAACTGGTGCATTGAATCGATCCTTCTTTTTTTTAGCATTAGTCAATGTTTATTTATGCGAAAAAATTATTGCGATAACTATATTCGCTATTATTTTTATTTTAAGGGTAGTAATGTAAGGGGAGTTAAAAAATTCAAAAATTATTTATAACGTTTCATAAAACAAATTCCAGGTTTCTATATCGCCTTGTGCGTAAATTTGTGTATTTAAAATATTTCATAGCATGATTGCCTGGAGAGTTTTATTGAAATCGAAATGAGTATATTCCTAATGTAAACAATGAGTTACAATAACATGGTTCGGGATTCATTGTTCGGTGAAGGGTGGTATTCATTCCGGGTTTATCTTTCTATGCTGGTTTCCACGTCTTTTTTCTGCTCTAGTAACCATTGAACTCAACTGAATGAATGAATGACAAAGGCAAAGGCTTCTCTCTCTGTCTCCTTCCAGCTGCTATTCATAAGTCACATTTCCACCCATCGTAGTTCCTCAAGGTCTCAACATTTCATTGTAATGGTATCTTGACTGTGGAATTTAATTATTAGAATTAGGCCGAATTCAATTTTCTGTTGAAATAATTTGTATAGAACTAGCATTTTCCCATATACTAAAGCTACCTTTTGGGATTTCCAGATATTATTTGGGGGTATTGGCCAGAGAGGCTTGGGACTCAGGGTTTTAGTGTTTCGATCCTGGTCAATGAGTGATTATGTTTGCTACGTTTCCAAACCAACACCTTTCCCAACATCGAAGATTATATCATGTTATTTTATTTATATTATGTTACTATTAATTTTTGCCAGATAAACCTCTCAAGAAAATTATGTATTTGAAATAGAATCACGAGGTCAAATTAATTAAAACATTTTAAATAAAATATCATTCTTAATGAATTTCTATGTATGAAATTTTACTCTCTATAAATAAGTATGTGAAAATCTTTTAAAGAAGACATATTCAACCTTTTCCATCTAACTAAATAGTCATCATAAATAAAATTCAATTTGGCTATAAAAATAATGTTATAATATGGATAACTTTGATGGTTACTTTTATTTTATAGCTATTATAATAACATTTCTTGAGAAGATCTTTATCATCACTACTATTTTATCTTACCTATAATACTTTATAAGCCAAAAACAACTGTATGTGTTCTTTGTGCAGAAGGTTATAGGCGGATGTGAGCCAGTGGCCCATGCGAGCCAAAAGGAGATTAAATTAAAAATTAAAATTAAGATCAAAATTGTGAAATGTATATAAGGGGACTCATAAAGTTATTGACAAATTACCAAAAAATGACCAGTTTGATGATGTGATATCAGTTTATAATGAAATTGGGAAATTCCTCTCAGATCGACTTGCTTTTTTAATGATACGAATCCTTAGAAAATAAATTATCAAAACACTAATATATATATATGACTCTCAATAACATAAAAAAGTAAACACGATGTTGAATCTGATCATCACTACTTGTGGGTACATCTATACTAGCAAAAGGAACCTACATGGGCAACTTAAGTATCGGGAACGTTCTAAAGTATAAAATACGAGAAATGCCACGAGCTGAAATAAAAGTTATCACAGCTGAGCGAGATAAGGACCCCAGGGGCGGTGTTGCCTCACGGCGGATAACGAACCAAAAAATGTTTTCCCAGCAGAGTCCTGGTGCGTGAAAGAACGATAGCAAGCACTGCCGAACCAACATAAAATGCTGCTGCGAAAATACTACATCTGGGATTTCATTCCATCGTACAATAGAACAGTGATGATTTTCATCAGATTTTTTTTTAACAGAAATCTTTACAACTTAGCAGATGTGAGACGGAAGTTAATTGAACAATAGTTCCTAATCTACAAAAATATTTCATTTTTTACAAGAATTGTAAGAAAGGTGTGAACCATCTGGATATACTCGTATATATACATAGTGAACAATGAAATGAAGCAATGCAAAGAATAAAACTAAAAAAATTGATGAATAAATTATCCCTAGAAATTGTTTCTGGGGGATGTGAAGGTGTTGGAATAGGAGGTTTTCCATGTTCTAATAATTAGAAAAAAAAAGTTCTATGGCGCCAGTGAGTCCCTTGACAATCTTCTTTTAAGACGCCTAGGAGAGTTGGTCAAGTGGGTTGCCCTGAATATGAAGTTATTGTCTTAATGGGTTTGCACTTGTGAAAAGTTTGGAAAACTTTATTAATTGTGTCTGTGATCAGGACTACAATTCTGCAATAGAGTTTAGAATGAATGATAATAAAAGTCTGATATAAAATTGTTCCAAAACAATTTGAAAACAAAAGCTTCCTTTTATAATGCTAAAACATTTACGAATTCGAGAATGGTTGTTGTTGTCTTGATCAAAAGCAAGCAGAATTAATTGAGGTATTTATCATCTGCATACAATTTTCTTCTTATTCTGAAGTCAATTAATATTATTTGGATTAATAACGTGTAGTTGGTGAGTTGGGAGAAAGTCGTGGAAAATTCCAGACCTATTTCACTGACTTTGGTAATTTATAAAATAGTATACTAACCAACTCTGCCCCTTTGAAGCTAGAAATCTGAAGGCTACTATTCATATATCAGAGTGGTTCCCACAAACCAAGGAGAGAAGAATAACTAAGTAACGGGTCCAGAAAGTGGCATTGCTACCTATTTTAGTAGTAAAAGGCTTACGTAATATTTGAATTCGTATTCGGAATTGTATTCGAATAAATAAATAAGTATTAATAAAAAATATACTAACATTTTAAAATTGAGTTGGTGGTAATATTAGCTTAATTAAATATTCATTAATACAATATGGTTAAATATTTAGTGAAAAAGGTTGATAAGGACTACAAGTTTACATCTTTATTTTTAGGTTTGCCATCTAGTTTAGCATTTGCCTTTAGTCTAATTTTCATACACTATTATTTATTTGCCATTTTTTTTGTATTTTAGATGATTGATATATTTTAATTCATTGTTACTTTGGCATTGAAAATGATTCAATACAATCTAAAACATAACTGCATTCTGAGAAGGACATATTTTTCTTTTTAAAGAAGAAACAGTATAGCAACAAGTTCCTAAAACAGCAGATATATCTGCTACTGATGGATTTTCACCCTCACTGGTGGCCTAGTCGGCGGGCAGCTTTGTTTTGATCTGACTCCATAAGATCTTAGAAGGTGTGCCCCGACAGTGCACTATGTTCAGGAGATGAGGAACAGTGTAGGTTTATAGGTAGTTTATGTGGTCTTGGAATGACCACGAATTCACACTCGGTATCTAAGGGTAGGCGAAAACAGTCCGGATCCAAAAGGTGAGTGTGAACCAGAGAGAGGAAGACTGAATGGCCGTGGGAGACGCTACTAGGTAAACTTTGTAGGGCCACGCCAACCGTTGTCCGCGAGGGAGAGGTCTCTTCAAAGGAGGTGCTAGTCTTAGCGAGACGAAGGAAGAGAATCCCACTAGGAAGGTGTGGGGTCTGACAACGCCTTCACAACAATTTTTCGTTGACATCAGCAATAAATTATACAATGAAAATAGTACAAAAAAAAAAAGATACCTAAAAATGAACCAAATGTTACAATTTGGCGTTGTCAGCACTGTGACCATAAATAATCATACTGCTATACCGAATGATAATTAATGCTGCTTCGACGATTTGATGTAATATTACTCAATAAAGTATGATCTATCTCAGTATCAATGGCAATTCTAAATTTGGAAGTGTATTTATGACTTCCTTTAAGTAACAACACAACTATGTACGGAGATATAGAATATATCAATTGAATTTGATTTTTGAGGAACCATAAAAAAGTACTGAGGTAGCCACCATTTGAACGTTTTAAGGTCAATTCACTTTTATCTTGTGATTCAATAAAAAGTACGTTAAAATTAGTTATTGAACTAAGAACTATAAGTGAATTGCAATCATTTAAGCGGAAATGTCTCTAAAACAAACCCCTGTGAACACTATCAAATATTTGAGAATGAATACATAGAACATTGATTTTTGAATAATTGATAATCCTTCTACCTGAAGATACATTCTCTCTGTTGCTAGCAATGTTGTAACTTTCTCCATTATAATTTTGCTATTTTGGATCAACTTCAGAATACAATACTGAAAAATCTATATTTTAACAAAGGTTATATTTTGAGCTTATACCACTCCCACTGGATTATAATAAATGATCTGGACCTAAAACTTTACCTAGGCAGTGCAATTATAAAAATCTCACAAAGAATCAACGATTTCATTCAGCTCAAATGAGAAACATTTAGATAACTTACTCTGAATGGATATTTTAAATTGATAGCTGTGAATGAAAATTCGCCTATATGAATGCCATTTGAGGGTATTGAGGGAAAATCAGATAATTAGAGAGGCATTCAGATATATCTGACTTTTTACCTTTCATCTATAAATGTTTTATAATGAGCATCTATTAGCATCGAATTCTTAATGAATCGCTCATAAAGAGAAAAACGGTAATTTATGTATCTTAAGAATATATGCCTTCAATATAATAATTTTTAAAAATTTTAATATTTGAGAAATGGCATAATCAGTGCAAATTTTTATCGAAATGAAGTACACACATCAAGTCGTTATAAATAAGCCGCAGTCCACTCTGTTGGATTTTAAACAAATTAATAATTAATCATGTAATAAATACACACTTTCATAAGTGGAACCACCACGTGAGTGTAATAAGGAAAATTATAAAGTATAGTTCGTTAGTAAACAGCGACCAAAGTGAGTTTTAATGTAGTCCAGCCACGTATAATGAATATCATTATACTTGTTTATTCATTATATAATTTTTATAAAATAACAAAACCTGTACATAATGTAGCGATGCTACAGGAAATACAAAAATAATTTGTAGATTCACCTGAGGATCTATAAATATATAGAATTATCTGCAAAATTTGAAGGGGCTATGGAGAAAAAAAAAAAAGTTTTAATGTACCATAGCAATTACCAATCTATGTAAATATAATGTTTTAATTAGAGCTAATTAAACTCAATATATCAGCTATTTTAATAGAATTATGAAAGAAACTCAATAGGATAAAGTTATGCTGTTAAAGCTAATTGGTCAGGTTTTTTTGTTTTCAAATTTATTATAAAAACTGTAAGATTTTCTTTAAATCAATGCGGTATAGTCATTTTTATATCCTATATTATAAGGGAATAATTGTTACTTTGTTTATTTTTCTTTTATTTAATAAAAAACACATTGATATGGTTCTTCGAATTTCGTACGATTTTATTTCTCAAGCACAATTATTTATAATAATATCTTATCATCCTTTTAGCTAGAAATCATAAAAGGTAAAAATAGAGTTTTTTATTAACAAATACTTTTATATCTAACTGGTATAATACACCCTTCCTGAATGTGAGGTGTACCACATTATTGAGCCCAAGCAGACATATTTCCATTTTGTTTTAATTTTTTTATTCATTGCTAAAGTATTACCAATAGTTAAAAAGGGATGAATGTATTTTAATGCTGGTGGATAGATTGTGGTCAGATGGCTTTAGGAGCGTAGGTAGTTTTACGACGGTATATCCTAGGGGATGAATATACACATCTCAATACACAAGTGTTTATACATTGTAGCGTTCACATATCAAATAATTGTAATATTTGATTTAATCAAATGACACAGTCCGGAAAGCCATTATGATGTAGCGTACCTGCGTCAAACTGATTAAAATAAAGTCTTTTTCCCAGAAGCCGAATTTCTACCATCAATTAATTTAATATAATAGACGTTCATTAATTTTTAATCATCAATGATGATCATCAATTTGCAGGTATAATACGTTATCACCTGGAGTGATTCCTGGTTTAAACAATAAGCGGTAAGCCAAGCATTAAGTGGAAAGATTTATTAGTCTCTTTTGTGTCAATGAATCTTTTATATGTAATGATATTGAATGATGATTAGCTATTAATACATGATAAAATACAGCATTTTAATGATTAAAGTTTGGCAGGAATATGGTAGGTTTGATTTCCATGAACAAGCTGTACTCCCTCTCTAACAAAAAACATATATTTTATATACTAACGTACTTATCCTTACTTGAGTGATTTAATAGCTCAGGACTTCATAAGATTTTTTAATGCTTCATAGTATGCTACAAATAATTCTTACGTTATTTAGTATAGACACAGGCCAGTAGATTTACCGTACATGCTGAATAACGTTTAGTGATAGAGCTTAGCAAGGCTGATGTATACATTTAAAAAGAAAATTAAGCGAATTCTGTTATTTCTGGAGTGGATTGGAAGAAAAAGAGTGAAATGTTTAGTTAACGATGAGACAATACCTACGACCCTGAATGGAACAATAGCCACCTTTCTCCCCTCGTTTTAACTCATAAATTATTTCGTATGTTATAAAGGGTCTTTATAGTCATTTGTTTCGTTATTGTTTAGTTTTTAAAAGATCTCAAGCTGTAATAATGATAGCTATAAAACAAAAAGTGCAAAGCAAGAAATGTTTTCAAACTGTATACCACTGTGCCCAGGGAGTGGGAATTTGTACTATTTTAGGTCTAGACATTGTACATACTAGACATTTTACAATACTGATCCTTTAGGCTTTATTACGCTGTAAAACACGAACTTGTATTTATGCATTAAAGGTATTTTTAATGTTAACAAAAAAACACCAGGCGTATTACAGGAATCTGGTCCTGCCGGTGTTTGTGCCGGTGTTTGTGGACAACGAGAGGCATTAAATGGAATTTCTCTGTGATGGAAAATGGAAATGCTACGGAGAGTCATTCAGTTTTAGTATATCTTGGAAAGCATAAGGTGAAGAGTCAAAGAAAGAGGAGTGCGACCAGCGCAATAAGAACTTGACCGTAATGGAATCCAGATTGTTGTGAGCTTCCATTGACCTCACGTACCTTTGAGGTTGTATGACAGTTCCAACATAGCTTTTGTAGGAGAAAATGGAATAAAATGGTAAAAAGTAAATGGTAGAAAATTTATTAAGAACAAGGGGAATCATGTATTTTATTATGTTATTGCACAAAAATATATAATATGATAAAGATCCTTGGTTGTCTGTTACAAGTCCTCCAATGAATAGAAATGCTGGTTGGAAATCATAGTCTACAAATCCATGATTAAATGGAGACTGTCTGTAAAAGTCACATTGTGTTCGTATCAGGCATTAATTTGCAGCGAGGAGCTTTTAATTCCGGACGAAATCACCATTTGTTTCAGAGCTCCAGGGTTTATTCGTGGTAAAATGTCCAACCGACCCCCGTCGACAAAGCGGGAATTAAAAGCTAAAAGCTTTGAATGGCGTTAGTATTCTTCGATTATCGGCCATTGTCACTACGGCTCACCGATCACTGTTTATTGGGATCCTTTCTTGACTATTTGAGCCATTAAATAAATGAAATTGTGATTGACGCTAAAATATGTCCAGCTATTATTTGTTCTAGAGATGGGGTTGAAGAAACATAAAAAGAAGTGGGGTGATGAATCACACAATTAAGGATTATAGATTAACCACGAATGATACAAATGTGAAACTTAACGAAGTAAAAACTGTTTTGTCTTCCCACAAATTGGTTATTTCTTATTCTCAGGCGCTTTTCGCAGCACATACTGACGTTCTCATGTACTCAGAATGTCGTTAATGATATTTTTTTACTAACAACAATTTTTATTAAGATAAAATTACAATCTGCCTGATTGGGCTATAAGTAATTGTGATAACTGATCTCATTCATATCAATTTACAATTTCATTCACTCGTTCATTCATACTATATATACAAACAGCCCGGATGCCCCCCAAGTCCACATGGTTGTCTACTCCCTCGCGTGCGATGGAGGAAGCGGAGACTCTTGGGAAGTCCCCCACGCTCCTACGTTAGCCGCGTCACTGGATAAGAGCCAGCGGAGGCTGACCAAGAGCGCGAGAACCACAGACGCTCAGGTTTAATGATAGTGGTGTAAGATTTGCTACTCAGAAGATAACTTGATTGAGACACCGCTGAAAAAAAAATGGTGGTATGAAAAACATGGACAGTGTACTTGAAAGTAAGTTATTTGTTATGTACGAGATAATCAACGTTGATAACTACGAGGTTGTTAATTTGATACCTGCATAGAAAAATATTGCGAGATTCATTGCCTTATAATTTATTAGCTAATGACCTTTTTTTTCACGAGGCAGTATTACTTTGAGTAGTCGTGTAAAAATGTCAATTTTTTAACAGAATTTTAATGGATTTTCAAATTATATTCTACTAATGTTACAACAAGTAAGCATTATTGATTATATTTCCAACTGAATTAATTATACAATCAGCTTTCTTTAAATTTCGAAAAATTAATTTATTGATGGCTCTTTATTATATTCTATGCAGACGGTGGTATTTTAGTTGTCTTCAAATTTTCAAAGTGAAAAATTCATGTAAATTTTTTCCGTTTTCCAAAATATATTAGGGCTTCTGGATTAAATTACAACTGAACCCTTTAAAGGTATGGAAGTTTACTCTACTTAAGAGCATAACTGAAAAACCTATTTTCGATGATATGAAATCAAACGAAGCTAAAAAATGGTTGTCTGTATATCTGTACTTGGAAATGTCAATTGTCTTAGAGAATTAGTCTTACTTAACGAAATAAAAAATACATTTGAAATACAACATAAAATTTCATAATTAAAAAGAATTGTTTCTTATCATCATTAGTAGATTCAGACAAACGGGCTTGGTGTTCTGCATTAAAATACAGTCATTTTTTTTATTGTGTTAGCGTAGTATTAATATTATTTATTGTAATGGTTTTTAATAAATTTAAATGAGGAATATCATAAATTGGCGCATTCCCTCTCTTGTCAGTTCCCGATCCAAGTTATCATTTAGGAAAACCACTTATCTGACAAGGACAGAAGACTTGACAGTAGATGTTCAACTATGTCTGAACTTTGGTGACGTAGTTGGACGGACTTCTGTAATCGAATCACACGGAGATTCCCTCCTTGTTAGAAGTAGGAAAAGTAAGTCATTCTTGGACTTGAAGTCCGAAATACTTCTTATCTCGCTGAGAACTTCGTCAACTGTAGAATCTCCACTAAATCAGTAAAGAGAATCTTTGATTAAGAAGTCCCACGATGCAGCAGGAATTAATAACAACATAAATTCTAAACGAAGTAAGTTATGTAATTTACATCTTCTAATAATTCTGTTGAAATTTAAAGTAAATGAAGCAAACAATAGAAAACAATCAGGAAAAACACGTTATAGAACTTCATTGATAGGAATAAGCGTCTTAGTGAATGAGATTAGAAATACATTTCGACGTATAATATGTACCCAAGGAAGAATCCAGGACTTTCATAAACGAAGTGAGGACTAAGTTCATGAAAGCCTTCAGTCAAGGATGAGGTCTACCGCTTGGAATATAGCAAGAGGAAGCGAAAACTTTAGTTAACGCATCCGGATCTTTTGAACTAATTTCTGAACTAAGTTCGCCTGTTTGAAAGTTCTTGTGCCGTTTCTTTGTACCTGATTTTCCACCAGCGAAAGGGTCCATAGTCTCACATTGTGAACTTATCAAGAGTCTTTAGTGTTCAGGACGAACTAAGAGAGAATCCATTCGGATAAGTTATTGTGACAAGAAAAGAAAGATATAATAATTCTTGAAATGGGGTAAATAAAAATAAGTATATATTTTAATGAAATTGAGATATCGGTAGTATATTCTTATGGTACACCTAGTATATATGTAGTGTTCTCCAGGAAGGTTTGAACAAAATAAACGGAATGACTGCCTAGACTTACTTTCTTAGGAGCTAATGGTATTAACCTAATACAGCCCTGGTAATAAAAATAATGGTATACATCACCTTTATGACTTTCTGAGACATAAGTCCAAAGTAGCTCCATACCATACATTACTAACTAGAACGTCAAGATCTCTAATTTGATACCCAATGAGGTCTCATCAGAGGGGTGAGTTAAAACCTTTGTGCAAAATATTATATACCTGTAGACAAAGGATTGATGAAGCCTTTAATGACAGTTATACCCGAGATAATCATAGTTAACTTGAGTCCAATACATATTACTAGGTCCTCAAGATAGATATCTTGATACGTTGATGCCATATTCAATATCATACAATAATATTTACGTGATTCATCCACGGCAAATAAAATAGAATAGCAATGCAAAATATGATAACAATCCTCTAAAAGACAGCCTGAGTTATTCTAGTGAACACGATGACAGGTTTAATGAATTTTATTAGTTTGAATAAAATGGCAGCAAACACACGTATACAAATATCAATAAATGTCCGAGAAAACTCTATTTGATTCTCTGAATCATTTCGTCTGAAACCTAAGACAGCTTATCCGTCCGCTCAAAATGTCTCAGTCACTCCGTTCTCGGTGTGAATGCGAATCCCGTGAAAAATATTGGCTTAAACCTCGCAGAGAAAAACAAACTTTATAACGTAAGTACATAGGTTTATCAATATTGAAACGATCTTTGGTTTGATCCTCGGGTCCTGCCAATGTATTTTTTCCTCTGGCTGTTAATTATCAATAGTCTATCTAATCGGAAACTGGGAAATACAAATATAGCTGTGTACCGGGACTTACGTAACTATCAAAATCAGATAAGGGTTTTGACTCATATAGAAAGCCAAGAGTGATCCATCACACAATCAAAAGTTTTGCTATCAGTAAGAGAACACATGACATTTTGAAAGACTATTTGGTATTTTAATAACCCCTGGAAATAGAATATCCTCAAGTCTCTCTACAGGTTTATTGATTTCAACTCGAACATTGTAGACGGGCTATACCGCCATTTTCAAAAATTCAAGCTGGTGGTAACTTGCTGGTCTGGTCAGACAATGTTTGATTGCCTAGCCGGCCAGAGCTATAAAAATATAGCATAACAGTAAACCATCAACTTGAACCTTTGTGAATGACGGCATTCTATGTTGAAACCGTTTGGGTAGATACAACTGTGGAGAGCGATAAGGTGTTTTATGTTTCAGAATATACAATCACCAGGCCCCGCACCGGAATTCGGAATTGTACTCCAATTGATTTCCAACAGTTACAGCCTACTATTTATCTAGAATAATCTAAATACCCACTGGTGACCATGACACGAAAACCCGAAAAGAATCGATAAGCTAGGGTACCAGAGAGCAATAGACAAAGGTAAAGGTCGGAGCCCTATCAATCAGCGGCCAGGAGACAACCAATTTAGGATTACTTGGCCGGAGTCCCGGGTCTATCAGCCTAATTGCGGGCTAAAGCTCTAATCCAACCCTACCACGCCCTCTATGATTTAGTGCATCGGATAACTTTGCTGTTAAGGGCTGGCGATCTTGGCGCGTTGTTGTTACTTAGTTATCTTCAGCCATGGCCGTCTCGAGAGGGCAAAATCTTACTCAACTGAACACTTCAGTCTGATAAAAATGCATTAAACTAACAAACTAATTCAATGATATTCCAACACTACTTTGAAAACTATTTTAGAAACAGTTTTGATCGCCTTTTTCTAATTGTTGTCGACTAAAGTACCAGATTGAAAATTACATTTTATTACTTTCATTTTAAGGAGCACTGGGACATAAAGTAAAGCTTTTGGACAAAATATTGTAGCTCTAAAACAACATTGGTTTTTAAGTTGCGAACATGATATCAATGTCGTTAACACAGAATGTTAACATATGTACACGATATTGACCAATGATGAGTTATTGTAATTAAAAATTAAAGTGTACAGAATAATTAATCAGACCGTTTAGATTTTGATCTAATACCATTAAACAAAACCCAACAAATTTTAGGTAATTATTTCATAAAACTTTACTTATTAAAACCAGTTTTATGAATATGACTTTAATTTTCCAGATTTCTCATCTTCCAATGGTACTTCAAAGTATTATTTCATGATTTTTTGCTCCTGATGGAGACTCAAATATACGGATAATGCCTTATATAATGTGTTTGGTATATCGATCCCTATATTATCCATATTCCAAACTAAACTAAACAACATTTATGATCCTCGATTAAACTAATAAGTAATACGTCTCCTGCTACAGTAAGACCAAATTCATTTAATATCCAAAAAAGCTTGTTCTATTTGAATCTAATGTGGTAATGATAACTATAATATACTATCCATGAGAAAGTTAATGATCATTATCATAAACCATTCTCAGGGAACAGCTGTCCATGCTTGAACACAGCATCACAGGAATTGAGCCCTCTCAGAACCGAGGTGAAGACAATGTGGTATAGATAGTACAAGAAATAGATCAAGGGATGTTACTCGGTACAAAAAATTACCACCCGAAACGACGGGACGAAAAGCGCCTTCGTTGTAAAAAGGAGGGGATGGTGAGAAGTTAGAAGTCCTTGAAAGAATATGAAAAACGACAGCCGGTAGTTTTTAATCAAGCAATTGATAAAGTAAGAAAACAATTTAAGCCTAACTTGAATGATAAAATGATGAAAATGGAACATTTATGATTGAGAAAACGCAAGTACTCGAAAGATAAACGATAGTAAGGTCTCTATCATTGGCTAAGATTCTATGCAGAACGGTAGTAAGGTCTTTATCAGTGGCTAAGATTCTATGCAAAACGATAGTAAGGTCTTTATCAGTGGCTAAGATTATATGCAGAACGATAGTAAGGTCTTTATCAGTGGCTAAGATTCTATGCAGAACGATAGTAAGGTCATTATCAGTGGCTAAGATTCTATGCAGAACGATAGTAAGGTCTCTATCAGTGGCTAAGATTCTATGCAGAACGATAGTAAGGTCTCTATCAGTGGCTAAGATTCTATGCAGAACGATAGTAAGGTCTCTATCAGTGGCTAAGATTTTATGCAGAACGATAGTAAGGTCTTTATTAGTTCAGCTTTGAAGGAGGGATTCCCACCTACAAATATTTTTTCTGAGGAAAATCCTTTAGAAAGACAGAAAATATCATATTTGGATGAAACTATTTGTTCGTTCATTTTAAAGCTGTTTATGAAATAAAATAGAACCATGTGATAGAACTCGCCTTCGGATTACAAAAGAGGCTTCCAAACTATATTAAAACTAATCTTACAAACTTAGAGCAGTCCTGCCTCGACTGCCTTCTGCCATCCATGGGGAAACTGAGCGGGGGTAATGGTGTTAAACACGGGGTTGGTCATATATTGCAGCGAATCAAAGAATTTGATACGTCTACGGTGAATGAATTCATCCAAGCAGCTCTAAATATTCATGGAGCTCACTCCAGGAATATTTTGGGGTGTGCTGGACTAGACAAAGAAAGATGAAGGCAGCTGGAAAAGGCTGACTCTCTAAGGGTGTTGTTGTGCAACTGTTCAATTGAGGTAAACTACCAAATAATAAAACGTTGCTTATGAAATGAAAGTCTATTCAGGATGACAGGGCAGATCCATCATGCTTTTTTATATATAATTGCTTTAAGGTCAACCTTTAAAAGGATTAGTCGCTTTTCTGAAAAGGGCTTCATTAGCAATCGCTCTGACTCCACTTAACCCTAATTGAAGTGCCTGTAACGTAGTTAAAGGAACATAATACCACGCCTAAGTAATTTCATTAGAAGATACTTCAGTTTCGGGTCAGGAAAAAATATGAACCATAATTTCAAATGTACTAGAAAACAGTTTAGTTTCAAAGACAGTTTAAAAAAGGCCAATTGAAGACGATTAGTTTTCAGAACCCCTTTTTTTACGGCATTATGAAAACATGGGACAACAGATTGGAGATGATGTTGAGCGGAAGTGACCAAGTTACCAGCTAGGTACATTCGGAAGAAATTTATTTATGGGGCTGTTAGGAGGTGAAATCGGCCCGAAGCAAAAGCGAAATAGAATTTCTCCTCTCAACAGAAAACAACTTATCTCCAGCCCTTCGGCTCCTAACGTTTTTTAGTACAGCGCCTCGGAAGACTACGGAAAGTTTTATCTTTTATCAGGCCTACATCTACCTCAGTGCCACACGTCCCGTTTTCATCATGTCTTTTCTTTAGCAGCTTCCTTTTATAGCCTGCCTCCTCAATGGAGATTGCTTCCACCTGTTTTTTTTTATTTGCTAAATGTCCCAATGACGTGCATGTTATTCTTGAATTCAATTGATTCTGTTTAGATAACTGAAAATAATTTGATGCCTGAATTATGAATTGTATTTATAGGAGATATGTTGATTATTGAGTGTTCTCTTAAATGAGAACGGAAGGAAATGATGATCCAAAAAGAAAAAGAAAGTTTAGTTACATCAAGAGTTCATTTTGGACATCCTAACATACAAGAATTATCTAATCAGATATTTTTTTTTTAATTAGGAAAACCATTTAATTTTTGTGGTTATATAAAGTTCTTGTTTTGTTTTCTTTATAAAGTTTTTAGCAGGGTTTGGCACGCAGGTTTGCTCTACAAGCTCAAATGACATTTACCACAGACCCTTTTCCTAATCCTACAGTCCTACCTTTCAAACCGCTTCTTCCAAGTCCGCTGTGGTTTAGAATACTCTAACTACTATCCCATAAATGCAGGAGTTCCACAGGGCCGTGTCCTAGGCCCCATCCTCTATAACCTATACACCGCTGATGTCCTCTCTAATTCCAATACCTTCTTGGCCACACTTGCAGATGACACTGCAGTCTTGTCATCCCACCCAGACCCCGACATAGCATCTCATAACCTTCAAAAACACCTTGACGAGATCGAGTATTGGTGCAATCAATGGCGGATCAAAGTTAATGAAGCAAAATGCTCCCAAATTACCTTCACCATTTGTCGCAAGACTTGTCCACTAGTTTATTTTAATTCTATTCCTCTCCCTGTAACCGAGACAGTATGGCACTTAGGCTTCCATCTCGACAAACGAATGACCTGGAACCCACATACGAGACTAAAAAGACAAGAACTAAAGAGACGCTTTGGACAACTGTACAGACTACCTCAAAGGACATCCCGTCTCTCAATAGAAAATAAACTACTAATCTACAAAGTTATACTTAAACCAATCTGGGCATACGGAATAGAGGTATGGGGGACAGCAAAAAAGTCGAACATCAAGCGTATCCAATCCTTTCAATCCAAAGTCCTGAGAACAATAGTAAATGCTCCTTATTATGTCAGCAACAAAACCCTTCATAACGACCTTAATATATTTTTACATTTTAGAACTCATCCCTTCCAAGTTTATGAAATTCCACAGTAGCCTTTCCAACTACCCTAATCCTGTAGCACAGTCTTTGCACTGCGCCACTTATCCCTATAATCCTCCTCGGAGACTGAAACGGCAGTGGCCTCGTGCCCTGCTATAATTGCGTGACAGTGGGAGTCCTGGCAACGGCCAGTTTCTCCAATCATGTCCTATTGTATGAATGAGCGAGCGAATGATGAACTGTAAATATGGTATGAATGAGATCATTTATCTGTATTATTATTGCCTTATAAAAGGCAGATTGTAATTATTGCAAAATAAAAAGAAAGAAGAACATGTAAAGTTTTTAGCATATGTGTTTCAGTTACATTTGAAATTCATGAAGAATATGCGGCATTTATTTGGATATGGACAAGGTAATCCATGTCAGATGTCGGTGAAAGACCGACTATTTGTTTATACCTTTATAAATTTGCAACATCCCCGGTGTATTCATCCGAAGATATAAACTGTGAAAATAGTTTATGATACTATTAATAAGATTGTATGACGTTAATTATATAATCCATGGATAAGTTTATTATTGGTGCCGTTTTTATTTCTGATTTAGAATGTACAATTCATTTTAGAATTAAATGATTAGTCATATGACTCGTTACTCTTATTTTGACGTATTAAAAACTTGCGTTTTTAGTTCTTCTGAATCAGTGCATGCCGAATGTTGACATTTTCCGGTGTAGTTATAGACAATAATTGAGCAAACGTTTCCCATATACACATATACACCAAACGACTATGTAAATGTCGACATTCCCCGAAGAATATTTACATTCTCTAATTTCTATTTTTCACGTTAACATATACATGTATTCACATTTTTTAACTTCACTTATTTCAATTTTTTTGTATTTCTCTGCATATCGTGAATATTAGTGAATAATCCAACTTTATGTTAAATAAATGTTCTTTTTTAAAGGGCATGGCTCCAGGATTATAAAGTTATAATTATTATTAAGTTTGTATGATTGTGGATGGAACAGCACCCTGTGAACTACTCTTGGCTTCATTATTAATTAAAGGGAACATTTAAAGGAAGACAACTGCTAAATTGCTAATTAGCGTGTGTGAGAAATCCATAAATGAACTATTTCGATAATGTTGAGAGAAATGATAAAGTGAGAGGATCAAGCAGTTTATAGCCAATACTTATATGTGAATGCATATATTTTCTTTCAAACGGAAAGAAAAACAATATAAAAATGAAATACAATAAATAGATTTTTTATGGAGATATTTGAATGGCCGTTAGGGAAGAAATCGCCTATAAAACCGGGAAATATATTCCGAAGTGTTTTCCCTCTGGCAGTTCCGCGTTCCCTTAGTACTTCCTGTTCGCAGGGCCGGCCAGGCGCCACCATCCCTCTTCTCGTTTGGCAGGGATGAAAAATTCAACATATAGAGTTGCCTCTTTTAATTGTTTATTGATTTTAGTTAAATCACAGATGATGCTTAGTCTGTCCGTTTGTTTGTTTGTTTACGCCCATGTAGATTACCATTAAGGACTGAAGGGTGGGTTATTCAATCTGGAACCATCAACTCCTATTAATGGATATTGTTAGCTAATTGTTAACTAATCAAGTATATTCTCTCTCCTTCTTAGAATTTGAACCCGGCTCTTTTATTTCGTAACCTGTCAACTATAACCAGTCTGGTTGCATGTCATAAAATATTTTTGATTTTTTAAGTAATCAGGTGAATAAAAGTGTTCACTAAATCTCTTGTGAATTTAGAATTTGTCACTTTTACCTACAAAATAATTATAGCGATATGCAGGATGGAGTTTATCAATTATTAATATATTAATTCCACTTCTGTCTGCCCACAGTTTTTTTATTATTTCTAATAATACTAGTGCTTTCAACGGCTTAAACCATCATCCTCAGGTGAATATGAGAAACATATACACATATATCAATAACTAGTTGTTGAGAATTCATTAATTTAAAAGGCCAAAATACACTTTGTTACATTTCAAAGAGGTTATACAAACAAAATTAAAAACCTAGATTAATAGGTAAGATGATATTAATAATTAGAATGAAGTAAACAGCAATCAATCCTAAAATTCTTATGAACAGTTAAAATTACAATAAAATTAAACTAAATATTATTGTCCGGTCGTCACGAGGGGGTGTCTAGTTACCCTAGCCCTAGTGATGTAGTGAGGGTTGATTAGGCTATGACCTGGACAATTGCTTCATGACGGGCCTTACTACTGTACTATCTGACTCCATATTTAATAGGTATTTGCCCCGACAGTGCACTATGTTCAGGAGAAGAAGTATAGGGTAGGTATGTAGGCAGTTTATGTGGTCTTGGAATGACCACGAATTTACAATCGGTATATGAGGATAGGCGAAAACCGTCCGGATCCCAAAAGTGAGTGTGAACCGGTAAAATTATATAAAATATAATTAAGTATACTTAAGTAAAATCTTATGGTATCTTATTAGCTTATGGTATGGGATCCTCAATCTAAACTATATTTTAATCCCTTCTTTAAAATTAACAGGTTTACATCTCTTCTTAGATTGGTTGATACGTTCATATTTTTAGCCGTGTTTGCGTGAAAGTTGTCTTCCAATAATCATAAAGGTTAAATATAAATTCTTATGTGCCAGTCCATACTGGTAATGAAGGTATTTTCTTTATTGATACTGAGAATCTGTATTATTCATTTCTTTAATCACCTCAACATTTGATCTACATCAGTCGTAATAGTTAATAACCACTCGTGATTATGATTGACTTTGAAGAGCCCCCAATCAAGGACCACCCCAGGCGGTAAAACCTCTATCCCCACCACGCCACTACCAACAACCTCTCTACAAGTACCATAAACTTATCCTAATCTGACACTTATAATGAGGCCATGCCTATTGTATTTAATCGACCCATAGAGAATATTTTACTTACATATAGCAATAATGTTAATTGGACTATAATTGAATGCCTTTTCTAGATTTCTTATCTTTTTCATATCAAAATTCTTATATCAGACAATACAATTGTTATTACGTTGGCCCGGTTTGATATCTTTGGATCGATTTTTTTTGTGATAATTTCTGATAATATTGATCCAAATGTTCAGTATAGCTTTATTGAAACCCGAACAGGCTAATTATCTCACCAAAGGAAGACTGGAGGAGAAGAAAGCTGGAAAAGGCGATAGAAGTAGGAACAAGCAGCCAATTCGAAAAGAATTACGAAGCCATTAAGCGCCAACAGCTCCCTAATGAAAGCCCTGTGAGGCCAAGGGTGGGTGGCTCACACTGGATGAAATATGTCTTGAAAGAGGCGATGACACACAGCGAGGCCCCTTTCATTAATTACCGGCCGTGCCTAAGCAGAGGCAACTGTACACGGACGTCGCGAGTCCACGTGTGGTCGTTTGTAGTTAGCCTGTTTGGCTTTAAAGCCTTCTATATAAATGAAGCTCAATGATAATCCCCGAATAGTTTGTCATATTTAACACCACCTCTATTTCAACTGTATATGTTTTTTTTTGATGATGTGTTTCTCGTATGGAGTCATGAAAATAACACAAAAATAAGCGTGTGGTAAGAAGACTAGTTTTTTTTTTTTTCAAAATCCCCATTTATTTTAATTGATTTACTAAAATTTATAATAATTAAAACCATGTGAGTCCTGGCAATGGCTAGTTTCTGAAATCAGGTCCAGAGCGTCTGTGGATTTCGCGCTCTTGGTCGGCCTCCACTCGTACCCAGTGACGCGGCTGACGGAGGAGCGTGTGGGACTTCCCAAGACATCATTTCAGCCTCTGGTAGCTTTTACTAGATTAGTAAAATCTACCAATACAAAATCAATTAACTGTTATGAATTCGAGTTGTAATTCATAATGAATTCTGATATTTTCATATTTTTATATAAAAAGGTCTATATGTGCAAGAGGCTTATTGTTATTAAGTAACAAACAGAATGACTTATACCAGACTTTCATATTACGTTCTTCAAAGGCATCGATTGAGATAACAGGGAAAAGATGGTGTCTTGGGAATTTTTCTGTTCAAGATTGTCTTTTCTTCCTTGTGTATAAGGGAGTCCGAGCGGAAAATAGATTTTCGTTTACCACGCGATGCGGAAATGTTTCGGATGTGACACAGGACTAGGTCTCATATTTTCCATTGTAATTGGGAAGTCAACATTCTATTTTATATCTGGTATGTCCCACTGCACACATTTGTCATCAGAAAACATAAATAGTGATTAGATACTCTATAAAAGAAAAACAACAGGCTGTAATTTGGAGTCTAAAAGGAAATAAATAACGTTATTTTGTTTCTGAATTTATTATGTTGAATTTATTACTAATTATTATAACAAGCTAGTTATTAAATCGATCAATCACCCTGAACAAGTTATCAATTATTTATTTAGATCCAATATAAAATGTTGTAAATCTCAAAAAAATATTGAAAAGTAAACACATAAGACATTAATTTATGTGCGAGTATACTTGGTTCTGCAGCATAAAAGAGTTGCTTGTTTCTTTGAATGATATAGTCCTGAAAGTCATGCAGCAGTTGCCTGGTGCTAGTTAATTATGGAGATTAGTCGGAAACCCTCTCCCTAGTACAGTTCATAAGGTACCCGTTTCAATTTATCAAGTTTGTACATATTAGTAAATGTTCAATTAGTACTGGTAACGTTACACATTTCCCTAATTACAGCTTTAACCAATCATTCCATGCCGGATCGAATACGGAACGTTTACAAGGAATTGTTTAAACAGCGCGTTCCGGAAAACTTGCTTGCTGTTGAGCAATAAAATTGTACGCGTTGAATCAATTTACTAAAGTGACCGAGTTGATCAGAGTCACAACGGTGACCGCGATTCCAATCAGCTGATGTTATCATATAATGGGTAAACTTATTAAGTCGATGGAACGTTAAAAGTTTTCGACTCAATACTGGAATATTTACAATTGGATAAGTTAAGTCCAGGCTCCGCTAGTGCCCAGCCTTAATCCCCAAACATATGTTATCTGTATATATGTTTACAGGTAATAACTACAGATAGAGATATCTTGGACTAAATAAAGCAGTCTTGTTACAACGTTCTACGTGTTCTTATTACCAACCTTTCTTAAATTGTAATTCAATAAACATTAACTGATAGATATCACTATACAAAAATAAACAAATATACTGAGGTTTTAAACGACACTAATGATCTTTTCTTAAATTGGCAAGCGCTTTCGACAATCCACATCACTCATCCTCATGCACCATCTGTCCACGATCCACTGCCCAGTATAAAGGATAACCTATGGAGAACTAGTTGACTGTGCAGCCTTAAATATCCTTAAATCTGTATCAAATTGTTTATGAATCATGTGTATGTAAGTGGTCAATCCTTTGAGGAAGAGATTAACATTATTTGCAGATGCATTATGGTGAAATGTAACTGAACCAAACTGAGCGGTTAGTGGATATCATTAAGGATATGGCAAATATAGATCAATAACAACAGATATGGGTTCATTAGACCCTGTGCAGATCATTTGATTGGGTGGGGCAAGGCCGCCTATATCCACATCATCATAGGTATGTTTGCGCTGGGCCTCTGTCAGTGTAACATGAATATGCATTTCCTAGATTAGGAACCACTTTTGAACTCCAAAAATGAAAAGGTGATTATTAACAGTAAAGCATGGCTTTGAAAATCAGTTACCTCTAATAGTATTTAAAAAGTATGTGAAGATGAACGACAACTAAAGAAAGTCCTCCAACATTACTTTCAGACTAGAAAAAAATGTTTATTTAGGGACCATTCCCCCTATGAATAATAGCAATGAACAAATCAATATATAAATTTTTGGCTAACAAAAGGGAAACTATAGGAAGGGGGTGAAATAATAAAAATGCACTTCAATAAAATATCATTCAACAAGTTGTTTAAATACTTAATAAAAAATTGCTAAAATTATAATACAAAATTTAATCAAAAGAAGAAAAAAAGAAGAGTGAAAAATTACCTTTACGAAATTTCCAGTTTCAATAAATTTTTTTACAGTCTGCCTTTTATTAGGCAATGAGTAATTAAGATAAATGTTATCATTCATACCATATTTACTTTTTCTCGCGCTCTTGGTCAGCCTCCGCTGGCTCTTATCCAGTGACGCGGCCGACGTAGGAGCGTGGGGGACTCCCCAAGACTCCGCTTCCTCCTTCGCATGCGAGGGAGGTGACCCTTGTGGACTTGGGGGGCCTCTGGGCTGTTTGTAAATATTGTATGAATGAGCGAGTGAATGATGAAATACTCGCTTCGGCGGTACATATACTAAAACTGGAACGATACAGAGAAGATTAGCATGGCCCCTGCGCCTTTTACGAAATTAAAAATGGAAATATTAGTGCTATAGTTTACTGATATCATTAGTGCTACCATTCAAAAAAGTTTCTGTTTGTGAGTTTATCTACAGAACAGTTCATTGGTAGAAATCGTATGCAGTTTATAAGGTAAAATAAATAGTAAAAAAATACATAAAATTACAATCTGCCTTATTAGGCAATAAGTAATTGTTATAAATGTTCTCATTCTTACCATATTTACAAACACCCTAGAGACCTCCCAAATCCACATGGATGTCACCTCCCTTGCATGTGAAAGAAGAGTGAGGTATAGTCTTGGTAAGTCCCTCACGCTCCTCCGTCAGCCACGTCACCGGATACCAGCCAGCGGAGGCTGACCAAGAGCGCGAGAGCCATATAGCTCAGGACATGGTTGGAGAAACTGAGCATTGCCAGGAATCCCACTGTCCCACTGTTACATTAAAATATAAATATTATAAAAATATAAGTAAAAAATATTACAAAGATTTTATGTTATCGAGCATTTGCCTGGGTGGTAAGGAGGTATCGGAAAAGGAGGTTTTTAAAAAATACGTAAGGATGAAGTATGATGTATATTGAGAGGGAGAGAATCCCAGGGAGAGGAAGAACCATTCGAATGACATTTCTGTGCTAGGAGTGTGGTGGCCAGAAAGATGGAATCTTGCATTTCAGGAGTAGACTCAGGATTTAAACAGTAGGATATTGTAAATATATGAGTCTTAATAGTTTGAAAAAGGTATGAACCAAGCAAATATTGTATTTAATAGTCACCTTACTTGGCTTATACGATTTATGTGTAGGAATACTGTGGATTTTCATAGACAAACAGTCCATGACGCAGATTCTGTTCACCAATCTTCTTAAAAGCTTCTCCTTTCCACATAACAGACCCAAGAAAATCCCTTGGGTTCTACCTCGACAATGGGTTATACCGCAAGAATATCATTGAAGGCTTCCCGGACCCTCGCGAATCCTTTTATTTATCGAAGAAGAGCAGTTGTGAAGGGCAATCGGTGAGATTTTACTTATTCATATAGTATATACATCTACGTGTTTATATTGTAATAATATACTGCATAAATACCGGATGAATGGATAGCGACTCCAAACAATATGACATTATTGCATACTTTTTGGGGAAGATTGCAGTTTTTTTGAATCTATACAAAAAAAGATAGACTGAAGATCAAATAGTTATGCTGAATATGTAAATATGTAATCCGCCTGTATTTTAATACCCTGCCATATATGACTTCTTGATTAAGATACTGACAGACAGCTGTAAAAAAAGGGTTATTGTTTTTGAAAAATAACTCTTTATTGGGCTATAATTACAATCTGCCTTTTATAAGGCAATAAATAATAACAACGCAAAAGCCGGGATTAAGTAAGCATCCTCGGGAGTTCTTAGTCTGGACCATTTATGGGAACGGTGTTGTAATAATAAATTTAAGGGGATCACATTATTTACATCATACATTTTATTTTATTTTACTATTTACAGTTAATAACGAACCATTAATGGACTGTACAAACTGATTTTCCACCATCTCGTTACAGGGTAATGATCTCTTAAAAGTTAAAGAACCTTTGTATTTCAGAATAAAGGAGTAATAAGTACAAAAATAACAACAAAGTTATTCATTTTCTTTCCCTAAGACTGCAATATTATTTGCCTTAGTTTCTAACTTTATTTCTCGACATAAAATTTGAGGTTTTCTTTACTTTTTTATTTCTATAAAACAATTTCAGGCTTTCAGCCAAGTGATACATCGGTCGAAGAATGTTTCTAGATACAAACCTTTAATGTAGTAATTTAATGACTCATTATTAAATCAATATATTAAAATAATTTAATATTAATTGGACATCTCGCCTTTCTGGACCAGGAAAGATTTTAACATTTCGGAGTATAAACAATCAACAGCATTTTTGTTTTATGACAGAATAAAATAAGACATGGACCACAATTCATCCCTAGCGATTTTCAAAAAAAAAGGTTCCTACCAATAGAAAAATACATCACCATAATTAATAAAAGACTATCGCGAAAAAAGGGCTACTTCATTACATGATGGAGGCTGTTAGTTACAATTTGAAAACGAATATTTCACAGTTATTTGTAGACCGTGTACTTACCATGAGCAGAAAACATACATAGACAACACGACCATACAGTATGTTTAGTCATACGGAAAGCATACGGTATTTTCTATCGCCCACGGACAATAGAAATCCTCCACAAAATGAGAATTTGTGGGTTCATCCTAAACTTCATAAAAACATCATTCAAGAAAAAATTGCTACAACTTAGAGTCAACGAATATCCATTGCGCTTGATTGAAAATGAAAACGGCCTCAAGCTTTTTGCCAATTGGCTCAATGGTTCCTTGCCTAATTTTTTTCTCATACTTACCATTCTAGTACGATACTAGCTAATATGTACGGGTTTTGCGTGATAAATTTCAGATTGGTTACATTATTTGCTAGCATTACATTACATTATTGACCAATATCGTACAATTTAATATAACTCCCCGTCTTTTTGTGAAATGATTTCCCTGCATAATAAATGGCCTCTTGATCTATTAACTGTCATATTAAATATTGTTATGTTTAAAAAATGCGAAATGAGCATTAGGGTTTACTGATATCGCCGGATTCAGTATTGGATTCAATTACTTAATGCAAAAATTAATTTATTTGCTATGGTCCCGTTGAAAATTTCAAACGATCACATTTCATTTCAATTAATACTAACTAGCAATATGATAAAATAATAGGTACCTTTAAGTGCTATTTTAATCACCAACTAAAATAAAATTGAAGTAAATTTATGGCACAACACCTTATGAATAGGTTTGCCTACCGATGTACGCAATGTGTTTGGTGGCTTTGGTGGTTTGTGGTGGTGAAGTAAACATGCGTGGTTGGTTGTATGACGTTACTACCATCTAACCATCATGCTATTTTTCATTACTTAGTTTGCTACTTCATAATTCAAATAGGTAAACATTAAACATGATGAGGGTGAGTGGACCCCAACCATCCCTTCCTAACGAAAATACACTGTGTGAATCCGGGAATCGAACTATTCTGTCCGTAATTTGAAGTAACCATGCTAATCCCTAGGATGCGGAAAAAATCGTTAAATATATTTCACTTAATTGCTCACAATTGTTTTTATTGTTGCAAAGCAGAACTGACATTATAGAATGGTTTTTCTAATTCTAGTGTTTATTTGTTACGTACAATCATTATTACAAAGCATCAGTAGAATTCACACACCAGATGCACAGTGAGAATGCTTCAGTTAAATAATTCAGATATAACAAATTTTTAACTACTTGTTTCTAATAAAAATCATTTGTAACTAGTTGGTGGAATGTGTTTTTTCATATTTTATAGTTTTCAAGTGCAGCCAAAAATCCTTTTTAAAAAAAAAATATTCTGAACTTAGATATGAAGTCTAGTTTATCGAATCTTACTTAATACGATGACTTGTCCATTATTGTATGCCATATTTATACCATGTATGAACGTGACATATGACGATAAAATAATTAATAAACTGTAAAAGTGTATCAGTTTTATCACAGATCATCATTGAAGTATACCTTAAATTAACTGCTTCGGGCATATTAATTGTTTTTTTTTTAACTTTGTCTCTGGGTATAATTTTGAAGTTTTCAGATTTTATTTGACCATATAAAGGTTCGCAAAAGTGTTCCCAGGGAATCCGAAGTGGCAAAATAATTTCGGAATCCGTGGAAAACATTGGAGACCCACGAAAGCTTTATTATAAAGTAAAGTAATACTGAACCATTCTCCTCAAACTTAAAATACATAGCAATAAATAAATTAGTAGCGATCTTTAGTCATGATTGAAACTTAAGCATAGACAGGTACAAGAAGCATAAGTAATATGTTGTGCCGTAAGGGTCAGTTTAACCGCGGGTGAATATTTACATATATATGTATACATGCATATATCTATACAGGTTGAAACAATATCGGATAATGAAGACTGAAGTTCTGTTTACAGTTTACACCACCCTTCTTCTCGTCAGGACGTGAACTACACACATAATATGTGCAGTGTTGTCGACAGATAAACTTGAGGAAAACTCAACATATCTTTTACAGCGACCCAAACCAATCTCTCGACCATCGTTTTAACTTATCAGTAATTTAATGCCTTTTCGGCTTACAGAATTGGGTGACTCGCAATAGGACAGCTCACCTTACAACCAAATAAACAATTCGCATGTGTATGGGTGGCCCAGTAAGCTTTAGTAAGTGTAGTAATGTTTTTATTGCCACGTAATCATGTAAACTGTCAAGTTTCAAGTGTTCAAGAGTCATAAAGGACCACAATGTTATCTGTTTACAAATTGAATGGACTAAATACTATAATTTGAAATGTTATGAGCTGCAATTAATCATATAAAAATGTTAGAGTAATCCATATGCAATGAAATGAATAAAACAACAAACCAAAGCTATTTGTCCATTATGACAAACATTTTATGTGTGTAGCAAATTAAAATTGGTACCAATACTGGAAAAAATTTAAAATGAGATGGTAAATTCATTGGATAACTAATTAAAGTATAAACTTGTTTATAAATTTGTTTTATATGAGCTTAGTTAAAGAATTTGGTAAAGAAAGTTTAATAAACAGCACATAGTGAACACCTAATTAAATTGGTAACAATACTGCAAAATATTTGAAATTATAAGATGGTTACATAATTCAGAAAATAAAGATTAATCAACAACCCATAGGACAAATATAAGCAGTTATGGTTAGAAGTACTATATTTATAAATAACGGAGATAAATAAAATAATGTTCTGGAAGTTGGTGATTTAACCCGTTATGTGTCACTGGTATTAAGTAAGAAATTAAAGGAATTCCATCTCTCCACAGATCTATTGATTTCTACCCAATCAGTCGTTCTGGAGATGACGTTAGATAACCTACCTGTTGGTTTACTATGTGGTATGTTTACCATCAGCTCCAAACCTTGAGAATGATGTTCCGTTGAAAAAAATTGGATAGAAATTGATAAAGCCGTGAGAAACAAACAGTGCTTTATTGTTTATTATTATTACAGAGTATTTATTTAACTACTCGTAAACTGATTGACCTTTTTTATTCTGTATATGAGTGGTGAATCGTCGGTTCATCCTTGCGAAGGGCAGGGAAAAAAAACGTCGGATGGAGTCCATAGGCATTATAGAAGAGTAAGCACATGTTCTCCGACTGATCCAGTGAGCACTGGGACGTTCTGTTTGGGGGTGGTGCGGCGAGATAAAACAAATTCGCCCAAGCCCTCCGTCCTCCGGGAGGCAATCCATTCAATACGTGAGTTCTGATCCATTCGCACTCTCTGAGCCGAGCGCGGCTATTTTCGTCGGGACTACAATACATTCGAGAAGAGCAAGATAGCTCTTTTATTGGGTCTGGATTCGATAACCAGAGAGGGTAGCCCTCTCTACCAGGGCCTCATTGCTATTACTTTAACCATTTGTTGGTAACGTCTGAAAAAGTGATCTTGGGGGTCTCTCAAACCACCACACCATTAATGTAAATGAATGACCCAAACTTCGTTTTTTTCAATAGTTATATAATGCTATGAATATTGTAATCCTAATATTATATATAAGGCTAAAAGCCCCTTCTAGTGTATACCTGCCTCGGGACTTCATGGCAGTCTCTGGTGGTTCTTGTTATTTTTTTAGTAAGCAACCGCATCCCTCCCTGAAACAACCCTTCTCATATTCACACATGTCTCAGCTTTAGTTCCAGTCCCCACCAGTACCCACTTGTTCCCCTGACACTAGTCGCTAAACACCTTCTCGACCCAGTATGTAGTAATAATAGTCTTAATATCTGTATATACCAGGGGTTTGATTGTACTTCATAATAAGGCTATTCGTTCATTTTCTTTTAAAATACTCTCCTCGACAAATATTATTCAACTAATGAATAAAATTTAATGAGCAATGGGAAAAAAATATAACTCACCTTCGACTTTTGTAGATTCAGCTAATATAACAGTGAAATCTGAAACTAATGAAATTTTACTCAAATCTTGCATATTCATATATAGTGCACTCCCCAAACAAGATTTTAAATGTCACTCCTTCTTTGGAAATCATGAATGATAACCAGCTGCAAAAGTTATCACAAATCACGCGAAAACATACCAAAATCATAATATTGAAAGTAAGTTTTTCAGTATTTATATCTAAAACGGAAGGCGTAAAACAGGGGACACAAAACCTCTGTAAAATTTTCAATATTGGAGTTACGAGGATATGTGACAATAAAACTATATAAAATGTTAAACATTTACTGTACGACTGCTGTTTGTTTGGAAAGTTGTTAAACCAGTTTCCTTTCTAAATATTATATCAAAACTTATTTTTTAAGTGCATTGGATATATACTCGATAAAAGAATAACGTAGAACCCACCAGGAATAAAACTGAAAACTTTGAAATACTTAAACCATTGTAGAACTTGATTACAAGAACACAAAAATTGACGAAATGCACTTACTTACAAAGACGTAGTCAAGCATTAAGACAAACATCAATCCGAAATTATATTTCAACAACAGATTAAAAAATACTTTAATACAGCCGACACGTCACAACTGTGGAATAAATAGAATTGAGAAATGATAATATGAATTAACTACCATAAACTGGCATACATAGGAAAAGGTGTAGGTATATTTACGTATACCTTCCATTCTAGGATTGCAAGGGGCCTTTATTTATAAATTAAACACTCCAAGAGCTCTGCTTAGTACACGTATGATAATAACAAAACAGTTTGTAGTAAAAAGGACTAACTGAAAAATAAATTTGAAGCTAAACCATAAATTAACCAATCTAGTAGACGCTTCTTTTTTTGTAATCTGCCTTTTATATGTTCTTGCTGTTTAATTAGTCGTTTTTAGTTACGCTTATAAGTGCCAGTTGGATTCTTGTGACGCGATCAGGTGTTTATAAATGCAATGCTATGTAATGTAAAATTTGGATCCGCCAATTTTTATCGTAAGGTTTCATTGTCAGCTATTCAAAATCTTTTCATGTAATATGTCGGTTTATGCTCAGTATCTGGTCACTTATGAAAGTGTATATTTAGACATATCTTGATTTTGTAGTTGTTAGATTTGTCTCTATATTTTTATTAATTAACATAATAGCATTTTAAAATATGTTCAGCCAATTGTTTTTCTTTCAGTATTGGTTGTTTCTGGGTTTCGTTACTCCAATGGACACTATAACGGTTCGAAAGTAAGATTTGTTGAATAAGAAGTTTTTATGACTGTCCGAAGTCGAGTAAGCAGTATGAGTTGGTTTCACAATATTAAGAAAGGCTAAATAAAATTTTTAAAAAAGTTCAATAGAACTAATAAATACTCTTTATTGTAAAAAAAAAAATCAATTGCATTTGATGAATTATTATTTTTCAATGCAATCTGAATAATAATATAAAATCTCAATATATCTAACCCGAATGAGTATAAATATATTTTATGAATATGCCTGACTAGATCCTAGGAGGTGACCACCCTATTTGTGACCATCTACACCGTTTAATGACGAGGGGTTGACAAAAACTTGGGCCCCAGTTTTTGCGGTTAATGACGCAATGCCCTCCAACGAGGATTAAGAGCCCTTAACTCCACAAAGATTCAAAATCTCGTTCTAGATATGCGGAAATTATTTGCTGCCTTTAATGCGACAAATAAATCATAAAAAAAAAGTCTACAGCCGTTCACTTCAGGAGAAGATTTCACACTCACAGAATCAACTTACACAAATTACTAAATTGTCTTTAGGTAAGCATAGATATTTATGCAAAATTAAGACAAAAAAAGTAAAAGAAGAATATCATGAGGTGTCCTACAAACAATTGTGAACAAAAACAAATTTGTATTCTTGACAATAATTATTCTTCCTTGTTTTATAAACATCGTCTTTTCAGTCAAATAAAATTGTAAATAGTTATAACAGGAAGGAAAATTTCGTTATTGATACGATGAATAGGTCAATTAATTTTCAACTTTTTTTTTTTTTTTTTTTTTTTTTTTTTTTTTTTTTTTTTTTTTTTTTTTTTTTTTTTTCTCCCTAAGCTCTCAAACTTATAAAAATAGGAATGTGGGAAAAATAAGGAAAATTATTTTTGGCTGGAAAGTGCCTTTCACTAAGGGGAGACCCCTATTTGAAGGATGTATGAGAAGGATATGGGGTGTGGAATGCCTAGAAAGGCGGATGGAGTCAGGAAGGTTGTGAGAGTCTACCAAGGATTGAGCCTAGGGGTGCCTAGGCGATGGTTTGTTGTAGGCCAGGCGAAGCCTGGCCGGCCGCCCCGCCAGGGGCCTGAATGAGTCGGCCTGTAGGTTAGTTGAAAATTAAAATACTAATTTTCAACTAACCTACAAAGTTCTTTATAAAGCCTCTAAGGTGTCTATCAAAACTTGCGATGACTAAAGAATTCGATCTTAGGGCATAATATACAAGTATTGAAGGTAGTCAAGACGGAAAAAATATTTCCGTATTATTACCTTTATCAACAAGGGGTGAGTGGGCATGGAGCGTTGGGAAATGGTACTGAATGCCAGCAATCAAAATTTCAGACCAAGACAGTAAGCAGTCATCAAGTATATGGTCAAAATAAAATTTATACGTTTTTTATGGTTAGGATTACTATTACAACAAAAAACGCTTGTTAATCTCGGACACCACTAAAGTTGAGTAATCTCTCACGGACTTCACTTTTTGACTATATATTCTACTCTAATTAAATACTATTCAACATATTATACAGTTTGACGAGGTATAGAGCAAGCCTTATCATTCTAGGTCTGCAATATCTGTTTTGAATGTGTTCACATTTTTATTGTCAAAAGCTGTGGCTGTTAATTTCTTAGTCGTCATACTTTTTCTCTGTCTCTAAAGATTTTCCAGAATATTTTTTTTATTAAATTTGACGAAAACCCAGAACGTTTTTGCACGTTAAGCAAATTATACGGCATAGAGACGTAAAGACAATATAACACGTCAATGGCAATATGAGATGTACCCAACTTTTTTCTTTCTTCCCACTTATCTTCGCTAATCCAACATGGTAGGATCGATTTTGGACTCACAATTCAAAAAAATTTACTGCCACTTGTCTAGTAATCTAACTCCTCAAAAAGCCAGTCATGCGGCCGAAGGAGTATCGACAAACAGACCCCTCCATAGAAAAGCCATTTTTATCTAGTTTGGGATAAGATTGGTCGCTAGGGAGGTAATGCCTTTTCCAATTTCGCGATAGATATATCTATGTCTGACAAGATATAACCTGTTTGCCCTCTTTGGTTCTGTTTCATAACATATCCCATTTCAAATCTTGTAAGCAGTGAATGATATGTTTTTATGGTGCTTTAGATATAATCTATAATAATAACCAATCAAACAGCAGTAGTAAGCTGACAAATGGACTTTGTTCATAATATTATTAATTTTTTTTTAGCAGCGCTCATTAATTATAGTTTTCCTTTTATTTGGGGGGAGGGTCACGCCACCTGGTACTAAGTATATTGTGAACTGCCTTAATTTTTTTGGAATTTGGACAAGGATTATGCATTGAGGATGATCAGAATGTTGTTCGAATCCTTGAAACATACAATATTTATTAATGATGTTAATAAACAAAAAAACGATACATCACGTTTTATCAGAATCCAAGAAAAATCAGTTCCAATAATCCAGGTGCACCAGGGGATCGAGCCATTACAATAAACTAAAAAGGGTACCAAACCCCACTGATGGGATCAAGCGATGGAACTGAATTCTAAAATCAACTGAATCTTACACTTAAGGGGCACCCTCACTGATATCCTACTAAATAAGACTGCACTTCATGCCTAGAGAGGCTCTAGGCCTAGCCACCAGTGGACTCTCACCACTGTACCGCAACAACCAACCTCCACCGAGGATTCCCACACTCCTTACTCCTCTCATACCACCTTCAAGCAGGTCCTCCTAGTACAAGGATCCGATCACCCTAAATATTTTATATTTATCCCTCATCCGAAAATTCTAACTAGAGAGCTTAGAAAAAAAAAAAAAAAGGTGTACCTTGTGCTGAACCACGAACCATAAGGCACACTTACACCCTGGAATACCGTTAAACAGAGAATACTTCAATACATATGTATACCGCCTTGCACTTGGGAGCACTAATAATATAAGGCAGAATAACGGTAACCAATTTGAGTTCAGGAACAACCCCGTAGTGATATATAGTAATATATAATCACTTCTACAAAATTCTTCGTTAGAAGGAAATGTGAAATAATAAAAGGGAACTAATACTTATTGTACTTTTCTTACGAAAATATTCTTCTAGTATTCATCACTTACGAAATAAAAGGTACTAAATATATGCAGATAAAATTAATTCAATTTTACACCCAAATACAGTACTAAAAAGGAATATGTATTAGTAGAAGTAAGAACACTTAATGTTTACAATTAGTGGACTCGATTTTGGTTTTATGTTCTATTTAACGCTAATATGATATCACCCCGATGCAGAAAACTATCGTATATAAACAATAGCGTGGTACACAGCATACCTATAATAACTACAAGCATATAATTAAGCACAAATTACAAACCCATCAAATAAAATTACCAGCCGTGTGGTTGGGGTTATTTTCTGTCTATGAGTGCATGAAACACATTAATGCTTAAATACACAAAACTAGTTAATTATATTCCCTACCTTCTTTTTATGCAGATTACATTATACTTCAACTCATTTATGCAATATTTCTTTGTAAGCTGAGATCCTTAATGAACAGCCTTCAAGCTCCTTCAAAACATTCTCTAAGAGGCAGGTTCCCCACTCGCTTGCTTCAAGGTTTGGAGCTTGTTGGAGGTTCATTCTGACCAAACCCTCTCGTTTCTGCTTCTCCCACCAGATCACGGAGGTTGATTTGAACTATGTTGTTCTACCTCCTTGGTACATTGGATTTAGACCGTACTTCAGGTGGCATCCTCACTCCTTATTGACAGTATTAATTATAACAAGGAGATTAATCTTTAAATATAAGTTTGGTATTTTTTGATAAGAATGACTCAGTTAGTATAGTTACGATAGAATAAGAACTATATCATCACCCTATACAATTTGCTATGTTTCTGGCACGCGCTAAGAAATAAGTAAATGAATTTCATACGTATTTATGAATTGCACATGATTCATAATTGCCCTTGAACTCATGGGCTCTCAATATCTACGAATTAAAACAAGTTGGCATGTGTTGTGGCCACCTTTTAATTACAATTAATGAAAAGTCACCCTCTTCTCGGTCAGATCATATCTATCACTGTTTCCATATGTTTAATAAAGCTTATGACGTCAGTCAGAGTGGGGGAGAAGATAGTGGAGAGAACAGCCGTTGGTGGGGATGGCTCCCCACCATGACTAGCCGCCAATATAAGAAACCCCCCATTGGGTGAAAATCATAAAGAAACAAACCGGCACCTTGAACACTTCTCTCTCTCTCTGCACTGGCGCTGAAACCATGGTCTTCTCATTCAACTACCTCTGCATCTCTCTCTCCTAACCTCGTTATGTTTTAGTCCGGCGTTGTCAGACCCCACACCTTCCTAGTGGGATTCTCTGCCTTCGCCTCGCTAAAACTAGCACCTCCTTGGGAGAGACCTCTCTCTCGCGGACGACGGTTGCCGTGGCCCTACAACTTTTACCTAGTAGCCTTTCCCACGGCAATCCGGTCTGCTTCTCTCCGGTTCACACTCGCCTTTGGGATCCGGACGGTTTTCGCCTACCCTTAGACACCGAGTGTGAATTCGTGGTCATTCCAAGACAATATAAACTAACTATAAACCTACCCTGTACCCATTCTCCTGAACATAGTGCTTTGTCAGGGCACACACCTTCTAAAGATCTTATGGAGTCAGATCAAAACGAATTAGGCTGCCCGCCGACTAGGCCGGCAGCCAGGGTGGAAAACCACATGCCCGCTCTATCTCTTTCTAGGCACTCGCCGGACGGCGGCTAAGTGGTTATAGCGACCTTAGCCCGCTGCGGGCGTCTCCTCCCCACTTTGGGGATACTCAGGTCCCAGACAGCATAGTTAAAGCCAAAAGTGGAACAAATAAATATAAAATTTCTGGAAAAGTGCTGAAATATTATCGAAAGATCCTCTACAAATCTGCGCTAAGAAACTAAAAATCGCCAGTTAACAGCGCAAATCACCAATGGAGCTCGAGTTATTGGAAGTTAAAAGAGCTAAAAGAAAATAATCCGGGCAGACAAAGCGCCATGAACCGATACAATGGGTAAGCGACGCTTGTAGCTGAATGCGATCAATTGCCGCTATTGTTCTACTCAGGTGATTGGATGTTGTGAGTGGCTATTTTACCTGTTCCATTGTGAGCATGTGAAAAACACTTTTTAGTACCAGCCACCACCAGTGATATTCAGTGGCTATTTTGGGTCAGCGTTGAAATAGCTCGACTATCCGTGCGTATGAAGAAGTCCTTTCGTGAGGACCAAGACCATGAAATGGTGTATTAGTCAGAGAGTTGAATTATTTTGTTTGTCAGTAGGACTAGTGGTTGTGACTGAGCATTTTAAAATTGAGACATTGGCTGTAGGTCATAGCTTTTTTTTTTTTTGGCGTTACACCAACACAGTGCTTCCGCATTACCCGTGGTGTTGACGCGTAGATTTATCAGGAATCAGGCCTAGTCAGTATACAGGTGTAGTCTGTGGTATACAAGCACCGTTGAGATTGCTTAACCTCTCTACGCACTTTCCTAAACCGTTTTAAAAGCAATCAAAGTTAAAAAAACAACAACTAAAAACAAGAAAAATGAATGCTAAATTAAAAACAATTATTGCACCGAAAGTTGTCGCTATAGCCAATAAGCGATGTCGAGGTCCATTACGGTTAACACAGGGCGTTACCCTCATTCTATGTGTGTCAAGATTTTAATTGTGCACATACTGATGGTTTGTACGAGCAATTTTATGACGTTTGGAGTACCGTTTTCAGGTGTAAATTTTGAATCCTTGAAAGTCAGATGACATGATGACTAATGAGGTTATTGGTTTTGTAAAATCGGAACAAAACAGACGTCACTACTCCAGGAAGTGTGGAACGGCCGAGGGCTTGGACCAGTCACTGTTGCAGTGCGAATCGAACCCGATGTTTCCATCCGCTGAAATAATTCTGGCCCATTGTTCTCGACTAGGCTGAAGAGGCACAGACCCTGAAAGGGTTAAATAGATCGGAAAACAAGGCTGGGCATAAATCGTCGGTCAGCCGGCACCGTCGGCGGCTACTTTTAGGCCCTCCATGACGGATGGGCGTGGAACCCATGTTCTCCCATGTATATGCATACCGTACATCATGGTGTATGTATGGGCAAGGCAGGCCAAGGATTCATTACTTACAAAGTGCAGGGCAGGTTTCCCCTGCATAGTCTAGCTGCAGTTAAATTTGTGTTATTTGTGTCAACTTTATCTAACAGTTATAATATAATGTGAAATTCAATTTTTCCCCCTCACATGAAGGATTTTTTTTTACGAATACACATTTTTAGCGTAAAAAATGTAATGAAATTAATTTAATTAAATACAATAAATGAATTAAAGAAGAAAATTATGGAACTGATCGATATATGTTCAATCAGTGCACTGAAATCTCCCTGCAATGTTGTTATGAAAACTGCTTATTTTCGTTCAAGAATCCATAATTTTATATTTTAAAACCATACAATATATATTGTAAAAAAAACCTCATTTTGACCAGGACAAATCCTTTAGTTTTTAACAAAATTGTTTTCTTTAAAACTTGTCCTAAATCTTGAGTAGAAGCGGGAGATCGGGTTATGTTTTAAGTTATGTTTGTTATACAAACCTATCAACTATTACGTAACTAATACCAATCATGTTTAACAATTACATTCTTTTCTTGTTATCAGGAGGCATAAATTGTGGGTTAAAACTGTGTCCATTATAAATATGAAGAAAAACTCTTTTTCAACCCAAGCCGATCTTCACAACTGTCCTACTCACATGAACTCACATTATTCCTAAAAGTTTTTGTTTTCTATTTTTTTTATAGTTTGGGTTTGATGGTCTGCTTTTTGCTGTGGTAAGTGACAAGGCGCATATAGATAGTCTTCAGTGTTGAGGACCTTTGGACAGTCGTGGCCGCTGTGTTTATGTTTGCTTGTGACTTGTGGTGAAATTATTCTTTGAGTCGGTCACTGAACTAATCAAGTCGTATTGTTGTCTTGTGAGTGACAGCTTAGCACAAATGAAGAACTCTTTATAACGGAGATTCGTGTGTAGTAGGAACATTAAATAACTGGTACTCATAACCTTGTTTCTTGTTAGGTTGTTGCTGTCCAAAGTTACGAAAGTAACAACAACCTCTGCATGTAAACAGTACATTTTACCTCCACCTGTGCTAACCAGATATCATTTATGTAAGATTGTTGTTAGATGTTACATGATTTGTCGCATGTTATTGTCAACGTGTTGCTCGTCGTTTATCTGCCTTATTTTACAATAGGTTCTCTATTTGTTTTTGAATGAGCTATCTACAACACTTCCTCCAAGTCATCTGGAAGACCCCCCCTCATTGGACCCATTCAACTAAACGGATTTCTTGAGTCGATAGCCAATTTTCTAGAAGTAAGCGATCGTGACAATCGATTAGCCAAAAGATCGATACGAGGGAGACCGGACATTTCCAAGTGGTGACGGCTTGATGGACGATTATGACACCCTGCTTGACCCTCCACTCCACTTGCGAACAATGCCCAGCATATAACTCACTCAGACTGCAAGGGCTTTTTCGAAAAACCGATTTATTCCTCCATCTAGCTCCTAGTGAAACATTGAAACCCTGAATTGTTTATCATCACTGAGATGATTCACTGAGAAAACACAAGGATTTTTTACCCACCGATTCTGGCTCCCCTACAAAAAATTGACGTTTTCATTTTCTTTTTCTTTTATTTGCCCACCAATGGTACAGTGGTTAGCATGCTTACTTCTGACCCGGGCCAGATACTCTCTGCTGGTTTTCATAGTCTGTGCTCGATTCAGCCTCGTGAGGATAAATGTTCAGCTACTTATAATGTATTAGTAAATAGGTTATAGCAAACAAATTACAGTTGAGAGGTACGGCCATTCTTTGGTTGGATCTATTTCATTCAGTGTTGAGTTCAGTGTTCAGTGTATAACTCTTTGTAAGTTGCCACTGATTTTAAATATTTTATTTTTAACTATTATATTTTTAACTATTGGTTGGTGCATATGAAATGTTGGATTTTCTTTGAATGTGAACGTTTGTCTCCCTGTTTTTGTTTTGCTTTTGTTTTTGACATAACCTGGTTCATAGTCGTACTGTCCATTTCCAGAGTCGCATTTTAGCAAAGAAGATTTTCTCAAAAGTGTTCCCTTTTGTTATTTGCTTTGAATTTTGCACCGATATGAATTCAACCGATATTCGTGTAATTTTCTTATATGAGTATAAACTTGGTAATAATGCTGCAAAAGCTGCACGCAATATAAACCAGGCGTTTGGGGAGAATACTGTGAACGATCGAAACGTGCAGTGTTGGTTTGAAAAATTTCGGTCTGGTGATTTTTCCCTGCAAAATGAACCGCGTGGAAGACCTAAAACGTCTGTGAAAAATGATGCCCTGAAAGCATTGGTGGAAACGAATCCAACTGTTTCTTCAAGGGAACTTGCTGCCAGAATGGAAGTTGACCATACAACAATATTGAGACATCTTTCTGAAATTGGCAAGGTGAAAAAAATGGATAAGTGGATACCGCACGAGCTAACCGAGCGAAATAAGCTCGGTAATAAATTTAATAAAATTAAATAAATTAAAATATGAAACTTCGCAGCACCCACCTTATTAACCGGATCCTTTGCCAACCGACTTTTATTTATTTAAACATTTAGAACTGTTTTTACGGGCTAAACAGTACGAAAATGCCATAGTTCATTGATTCTAAAGATCATTATTTCTTTAAGACAGGCATCTATGCATTAAAATGTCGTTTGGAAAGGGGTATTGAAGTAAATGGAGCATATTTTGATTAAATAAACAGCTTTTGGAAAAAGATATGCAGTTTAATATATTCATTTAAGGAATATGACATTTCATTCGCACCAACCTAATATATTAATCGATTTAATAGTGCCAAAACCATAGAATGAGCAGTAAATTCGATAAACTGACATTCCTGAAATGAAGGCAGAGGACATCCAGTGATACGTCCCCTACATTGTTGAAGCTAAATTATTTTAATTATTTAAGGGATCTATATGACAACGTCTCATCAGCCATCGTCAAATGTCAGCAGGCAAGTCAGTGTCTTTGTATCAGTAGGTTTTAGAGTTATTTGTAAAGTAACGTAAACAATACGATTCAATATAACAATTCAACAAGACAATGATAAAAGCAAACAATTTTCTAATGATTTATTCAAGAAAAGCACACCAAGGAGGCTATGATTAGGGCAACGGAGGTAGTACTCGGGTATTTGCACTGATATCCTACGAGTAAATTCTGAAAAAACTAAATTATGTATAACTCAGAAAACTACTTTTTATCCACTATCCATTTATTTTTTGGAAGTTTGGTTTTCAATCCCAGGGCCCTTTTGACCTACAGTCATATGTTTTTGGTTGTAGGATTTACTAGAGAACTTATGATATGTGAGAAAATTCCAAATTTATGAGGAAACTTTCTAGACGAATAGGAACTTATTTTATTAAATATACTGTAGCATATGTCTTATATTTACCCAATTGGGACAAGTGCCTTGTTAAAAAATATCTCTTAACGACTTTGTTTATTATTATAAATAAAAAAATTTATTTCTCATTTAAAGTTAATATTATGTGACCCTGATCGTAGTAATTAATAATTGCTACATAAATCTTGTTTATATCAACAATCAATAAAGCTTACCCAATATAAACAAATAATTAAATTTTCAAACTAAAAAAATACATATATTTGTGAAAGGTTCAAATGAGCATTGTCGTGCATCATTGATTGCGAGTTATGTTTTGTTTGAATAGACGTAAATGAAATGAATAGTCTCTCACAAAGGCTTTAATATCATTTGTTTTAGCACACAACACGATGTCTAATGGAATCTAATTAGACTTTGTTGCCATAGTAATAGAAATTAAAGCATTGAGAGCCAATTTGTCAATATAGATTATCCACTGTAAACCTAAAGAAATTACCTCTTGCAACGAACAATGCAATTATAGATTTTTTCGGTTACATCGATCAATGCATAAATAGATATTTCAATAAGACAGATTAGATTAAATCAATTTGATGTGTCTCGTGATGATTGGACGCGGGTAATGAGACCGCCAACTTTCTCTGGAATTTGAATCTGCGAGACCTATCGACCGGCAATAGATTGGACTGGTGCTTGAGATTGAAATTCGGTCTCTCGGCACCAGAGGTTATCAGGCTGGATTGAGAAAACTTGCTTGCCAGCACCCCTATTCATTTCAACATGATAAGATAGCTATTATGATCAAGGCTGAATATAAGTTGTTGAATATACGGTTGCATTTGCCACAACAATTGCCAGGATTAATTGAACGTTCTAGAACCATTTAGCACAAAAACAAATGAAAATTTAAACCTTGGTGGAGTGTACTGATGTGTCTAAGTCAGGTGGTTTACAAGGACTAACCCTACAGCTTCTATACCTCATATCCTTTAAACCTACCTATATATCTATAACCACTGCCTGACATGTGGGACTGAGGTGCTCCATGAGTCCCTGGTGGTTACTGGGAGCCGGAGATCTGTCTCGTCCTAGTATTATCTGGAGCTCCCATCGGTGAGATCCTCAAATGAGTTTAAATAAACAAAAATTGGCGTTGACGATCGAGATTTTGTACTCCTAAAATAATCCCCAAAACAAACACACTATCCTAACAAACAAATTCATCCATTAAAATAATACTGAAACACGAAGCTTTTATTTCTTTAATATTTTTTGGGGATTATTTACAGCGAAACTACAGTGGATGACTTCTGCTATTAGCATGATTGATTCACTTCAGACATGTACTTCTTTGTCTTCTAACCATTTGCTATTTCCACCGCAGGTCTTGAACCCAGTTTCGGCCGATTCGTCGTACTTGTGGAATGGGTATCGGATAAAAGTGTCTCTATGAAGTGCTAGTGACTAGCTCACATAATATTCAATGATAAAAATTATTTATTTTGAAATGCTAATAATGAATTAAATTCTTCGCTGCATGTACTCTGAGAGTTATGCCAAGTGCTTATGACCTATTGACTAGCATTCTTCGTATTCGTCACCAACCCTTATATTGTTTCTGATCACCGCAGTACCTTAGAAATCCTGGCATAAACCGTTTTACTCAAAGCACCATTAATAATCCTTATTTTCCTGTTCACTCTATATGCCAGGTAGATATTCTGTGGGCAACTTATCTTTCACCGCTGCTTTCAATAAATATTTGTTACTAATTTTATATTAATTAGAAATGTCACCCGATACTGAAATCAGATAAGAATCTTCATGTTCCAAGACCTTAATTTCGTATATATTTATTTTCAAAAAAATAGTTTTGTTAATAAATGCTGTAAAAAAGAAACAAGAGTATCAGAAGAAAACGTGGTGAAATGAGAACAAAATTGTAAGGAAATTTTTTTTTTGACGTTGTACTTTTTTTGTTAGAATCTCATACTTTGACAGAAAATATTCGAAAGCATATCTTGATATAATACTCCCAGGGTGCCAGCTACTAAAGGAGTTATGTACACTCACCGGATGAGGAAACCGGAAAATCTACATTTGGTGGTGTCTATCCAACCCTACTTGGCAGGGACCTAAAGGGCTGTGGATTTGCCAAGCATTAGTAGATTGGTCGATGACCCAGTCGAACCGCGCCCAAGATCTGGCAGAGGATCGCTGTACATCCCTCTTGATATAGTGCCTGCGGGGGAAAGAAGCAATAAGCACCCTCTAAATGTTCCTTGAAGATTTCTTTATCTGTCTCTCCGTTTTACTGTCTACTCCCATTCAGACCTATTCAATTCAGAGTAGGCTACCACTTGAAGGTGAATTATATTAGGCAATTAGAGAAAAATATATATTATATATTGTATGGCACAAAGCAGTGCATAATTATTAAATTCCAAGCGTTTAGACCCGGTTTAATATACATTCCCTTTTTGTGAATTCGCAACGTAATATTGACATTAAATAAATAATTTCAGTTTCAAAAAAAAATCTTCCGTCACTCAGCAATATGGGTGGTATCTTTTCAACTTGTAAACACATGCTAAAGTCGAGAAATGAATGCGCCAAATAGCCAAGATAAATGAACGACAATTGACACATTCACTGACACATAAAACAAATGAAAATGTAAACCTTGGTGGATTGCCCTGGTGTCTGTACTGACTTCAGGTGTATCAGACATACATCGTCTGATCATACCTCGTGTCTGTTAAAACATATCTATAACCACTGCCTGACATGTGGGACTGAGGTGCTCCATGAGCCCCTCCTGGTTACTGGGAGCCTGGGATCTGTCTCGTCCTAGGATTATCTGGGGATCCCATCGGTGAGCTCCTGAAATGAGTTTAAATAAACCAACATTGGCGTTGACGATTGAGGTTTTGTTCCCCTAAAATAATCCCCAAAACAAACAAACTATCCTAACAAACAAATGCACCAAATAATATTGAAACATAAAGGTATTATTTCTTTAATATTTTTCATAACTGTACTTCTTGGTAAGTGACGTCTTCTAGCATGTAATGGCTGGCTGCCAAGTCCACAGAAGCCAGTTTCGACCGAGTCATTGGACTTGGGAATGGTATTGGATGAAAGTGTCTCTATGAAGTGATTGGGCAATTAGATCACACACT